>CM051705.1:18947895-19547895 GCA_028022725.1 Lycodopsis pacificus | reverse complement strand
AAATGAGTTTTGGGTGAAGGTCAAATGCAACGTTATCACGATGTGTTCAAATGTAATCTTGTAAAATGTAGTTTTTGCCAAAAAATATGTCCTGCTTGGCTAAATTACGGAGCTAGCGGCTAACGTTAACGGAGGGTACATTGAGTTCCAGAATGATGCGTTCAAGCTCTATTCAGTAAAGATAAGTATTGAGTGAAGGTAAATTCTAATGTTACCATGTGTTCAAATGTAATCCTGTAAATTAACGTTCTCACAGCAATACTGTATAAAATACATTTAGACAGAATGATGTCTTGTTGACCTCCTAACATTTGCATCCTAACAAGCAATTATTTAAATGAAAATAAAATGTTTTTTCCTTATCAGTTGAATTGTCTGTTTTAATGTAAATAACCCCTATAGATGACAATAACAAAGAAAAATAATACTTTTTCTTTGTCCAATTGTCCAAATCCCTCTTGATTTTATTTATTTTTAGATTGACCTACATTTTACATTCAGACAGGTTTTGGCTATCGGGAGCCCTGCCTCTGAACAGCTGCTTCTACCATCCTGCTCCTCTCGTTCTTTGGGTTAGATGTTGTAGTAGCACCGGAGTGAATGATCCACCTTCAAGAGAAGGAAGCGACAGGTGTGGATGTGGGTGGGTGTGCACTATTCATCTGTGTTTTAGACCGCCAACACTCTGGTCAAAGTTTTCTAAGAGCCTGTGAAGGTGGGTTCAGATTGTAATGAGATTAAAACTAAAGGCTGACTTGATTCTAAAGTTCATTCATCCCTTTTAACCCCAACTACCTCATCCTGTGATCTTTTAATTAGTTTAGTCCACATTACCATAGCCCGTCTATCCTTGCTGTTGCCATTTACTCTCTCTCTCTGTCTCTCTCTCTGTGTCTCTGTCTCTCTGTCTCTGTCTCTCTCGCTGTCTCTCTCTGTCTCTCTCTCTCTCCGTCTGTCTGTCTCTCTCTCTCTCTGTCTGTCTGTCTGTCTGTCTGTCTCTCTCTCTGTCTCTGTCTCTCTCTCTCTGTCTCTCTCTCTCTCTCCGTCTGTCTGTCTGTCTCTCTCTCTCTGTCTCTGTCTCTCTCTGTCTCTCTCTCTCTCTGTCTCTCTCTTTCTCTCTCTCTCTCTGTCTCTCTCTTTCTCTCCATACTCCACTGCTTTTATCACTGGAGATCTACCGTGTTGATATCCCTATGTCATTTGATACATGCTTTTTTTTTTTCTTTTCTTTGGCATTTAAAATCCGAATGGTCCCGTATGAGCTCCTGTGTGACTTTCAGAAGCAATTTACATATCTGGCATGAAATCGAACAGCTGAAAAAAGACACAAGTGGAGAGAGGAGCGGGTAGATGCTTTTTGGCTGCCATCCACCAAGTACAAAGATTGCTAATCTTCTTGCACAGCCCACTCCATTTCTCTTCTTTTTTTTGTTCATTGACTTTGAAGCACAATGAGAAAAAAGGGCATCCTTCAATGCTCTTTAAACTGCTCTCAGCATTTCACTAGTATGACACATCATTGACCCAGCAGTGGAAAATATCAGGGAGGGCCAGAGAGAGTGAGGGAGAACGGGCACCCAATGGCGAAGCGGTGTTAATCTCCTGTTGGTAGCAAAGTTTTATCTCGAGGCTGCTTCAGTTTGACTCGATCACATCGTGGAGCGACAGAGAGTGCGATCTCTGGCTTTTCACGCTTTTCATTTTTTTTAAACTTGGAAGCGGCGCAGTTCCGAGGCCACTTTGATCCCTTACAAATCGGGAGAGACTTCCATTTGTGCAGAAAGAGGCGGTAAGCCCTTTGGAATCCCGTAAGCAGGCAGTCGTTCCTGCAAAGTACAACACAACATGATCTTTGGAAATGATAAAAAGAGCGGGGATCAGGGCGCGCTCAAAGGTTGTTGGGAGGGGATGAATTCATCGTCTCGATAGCCAGCGATTGGCTGGCCGCTCATCATTCAGTCAAAACAAACAAGCGAGGAGTGACGGCCTTTCATCCGTGAGTCCTACGAGGTCGTTGGAAAACATAGTTCCGTGACTGATTGAAAGTGTATGGACGCTTCGTGCCATTACACGTTTGTCGCTTGTTATGAATAAGGGTTGGAATACGTGAGTGTGTGACTGACATGGAAAGAGCAGCGTGTTACATGTCTACAGGACGCTGGGCGACCCGGAGCCAGAGGTGCGGGACTAAAGCCGACTTCACCGCTGCCTCTTCTGTCTGGAGACGGCTCTCCCTCTGAGGAAATGAGTCTACGATACACAGGCATTGCTCAAATTCCTCCCCTTGTGTCATCGCCGCTAAAGCAAATAGCGGCTTAGGGGGGGAAAGGATTCCGCCACTGAATCAACAGATTGTTTGCGTCCTCGCAGGCTCAAAAGGGAACATTTTCAGAATTGTGGAGAGGCAGGAATTTTGGGGGGAGTAGTATCTTTCAGCCCATTATTGGGAAACAAACGAGTTTCAAAGCTTAGTGTCTTTGCCTTTTTACACTTAACGTTTTGAAGGGGGGGTTCGGTATTGGGAGGAAGAACTCTGGACTCCAATCCCCGGCTTTTGATTGACTCCTTTGGAAATGAGAGCAGACTGTGACTCGAGCCATTGGATTAATTGGTGTGCACATGCTTGGCCATGGGCTCACCACTGACCTGGGGTAGATGGGAATTTTCGGTGAAATGATTGCATGCGAATTAATGAGGGTCTTTCTGGGACTAAACCAGCATGGAGGCCTGGGCCTTTCCACTCCAACACACCGATGCCTCGTGTTCATAGTAAGCAACACTGAAGGACAAAGGAAAGAATCCACATTGACGATTCTCTATTACTCTGAAGATATTTCTTGTCTTATTTGGCTTCGTCCTGTTGATCCCTCTTTTATAACCTCCTCCTCATCTTCAACAGTTCCTTCTTTTCACCATCCTCCACTACAGGCAGCACTTTCACTCGACCATCGTCCTGGTGTTTTCATTTCTTGTAGGAAACCATTCCTTCCTTTAAAGATAGGGACGTTCGTTTAGCTATTGATTAGTCAGAAATCATCAGTCAAAATCTTTTCTCTGACTTTTTGAGGACTTTGTTATCCAAGTCCGTCACTTCTTTCAGGGTCATGACCCCAACTTTCCAAACACATCCTCGGATTCAGGCTCCGATGATCTGCTGGAGATCCCTTTTAACTCAAAAAGGGATCAAGACATTCGGAACCCTTCTCTACATAGAGGAAATGACAGTACTGTGTAAAATATACTACAGACGCGAGTTGCATCAGATGTCGTAATTAGGGTTGGGTATCGTTTGGGTTTTTTCCGATACCGGTGCTAAAACGATACTTTTAAAACGATACCGGTGCCTAAACGGTGCCTGAACCGATACTTTTTACTTCAAATGAAACAATATATTAACTGTTAAAGTACACTATAAATATAAATAAATACAAAACACTTGGCTTCAAACTACAGCTTCAAACTTTTTAACTATGAACAATATGTTAACTGTTAACAGTTTACAGTATACTTCAATAAATATAAATAAATACAAAACACAAACACACTCTGTACACACACTGCAGCTTCAAACTTCAGCAATTATTTTGCAGAAATATGAGCATATTTTCCTTCTCTGGCAAAATACGACACGTCTCATGACGTAATGCGCCAATTCGTCGTTTGGTCTCAAAGGAGGAGAAGAAGATGAAGAAGAAGCTTTCGCGTGCCTGTCTTGTTGTGCTTATGAGCGACAGCGCTAAGTACCCCGTTGTAATAATACTATGAGTGAGGAGCGGAGGACCGAGTCCTGCTGCCAGGACGGAGTCATCAGAGTAGTGTCAAAAAAGTATTTCAAACGGCGCAAGTACCGAAATCTGCGTTACGTTTCGATCCGGTAGGTACCGGACGTATAGGAACCGGTTCCATACCGGCACCGTTTTTCGGTACCCAACCCTAGTCGTAATACCCCCCCGCCAATTTAACCCATATGTTTCAGTCATGACCTGCTCTTGCAACTTGCTGATCTGTGATCTTTAAAACTCTATCGGAGGCCATATACCATATTGAACTCAGTCCCTGCAACCCGAGGTCGTTACTCTAAATTGGCTGAAAGTCCCTCCTCTCCTCATCTGTCCACATTTGAACTCCCTCTGTTGCTACCACTCTCTTCATCTTCTCCCTATCGACGCACACCTTGGTAATTGGTGATGTGGACCATATGTCGGCTTTGAATGGCCTTCTGTTCTGTAGAGCCGTTTGACATACTCAAGGAAATATCATAACCTTGTTATTAGGCTACTGGTACTTTCCTGGACTGGCGTCACAGGCGGGGGGGATGAAGTCCCCTGGTTCTTCCACCTCTTTCATCCTCTTCACCACCTCCAGCCTTTTTTTTATAAAATACTGTCAGTGATGTCCCGTCACCCTTAAGTGACCCCCTCAGACCTTATTGAGGGACTGAGGGGAGCCTTCAGTGGTGTGACCTTTCAGGTGGAGGGTCAGTGTGTTTTGAAGGCTTTCGTTCGGCACTTTGGCTGTCGCCATCTTGGTTTTTCCCAATCCACAGTGACACGAGGTGGTGGAGCTAAGTAGGGCTTGGCCATTTAGAGAAAATTTAAATTTTGACCTAAATACCACAATATTGATATTGCAAAGACACTGTACGGTTGACCATTGGTGCTTTCACTAAATATTTACACAGTGAGACCTTTGAAAAGTAAGAATTGGTAATGTGGATATAATGATTAAATGGATGGATAGAATAGTCTAGTAAGTCTGTACTGTTGCCTCTAAAACAATAATCACGATACCGATTTATTATCGATATAGCCTTAGAGCTCAGCACTACCGAACGCTGAACAAGATTTTGTTTTGGGGATTTTGTTTAGGGGACCAAAATGTTAGTTATCTTTCATGAACTGAAGACTCACTGAAAGGGTTGCCACGCCCTAAAGCATACCCTGCTTCATTCTCCTCCTCCATCACTTGTTTTGCAGGCTACTGTTTGAAGCTGGAAAGCTTTGAATTGCTTTTATGCAATATATATACACATATATATTACATATATATATTACATATATATTTTGTCCTGTATTTATAGTACAAACGTAACCGCTGAAGTTTGACTTTCTACATTCTTGCTCCAGTGCTGTTGATCCTTAACTCCAGTGCAGCGGAATCTTTGTTTGCCAAGTCTTGGTCCTTGGTTTTTAATGTATCGTGAAAAAGGAAAAAACAATGACAGATGAGTCTTATCTCTGTGTCTCTTTACAGATGAATGTGTCTCTGTGAGGAGTTTGAGAGTCTGAGCGCATGAACAGATGCAGAGCATGGTCCTTTGTCATCCTACAGGTAAGACATGTGACACCGTGATACACGAGTTACTGCATCATCTCCTCTTTAAACACATAATCGACATCACGCATACAGTCATGATGGACACATTGACGACTGCTGTTTGTGGCCCATGCTTGGACCTTACAGTAGATCACATTGTCCACAGAAAGGTGTAACCCAATGTTTGATGAATTGAATACATTTTTAGCAACACACTTATAATGTGTTATAATCTGCTTATTGCACTGTATAATCCTAATTATAAGCACTCGTAGATGTACATAATGCTTTAAAGCGATAATCATAAGCATATTATAATGACTTAAGGATCATAGTGTGTTATAGTTCCCATAGTTGCAATACATTAAATATATTTTTATAATGCATTATAAGCATATTTATAGTGCATCATAATGTGATTATAAGTTACTCACTGTTTGCTTTAAGTAAAGTAAAAAAGTCTCATTAAATCTATGCAACAACAGCTCACTTTACCGAAGCAAACAATTACCACTTAGAGTAAATTATAATGTATTACATCTATGGAATTACAATTCATTACAATGAAAAATTAAAAAATGTCAGCGTGTCACAGGCAGTTATGAAGTATTCCATGATTATTGTTATAAAGCATTAGGAATATCTATGAGAGCCTATAACTATATTGATACAGTGCTATAAGCAGATTATAAGACATTATGAGTGTGTTTATAATGCATTATAGACATTGTTACACAGATGCCCCCCGCCCAACACATCAGTTCCTGATTTTTTGTGTTGCCATCTGTAGAGAGCATAACCCCCCCTTTTGGCTATGCGCTGTGGAATCACTAACTTAACGGGCTGAGGTCACTATGCCTTAATCAGAATCCCTTGATCACAAGCAGCCGAACATGAAGGAAAACATGGGAGAGAGTTAGGAACCCCCCCCCCCCCCCCCCCCCCACGCCTCTGTCTGGCGAGTCCAGACAAGCCTCCGGTAAAAGGTGAGGATGTTTGTTCTCCACCTCGCTACAGCTGGGTCAGTGAGCGAGGGGTGAAGGTGTTTACCCATGGCTCACAGACCTCTACGATGCATTCATATTCCAGGAAGAAGTAGACTGTATCGGGGGGGGGGGGGGGGCATGGATCTATCTCTAAGCGCTAATCTGGGGTCAATCCAGGGTCGTTTTACACTCGAAACCCGCTTGTTAGATGATTTGTGGTCGCGGCGGCCGCGTGCGATGGAGTGAGACTGTTCACAAATTATCCCCACCAAGAAAAATAGTATCAACAGTTCCCTTTACCTCCTCCCAACACATGACTTCATGTTGAAGTATAAATCTGAACCCTAAAATCAGCAGTGCAGCCTGGCATGCACAAGTGATCTCACACACACACACACACTCACACACAGTTCTCTCTCACACTCACTCAATCCGTCTCTCGGCTCGCTGTGACCTGACCTGCTGAAAGGCTTTCAGGGCCGCGTCAGTCAGCTCAACAACTCTCTCTGTTCAGAGCCTCAGCGGGTTCAAGTTGGACGCCAGTCTGTCCTCCCTCCTCATTCCTTTACATTGGCTGCCTTGTCATGTTAACATGCAGGGAACACATGCACACATGTATGTATGTGTGTGTGTGTGTGTGTGTGTGTGGGGGGGGGTGCGTACATGCGTAGAATAGATTCATTCAGTTTACAGGGATTTGTTCGTGTTTCGTTCCCTTTCGTGCACCTTGTCGTGCGTGCACTTGTGTAAATGCTTAATGTAGGCGTGCCTGCCTTCATTTATTATTGTGTGTGTGTGTGTGTGTGTGTGTGTGTGTGTGTGTGTGTGTGTGTGTGTGTGTGTGTGTGTGTGTGTGTGTGTGTGTGTGTGTGTGTGTGTAGTCATTGGTGTGTTCTGAGGGCAGCGTGAACGGAGCAGCTGTGGCTGCTTTGTAACACGGACAGCGTCTGTAGTTGATCCTGCACGGCTGCAGGCCTCGGCGCTGCCCGGCCCAGCTTCTCTCCCTTTCTAACGGGCTGCACAACCTTTAGGAGAAGCTTTCTGCAGCCCTGGAGGAAGTAAACACTGACCTTAGTCCGGGGCCAGCTCCGTGTAAGCCAGGTCATAAAGTGGAAATCTGCAAGTAATAATTGTTAATTATTCGGTTTTTTTGGCAGCGTTGCGACTTTTCCTCCGCATGTGTTCCCTCCGCCGAGTGTCATCATTTCCTACAGGAAATTGTGGTCATAATCAAGTAAACCGAAATTACAGGGGAATAAAGCGGCGGTTGCACGAGGGAAGTAATTTGAGGTAGTTGGTAAAAGATCTAAAAAGTAACCGTGATCAACAAATTATACCATTAGTCAAATTATTAACTTTACTCAATGCAATGTTCAATGCTCCACATGAGTCCAGTGACTAACTATTACCTTTTTGGGCTACAACCCTTTGCAGTAAGATTGAAATCTTGGATTAGGTTTATTTGTATTCAAGAAGTTTTTACAGTAGCGGGTCTATTGACTCAGATCTACGGTACTAACATTAAAGCTAGGCTAGCAAGAGTTTGCTAGATTCTTTAGATGATCCAACCTAAACACCCGGCCCAGCAGCGAGCAGCACTAGCTCCAAAAGAGAGTCTCCAAGTCATCAACACTGAGCCGTGACCCATCAGGCCTCACTCCAAAGCCACTCCCCCAACATTATTATTGTTATTGCAGTGTTCTGGCATGTGAAAAGCCCCAAAACCCATGGATCTGTTACTCACACTGGATTTAGGAAGTTAAAAAGGAAGTTAGGATTTTATTGTCATATACAACCGTTGACCTTCCGGTTCCCAGACGACCCTCTTAACCCAGTGAGCCACGGTCGCCCCGTACACAAATACACAATTCTATTTAATGTATCACTTCATATCTGAAGCAATGCAGGTGCGTTTTAAGTTTTATGTAAAATAAACGACAACAAACCAACAAAATGTCCCATTAAAAAAATAACAATGTCCACATGTTGATGTAGAAACTAATGTCATCCGTTTCCCCCTGATCGTGACTGATGAAGTGACTTGGATTTCTTCTTTTCCAACTCGTTCGAACTATCATTCTCAGATGGATTCATTCAACAGTGGAACAACGGACGGGGCAAATAAACACGACACATACCAAATGACTGATTGAACAACCAAAAGAAGGTGGCGAGAGGGAAATCAAATATATATTTTTAAAAAAGCCTTCATGAAGGATTTGGTGGTTGGTCCTAATGCTCCTTAGCTTGCTGACTCAAACCAGTCTGCCAGTAACCAGCCAGTGATCCTCCACTCCCTGCTCTCCTGCCGGCAGCTGTGTTGACTGTCTAGTGCATGGGAACCCCTGATTACTAGGCAGACTGTACAGTGGGGCTGTGCCCCCCCCCACACACAGACAAACACAGCCCTCCTAACTTTGATCGTGGAGAGCTGTAAGTCACTGCTGCTCCGTGATCCAAGGCCTCCGGTTATCCACCGGGCTTTATTAGCCTGATGAGTGGTTGGGAGATGTTTATCTCTGCTACGGTGCGTCTGTGTGAAGACGCCTCTGGCAGCCGTTTCATGTCCTACAATCCTCATGTTGGCAGACAATAGCGCGTCTTTTCTTCTTCTTTTTTCTCACTTCATTAGAAGCGTCAGCTGCGACGGCGCGGGATGATGTCTTCGTTGAAGTTTCTGCTTTGTTGATTTTTAATAATCTGTTGCATTTGTTGATGTGATCGGGCGCCGCTCCTCCATGTAACAAGACACAGGTGGAGTGAAATGACATCAGTGCACATGCTCAGTTGGAGGCGGCTCTCCAGGCAGAACATGATTTCACTTGAAATGCGTCCACAGTTCGATTTTTGATCAACTTTGAAACCGCATATTCATGTCAAGGGACAGTAAATGTGATGAATAACTGTTATTGTTTCAACATTTTCATATACAGAGTCCTGCTTTGTGAACAATAACAGATGCTTTTCAGAATTGGTTTTCCAAATATTTTTAACTTGTTGAAATTGATTGTAAGCATATAATAACTATTAGCCCACATATTTGTCCAATTCTGTCAGTGACTCTATGGCCAGTTCATCTCGTTCTTTGCACGGATTGGGGCTTCCACATCGCGTCACTTACGTTTTGGAGCAGAAGCGTGATTACTTTACTTAATGTCGGCAGCTTTATCATCCTTTACTTGCCAAAAAAATATGAGACACAATCCATGTGGTTTGACTTCAGGGGAAAATATACCGTATGCGCATTGAATGTTAGTTTAATGAAGCGGATGGGATCATCAGTGTCTTCATTACAGATGCTCACGTCATCATTGTGTTCTTGGATATTGGACTCATATTAGATGTCCCGCCAAGTTTTTGCTCTGCACGATGATGGTTGTAATGTAATCCACATTATTGCAGGCTTTCTTTTTTGTTCATCTAATATCTTAACATCTATTCCATGGATTCTCAGGAAACATTGTCGTTCATGGTCCCCAGAGGATGAACCCTACTGACTTAGTTGATCACCCTACCGCAAATATCGTCATTTGTAGCATTTTCACACGCTGATGTTTAGCATTTGGCTTAAAAACATTGCTGTGCAACTTTCTTTTCATCGACTACAATGTGACCAACTGTCCAATGCAACTGTGTTGGATGCAGACGGTTGTGTTAATAGAAAGTAGGCTTGTATTACACAAGATTTCAGGATATCTGGTCAAGAAGAAGTTAACAAGCCAAAGAATCGGATAAAACATTGGAAGTCAAGGTTTGATAGTTGACATCAAGTTGCAATACTTGCAACCGTACAATTTAAAAAATCTCAATTGAGAGGTGAAAGATCAAGGAGGTCTCGAGTTAAAACGATGAATCCATCAGAGGAGGAGGGTTTGGAAACCTTTTTGATAACTGATTAATCTGTTCAGCCATTTTTCAAGCAGAAATGCTGATGTTTACTTGTTCCAGCTTTTAAAATACATTTGATTCTTTACTTTGTCATATATGACAGTAAACTGAATGTATTTAACTGCTATGTGTCTGTTTTAATAAAAAGTCTGTGAAAGAGTAACTCACAAACCACCTGAGGTCACACTGATAGTAAAACCCAAACAGTGGTACCGGTATATGGCGTAGTATCTGTCTTCCAGTCTCGTAGATCCACAGTACGTATTGAACCGGTCTCATGTATAATTCAGGCCAATAGTCGGAGAAGCATTTGCTTTGAATTCACCTCCAGCTCTCTGTTCATTCTGTAGCTGTTTCTAGACAGGAAACAGATCTTCTAGCCAGGGAGCTGGAGAGGAAATGATAAATGAAGGCACGGCACGGACGCACGGCTTCAGATCAACGCAAAGCTGAGCTCTGTTTATTGTTGTAGGGGCTGTGGTTTTGTTAAAGATCGACTGGCTTTGATCACAGCGGTAGGAAGTCCAACCTTTACATCTGTGTCTGACACCAAGCTGACCCGCTGCACATGTATGTGCGAGTGTGTACACAAAAGAATATTCTTTCAGTAACAGATATCCAAGCGCATGGATTTTTAGATTACATTTTTGGATTTCCTCACTGACTTTCCATAGAGCTCTTTAATGGAGTTAAAGGGTAAGGACTTACTCATGTTCTTTCTCACTGGTTTCCCACAAACCACTACCGGCAGAGATTCTTTTCTTTTTTTTTCTTTCATTTTGTAAAGAAGTGTAACTAAACAAATATTGTTGCTCTGACGTAGACAATTTCAATTTGGCCGCCCCTGGAATTGGGCTGTTTTGTTGTGCCTCGGAAAAAATGCCTATTGGGTTCCTTTTGTGGAGAAGTGGGTGAGTGGGAGAGATGAAGCCCGGAGGGACATGTGTATTCATAACACCAGTGCCTCCTTTCTTTTAGTCGCCATTGTCTGGTATTGTGGATGCTCTTTGCTCTATTGTCTTGTGAGTTCCGCTGGTGGTCTGTCATGTAAACAGCTCTCAAAGGGGAACCTTCTTCACTCTCCTTTTCAAAGCGTCTCTTTCTGTGGTCGTTTTCTTGACTGTCTGTCTGTCTTTCTCTTGTCCCCATCCCCTCTCATTCGGAGTCCCAGTCTGAATAAGACACACACACACCAACTGCTCTAACCATTACCGGCATTGCGTCGGACCCGGTGCGAGGCCTCGTAGTGTATTGGGGTTTTAGGTGCCAGTGGGGAAGGAAGGACCCTGCTGACTTGTCAGCGTCTCTGACCCCTCTGTCACAATGGCTCCCTCTCCCCTCCCACTCATTTCCCTGCCAAGCTGGGAAGAGTAAATATTTATCATCCCCCGCAACAATGGCCTGCTTGGAGGAGAAAGAGACTTTGACCGGAGCTCATGCGAGCCCCGTAGGCAAGGCCTGTGTCTGCCGGGGCCTCAAGATCGGTTGCAGGAAGATTAAGATGGAGCAATACATATTCTAAGTCAGTGGTCGTGTCACACTTAAAGTAAGGCTGCATCCAAGACTGAGTTGGTGAAAGCAAGAGTTTGATTTCACATAAAACTGCAAATTAACTTTGGGTTGAGCAAATGCAAACCTTAAAAAACTGACTGAGGATTATGTTACAATTTTGATGACCTCAAATTATATTTAGTATTCAAGCTCATTGTCTTTTTTCACCACTCTACTGGTGTGGTTCTAGGGATGGCGAGGTTGGTTGGTCGGCAGGTCCAGACTGAAACATCTCAACATCTGTGGGATGGATTGCCGTCACATTTAGTACAATCATGCATGGTTCCCAGATGATGAATCCTTATGGCCTTGGTGATCCCTTGACTCTTCCTGTGGCACCACCATGAGGTTGACATTTGTTTGATGTATCGGGATGGACTGACATTCATGGCCTCCTGAGGATAAATTGGGACGTTTGGCGAAAGCAGACATATGCACTGCGTAACTGTTTACCAGAGGGAACTCAAATACAGTCTGAGCATTTCGCTAAAAGGAAACTCGATAAAGTAGCGTACAGTAGCTTAGACTATACAACAGTTTAGCTTAGACGCACTGTCAGATGCTGCTCTGGGTCAAAGGATCCTGGCAGTTGGCACGAATCTATTCAAATCTTTTATTGAAAATGTTCTCCAACTGTCGCAAATTCACATCGCTGCCAGTATAGTTTTAATTTTTCTTGCCTAATGCCTCATTATTTAATATAATGTTAGCTATTCAGATTAGCCAATCTGCACATTTGCAACCACAACAAAAAGAAACCGAATTCTGCTTGTTGACTGTGGAGGAACAAAAGTACAAGGACAATCCAACTCTTTACAGTACAGTAGCTACTGTATGTAACAATAAGTTCAAGTCATATTTAGAAAACAGATGGCAGACAAATGGTAGAATTCTATGGGAAGATTTGCGTTATGGACCGTCTCTTTTCCCTGCCCCTGAAACACATTCAGCTCCTCCCTCCTTGTCTTCTTCTGAGTAGGATTAGGAGAGGGCCTAGCTGTATGGAAACAGACCATACAGAGGAGGGCCTTTGTTCCCTCCGTCACATGCCAACACTCTTGTGACATCAAAGGTCTGAAGGCCTGGCGATTGGTGCAGAGGCTGGCAGATAGATGGACTCTACATTGTCATACAGTACACGTGTACAAAAAGAAAGATCAAGACAGATTTTGAAGGGGACAAAAGAAGAAGGGAGCATGAGCAAAAACGATAGGGCCTTGTTGTCATTCATCCCTGTTAGACACTGACTAATGTGAGGACATAAGGACGTACAGCATAGTCTACCATGGCACATGGAACAGGGCCTGCTATTCACTGCAAGCAGACACAGTAAGATGTACAGTAGAAAGAACACTATCCCAATTAAGGTTGTCACCATATCAGATTTTCACGACATGATTATTGTGGCCAAAAGAATTTGTGATAATGATATTATCGCAATATGTAAATAAATATAATATATCGTATTGTAGTGCGTTTTGTCTCTTTTTTTGGCAAATGAATTGCACTCAAAATAGGAGTGTTGGGGGGGTGCAGATAAAGTATGTGACAATAACGGTCTATATGAAACTCTTCAAAATGAAAGGCCTTAGAGTAACTGTATGTTAACAAGAGGCTGAAATTGTGGCTTAACATAAACCATTCTAATGGTATCTCTGAACCCCCCCCCCCCCTCTCTCCCACCCACCCCATGCCTTCAACTACTGCGATTTTCCCAACTATTCCTACCACTTCCCCTTCTTCACACAGATTACAGCCAGAAATACAGTGGAGCATCAGCTTTAAAAATAATTTAAATATATGTATAATCTCTTATACATATACAAAACTCCATAGTTTACACAATATTATCATATGTGTATTATTTACACAGTAATATTGTATTGTTACATATCAGAATTGGTCTTTAGGCAGCAGTGTTCGAGCGTCCTTGCTGCATCTGTCGGGAAATGAAGCAGAAATTCCTTGAATATAATTCAGCCCAGAGTGTCATGTAATATACGATCAGGGAAACACCTGTTTAAATGACTAACGCCGAGCACATCACAAGCAGATGCTTCTACACATGTTCAGTTTGAGGCATAATTAGGCAGTTAAACATCCCTCATGGTCATGTGTAGAAATGCTGGGCCGAATAAATATTTTGTCTGTCGTGACTCAGTTTTATATTGTTCCGTTAGATACAAAGTTATACATTCATGGAAAGTGACCAGCATCAACCAAATTAAGAGGCTGGATCTGTGAAGACCGTTGTGCTCTTGTTTTAGCAGTGGTGGACTGTAACTAAGTACATCTACTCAGGTACTGTACTTTATTTAAATTTCTTGTACTTTACTTGACTATACTTTCATTTTGATATTGAATTTGGCCTATTTTCAAAAGCTATCAAACAGCCCTGGGATGACACAGCAAATCATTTAGCCAAAAACAATGCAAGATGCCAGCGACTCTTCCAAAATGTAAAGCATAATAATGCAACAACAAGAAGATGTGCCCTGAATCAAAAGAACAGAGAAATTATGCTACACTTAATGCTTATGAGCTGGTTTGATGATCTTAAAAAGGACTCAATCAATTCATTGGAAAATCATCAATCTATTTCTGTTTCTGTAATCTAGGCTACCTGAGAGGTCCTACTGACCAGGTCCTTTCTTCTTCATTGAATCAGTGCATTACAAATCAGCCCAAAACACATGAGAACCATTCTTCCCCATTGACTGCAATTTAGCATGAATGGAAGACTGCAATTACCATATGCATTCGTATAATGTTGTTGGCACATTGTGGATGAAATCGAAGCTGTGCAGTGTGGGAAACATCAAGAGCAACAGTCTTGGCAGATGGTTGAGCATTCAGAGATCAGATTCGGAGGAAGTACTTCTTTCCAAGCCTTCTGGATTTGATTCATCTCACAGTCTGTGTATCTGTCTGCCTAATGTGGAAATAATTTGTAGAACAGGTAAACCAGAAATATGCTGTCTCGATCAGAAAACATGTGATTCATCAAAGCAATCTGCTTCGGCCCCCCTTCCAAAGCCACATGCAGGATTATTAGGATATACCGCCCCTCATTGAGTCCTGCCACGGCTTGCAAACTACCCACAGACTGTGTATAAGAAGTGGACGTAGTCATCGTGGCGTCACCCATTGGTTTGTGGACTGTTCTTTTGAAGCTTCAAGTTAAGCGATTTTGCCGTCACCATCTTGGATTACGGTCATTTCCATGTTGTTGTTTTTTTGCAAGTGATAAATGGAAGTTACCAGGAGTGACGTAGAAACGCCGTATACATCTCTGGTAGCAACAGAGACCTGTCAATCACAGTAGCCCCGCCCTAAAGCACACTCTGCTTTATGGTCTGTTTGACTCTAAATGGACCATAAATTACTAAATGAACATCATGCTGCATTGAAGAAGACTTGAAACTAGAGATTGAGACCATAAACTCATGTTTACAATGTTTACTGAGGGAATAAATCAAGAGAGAAGTAGAGTAATTTTCTCATAGACTGCTATACAACCAGAGGAGTCGCCCCCTGGTGGTCAGTAGAGAGAATGAAAGTTTTATGAAACATCCGCATCGGCTTCACTGCAGCTACAGGTTGCCGTCTGGAACAACCTTTGCAAAGATGTGCCATATTGTTCTCGCAAGCCAATCAAAACAGACGTGGCTTTTTATGGAGGGGTCTCTTAAAGAGACAGGTGCTAAAACGGAGCGTTTCAGACAGAGGGTGAATAAAGGTATCTACAGACAGGAAGTATGAGAACAATAACGGGGGTTTTGAACATGAAAGCCTGTAAACATGTTCTTGTAGAAAATATGAACCTGAATATGTTATGTTATATATATATATATATATATATATATATATATATATATATATATATATATATATATATATATATATATATATATATATATATATATATATATATATATATATATATATATGCGTGATATGTTACCTTTTAAGACTTGGCGGATGAGCATCAATCCCAAAGCTACAGATATCATTAGTGTACCTCTGGTCCTCCCATTATAATTCCTTATGGGGAGACCCTTTGACCCAAAGCATGATGTAATTCCAAAAGCTTGTCACTAATAATTTCCCCCTCATTTTAATGACTCTGAAATGAATGCCAGGCCGACGCTGGGCCCGTCATTTTCAGGGTGTGGAGGTTTTTTCCCCCCTCGTCTGCTTTTATAGCAATTTTACACTGTTTATAAATATTTATGGCCATATACAGACTGGTAATAAAGTCAGCATTGGCAAAAGAAACTGGACAACTTTCCTCTTATTTTCATTTTTAGAGCATTACTGTTCCTCCCCGCTGCCAAAAGAGCTGTACCCGCCATTTAAGTCATCATGCTAACAAGTTGTTTTCTCACATAAGAAAGAGAAGAAAAATTGCAAACAGACCCCTCGGTCAGATGAGTATGCGCGCACATGCCCGGAGGACGCTGGCGTACCCTCATGTGTCCACATTCATGGACGGACTTGGTTGAGGGATGCGGCGCAGACGGGATCACACATCTGTACACACCTCCACACAGCCTCACCGCTCACACACACACACACACACACACACCTGTACACACAAAGACACCTGTTGGCCCTTTCTTCCCTTCGTGGTACTGTATCGGTTTTCCGTTTGATGTGGAGTTTGTTTTTGGTCGTCGAGGCTCAGTGGCCGCGGAGGAGTCGGATGTTGTGTGAAGCGAACGAGCTGTCGGGACGAGAACGAGGGCACCTTTATTGTCTCGGTGTGTTTACTCTTAAAGATGTCATCTTTGATGATCAGAAAGATCTGGGCTTTAGGAATGAGAAAACACCCACTTTCACGTTCTCTCATGTTGTGCGTCTCTTTTTTTTTCTCCTACGCACGCACGCATGCACACACATTTCCTGCCCAGGATCAGAGCCAGCTGTGTGTGTGTGTGTGTGTGTGTGTGTGTGTGTGTGTGTGTGTGTGTGTGTGTGTGTGAGAGAGAGAGAGAGACAGGAGTACTTATATGGGATTATTTCTATGGGTCCATTTGTCAAAGCGCACATTTATCATGGAGCCCACTGGTGTCAGACCTGCTGCTTTCCCACCACGTCTCTATTACGCTCCGCTGCTACTCGCTTTGACACTCAACACCTGACCTGACACACACACTTAGTCACACATAGGCGCATGCTTTTGCACAAAAAAACAAAGCGTGCACACACACATTTGCACAGAATAGCGAGATTTCCAGAGCTTGAGACCCAGCCGCAAAAGATGAATGAATTGGGAGAAATGACCAAGAGTGAGAGACAGTTCACAGTCGTGCCCTGAAGTCAAGATGAATTCTCCACATTCGTGCTTTGAGTGTTTTCTCTTCCTTCCCATGCTTCAGCAAACTTCCTCTGGACTGTATATGCACTGCAGGCTTGTATTGTGTTTCAGTAATGAGACTTCATTCCACCATGTTTCCTTTTTTTCCGCCATTTCCGCATTGTGCTTAAACGATCTTGAACCAGAACCATGAACTCGGAAAGCATCCTTCAGCTGTTCCTCAACCACACCGACGGCAATCATCTGCTGAATTGCCCTTGAGCAACACGTTGTCCTTGCAGAACTGTCACTGTGAATGTTTCCTGTTGCATATCTGTCTCTTTTAAGCTGCTGTCCTGTAGAGCTGTTCAGGTTGAATGTGTTTCAGTTTTAGGGTCAATATCATAGACTGTGTATGTGAAGAGGACGTAGTCATCGTGACGTCACCCATTGGTTTGTGGACTGTTTTGAAGCCTCGAGTTTGCAGACTTCGCTGTCGCCATGTTGTTTTTTTGCAGCCAATGAAAGGATGATACCATATTTGGAATGTGGAGGAGTGACGTAGAGATGCCGTTTACATCTCTGGTAGCGGCAGCGACCTGTCAATCATCACTAGAGATTGAGACCATAACCTCATGTTTACAATGTTTACTGAGGTAATAAATCAAGAGAGAATTAGAGTAATTTTCTCATAGACTTCTATACAACCAGAGGAGTCGCCCCCTGCTGGTCAGGAGAGAGAAATCAAGTTTTAAGAGACTTCTGCAGCGGCTTCACTCTTCAGAACTGACGGTTGCCACCTGGTCGTCACTCATCTGCATTATTTGAAAAGAAAAAATAAGGTGCCATTTTTAACCCCTCTTAAGAACCACAAGAGAAACAGTTTATTTAGATCAAGGGTGTCAAACATACGGCCCGCGGGCCGGATCCGGCCTGCCACGTCATTTTACGTGGCCCGCGAATCCCCCAGCAAAAAAAAAAACAAAAAAAATGTTTTTTAAATTTTCTTTTTTTTTTACAAAAAATTAAAAGTTAGATGTGAAAATAAAAATATCCCCATGGTTGAAATTATGAGATGAGCCATTTGCGGCGCCGGTCTCGCTGGGGGCTATTTTGTGTTCATTCGCACTGGACTCGCCGGAGAGGGGGCGTGGCTTATCGCCCTGAAAGCCATTCAACTGTCCGCCATTAACCATGGAAAAAAGAACCTCTATTTCTGCTTAGTACGTGTTGAGGTAGTCACAGATATCCCGGGAAACAAAACTAAATATGTTAGGAGTAGTTACATTTACACCGTCTTACATTTACAACCGGCCCTTTGAGGGCGACCGTGATGCTGATGTCGCCCCAGAGTGAAAATGAGTTTGACACCCCTGATTTAGATGAAGGTATTGATGGCCAATAACAGAGTGAAGTGGGAAGTTGTCTTCCAGTAGTAATGAGGTCTGCAACTGTATTTTCGTGTGGTCTGTAAAATGTTTTCGTGGGGAAGTTTTCAGGTTGTTTTTTTTCCTCAAAAACATAAATCTATTCAATGCAGGGTTCCCATGTGTCCTGGAAAACTGGCAAACTCTTGGTCATGGAAAATGGGAGGAAAAATGTCCTGAAAAGTCTAATGTCCCAGAAAATGATTTCAACCTTTTCCTATTTATTCTCCTATAATTAAGAATGAACTACTAAGCTGTCTATCGGCCATCTGAAAGGGCTAAGTTATATGTTCAGGATCATATTTCTGTTCAAATGGTAGTTTATGGCGCATGGAGTATATTGAATGGACTGTTATGTTGTGAAAATGCTCTCACAAAACATGCATTTGGCCATAACTCAAGAATCCATATGCGAGTTATGACAATTTCATACAAATGTTTAACAGGATAAAATGATGAAGTGATGACATTTCGGACAGACGTTTTCTCCGCTGTGCTCTCAAGCTTGAGGCAAACTGCACAATACTTTGGCCCGCATCCTCCAACGCCACCCGACCGATAATAGAAATGCTCGCTTGCGCTTCAGCTCATAAACTGTTTACCCGCTGCCATCTTTTTGCGAGTACAACACAGAGATGAGAAGGAAGTGAGATAGCGCACTCCTTAGCTACTTCCAACGTCAGCTTCGGAAAAATATGTGTTCTTGCCAATAGTTCAATTAAATGGTTAATTAACCATCAAAGGTCCAGACTGAAACAAAGGAAACAAAGGAGAGAAGAAGTAAGACACTTTCATGTTGTCAAGCCCATGTGTGTTCTGTGTTCAGGGTATGTGTGTTTTATTTCTTACGGTTTCATCTTGTGTGCACTAGCGTTTCCTTTTGTCTTGTAATTAATGCAACCTGTAGCGCAGCCTGCATTTTGTTTGATCTCGCTATCTCAGCTCGAGAGAGAGAGAGAGAGAGAGAGAGAGAGAGAGAGAGAGAGAGAGAGAGAGAGAGAGAGAGAGAGAGAGAGAGAGAGAGAGAGAGAGAGAGAGAGAGAGAGAGAGAGAGAGAGAGAGAGAGAGAGAGAGAGAGAGAGAGAGAGAGAGCTGGAGAGACGGGGCAATGAGGGAGATGTGAAATGAACGTTGGTGTTGGACTGGTGTGTGTGTGGAGGGGAGAGCAGCTGCAGAGGCCCTGGTTCCCGTCTTGCTGGCGCACACCTCTCCGCAGGGAGCGGGAAGGGCTCCAAGTGCCCTGGGCTTGGCTCTAACCGGCCCCAGAACCAGACAACACACACACACACACATGCATACATACCCAACTTAACATGCCTCGTAACAACCTCTAGCGCCCTGTCACTTACTTGTTTTCTGCCTTACTTCCTCTTTACTTCAGTATTTCTGGCCCACTGTATCATTTTCAGCTCAATTCATCAAGCTTCCTTGGCATGGATTAGCATCCAGGAAGAATGGGCTAAAGGGGAACGATTTAGCCGAACGATAGAGTAGATGCTGTATAAATGTGTCCCTCTATCTAACATGCACATAGTCCAGCTATCTGGAGCCAGAAAGCCTTTTCAGTTGGTCCAGTTCAGCTCCCTCCTACCCAGCTCTGTAGCCCAGAGGGCCCTCCAAGAGCCCACTTGTCCTTCAGTGAGATGACAAACAGGATGAAGTCACTCAGTTTGCCTTGGCACTGGTGTTTTTGCTTCAGGCACTGCGGTGATGTGCCAAGGGCTGTGTTCTCACAGCAGAGCGTCGTGCCCAGTGCTCTGTGAGAGGGACATAGCCAGAACAACTCCAGTGTCCTCTGTGCAGCGCGACACATTGCAGCGTGGGACGGAGCGGGCCAAACTCAAACCTGCATTTCAGGGGTTGCAAATGGCTCAACGAGCCCTCTACTGTTTTAAATCAAACCAGCCAGGAGAAGGCTAGTGGAGCAGCCTTAGGTCCTAGCTGGGTTAGCTTAGCTACCATCCCGCTTCTGGTGGCTTTGGTCTGGCCCAGTGGTCGGAAGACGCCTTCGGGCAGTGATCGTCTCAAGTTCTGATACGAGTACCTTCGCTTCTCGACAGGTTTTGTGGAGCCCCGATGTGGTAAAACAATAATAAGCATCTCTGCTATACACATATTTATTTGAATGCATTTAAAAGTCAGAGATTTAGTTGTTAGATATTTGATTAATTACACATTTTTTGCCTAAAGGTTTAAAAGCTATACCATAATGGATTAAATAAGGTATTTGACACATTTCAGATCCAATAAGCAGATTCATTACTGGACTCCGATTCAATAAGATGATGCTAAACTGGAACACAGGTAGATGGCTTGTTGTACCTGCATATCTTAATCTCAAGGGTCGGAACGCAGACGGTCCCTTAGATATTGCCAACATGACATCCTCTGCCGGGACCCTCACATCGGAGCAGGAAACCCCCCCCCCCCCCCCCCCCCCCCAAAACCCCCTTTAACAGGGAGAAAAAAGGAAGAAACCTCAGGGAGAGCAACAAAAGAGGGATCCCTCCATCAGGATGGGGTGAATAAGATACCAATAGCGACAAAACAGACAGACGAATGTTTTGTGGTGACACAAACAACACTATGTACTGTTGGAAAAGCTCGACGGTGGATAAGATCGTAACACTTGATGGTGAACAGTCCCACGCAAAAACACAGCGGAAGAGAGCATGTGCTGAACGTCCAGCCCGTATATTAAGCTCATCTGTCCGCGGTAAGGTCGGCGATGCGGAGACCCTCAGAGAGCAGATGATGACTGAGATGGAGAAGGTGCTATGAAGTGGCCTGGAAGTCGAGGAGAAGTTTCTCTCCTGGCCTCATCTGCATTCCAGCTGCTGACTGTGGGGGCACTGCAGGCGGCACTTCAGCTTCCATATTTCTTTTACGTCTGGAGTTTGGAGAAAGAAAGGGAGCGTGTTTTATCTCTTCTCCCCCTATCTCCCTCCCTTCACCCGTCCCTCTTTCTCACCACTTGTTCCCTTAAATCCTCCTTTGTTTCGTCCTTCCCCACATCTATCTCAGTATTTCTGACTGCCAAAAGGTTTATGACAGCAGGATGTGATCTCACACCTCCTCCGACATTTTCAACCACACACGCACACAAAAAAAAATCTTTTTCCCTTTTTCTTCCCCATGGCCATCTAGTCCCCCACCGTCGGAGGCCCCCGCAGAAATCTGACACACAGATGCGATCTTTCAACTTTTATCACAGTTTTTCTTCAGAGCCATGTCAGCCCATTTCTGCTCCACATTCATACTGTCAGACATTATGTGCGCCAGGCTTTTATATGCTGCCTCGAACCGCCTTTGACTTTTCTCTTCATTCAAGTCCTTTAAATGTTTTTACAACACACTTACTTTGATGTTTTTAAAATGTTTTCCCACTGTCTATTCACCTGTGGAAGGATGTCGGTTTGGTTTCAGACAGAATAAGTCGGGGAGCGCTTCCATTTGACAGAAAAAGCGTTGTTAATGGTATTTCTTTACACACTGTACATTTATATTAACTATCAAATAACACATTTTAGTAGCGCTGAAACATCTGGTTGAATACGTGAATAGCCAATCAATTTAATCATCGGTTCATTATTTAAAGGACCAGTGTGCAGGATTAAGGGAGGACACGAGAATAGATGCTTTGGCACCAAGTCGGTGCCAAAATTCTGAAACCGTGACAGTGCTCGTCTTCTACGGAGGTTCGAGACTGACAGCGTCTACAATCCGAAAGGACACAGTAAACGCACTAGCATTTAACAATAACGTTACATTGTGAACAACAAATCTGTATTGAATGTTTTAAGGAGGAAAGCTAGTGAAGGTTAGCTGTTAGCAGCCGATGGGCAGCACAACGGTGAAGCTAACGGCTAACGTTGAAAGGATAGTTTGGTGTTTTGGGGTTTCAAATGTGTGTACTGCTGCCCCCGTCCACAGCAGTGCACTACTTTCCTCCGGTGACTCCGGTACTCATGTCTGCTTCTCCAAACTGGGGCATGCCGACCACCATCTGCTGTAGGTAAACACAGTCTATGGTTAAGCACCTCATACAACCACACTTCCCAAAAAGTCTAACCAGCCCTTTAAGAGAGGTTGCATTGAGTTTCATTCTGATGTGTTAAAGCTCTTTTAGTTCAAATTAATATGAGGTGAAGGTAATAACATTATCACGACGAGTTCAAACGTTATCTTGCAAATTTTTGTTTTTGACGAGAAACTTTAATAAATGCAGTTGTTTGAAGGCGAAGCAATATAAAATAGATAATAGAGATTATGATCTGTTTAACTTCCTTACACATGTTTATTGTTTTTTTTTAACTTGGTATCGAATTTGGTATCAAGAGTCATGGCATTTCACTGGTATTGGGATTGACTACTAAATCTGGTATTGTGACAACCCTAGTGGGATTTAGTGTCATGCAGTGGTGTGGTCGCAGATTGCAACCAACTGAATACCTCTCATCGCTCTCTTTCCAAGCGTGTCAGAGAACCTACGGTGGCCTTGAGGGAGATAAAGGTAAAAACGGGAGAGGCCCTCTCTGAAGACAGTGTTGGGTTTGTCCGTTCTGGGCTACTGTAGAAACATGACGGTGCAACATGTCGGAAGAGGACCTGCTCCCTGAGAGGCTCATTCTAAGCTCATGAAAACACAACAGTTCTTAGTTTCGAGTGATTACAAACTAATGAAAACATAATAATGAATATTATATTCCATTTCATAGAAAAAATCCTTCACACTGGTCCTTTAAGTCAGTTATCAAGCAGAAATGACAAACATGCTCTGGTTCCTGCTCCTCAAATGTGAGCCAGATTTTAGTCGTTAGTCGGACAAAAAAAAACCAAATTAAAGACGATTAATCGATTATTTGCAAAGAATAATGCATTTGTCAGTAATAGAATTAGCGTTAGATGGCCCTTACCATTATGAAACTGATCACCTGGCCATCTGTGACTAAAAAAGTGCTGGTAAGCTAAATGTTGGTGTTACATAATGTATATAATGTGGGCGTTGGCATGTTTCCTTTGTGACTTTTGTGACTCAGAAGAAATAATGCCCATGCATCCTTGCATATACTGCCGTTAACATGAGGCCGGCCCAATCGCACAAAAGTATGCTCCCTTCCCACAGGTTGGGCTACAAAGTGTTTGTTGAGTGGGGACGGGGGGGCGGCGTGTTAAAGGGCTTCAGGCTTTGTGTGTGTTTGTGCAGTTCCTAAAAGGCTGTTCCCGTCCTTATGAGCAAACGCTAACTTTGGTCCCCTCAAAGAGGAACTCTCCTCCATTAATTCGCACACACAAACATCTGTCCACCAAATTCCTCCTCAACAGCCCTTTTGTGTGCGTCGTCTGTCTCTGTCCTCTCTGCACGTCCGTCCATCTGCCTCTTATCCTTCCTGTCCTTGTGGCTTTCCCTCCTTCCGCTCTGCATAACTTCCCCGTGGCCCTGATTGTGTCCGAGATCAAACCAGGACTGTTCAAACAAATTAAGATCTCTTTTCTCCCTCTTCGTCGATGCTCCTCGTTTGCGGCCCCCCCTCTCCCCTACTTGATAAGGACCCTACGTTTGCATACCACTCTCTCCTCTCTTGGTCCGTCCCTCCCCACCCCTCGCCCTCTGAGAGACAACAGACAGAAGAGTTGTGATTGAACTGTGTCTATTTTTACAGAGTAGGAAGTTGCTCAGGCACTTGAAAAATGGAAGAGGTAGAGGTGGAGAGCAAGGCGGGAGAAAGCACGGGTGATCTTTTTTTGAAGAACGACAAAAGGCTGCTCCAAAGCCCCTCCCGCCATGTGAAATCCTCAGCAAAAACTGCCCTAATTAGAAGGCTGAGCCTCGCTTTGTGCCAAAAGTGTGGATGTTTTTAGATGTGATAAAGCAGTGAAACAACAGGCCTCTGCTTCTCATTTTTAAACATGGTCTTGTTCCTTTGCCAAATCATTGCAGCTGGCCTGCACTGATTCTACATGCAATCGAAAACCTGATGCTACACTTTGGTGGCTCATATTAAAAATATAATTATCGAAATAATGTTGATTCTAAAGGTACATTTTACAATCATTGATGGGGATCAGCGTTTCAGTACAAAAGCATCTCCCCCCCCCCCAGAGACTATGTAAGTGCTGGTAGCATAGCATGGCTCTAGAGATTCATGGTACCCAGATGATGACTCTCAATGACTTTGGTGATCCGCTGTCTTTTTTTTCTCTTGCTCCGGGAGGTTCACATTTGTGACATTTCCGGGTGATTATTGGATGGATTACCATGACATTTGGCACTCGCATTCAGGATGCATTTTAATAACGTTGGTTATCCCTTAACTTTTCGTCTGGCGCCATTTTCAGGTCAGATTTTTAATATGTCCAGTACTTTGGTTTTTGACAAAAACGAATGATATTTGCATCAGCCTCCGCTACACTTTGTGTCTTGCACAAACTTTGTGTCTTGCACAAACTTTGGCAAATGTTTTTAACGCTTTAAACTCAGATGGGGAACGCGGCAAACAGGATACCTGCTAAACACGAGCAGGTTTGCATTGGAATTGTGAGCCTATTAGCATGCTGACGTTAGCATTTAGCTCAGCATCGCAGAGCTGCTAGCTCTACAACTAGACCTTTTACATTGTTCATGATCCTGACAATTTATCATGCAATCGCTTATTAATACAAAGACACCTCAGTACAAGTGTTTACTGTGAAGACATGAACTGTGTTTGTGAATGTCTTCTGTTGCAGTTCTTCTTTCGTCACTGCTGGATTCATGCTCGGTGTTCTGTTATATATTAATTTATTATACTATACATACTAAATCAGCTTGTCACTTGCACAACAGTTGGTCTTTTTGGTTAGCTGTGATCACAATGTTTTTGTGAGAGAGAGAAGTGAGATTTTTCCGTCAGTGCAGAGGAATGATTCTGATTAAAAGGGTCTCAAAAGAAGGAGAGATGTGTGCTACATTCTTAAATGGTTTGATTTTCTTCTTCTCTTTAATCAGGTAATTTCAGCTCCGTCAGTTCTTTGCTGTGTGAGAACTGGTGATGTAGTGATGTACAAGGGACGGCGCCTTGGCTCCACTTTGCTTCGTATTCTCTCTCATTATTTTCAAATCACAGCACGTTTAAATCTTTTCATCATCCGCAGATCAACAAGTATCCTCACCTTTGGGTTTTGCACCTGCTGTGCGTTGTGAATCGAACATGTGGCTGTCATGTCATTCGCACCTTGGAGCTGCCAGTCAACACTTTGGAGAAGAATGTTGACTAGAAGTGCAGCTCTGCCAGGCTCTTATAGTTGGAGCCAACGACTCCCTCTTCTTCTTTTTTCATTCGCTCTCGTGTCTGTCATTTTCTTTAATCTGTGTGTGTGTGTGTGTGTGTGTGTGTGTGTGTGTGTGTGTGTGTGTGTGTGTGTGTGTGTGTGTGTGTGTGTGAGAGAGAAAGGGAAATGATAAGAAACAGACCGACGGGTCATCTGGATGCAGCATGTCTCTGCTCAGCTACAACAACATGGCTGCTACGTTCACTTGTTCTGCTCTCCGGACCTGCAGAGGGATTGATTTGGTTGAAGTCCTCGGTTTGATCACACTTCATTCATTACATCATGCAGCGTATGCTCCAGATGCGCCCACGGTGGCTGCTTTGCTTGGAAACATTGCAAAGAAAACAACCAACAAAGTAAAACATGTGCACATGTGTGAGACAAATGGTTCCTCATGAGTGCTAAGTCAAATGTTCCTCATGTGTTCTTCATATGATGCATCAGATTTACAGAAATTAAATTGGACCCAAGAACCAGGCAACAAGGCCTGAGTGAGCAGCACGTGACTGCTACAATGCGTCTTTCTGCTGCTGCCGGCCCTTTATTTTTGACAAAGAGTTAGTCTTTCATAATGGCCATCAATTATAGAATATTCCATTTCATTCAAAATTGTCATTTATTTTAGAGAGAATATGCAAGAAGCGAGTGCTCCTTTGTAAATTATAATAATCCACTGGTTCTCCTATTCAGTTGTGCAAGTACAAATATTTCTAAATAAAAGCATTGTGTTAACAAATGAAAGGATTCAGTCCAAAGAAAAACGCTACGTGGCTTTTGTTTTGAAACTGAAACCAGAGGTGTTGAGTTAAAAATAAATATTGACCTTTTTTTATGTCCGTGACATGTTCTACACATATAGACATTGAAACTGTAGTGATGTTGCCAGTATGATGTCAATATACTGTCAAAGGATCCGTTCCCCGCGCTACTCATGCAGGATGTGTGGCTGCCAGGCGGCAACCTCCGGTTCTGAATTGTGAAGCCAATGCCAAAGTGTCTTCAACTTGCATTTTATGTCTTGCGTCTCTCTGGATTTATTCCCTCAGTAAACATTGTAAACATGAGTTTATGGTCTCAATCTCTAGTTTCAAGTCTTCTTCAATAGAGCATGATGTTCATTTAGTACATTATGGTCCATTTAGAGTCAAACAGACCATAAAGCAGAGTATTTAGGGCGGGGCTACTTTGTTATTGACAGGGCGCTACCACTGCGATGTCTGGGAGTTAACTGTATTTTCATCTTACAACTTTAACCCTTTCACAGTGTGTTTTCACGTCATGAAAGTTGACTGCAACATTTTTGATTGCCTAAAAGCAATTACTAATCTCATTTAGCGTGCGGTTGTTCTCTCATGTCACTTCTGGTTGCAAAAAAACAAGATGGCGCCAATGGGCTCTGAATAAAAAGCGAGAGGTTATGTGACATCATGCCCACGCAGGCACTGCGGCCCGGGCCTCAGGCCTCCCGCTCCTACATTTGAATGCAGGGTAACATAGACGTTGGCTCTTGTTGGGGTTTTCAGCCATTCCACAGCCCCCTTGGGCCTTCGCGGGTAGACGTCAGGGGGCTCGGCGCTAATCGGGTGGGAGATGTCCGTCCTCACCGCCGAGGTGTCGAAGGGATAAGGTTTCCCTGGTTTCCGCATCCCAGACCCACAGAAGCCAGGGAGCAATGTGAGCAGTGCTGCCTCTGAAGGCCGCATGCTTTCCCTCTCAGTCTCTTATTCAATCAGTCTATTATAGTCGCACCTTTTTCTTTTTCCTCTTTGTTCATTTAGTCATCCACACGCACTCTTTCAAGTCTCACTTTTTCTTTCTCGGTCTCCCTCTTCCCCTCTCTGTCTCGTTGGCCAGACATTATCACACCAGGGGTAGCTGCGCCGCTCGGATGGGTTCTAGGGTTACCTGCCGCCTTCCTGCATAATATGTCGAAGCACATTACGATCCAGCATCTGAACTATTAGATCACCGTTAATGTGCTTTCAAATCACACAACGAGTTGGATCATGTTTAAACTTCCAGGACCAAAAGCCTTTTGTGGAGAGAGTTTTCTTTTTTCTTCCCTTCCCTGTTTTGTCCTTTTTTCCTTCTTTTTCTTTGCAGCTGTTCGAGGTCTCTTGGGCGGAGAGAGAAAACAACTATTTGCTGTTTGGGGTTGCGTGTCTGCCCCGTGTGCCACATTTGCGTCAGTTAACAAATCCACAATGAAAGGGGACTGGTGGTAGTTCTAGCCCCGGCATTTTGGAATTAGCAAGTTTGAAGACACATTCAGCATGATTTCTGACCCGCCATGCCAAAGCCTTCAATGGTTCAGAAACATCTTGTCCTCCTCTCTCCCTCTTTAACTCTTCTGCCCCTCCTTCTTTTTTTTTGTTGTCCGCTAAACCTGTCACTTTGATGAGTTGTGTGCAATCATCCCAGGGGCCGTTTGGGCTTTCACCGGGGCCTCCGTCCTTCCTGGTACAGTACGGCCTTTGATGTGGTTCCTCCCTTTAGCCCTGGCTAGCTGAACCCAAACTCTGCCTCTGTGGGGCACTTTAACGCCACATATCAACTCAAGGTTGATCTTGGTGGAGGTGAGAAGCTGGACAACGGCGCTAGCGCTGAGATGCCTTTTGTGTTGTTATTTCAGAGGAGGGCAACCGTTGTCCTGAGCTGACCGGCCACATCGTAATTCACGGGCAGCGTCCTTTACTGCTGAGCCTCGGCAGAGTGTTTTGAAGTGTTTTTGGGTCAGCACCGAGATCCTCGGACATCAGAACACCAGCTGCAATAAACGCTCAACTTTATTTCTTTGCAGACGAAAACAAAAAAAAGCACAATTCAACACAATGAACTCTATACGCAACCTATTAGTACCAGGTTATTATTATTCGAGGCAACTAGAAAAGCACTAAATGGCTGAGGCTTCCACTGGCCCCCGGGGGCCAGCTGCAAGAGAGCGCCTCACTACTGCAGATGATTACAGCTTGCTGTATGAACTGTGTCCTAATCCTGGTGGACAGATGAAATTAAAGCCAGGTATGGCCCGCTGCCTTCCCAGCATTCCCTGTGATCCCCCCCCCCACTGAGACGAATCAGTTGCTTTGTGAGGAAATGCGTCTTTAGAAGAGTGTCCAGTTGGTAGAGACTTACATACAATACTGCGTTGTATCTGGCACGTTTCCTGGCTTTGCCGACACTGCATGTGCCATGTAGACTCTGCTACATAAATGATATCTTTCATAATCCTTTAATCAAAGGCATTACGGAAGTCACTGCACAGTTTATGATGTAACGAGCAACAGGACATAACATGAATACACACTGATAGCTCCACATTCATCACAAGTTTTTTTTTCAATTGGTGCATATTTTCTCTATCTGAAAATACAGAAACGGGTTAATATTCTTTATCAGTGACTTTCATTATGTGCGTACTAATTCAAAAAATTGCTGAAATGTTAATGAAATGTCACAAGTGTGACCTGAGCCGTGTCTTTAACCTGGATGAGGGAGGCAGATGAGAGTATGACGTTGAGGATGTGTTTTGTTGCCTTGGGTGGAGAGCTGGAGAGCATTTTAAAGTAGTTATTAAACCAAACCTAGAAGAGCAGCCAACACGTGTGAACAGTGATCTGTAATTTAAAGTATACTGATGTGTTAGGAGCGGGTGTGGCCTTATTAAGGAATTATGTGGTCGAATTTCAGATAATTAAAGGCTGTTTACTATCTCTGTAAGTAGGGTGGTTGGTAGTTTCATTTATAAGATTTATTTTGATATGATGTTGTAGCCTAACTCAACTCTATTAACTATTGACAACGGTCTCATAAAGTAATGTTATCTTGAGACTAGCAATACTATCCCATACTGGGGCTGTGAGCAAACAACAAGGTTAGCTGTTTCATCCAGGACTCAGCTTTTAGATGTTGAACCAAGAGAGCTTTGATAGAAGACAGTAACTTACTCAAAAATATAACTTTAAGTTGTTGTTTTGACTAAGATTTTACTTTTCTTTCCAGTTTGTTTCCAATGTGAGCTAGGCTATTGCCATATCTGTAACGTTGCCTATTTCAGTAAGCAGCGGCCCAGTTGAAATGTGATAAATAAATTGATATTTTTTGAATGTGATAATAGTAAGTTCACTCTTTGTGAATGTTCCCCCTCGTGTAGATACCACTGTGTTCGTTTATATCCTGAACTCTAGCTACAACGTTAGCAGTGTGTGTTTTCGTGCTGCCTTTCTTCTCGGGCACAGGTTTTTTAAGTTCTCTAAAATCTGGTGGTAACGCGCATGTTGCTTGGCGCGTGCCACCGGTGTGGCAGTGAGCGGGTTAAAGGCAGACGGTGAGACCGTCCTATCAGTGCTCTACGGTGCAGCCCCCCCGCCCCCCGGAGAGGGAGCCGGGGCTGGAGTGAGTGTGCGGCTGTTTGTCATTCTGGCAGGACACACTCCCATGAGAAACAGCCCGCTCTCCCCGAGACTTCTTTCCTTTTTACGTAGCACATCGTTTGTTTAGCAACGCTCGCGGGACATTTTGTTGACTAAAACCGAGGGATTCTTTGATTTTTCTTGGCGGTAACGAAGCGCCGCGTGCTGCGGTTCCCACCGGCGACAACGAGCGCAAAGCACCCGGGAGACACGAACACACGGTAGGATACTACGAATACTGGCCGGTTGCTGCTGCTCGTCACACGGGGTTTTGTCTGCTGCCCTGTTTGTAACAGTTTCCTCCGGACTTTCCGTGCCCTTTCTCTCAGACGTGGAAGTCGGTGAGCTACGTGTGTGCGTGCGTGTGTTGAGAAGTGGCGAGAAAACCGAGATGCGGGAGTTGTGCGTGCCGTTCGGGTCCATGCGTCTCCGTCGCTGAGCGTCAGTGTGTCTGTCCGTTAAGTGGTTTGGCTGGAGCGGAGGAGACGGATGTCAAAGTGACTTCACCTCTTCTCCCTCAGCGTATTTCTGGATAGAGCTGATGTTACTGCACAACTATTGTTTCTGTTTGTACGGAAACAAGCAACTGGTAGAATCTAAGAAAGTTTGCCTTTTTAAGAAACAATATGTTTTCTTAATAGATTGTAAGCTTAAGCTTGTCTCTGCTTACAATTAACAAAAAAAATACAACAAGCCAGCCTTACTATAGCTTGCTTCAGTTCGACTTCGTTTTTAACGGTGTGTACTAGCATTAAGATTTATGTCAGCCATTAAAAACGGTAGCCCAATGTGAGTTTGCTGCCATGAATCCACAATGACACTGGTGTAAATATTGGGTGAGGAAGGTATTTTGCCTTATCCTTCTCATTCTGCATTAACTGTTATTGTGTTGTACCATTGTGTAACGCTGGGCATGTACCTTGCAGCATCTCATTCATATATATATATATATATATATATATATATATATGGAATCAATTCCCCTAGCATGGGAGCACCTAGCAGGGACAACTCTGCCTGCTGTTGTTATTGTTATTATTAGAAGCAATGTGGTTATTAAGCATCTCTTGACTGATTCCTGGTAATTAGTGCCTATTAGCTTTAATGAAAGGGATGCAGGATGGCTGTCGCCTGAGGCCTCTCCGCATCTCGCACCCCGTAATCACAGACTTCACATGAAAGACGGCAAGAAGAAGTGCGTCGTCATCACCTGCGTTATTCCCAAACCGCTCGCTCTTGGAATCATTACGCATGTTGGTTTTTGGTCGACTCTCCTGGTTATTTACGTGCGCTAAATAATTCTTCTATGGACTGGTGTGTGTGTGTCTGTCTGAGGGGGAGGCTGAGTGTAGCTATCCTTACTGACACGGGTAAATCCCTTAAAGCTCCAGCTTTTGTGGTGAAAATGAGGGGGGAAATGACACTTCATCACATGTGGAAGTCTAGACTGTGTGTGTGGTGTGTGTGTGTGTGTGTGTGTGTGTGTGTGTGTGTGTGTGTGTGTGTGTGTGTGTGTGTGTGTGTGTGTGTGTGTGTGTGTGAGACCTGTCGGGTTAACTGGGAGTGATTGTTTAGGATTCAAGGTCGCCTCATTTCATGCTTCTTTTTCATTAAAGTTCAAAGCCAAACCAAAGACCATCTATGTACCCGTTATATTGTAGAGCTGAACTTTGACATCATTACTTCTCGCTGTGGTGCAGATGTAGGTAACCTTAGCACGCGGTACTTTAAGCAACGGCAAACTAAAACTAGCAATAAGCATGCAAGAGTTTTTTTTTTTAAATGTTGAAGTGCCCTATATGTTGCACAGTCTGGTATTTACGGGACCAGATTTATTGTTTTTTTTCTGCGTACCGCCCCTACTCTGCCTCTGATTGGCTACAACATATTAGCTTCTTTGCAGAGTTCCTTTATCTTACTGCTGATGAACAAGACTGTTGGAAGGTGCGTAGAGTTATTGATCTCAACTCCCACGTGGATGTTGCCATAAGGATGGCAGCCTTCTTGTATAGTGCTCAAATATAAGTACAATGTCCTGATTATGGGAGGGAAATGTTTCAGCAAAATAAACTCTATGGATGGAACAAAATCACAGATTTGTTGGAAATTTACATTTTAATGTGGTGTCGACCTAATGTTAACCTTTGTGTCAATACAACACATTGGTTATCAAGAAACCTGAACAAATGAGGTGCCATACCTCATGTCAGAAAGGTCGCCGACCCCTGTTGTAGTGGATTTAAAATGTTGTTTTGACATTTAAATTCTGTAATTTATACATTTTTGACAAATCAGAGGATGAGGTAAAGAAAGTAGGAGGAATACACTGCTCCTTTATCCCTTGCATATTTGCTAGCATGACCTTCTTCTCTTCTGTTAACAGGTAATCACTACCAGCCTGCTCTTTGGCAATGCTGATGTGCTCAGTTATTCTGGCGTCTCTTTGACCGGGAGCACAAACTAAATTTCCTCGTTTGATAGATGGAACGGCGGCAGCCTCTCTGAGCCGTATAGTTCCAGTGGGTGCAGCTTTTATTTTGAAGCGAGACACAAGACCCTGCTTGTGTCCGCACAGTCTGCCCTAGATGTCTCACCTGCCTGTCAACGCTCGGCATTTGTACACACACACACACACACACACACAGCCAAATTCCTTCAGACTCAAACAGCAGACTTGGTTGCACATTTTTGTAGCTCTAAACCATCGATTATTCTCTGTATATTATTGCCCCCGTCTTGATCTCCATGAGGCCTGCGTGTTTCCATCCACGCTCTTTAAGTCCTGACAGGCTCCTGACAGCTGTGGGAGCCAGACTAATGACTTCATCTGGGTTTCCCTCTGCGCTCTGCTATTCCGAGCTCTTTTCGTGGGCTCCGGAGTTTACCCACCCCACCCAACCCGACGGGGCTGTCATGCTCAGGTTTCACCGCTCGCTCATGTCGAGGTGTTTCGGGGCACGTTGGTCACACATGCCGCGTCTCAGTGCTCTGCGTCGGATGGGAAAAACAGGCTGGCGTGACTCATCGTTTGCCGCTCAAATGCAAGCATTTTGTGATGAAATATTCTTCTGGGGTCATGGTTTGGGTGAAATGAAAAACTTCAAGTGTAAAGTGAGTAGCTATGATACAACTCAAGGTGTGTACTTTTGCTTTTTACATTTAAAATGCCGCAGTAATCACTTTAGGTCGGCAGCATCTGAAACATTCTCCACGTCACCAGTCTCCTGTCGAGGGTTTATCTCTTGATGACATCACAGATAGTCTGGGCAAGAAGGAGTTTTTCATTATACGTGTTGAGAAAAACTCAAATGTGTGACCAACAGATTATTTGTGTTTGCGGATGATCAGACCAGGAGATTGTAATCATTGTCAAAAATATGAGCCAACCCAAATCGCTGTAATGACCCTGGCTTATGTACGTGCTCCGTGGCCTCGAACTCTGAGGCATGTTGCATGTCAGGGAAGTCAGGGCAGGTATTTGGCCCTGGGCAGATTTAAATACTTGGTTCTTACTGAATACTTCCTTGTCCTGCTCAGAGTAGAGATGTGTTTCCGTTATTAATGACGAACAACACTGTTGGCTCTTGTTCTTCACACCATTTTCTTGACTTATAGATTTTTTTTTAGAACACAAACTATTGTTTGACACAGGTTTAATGGCAATTGTGTAATGTCACAGAGACCATGTTCACTTCCCCCTCTCCCTCTCAAAAATTGTCGTCTCTTTATTTATTAACGATGATTCTTTTTTTGGCCATTTTTACACTTTATTAAAAGTGACAGGGATTTCGGGTTTAATGGATTTTGCTAAAACCGCGGTTACATAGAGCCACGGTTTCATACGATTGTAGAAGCTGCGATGTTTATGGTGTTTCTGTTTCCTGCATTGTTACGCTGTGAATACAAATCTAAAATGATGGTCCATTTAGAGTCAAATAGACCATAAAGCAGGGAATGTTTTAAGGCGGGGCTACCTTGTGATTGACAGGTCGCTACCACAACGTTGTCTGGTCTGGGAGTTGTCCGTGTTTTTTGTCTTACAACTTTAACCCTTTCACAGCGTTTTCACTTCATGAAAGTTAATTGGAACATTTTGGTTGCCTGGAAATATGTCTTTTAGCGTTCTGTTACAATTGGCTCCACCCTCTTGTGTCACCCGTGGTTGCAAAATAACAAGATGGCAACGGCCAAAAGCCGAGATGGCGACGGCCAAAATGCTAACCTGGAGGCTTCATAACAGCAGTCCACAAACCAGTGGTTTGACGACGACACTACGTTCACTTCTCTCTCTCTAAAGCCTTATAGGATTCTGTCGTCCAGGCTCGTGTCTGGGTTCTTTCCACCGTGGTGCTGCAGTTTGGGCTCTGTTCCAGTGACATCGGCCCACCTCGAACTAGTGTTACCTGTGAAACACAACTCAACCACTTCTGAAATTTTCAAGCCGGAGAGAAGCACATCTTTGCTTTTTTTTCTCTCCTCACCCTTTCCGCTTACTTTGCTGAAATAGCCCCATCCCATATCCACATCCCAGTCTCCTGTGAGTATTTGGTAACTGAAGCCGAAAGCACATATAGGGGCTGAAACTGTAGCATAACGTGAACCTCCTGTTATTTCTCAGTCTGTTGGAACCATTTCTGCAGTCCCCTAATGCAGGGTGTCTCACGCTCTGTAATCCATACAAACACCCAAGATTCATGCCGGGTCGCCTTCACGCTCGGTAAATCGTATTGGTCTGAAACGGCCCTCTTTGATGTGACTGTTGTGAACAGAGAACCGGTTCAGTTTGCCAAACGTGTCGGCGGTGATTCAGTAAATCATTTAAAAGAACTCCTCCCTGTCTAACTCCAGAGTTTTCATTACACTGTAATCATTACCTCACCTCTTACAGTATTTGATCAATTCCAGTGCAGTAGGTAAAACATGTGGATTAAAGGGTGAAGCTCCCTGTGATCATTACATGAGTGGCACATCAAATATCAAGCGCTTGTTCTTCTGTCGACAAATCGTAGTCGAAAATGCGCACAGGTGTCTGCATACGTTTGTGCTTAGAATCTAACTCAGAATCGCATTGATTTATTTACTGATGTTTCCTGCTGTTAACTTGAGCTCTCTTCCTGTTTCCTTCAGAGGAGTGACCGCGTCCTTGCCCGGCCCGCTGGGAGAGGACCATGGCCCTGAGCGACGCCTGTGGCGACCCTCTGGCCCTCGGCAACGGGGGGCACCATCCTCTCAGCGCCAATGGAAACGCCCCCTCAAGCGTCAGCGGCGGCCAGGACCCCCTCACAGCCGCCCCCGCGGCAGACGAAGACGCCGCCGCGCAGGACGCTGCGCCTAAAGTTCAGCAGAGGTCGCACGTCGTCCAGAGAGCGAACAGGCCGAGCCAGAACGGCGGCGTGGTGGTCAAACAGAACGGCTCCCTGAGGAAACCTCCCCCCTCCTCCCCGGCGCTCACAGACTCCCAAAGTCCGGCCAAGCGCCACCTGTCCTCCACCCTCTCCTCGTCCTCCTCCTCCCCTTCTCTCCAGCCCCCGCCGCTCTGCTGCCAGCACTGTCCCTTCCACTCCGCCCCGTGCTGCCCCTGCGGACAGCAGGAGTGCCCGCTCTTTCAGAATCCGGCTCCGGGGCCCGGCTCCGCCCCCCACCCCGGGACCGCTCCATCCTGCCCGTGCTGCCTCTCCGCCTGCACGTACTCTCACCCCCATCCTCCTCACCCGTCCTCCCCTCTCTGTCTCCAACACCACCACCACCAGCAGCGCTGGCAAGAGCACCTCCAGAACCAGACGCCTGGAATCAGGTACGGGGGAGGGAGGGGCTTTGTCCTGTTCTCCCAATAGATTACACCTCGGCTTATTCAATAAACAGTGATTTGTTCTCAGCATTCTGCTATAAATGTTGAACTAATTCATCTCTCTAATAGCCAGAGACACCTTTAGTGTGTGTGTGTGTGTGTCTTGTATGATTTGTTGTTTTTGGCTGCTGCCTTTTCAGTGTGTGATCGAATGCACAGGATCAGAACTCAGCCGTGTTCATGTGTGTGTGTGTGTGTGTCTGCAGTTAGTTTAATGAGACCTGCCTGATCGGATAACCATTGGATATGTTCGTGGTCAGAAGAGCGGCTGTCAAACACTTTTCATTTCCTACAAATTCTTCACAATAAATGCCCCCCCCCCCCCCCCCCCTTATTTTCACTTCTTGCTCTTCCGCCCTATTAGAAGACTTGTTTTATTGAAGAATAGACGCTAACAAAGCTCCAGTAATTTGGTGATAAACACATTTTCATATAAATTCTGAACAATAGAAGTTTCCCTCACTTTTTGTTATTTGTACACTTTTGTTTTTGAAGCAGCAGAATTGGGAGCATTTTGTGTTGGTGGGGGGGGATGATGGAGACATATGTTTAACAAATTGTGTCATAAGTCAGTTCGGACATGCTTGGTCCAGTTGCAGAGAGCGTATATCTCTCTGCACCAAGCTCCGCTGTGTGTTTGCGTGTATGTGTGTGGATGATTATGTATTCATTGACCCCAAACATATCCCCACTTTGGGTAACAGGGGGCCTCTCAGCCCCCATCACTGCCTGCCTGAGCCCCCATGCTTAACAACATGCCACATCCATGTTCAGGATCATGTTGGGCCTGGAATGCGGCGGTTAAGGGACTGTGATACATACGGGCAGGATTTTGGTTGTTTTTACCTGCAGTTTTCTCCAAATAGAGGCAGTCACGGTTTGGTAATGGTCAGGGTCACACCACCATGACGGCAGGTGAGAGTTTGTACACTGACTGATGGAAGTCAATGATGAGCCTTTTGCCTTTTTGAGGTTTTTTGTGAGTTGAATTAATGTTATCTTATAACATTAATCATTCAAAGTTCATATTGTCGATTAACAGTTAAACGGTTACATTTTCTAACCTCCCTAGTTGTGTCTCTAGCCTTCGAGGGTCAGTGGATCTCTTTGTCTTAACCTTTTACAAACTGCAGTCACAGTGAAGATACATCCGTCATCCTGAACACAGGCTTCTGAACATGTGTCGGGATCTGATCAGCTTTAATAACAATAATAAAAATACATTTTATTTGTACAGACACTGTAGGCCTATAGCTGACGTCCTCGGTCGGTTCGTGGTTGTATTGGGTCTTATCTGTGTATGGCTTTGTGTCGTGTTTTGATGCCTCCACACCGGGAGGAATGTCTGTTTTCATGTTGTGCATCCGTCCGGTCCATTCTCGTGAGCGTGATGTCTCAGGATCTATCGACGGACTTTACACAAACGTCTTAACAGGATAAAATGTTGAAGTGACACATGACTAGTGGGCGGAGGCATACAACCATTCTAGTCTACAGTTTTCTAGTTTGCTCGACCCTCCTGGCTGTTGGGATACAAACGGGCTAAACAAAGTTTATCCACAACACGAGAGAGGAAGTTAAAAAAATTAAATTAAGAAACCTGCATGCCAGCACGCTCATGGCCACCATGCCTTCTCCAGTCAGAAGCAGAATGTTAGCATTGAACTCATTCGTTGGCAAACTTCTCCTTTCTTTCCTTGAGCGATACACATTCAGTGAGTTGTTTTTTCTCCCCCTTTTACACCAAAACCACAGGCCCTCCACCGCACGTGAAGCTGGAGCCATTTAAAGCCTTTGCATAATCATTTGCATAATCCTATATTTACCGTCTCCACAGAAGTGATTATTTACTCATGCCAGCTCATTTTTCCTATGATAGCGGCTCGTTGTGGGGAATCTGATTTACATGAGACTTTTTTTACATCTTCTTCGCTGCTCCGCGTGGAATTTCCCTCACTGAGATGAAGTCTGATCTCCCCTCATCATTTTCATTAGAAGGAAAGAACGCCGTGGGTGGTGCTGAAAGCTGAGGTTTCTGGTGTAGCCACTGCGCACCAGACCCGACGGGTGGGCAGAGAGACGCACAACCCGCCCCCCCCCCCCCCATTATTTCTCCTCCCCGCTCTCCGTTTACTTTCAATTTTGTCTTTCCCCCCTCTTTATTAAGTCTCTCCCTCTCTTCTCCTCCCTCCCTCTCTCTGTCTTCCCTCCCTCCTCCTCCTCTTGTCTCCCGTTCCACATCAGAATGGGGAGCAGATGTGGTGCGGGACGTTCACGTCTGTGAGGTTCAAGCCGCTCTCTTTATTTACCAAACAGGTCCCTCTTGTTCAGCGATGACAGGTTTGAATTACGGGGCCCGGGGTTCGCTCCAAGACTGCCCCCCCCCCCCCCACACTTTCCTGTACAGTTGTGTGTGTCAGATGGTGAGATTAGATGTAAGGAAACTATATACCTGTCTCACTTGTGTAGTTTTGCCCTCGCCTCTCTTTATTTCAGGGCTGTGTGCTGGCTGGTGTTTGGCGGTAGTCGCATGGACATGAACCGAGAGACTACAGATCCCTAATCCCCTCCATAATTTGAGGGAATGGAGTCAGACAAGATGGTGTCAGATATCGGTTTTATCTGCCTCGGAGCCGCGATTTGCCAGATTAGCCGAGGGATTACATCTGCGATCGCGCGCACGCACGCACGCACACACACACACACACACACACACACACTGATAAGTCGTAACTTTATCTCCTTTTATACGTCCGTTTCACAACAGGGGATTTTTTATGCCCCTGTTCTCGGCTTCACCGAGCATTAATCCATTTAGCGAGATCAGCCCGTACTTTGTTTCCTAATGTTTCTATTTTTGAGAGCGATCAAAAGCCTTCGGGGTCTAACCCACGAATCAAATGAGGCAAACCTTTTGGAGAAGGCGGGGCACAGCTCAGCGGTTTCTGGAGAGTGCGCTGAAAAGAAAAAAGAAGCACATTGAGCCCTCGGTCTTTGTCTTTTTTTCACTCTGGGTCTGTTAAAAGTGTTAAGAGCTCGTCTGCGTCTCCGCTGTAAGATTATCTCTCGGAGCCGTTTTATGTGTATTATTTAGGATCGGACGGAAACGGCGTGTCCTTGGGATGTCAGCTGTTTGGGCCGGGTCAGCTCAGTGTGTGCCAGCAGGTTTAAAAGTTCTCCAGGTGAGAGCCTTCAAGACGCAGCACTGGATCCCAGTGCTGCGGCTGCTTGTTTGGAACGTTGGGAATGCAGGTTCCAGTTGACTGTCTTTCTGTTTTACTTTTCTTTCTTTTTTTCAAACACTGTCAATAAGTTGATTGTGATGAATTTCCATTAACGGGATAACTGTAAGAATCGTCACAAGTGACTTGAAAACGCTCTTTAGCTCGCTATCGTGGTAGAGGTGAAAAATACAATTTTAAAAACAGGAATTATTATAACGTATACATATATTATAATTGTATTCATCCACACACAGATTGATGTTCTGCTTGTTGGTCACATGTTGTGATAAACTGCTGCTGTTTCCTCCTTTACGAGTTCTCAGCATCGTGTGTGTGTGTGTGTGTGTGTGTGTGTGTGTGTGTGTGTGAAGCAGAAAGTATAATCATGACGTGACATTTTTATGCCGTCTCATATCTATCCACAAATAGAGGTGTTAAGTTCTCTCTCTCTGCGCTTGAAGTTTTTTTTGCTTTGAAAGACGACCAATCGCTGCTGTTGAGGCAAAAGCCCAGAGTGTGCAGTCCTACACGGTTATCCTGCAGTTAAGTATGCACACTTGGATCACAGTTCCAGTTGCAGGGCTCTGAGTGCACACTTGTGGCAGATGCAGCCCAGAATGAGACAACACAGATTATGTGTAGCTCCGGGGTAACCTGCTCCTACCTGGAGCCTGCACACACACAGCCACCAAACACTTCACTGACACTCAACCATCTGGGGGTCACGTCGAGTATTTAACCCCCCGTTCCAAGCTCTGCTCTCCTGGAGCTCAATGATTCTGCCCTCTTCACCGATGCCTCTCTCGCAACAGCTCCCTTTGTTTACGGCAACCACGAGTTTGGTTTAGATTCACGCCTTGTCAGATAGCAAGAATTCCTGTCTCACTCCCTCCGACGGCGTCTCAGGGAAGGTCAGCTGTTATTATCTCGAGCGAGTTTGAATCGCGTTGTCTTTGTAGGCGCCAGGTGGTTTGGTTGCTATGAAGCTGTATAAAAACATGACGACTCAAAGTGAGGAGCGGTTAGTCATGCGTAATTGAGCAACTTTTTATCAGATGGATGGGTCCGAACTACCGGTATCATAATTTTTTTTTGGGTGGACCATGCATGTCTGCATAGTGTTGACCTGTCTGAGCTTCATCAGAAGCCTTAGTTGTAGTTTCTGCTCTATGCTCGCCCTTACTTCTTTCTCTTTGCTTTACCTCCATTCTCTGGTCTCCCTCCACCTCTCGCTCGCTTGTCAGACAGCTGCAAGCCTCAACCAGCAAGGCTTTGTCTGAAAGCGATCCGTGTCTCTGTATTTCAGGGTGTCAGCTTGACGAGGCTTAGCACATTATAAATAACAACAAGTGGCAGACCCAAAGGCCTCGCAATCTTCTGAACCTGTAAATATATATATATATATATATATATATATATATATATATATATATATATATATATATATATATATATATATATATATATATATATATATATATATATATATATATATATATATATATATATATATATATATATATATATATATATATATATATATAGATATATAGATATATATAGAGATATATATATATATATATAGAGATAGATAGATAGAAAAATTTCCATTTCAGTACTTTTCAAAGATGACTTTAAGAATATACCCAGGTAGCAGCAGGGGGCGCCTCCTCTGGTTGAATAGAAGTCTATGAGAAAATGACTCTACTTCTCTCTTGATTTATTACCTCAGTAAACATGAGTTTATGGTCTCAATCTCTAGTTTCAAGTCTTCTTCAATACAGCATGATGTTCATTTCGTAAATGATGGTCCATTTAGAGTCAAACAGACCATAAAGCAGGGGATGCTTTAGGGCGGGGCTACACGGTGATTGACAGGTCGCCACTGCTACCAGAGCCTTTATTTCCTTTGAGGGATTTAAGATGAAGCTTAGAATAGAGACGGAGCACAACGCATATGCTCTAAAAAAAACATGCACACCAGAGAAGAAAACCATTTGCGTCGAAAATGCAACCAAAGTCTCAAACGCTAACAAAATACCTCTAGCTAGCTAAAAACATCAGATCTCAGCATGACAAAGTATTATTTTAGCACCGTACGTCTACCAGGACGACTAAATGATGGGACACGTTAGCTGTTAGCGAGCTAATGTTAGCTATGTGTTAGCAAGTTACTGTAGTTAGCTAAAGCACAGGAAACATAATACTGCATAGCTTTGTGTTGTATCCACATTGGTGGTGATATGTGACCCTCTGGGCCACTTTACCTTCACAGTTCATTTGCAGGGAGACAAACTAGCAATCAGGGTCTTTTTAAAAGCCTGCAGGCTCTATCTTCTCTGTACACAGTTAACAGCCCCAGCTACATGGTGTTAACCTCCACTGAGAAGACAAGATTGCATCTGAAAAAACCCAACAAGGGTGTTGTGTATGTGTGTATATTTTGTGGCTCCTGGGGCTTGTGTGCAGAAGCTGGGTGATGGATGGAGATCTACTGCCGTCTAATCCTCGCTGCACTGTAGCAGCTGCGAGGTTAGCGCAGGATAAACGTGTGACGCGGGCTGACATTTTCAATACAAAACAACTGCTGGTGGTTTTTAGGAAACATGTGATTGTCTATGTCAGCGGTTCCCAAACTTTTTAGGCCGCGCACCCCCTTCTACATCCCGACCGGGTTCGCGCACCGCCCCTTAATAAAAATAAAAAAAAGCAACAGCCTATTTTAGCCGCATTAAAAATTGCTCGCGCGTGGTGTTTGTTTACAAGATTTAGTCCGCTGTTGTCCGCCACAAACCGAACAAAGGGGCAACTGCAACATTGTATCATATTAATCCCTGAATCGGAACAAAGCAAACGAACTACGGGTGTGAAAACGCCCTGAAACACTGCAACAAAGTTTCAATACATTTCAGTTACACAAGGCGTCACTTTTAAAGAGCAATACGGATGCGAGGACACACACACAGGCTCAGAGGCAGATTGCATCACATTTAATTTACAATTAATGACTGACTAGCCAGGATGTCTTCGGACAAAGCATCGATGCGGCACGACAAAGTGTTGTTGGACACCGGGATCATGTCCAACTTTTTTGCTTCTTTCTCCCCAATCATACATTCCACCATCTCTCTGGCAGCTGGCAAGCTCACGTCTTCGGCGATTGTAACTGACCAGATATGAAGCCCGTAGTGCGTCATTTATAGACCCAACACATGAATGAGACTGCAGTTGTTTTTGGCTGTTTTGTAACTCCTCCAATTTTTCGATATAAAAAAATGTAAGGGGCTTTTGACTTGCTTGCTTGGTGTTCAGGTGGCGACGTAAATAAGAGGGCTTCAGACAGCTGTTAGCCTCCTCTTTTTTCACCTTGACATGATGGGCCGATGTGCTCCCGATTTGTCTGCGCTATCCCTTCCTCCTTTTCGGTCTCCTCCGTCTCATCTTCCTCTGACTCCGGCTCGATTTCTTCTCCCGGTCTCTCCCCAACGCACCTCTCTCGCTCTCTCTCCTTTTACGACTGACAGTTTCCCCGATTTCAGCCAGTTTAGCATATTTAAATTAATGTTGCTGAATGCATGAAGTTCGCTGTTAGCTCACGTTAGCTGCACAAGCTAGGCTGGCTCGTGTGTACGACTGGCGGCAGGCGCAAGACTGCCGCATTTATTTAATTGTACGTTTTTAATTTTAAATCTTACAAAGGGGATTTTTATAATTCATGTTTTTATTTTGTGAAAAATCCCACTTTTTAAATAATTTATTTTTTTATTTTTTTATATTTAATATTATTACACCATCAGACCGCCATTACACTTTTCCTCTCGCGCACCCCCTAGAGGCACCACACTTTGGGAATCCCTGGTCTATGTATTGGTTTAAGGAGAAGCATGCGGTTGCTTTTCCTTCTTCACATGTCGTGCACTGGTTAGTGATTGCGTCTGGTTGCTATGAAAATGAATATATCCACGGAAGTAGAAAAGTGGAGAGTATTCGCTCTGGATGAAGGGAAGGCTGAAGCACGTATGGGAGAGGACGGACCTGCCGGTCTATGTGGGTTCAGGGGGTAATGTGGTTGAGGAGTAGGGCTGCACCCTCTGTCGGTTAGTCCAATCGGTCATTTCGATCTTAGTCGACGAATATTTCTTTAGTGGATTAGTCATTTGTTTATGCTTTTTCAAGCTGAATGTCTTACTTTCAAGAAACTTATGAGCACATCTCTGTTAAACGCAAGATTCAAAATGGTGCTTTTGTGTGATTCTTGGTTTACAGATTAAATCCACCAACTGATAGTTTACTGAGTTGAACGCGTGTTAGTCTACTAAGAATATCCTGGCTAGGAAATGTCTCCAGTCCCATCGTTTGGGTCAGGAGCTGAAAGTGGACAGGGCCGGTTCAAGGAGTACGCTAGTTTCCTGTTATTTGCCCCTCCCCTCCCCCCTGTGATAACCCCCCCCCCCCCCCCCCCCTAGGTTTAAAAGTATGGTTCCTGAGTTTGGAGCAAAGCCCATAAAGATGGCCATCCCAGATCAAAGGCCCAGCGCTGTCCCATGAAGCGGGATCAAAGCCTGATGGGAGCAGGACATTGTCATAACTTCTCATAAGCTGGATGAGCAGCTAGCCAGGCCTCAGCTGGATAAAGATGGCTGGTTGAGATTTCCCCAGCACTTTGAAAGAGATAAACTACTACATGTGTCCAGTTTTTTAGGGCTTTGTTGTCTTTGATCCGTTCGGGGTGTACTTTACAGACCAGCTAAATAAATGTTTTACTCACTGGATGTACTAAGTTTCAATAAGTGGTAGTCGTTTGTTAATTTGTAACTCAAACAGGACATTTTCAGGCAGTGGACATGCTGCAGGAAGCTGAAACAATAACTAAACTTAAACCTTAATAACTTTGCAATAAATACAAAAAACCTGAGCTCACGTCTGCTGCTGCTTGAAGCGAGGTGAGGCTCGGTACTTTTGGCCAGAACAGGAGCAGTTTGTCGTTGCGGCTGCAGCAGGCTCACAGATGAAACGAGCGGCGGCTATTTGGAAAAAACATGGAGTGGTGCGAACAAGTCTTTGTCTTGTTCCAAATGAACGGACCAAAAACATTGTCACCAGACTAAAATAACCCAACCAGCTCTACCACATGCAAGTCAATTAGTGAGTGCGACAGCAGTACAGTCAGCCAGTAAATCAGGTTCTCTAAATGCAGGTGTGGAAATCCCCAGATGTTTGTAAGAGTTGGAGGGTGTCAGAAAGTGATTTATCAGTTTGTTTAATTAGCTATGGTATGAATATATATATATACAGAATACACGGCAAACACAATAATATAGTGTGCATAGTCAGTACTTGCTCTCATAGATGTAAACCTAAAGATTAATAGCAGTATATTTGTTTGTTTTTTGCTTCTCATTATATTTGCAACAAACGTTTCTTTTTTATAACCATGGAATGTGTTGATTATATTCTCAATCAGTCATTTAGTCCATAAAATGTCAGAAAAAAGTCAGAAAATGACCATTACAATTTCCTAGATGACATATTCAAACGACGGTCTAAATGATGGTGTGTTTGAAAGCACAGATCGATCCAGAGACCCACAGGTCAGGTGGCAGGAGATTTCATTAGGGTCGTCGAATAAATAAGCAGAATGTCTTCCGTAGTCTTTTATTTAACATTCATATCTGCAGTTGACTTTTGAGCCACGTGAGGGAGCCTGAATGTTCGTATTGATCTGATAATTGTAGCTACTGATAATATTAAATCTAGCATGAACGAGTACAATCTCTTTAAGGAGTGAGATCATCATATAATAAGTTTAGGTGGCTCAATGCATTTATCTGGTCTGATTTATAAAGTATCTGATGTGTGTGTATATGTGTTTAATAACACATGCAAAAAACAAGGTTGTGATTTATTCAACATATATCTCCTCAACAGGGTCGGGAACGTTCATTGACGCACACATTAGCTCTGCTCACGTGGGTCCCAGTGGTTTGTCATTTTTTTTAAAGTGGTTCTCCAGAAATAACGTTTGGGAGAACCAACAAATATCTCCTTTAAAGAATCTGGAACCAGTGAAAGTTTATTTATCAAAATTGTCAACACATCTTCTGTCACTTGACTTGCATTAAATTTAGTAATTCACTTCTACTTCATGTTTTTTTCCCCAATGTTAGACATTTAAAACGGAGGTGCTTGATGTTGGGCCTACAGAACAACTAAAGGGGTCCAAAGTGAAATATTGCTTTAAAGCAGGGGTCTCAAACTCATTTTCACTCTGGGCCACATCAGCATCGCGGTCGCCCTCAAAGGGCCAGTTGTAAATGTAAGACTGTGTAAATGTAACTACTCATAACATATTGGTAAATAACTGTCTCTGCATTTGATTATTGTTAATTCAAGTGTAAAATATTGTACATGCAGTTATATAAATGTAAAAATATATTTAAGCACATTTCTGTTAGAACTTAAATCCTTTTAATTTAGGGTTCAGAAACCCACATTGCTCTATCAAAGATCAAACTATTAAAGAAAATAACAAAGACAAATATCAAACACAAGTTATTACAATAACTTTGTTCAAAGCTTAAAATCCTTTCAAGGGTGCGTTTGCACAACAATCCCACGTGAAGTATTTCATGTGTTTTAAAGCCACGTTTAAAGTAGTCTTCAATGTACTCACAATACATTTCCATTTCAAGTGTACAGTAACCAGCCAAAGAGCTGCTTCTGTCACTGTGTTTACCGTAAGTATCTCATCATTTTGACTTTCTATCTCAGAATTATGACTTTCTATCTCAGGCGGAGTTTGAGACCCCTGCTTTAAAGGGAAACTAAAGTTCAGCTAAAGTGTAGTTTATGTTCACTATGAAATAGTTTCACTCTCAATATTTAGTTAAGATGTCATTGGGATTTCTAGAGTACATGCATGTACTCTAGAAATGGGTTTTATTTCTTCACATTAATGTTTGTTTAAAACTAACGGAAACAAGCGGCACACCTTTTTCAGATAAACAGCCAGGTTCTGTGTTTCTATTTCCTCTCCTGCACTTTGCGAACCTCCACTTGGAATTTTCCAGACCCCTCCACCCCAAGCACTCTCCCTTCCTATCTCTCTCACACACACACACACACACACACACACACACACACACACACACACACACAGTGTCTCTCTGAGGGAATAGGGAGGGCAGGCTTTGACTCAGCCATCATCATTAAGGCTCCTAGCCTCAGGGCCTCAACTGGGGCACGGTCTCCTAAAATGATCTTGGTCAAAATAGCATCAGATATCATAGTTCCATTCTTTGAGATACGTTTGATCTCCCTCTAAGTAACGATTGATGAATGAGACTGCAGCGACTGTCGGCTACAAGGTGTCTTTATATCACCAGAGCGCTTCACCAGAGCGCTTCTCCAAAGCCAAAGGAAACTAGAGGTCCACTTGGAGAGCGCAGACGAAAAGCCTGATGTCGCAGTGTTGACAAAAGGGATTCGGATCAACTCTTAAATTGTAAGGGTTCTTACTTGGTGCATGCTTCACTTTTCCACCAAGTTTTATGAAAATGGGGCCAGTACTTATTCCCTAACCCTGCTGCCAAAAGCAAACACACCGGACAGAAAACGTCCTCGGAGGAGAATCTACCAGATGAAGGTTCGCCTGAGACGGAAATACCTGCAGCTACCATGTCCTCACATGGCCCAGAGTCGGACACAAAGCACAGAGGACAATAGGTTGATGGTGCGTAGTGATGAGGTAATAATGGAGTGAGAACCTGGACATCACATTCCTTCCTTCTCTACCTTTCCCACTAATGGATGAGATCAGTGAAGTAACAGGCAGTGTCTGAGTCAGCAGACGGGCCAGATTTTATAAAAGATCTTTGAATTCATTTTGAACTGTTCCCCAACATCTGTAGCTAAATTGTCTCTCGAATGAGAAATGTTGCCGTTGCCTGAACATGCATCGCTCTCTTTTAATGCATGGTGAAACTTTGGTTGGACGATATTGAAATTCCCCGACTGATGGTATTGATTTAAGGAAACCAGCGATATACGAAATGATCGTAAAAAAAAGCAGAAGAGAGAAATAAGTTGTCAAGTTCTCTGGCTCTCCTTTAGGTTTGGTTCAAAACCAAAGAATCCAAATTGTGGCATTTGCGTTCTTCTTGCTAACGAGAGCTGGCGTTTGTCTCTCTGGTGTTAGGGCTACGTGGGTAAGAACTTGGGCTGTACCCAATAGTTAGAAGCTACATCAACGGTTTACTCTCATGCACGTACCTGCTTCTAACGGGGCTCTCTAGCAGTGGCATGAATTACATTTATACAACCACAATGACACAAAATCAGACTCTTTTTGTTGACGACAATGTGATGAAGCATAGAGACGGAAAGAGAGAGACTGAATAAAGCACAAAATGAATGTCCGGCGTTGCATAACTGAATATCATTCTGTGCACACTTGAGGAATGTTATCGTTGCCAACCATACTGAATAGATGGTGCACGATATTTGTTGGAATGCTGTTAAACCGTTAAAATGTTCAGCTCTTTCACCAGAGGGGTGCTATGACTTTTCATATTTCTAACCTTTAAACATTTTGAATTATTAAGCTTTTTATTTTCAATGGGATCTCTATGGAGAAAATCTTCAAATCCTGTTATACTTCTTCAACTTTCAAAGCCTTCATCTTCCTCATACTTTCAGCTACAGACACCATAGTTAGACATTTCAATGAGAAGGTTTTTCAGCAGTGCAGTTTAAATGCTTTCGTGCGTCAACATTTTTCAGACAGATAGTCTCCCATTTCTTCATTTTCAGCAATTTTTTCACAATTAATTTCAGCTTTCAGCATTCCAACGCATTTTCAGCAGGAAATGCATTTTCTAGTTCCACTATTTCTTCCGTCCCCCTTTTTTTTGAAACTCTTCTTCTCCTTCATATTTTAAGCTACAGAAACCGTTCAACTATCAAAATGTTCAGCTCTTTCAGCAGAGGGGTGCTATATCTCTTCATATTTCTAACCTTTCAACTTTTTCAATTATTAAGCTTTTAGCAACTTTTTTTTGAATGGGTTTCTATGGAGAAGATTTTCAAATCCTCTTAAACTTCCTCATACTTTCAGCTACAGACACCATTTCAACTTTCAAATGTTGAGAAAACCCGTAACTATTGCCACATGATTCAGAACTTCTACTACAAATATCACTACTACTACTACTACTAGTACTTATTCTAATGCTACTAGTACTTCTACTAATAATACTTCTACTACAACTTATACTACTACAAATATCACCACTGATGATTTTTTTTAAGCCACAGAAACTGTTCAAATATCAAAATGTTCAGCTCTTTCAGGAGAGGTGTGATATGACTTTTCATATTGTAATCTTTAAACTTTTTGAATTATTAAGCTTTTTGCAATTTGTTTTTGAATTGGATATCTATTTTCAGCAATGTTTTTGAGATTCATTTCAGTTTTCAGCATTCCAACGCATTTTCAGCAGGAAATGCTTTTTCTAGTCTTCCATAGAATCCTGCTCCGGGGCTGTCCTCTCTGCATCTGTCTGACTTCTTTTTTTTAAATTTTTTTTATTTCTTTTTTTTAGCCAGGAGTATGAACAGATGCCGGTGGGAGGAGGTGAAAGGAACTCTGCAGCAGGTGAAAACCATTGGTTCCACCTGTGGAGGTCCTCTAGGACAGGGATTCCCAAAGTGTGGTGCGCGCACCCCTGGGGGTGCGCGAGCTGCCTCTAGGGGGTGTGCGAGAGAAAAAATGTAATGGCGGTGCAGTCCCGTCTCCTAAAAATTACGTTCCCCCAAAACTAAAATGCATTCTCTCCCTGATTACGTTTGTGTTTGACGCATTACAAATACGTTTCTCATCAACATATCTTTGCCATACTTTAGTCTTTATAATGTTTCTGTGATCTGCCTCGCCTCTACCCGCCACCCACGAGTTGTTGCCCCGCGGTCTGTTCCGAGGGCTGACAGACCCGACGATCAGGTGCCTCGCGGCGGGGGCGGCTGGAGACCTCGCGTCTCCAGCGCCCGCTACTCGGAACCATAAAACCAAGTCCCGTATTTCACCCGGGGGATATTCTGGAGGTATTGTGACCGGGTGATGTGCCTCGTTGCTGGGGAGGTGCGTGTGTGTATGAGCGCATTTCTGCCGGAGGCAGGCGGCGTGTTGTGGTAGTATTCTGACCGCGTAATAGGGAGAAGGAGAGGCGGTGGTGGAGAGGGAAACAATATTAAAGAGATGGTGGAATGTATGATTGGAGAGAGAGAAGCAAACAAGTTGGACGTGATCCCGCATCCAACAACAGTGTGCCGCGCGCATCGATGCTTTGTCCGAAGACATCCTGGCTACATTAGTCGGTCGCGTGAAGAAGAGTGAGTTTTACTCTCTGCAAGTCGACGAGCCTACAGATGTGGCCAATCTTCTGGTGTACGTCCGTTACCTTTTCGAAGGCACGGTGCAGGAAGAGTTTTTTGTGTTTTTTATCTTGTAAACAAACGCCACGCGCGAGCAAACTGTTCTCTCATTAGTCCGATTTTTATGCGGCTCTGTGGCTTAAGGTGTGTGTGTGTGTGTGTGTGTGTGTGTGTGTGTGTGTGTGTGTGTGTGTGTGTGTGTGTGTGTGTGTGTGTGTGTGTGTGTGTGTGTGTGTGTGTGTGTGTGTGTGTGTGTGGGGGGGGGGGGGGGGGGGGGGGATTGGGGGTGCGTGAACCCGGTCTGGATGTAGAAGGGGGTGCGTGGCCTAAAAAGTTTGGGAACCGCTGCTCTAGGAGACCATGCTGTTTGTTCCCACTGGCCACACAGGCGCTCTTAAAGTTGGCTTACAGTTGCACTCACCATGCGTTGTAAGGTTGGCAGGGAAAGAAGGATTTCTGGATTCCGATTTTCTGGCCAGGCACATTCATTCATCTGTAAGAGAGATTCCTGCTGGCACTCTAACAGTTATAGACGACATGTCTCCTTGTAGAAGCAAGGTGTACTAATCACATAAATGGCTGCGGTTCTAATGGTAGAGGATCCTACATTATTTATGCCCCGGACCACTTCTTGTTATGTGAAGATCTGTTTGGAGGTTTCTGTACCAGCTGCTCCACGCTCTCGCATGTGCTCTGCTTCTGGGTTTGTGAGCTTAAAGACATAAAGATGAGGTGAGGAGCAGCCATAATAAAGACGTCACGCTGGCTGACAGCTTGTAACTATTGGCTACAGTGCTGAAGTCCTGTATGCCTGGAATTTGTGCGCGGCCCGTATTTCACCTCCAAGAATTCGGGAGAATGGCAGGTGCAGGCAGAAAAGACCGTGCTCACCAGTGGACTCGCACACATGAAAACACATTACCTCCATTCCTTCTGCTTCAGAATATGGATATAAGGCTCAGACATGTTGCTAATGCTACCGCTAGCTACAAGCAAGCCAGGAGCAGCCAGAAATGAGCATCTAGTTGCATTAGTCATGTTGCTAACACTAGCAGAAAACGAACATCAATGATTTGTTGTCCATTTACTCTAATTAAAGAACATGTTTTCGGGAAACTGCCTTCTTCAGTGTATTGTATCCGATCCACTTGTGTTTGCAACACGTAAGATAATCCCACTTTGAAACATTATGGGGGGGGACATTGAATTTCTTTTGCTTTGATTCCCATAGCATTTACATATTTTAATAGAAGATGCCACAGCTCACAAATTCAGGCACACTTGATAATATGAAAACAAACAGAAGCTTATGGTTGTCCTCATAGTGACACGTGCCGTGAAATGTCCCATGTCTCTGGCGATAATGAGAGGACAGTGTCCCCAGCTGACCTCCATGTGTTTAAACAGCGCGGGCCTGTTCCACTGTTTATTGGAGGCCTGTTGGAAACGTGATGCCCTGTGAATCACACTGTTACTGCTGCTGAGGGCAATGTACCACGGAACATCTAGCGTAGCCAACTTATTATAAACACGCATCTCTGCTTCTTTTTTTATTGAAACATTGTTCTTTAGATTTATTGTCCTCTGAGAGATTAAATTTTCAGATTTATTTTGTCAAGTGTTGTCTGTCACATTTCTTGAGGTTGGAACGGTCCAGAAGAAGTGTATTGAAGATCATATTGAATACATTTAGATAGACAAAGCGTTCTATTAACAGCACTTCTTCTTCCAACACTCAGGTATTTCTCATATGTATTGAGTTACAGGTTTTGAAGATGTATTTTATTGCTTGTTTACAGACCACTTATCACATGCCACTTAAAAGGCCCGCTTCAGACTCTCCTGTCAGCATATGAATATAGGAGAACTTTAAAGTTCATATTCAAACATTAGAATTGTTTCTTGAACTGTCTCTACTTGACACACTGTTAACTATCCCTGTTTCCCATGTACAGCCGTATTAATGTCATACACCCTGGGCTCCGTTCGGGGGATTGTTAACATCCCTCTCAGTGCGCTGCTGTAGCCGTGAGAGTCTTTGTGTAAATATACACCCACAAGCCTACTGATCAGGCACAGGGCAGTGGCTTTCTGCCTAACTAGTCCAATGATGTCATTCCAATGGTAGCACTGGTAGTCTGGGTCTATTCCATGGCCAGGTCCAACCTCTAAGTGTGTGCAGCGTTCCAGCGAGGCGGCCCAGCAGCCCGACGGTTGACACTAATTGCTCTTGCTCCGACTTGAAGTCCTCGGTCACAAAGTATTTACCCGGCCGTCTATTGGCAGCCCCCACCCCATGCCTCTGAACCCTGCCGGCACACATATACACTCCTACAATAACACACATACAGACTCATGCACGTTAATACGCATTACCCCACAATATTGTATGTTCCCTGTTGCAAACACCTCAACCTTTGAAAACACAAACCTGGCAGAGTTTCTCACGTTTGAAGAAAAATATGAAATGAGATTGAGATTTTTGTGTCTGATGTACTATATGTTATTGCTAAAGGCGTCATGTATGCTGCAAGTGAAGTGCTTGTCAGATTGCAGTCTGGAAGCCACTCGCACCTTTCTGACTTTGAAATTGGAGGTCTGCTTCCAACAATTAGAACATTATGGATGCCGTAGAGGAGAGGCTGTCCCGTTTCTCTGACCGCGTCTCGCCCTCGTTATGACGCCAGGCTGTAGCCACTCAGAAAGTTTCTCAGCCCCTCTGCCTTTAGATATGGTCACGCAACACTTGGTACACATCCGCTCATTTCAAGCACACTTAAAGCTCTAAATGAGCCATCGCTGTACATCTCTCTCAGGGAAGTCCCACGCCACCAAAAAAGCTCACCGCATTTCTCTTTTGCTCGTCAACTTTCATCTCAGAAAACCCTAAAAAAATGTGTGTCGGTCACACACACACACACACACACACACACACACACACACACACACACACACAGTCCCCATCTGCTTCTCCACTTCTCCCCTCTGTCAGCACGGTGCTGAGTGAGCGGCCCGAGGTCTGTGTTTACCTTATTAATTAGCCCGGTGATCCTGAAACACTCTCCCTCTGGTAAATAGAATAACACTGAAAGGTTAGTCGGGGCCAGGGGAGAGAGTGAACTACTGAATTGAGAGCCTCTGATCATCGGTCAACTCTACCTCTCTCTGTTGGCACCCACCAACCGCCCCACCGTGGTGTTTTTTATTTAACCGTTTCATTTATTTCCGTGTGCATCGGTCTGATGGTGTCTGGTCCCTTTGTTTAGTCGACAGATTGAGCCCAAAATATAAATCCCATGGACTGACTTTCTCAACTCGCCAGATCTTGAATTCGTCTCCTTCCATTGCTATGAAAGGTCTCTCTGCTTTTATGAGAGGGGGATGAATTATTGCCATTGACTGGATGGATTCCCGATCTATTCATCTTTGCCGTTTTAAGTCCTCGGGCCAAATGGCCCGCGTCCTGCGCGTCCTTCCAATCGGCTGAAAATGGAGTCAGATTGGAGCGCTGCAGACCAAAATTCAAAACAGACCTTCAGCAGACTGATGGATATGTCCATTCCAGCTATTTCCAATAACTCCTCTCCTCCATTTTTGGGCCATATCTGTGTCCTGAGGTCTGCAGTCAAGAGGCCATACATGGACAGACAAGAGCACAGTGAAAAGAATAACATTAGCAACACAGAATGTTCCCTTGGCGGCTAGTTGAAAGCAGCGCAGGGAAAATGTGGTTGTCATTAGGCATTGTTGGTTTAAACCAGGTTAAAGGTCACTTGATGAAGAGAAAGTCCACCTTAGGGAAGTAGTCACTTATGTTGTTATAATAATTCAATATTTGAGAGCATGAAGAAGTCTCCTCGAACACAAAAAAACTTGATCAAGTCACTTTCTCATATGCATCTCCAGAAGTGTCCAGAGATGCATGTTGTGTCTGTGTCTCTAAACCTGGACCACTTTACATCTGGCTGTCATATTAATGTGTCCAGTGAAACGTTTAAAGGGATTTACGGCCTCCCCATAACCCACCACCCGTAGAGTAAAATTCCTCACGATAGCTCAAATGAATTTGTGCCTCATATTACCACTAATTGGAACATTCCGCAAATTTAACTTTGACGGCAAAACTGGCAAAAAATACGACAACAGCCACTTTGGGCCCTCTGGCCAGATCGCCTAAATCTCAGACGGGACCAATGTCCTGAGTGCTCGTGACCTGATTGGCTGCAGCAGAGGCCCACCCCAGGACTCACTTCCTGTTCCTCTTTGCCATTTGGGGGGGTTCAATTAAGGCCACTTTTCCTAGAGTGGGGAAGTGAATCTGTGATGCACTGAGAAGCTTTTAGTCAAAGCTATTAAAGCAGACAATTTATCTACAGTGTAGTCTTTTCTGGCAGCATATCAACCCAAAGATCAGTGGTCCTGGTGGTTAGTAATGTCCTCACAGGGAAGTGAAGACTCTTGTCTACTCTCCTCCACCAGAGATATTTATTTTTTCTATTATAAAGCAGGTCTAGGTGCTATATAGATCCTGTGAAAGTATCGAGACGCTCAATGCACACAGCCCGTATTCAGGCACTGTGCCTTTAAACGAGTCGTCCGGACTTCAGTAAGGATGTGACGTCACAACGATACAGTCACCTGTAGAAGTGATGCTGAACTCCGTGTAGTTGACACACACTGCAGTCACGCTGTGAAGACAGACCGGGGAACGCTGACCAATCAGAGCAGACTTTAGTAGGGGCTCTTAAAGAGACGTGTTTCAGATGAAGGGTGAATACAGGTATATTCAGACAAACGGTATAAGAAATATAACGTTCCTTTTGTTTTTTACAATAAAGCATGTAAACATTTTCTAGTAGAACCCCCCCCCCTGTATTCTTTCCACATACACTAGCTCCCTCATCCCCCGCTGACCCCTTTAGCACATGTAACATTTATCTCCTCCAAACCCCGCTGTGATCCGGTGGCCGTATCTGATTCTCCCCCTTCCTCCTCTTCCTCTCCACCCGGGGAGCTCGCTGCTCACGGCATACCGGACGCTGCCCCACCGCCCCCCAGGAGGAGCTGACGGATCCTGAGCAGCTGAAGGCTTCACACTGTATGCCTCTGTGTGTGTCGGTAAACCACCCCGCCCCCCCCCAGGCAGAATTTTCACCTCTTTGTCAATCTGTAGCATCCATCTTGTCCTCCTGTGTGTGGCACCTGTGTGTCAGAAACGCGAGTACTGTAAGCAAAACAGGAGCAACGAGCATTGTGAGACGTTTCCTGGGAAGTGGTTTTAACAACCACGTCAGTTTGAATGCTTTCCGTGACCCTGTGACCCCGAGAGTCCGCTGCTGGAAAGACGGCAGAGGATTAAAAAGACAAGATGTCCACTTTTGCTCATTGAAGTCTCTGCCAATGTGTTTTTTATCGCCTGTTGCTTTGACTTGAAAACATTGAGCCTGATTCATCTCCCTCTTTCTGTTTTTCAGCCCTGCGAGGCCCTTTCGGTTCCCCAAAAGGTGAGACCTGCCAAAAACTTTCCTTTCTCTCCGTGTTGATGTTCTGGATCGCAAAGCTCTCTCCTCCCTTTTATTTTATTTGTGTCACCCATCCATCACGGCCCCGTGGAGCCGCCATTCCTCAGTAGTGAGTCATGAGAGTTATCGTCTCTCTCTCTGTACCTGGCCTCCTCTGTTAGCCAGCAGCTCGGATCTCCTCCTCTCTCTGTATCGCTGCAGTAAACTCTGCTGTCTCAAAACCAGTCCACACTGTCTAATAGAGGATTACGGCTTTCAGGAAGGTTCAGGGGCAAAATAATAATCCGGGTGGGGACTCTCTATACGCAGCACAATGTGAGACAGCTGCTAACACTGTTTCTCCTCTTAACACTGACTCCTCACAAGCGAACCAAGAGGAGTAAACATGAAGTCATACAGACTGGAAGGTGAATCAGTAGATGAGACCGTTTTAGAGATTAACATCCGGCTTCATCAGGACCAACGTGGGGAAATCAGATTCCAGCGACTGACAGAAGTTTATGCAGCACTTTAATGCTTCTGATGTTTATATTTATGTACTTGATGCATTATTAGACTGCAAGGCGACCGCAGAGACGGGACTGTACTGAAGCCCCTTTGCACGTTGACTGATGTGAACGCATGGCGCGGATGTCGGGGAGTCGTGAGGCGCGTTATCGCTGTCGCACACTTTTTAATGGAGAACTGCTGTTGAACCATTAATCAGGCTGACGTTCTTCTATCCATGGCCTTGAGTACAGGTCAATCGATTCCACAATCAGCAGATGGATGTGTTGGTAGTTTAGAGTCCACTTTGAAGCAGACTGACACACCTTTTTATAAGCGGTGACTGTTCGGTTGTTCGGTCCGCACCAGGGTCCCATTAACATGAAATAAAATCCAGCCAAACGATTGGTTTGGCTGGACTAGACTAACTAACATGTTAACCTGATAACATGTTAACCATGATAACCTGATGACTGAAAGAGGACACAGGACTAAAACTAAATTGGAAAGAAAACATTCTGACTAAACGTTGATGAAAATGTAATCACTTTTTGTTGTTGACTAAAACTATTAAGGATAAAAATGACTAAAATGTGTCTCGAACTAGTAAGCATTGCTGTCTAAATTTAAAATAACCTCATTAAACCTCATCCTGTGAATGTCATCACTCTGTTCACTGACTTCCTTCTTGTTTCCAGCTATGCCGAGCTGATTGCTGATTGGCCGGTGGTGGTGCTGGGGGTGTGCACAGTGCTCATCGTGGTGTGTGCCCTAGTGGGCGTCCTGGTGCCCGACCTGCCCGACTTCTCTGACCCACTGCTGGTGAGTACAGAGCCTCTATGCTCTGCCCTGCCACGGCTTTAGTTATACAGACCAGTGTGAAAGTGCTCGTACTCTTTATACGTGCAGAGGAAAATCTGCCTCATACAACTTGATTTCTGTTTGCTTTAGTTTGCTTTTGCCCTTAATATTTTCACACGGCTTTCAGTTTCAGCAAAAAATCATATTCACAAATTTGCCTGCTGTTTAGTCTATCTTTCTCAGCTGTATCTCAGTATAGATGGTGTGTGAGATCAGGGTCCGTTCCATTTGGTTTTCCTTGAATACTGAGTAGGTGTGATTCAAACGGCGTCTGATTGCAGCCACTGCTTTGATCGGCTCGTGTGGTCAAGAACGCTCACTTCTTCTTCCTTTTATTTTCTCAATGCACAGCTGCTACTGGTTATTACATTGTCATTGCAATGTTGCAAGGTGATTTTAAAATGTAAGCATGTTAGTCCCGCGTTGAATGGATAGCTACTGTATGACATGGTCCTCACTTTGTATCAGCACCGTGAACACGCGTTATCAAAACCTCTTTCTCTTTCTTTCGTCCCCCTAAAGGGTTTTGAGCCTCGGGGAACAGCCATTGGGCAGCGACTGGTCACATGGAACAACATGGTGAAGAACACGGGCTACAAAGCCACGCTGGCCAACTACCCCTTCAAATACGCTGATGAACAGGCCAAAAAGTAACGTCCCACTCATCGCTAACACCATCCACACTCGTTTCACCCACTTTTCTTCTTTTCTCTAACCAAGAAGCTGTTTAGGAATTGTAATAACTTGCAATGCAATTTAGTGACTTCAAAGCATCTAATTAATTACATATTGGCATATTTTTTATGAAATATATTTCCTCATACTGTACTTTTCATCTCTCTCTCTCTCTCTCTCTCTCTCTCTCTCTCTCTCTGTCTTTGTTTGTATATTTATTTACTAAACTAAGTTTTATAAACTGTCTGAACCCCACCACCGCCCCCCTGGGGGGGCGATTAAACGATCACAATCTGGGGGGTGGGGGTCGCGCTGAAAAGTGTGATCCCTTGAAAGGAAAGGGGAGCAAACTATAAGATCTGTCCATCCACGAGGTCATCCACTGTGCTCTGTCAGTGGGAGGCTGTCCACTGATCAAGAGCAGGTCTGTCTCTCTCTCTCTGTCTGGTGTCTGTGTCTCTCTCTGTCTGGTGTCTCTCTCTGTCTGGTGTGTCTCTCTCTCTCTCTCTCTCTCACTCTCTCTCTCTCTCTCTCTCTCTCTAAGTCAAATCACTGCTCAGTGTGAGATCTGTTTTTCCTGCTTCTATTAATATATATATATATATATATATATATCCATGTTGTTAAGAAGAAACTGCATCTCCGCTGTGCTGATTAGAAAATGGATCCTTTCTGCTGCGTCTGTGGCTCCCTTTGTCCTCCCCCTCTGTCTCGCTGCACGCGTCTGTCCGCGGATGTAATTGTGTGCGTACGGAGCCCCCACCAGAGGCCTCTGCTGCTGTCAGCGAGCTTCCCTGCCTCGTCGCCCTCCGTCTGTCAACCCCCTCGGTCTCTCTCCGACAGCCACCTGATGACTCTGCCTTCCTGTTTGGAGGCTTTTCTTTGGGGGGCTCCGGAGACACACTGAAAGAAGGCCTGTCTGAAGCGTAATCCTCCTCCGTTTGCTGGCATGCAGGCACCTTCACTACTCTGCACTGCGCCGCCACATCATGCTTGCAGAAAGAACACAATGCAAACATGTACGCCAAAGACTTGTCTGCACCCCCTCCCTCTCGGGGGCCCCCTGTTCAATCAGAGCCACTATTGTGATTATTATTTTAATGACACCAGTATGCTAGTACTGCATTGCGTCATTCATCTGATTTCGGTGGGGGGGGCAGCAATTACTGCTGCTTATTTCATTACTAAGCATCAGATCTGCTTCCTTCATTTTGTATCACGTTGACTTTGCAGCCTCGGACACAGCAGCATCTCGGTCCACCGTGTATAGGATCCTGCGATGAGTCTTCCTTTGCTCTTTCTCAGAATGCACTGTGAGCCTCTGCAGGGCATCAGCAAAACAAAAGCAGGGGATGCTTTAGGGCGGGCTTACTGTGATTGACAGGTCGCTGCCGCTACCAGAGACGTATACGCCGTCTCTACGTCAATCTGCCGCATTCCAAAAATGGTAACTTCCGTTCATAGGTTGCAAAAAAACAACATGGCAGTGGCCGTAATCCAAGATGGCGACGACGAAAACACCGAAGTCAAGGCCTCAAAACGTCAGTCCACAAACCAATGGGTGACGTCACGATGACTGCATCCACTACTTATACACAGTCTATGGTTTCTATATGCTCCAAGTCAATTTTTTCGACAATAGGTAACTGAGTCTCTGGCCGCACAGTAGCAGCTGGGGGTCAAGATGCACTCCGCTGTGTTACTAGCGACCCCCTACCGGCCAGGGCCCGGTTAAGAGCATAAAATGAATGGCCATGTTTTTTCAAAGTTGCCTTTCTGGCTGATTGAATAAAACAATGTGGACGGTGCTAATCTTTCATTTTTTAAATTATTATTATTGTTTTATAGTCACCAAGAACCCAGATGGCCCGAGGACCACTTTGAAAGAGACAAACGGCAAGCAGAGTGGGACTTCAGTAAAGAGTTCTTCTGTGATGTGCCAGGTAAGAATACGGAAATGACACGATCCGATTTAGACCAGATGATAAAGAACAACCAAAAGGCTCCCTGAAAGTCCCAAACAGCCCCCAAAGGATCCTTGGTGAACTCACATGAACCTCAGTACAACACATATACAAATTATAACAATATTAATATGTATTTTGAGTGGAATTAAAATAAGAAGTAATCTACTAAATGTACTGTTTACCCAAGTAGGCTCACAGTATAGCTGCATATCTGTTTGTAACGGGGTTTTTCAGTCAGATGGTAGAATTGTCTCATATGTCCTAAGTTTTATTAACTCAAGAAAGATGGTATTCCCATTTGCGTAACAACAGTCTTTTCCTTATGCAGGTGACCGTTACTCGAGACTGGTGTTCACATCAGCTGAGGGGAAGAACCTGTGGAGTATTCAGGCCATCAAATCTATGTGCAATCTGGACAACACAAGGGTGCGTAGGACAGCACAATCCTCCAGACTGGTGATGATCCAGGATTTCTATGTATCTGTGAATTCACTTTTTCTCTCCATTCCCAGGTGCGTTCCCATCGCGACTACTGGAGTCTCTGTCAGCGCACCAATGACGCCTCCTGCTGTCCGAGCTGGACGCTCGGCAACTACATTGCCGCCCTCGCCAACAGGTCGTCCTGCCAGAAGATCACAGAGCGCGACGTATCGCACACGCTCAAGATCCTGCGCTCGTGCGCCAAGTACTACCACAACGGCACGCTGGTACCCGACTGCTGGGACATAGCCCTGCGAAGGAAAGACCAGCTCAAGTGCGGCACCGTGCCCCGGAAGTGCACCAAGTACAACGCCGTCTACCAAGTTCTTCACTTCCTGGTGGACAAAGACTTCCTCAGCACCAAGAGCCTGGAGTACCCTCCGCCCGTGCTCAAACACAGCATGCTCTTCTCGCCCACAGAGAAAGGAGAGTCGATGATGAACATTTACTTGGACAATTTCGAGAATTGGAACTCCTCAGACGGCATCACCACAGTCACAGGGATCGAGTTCGGCATCAAACACGACCTCTTCCAGGACTACCTCCTGACGGACACAGTGTACCCCGCCATAGCCATAGTGATCGTCCTGCTGGTCATGTGCGTGTACACGCGCTCTGTTTTCATCACTCTGATGACGATAATAGCCATCATCAGCTCGCTGATCGTGTCGTACTTTCTTTACCGATTGGTCTTCAACTTTGAGTTCTTCCCCTTCATGAACCTCACGGCCCTCATCATCCTGGTCGGCATCGGCGCGGATGACGCCTTCGTGCTCTGCGATGTGTGGAACTACACCAAGTTCGACAAACCACACGCTGAGCTGGCCGAGACGGTCGGTGTGACGCTACAACACGCCGCGCTGTCCATGTTCGTCACCAGCTTCACCACCGCTGCCGCTTTTTATGCCAATTACGTCAGCAACATCACCGCCATACGCTGTTTTGGTGTCTACGCAGGCACCGCCATATTGGTGAACTACATTCTCATGGTGACGTGGCTCCCGGCTGTGGTGGTGCTACATGAACGCTACCTGCCCAGCATGTTCCCCTGCACCAATCCTCCGCACCCACAAAGGGGTTACTGCACCCGGACTTTCTGGGCAGGTCTTTGTCAGAAGGCCAACAATTGCCTGTTCACCGCTTCAGAGGGGTCCCGGATCTTCTTCGAGAAGGTGCTGCCCTGCATCGTCATCAAACTGCGCTACCTCTGGCTCTTCGGGTTCCTCGCCATTACGGTGGGCGGGGCCTATGTGGTTTGCGTCAACCCAAAGATGAAGCTCCCGTCTCTGGAGCTGGCGGAGTTTCAGGTGTTCCGCTCCTCGCACCCGTTCGAGCGCTACGACGCCGAGTACAAGAAGCTCTTCATGTTCGAGAGGGTTCATCACGGCGAGGACCTCCACATGCCTATCACCATCATCTGGGGCGTGATGCCCGTGGATAATGGTGACCCCCTGAACCCAAAGAACAAGGGAAAGCTAATGCTGGACAGCAGCTTTAACATTGCCAGTCCAGCCTCTCAGCTGTGGATCCTTAACTTCTGCCAGAAGCTGAGAAATCAGAGCTTTATCTTTCAGTCCGAGGAGCAGGACTTCACCAGCTGCTTCATTGAGACGTTCAAACAGGTCAGTACTCAATTTGTACTAAGTATATACATGTATTTAAGTATACATTGAAGGACATCTTACTGACACTACCCGGTGTAATCACTGTGGTTTCATTTTGAAAATTCCACTGAATATAATGAACTTCAACCCCCTCCTTCTGTCAACAGTGGATGGAGAACCAGGACTGTGAGGAGGCTTCCGTCTACCCCTGCTGCAGTCAGTCCACCTTCCCCTACAAGCAGGAAGTCTTTGAGTTGTGCATCAAGAGGGCCATCATGGAGCTGGATCGGAGTACGAACTACCATTTAGACAGCAAGACCCCCGGACCTCGATTCGACATCAACGACACCATCAGAGCCATAGTGTTGGAGTTCAAGAGCACCTACCTCTTCACCCTGGCCTATGAGAAGATGTACCAGTTCTACCTTGAGGTTGTAGCACCTAGGTGTTTATTTGGTGTAACTTTATGTAAAGGATACGTTTTGCGTCTGCTTTGGTTCTTCTGACATTAACGACCGTTGTTCTGTTCCAGGTGGATGCCTGGATCGCTGAGGAGCTCCGGAATGCCCCAACAGGCCTGAGCCACGGCTGGTTCATCAGCAACCTGGAATTCTACGACCTCCAGGACAGCCTGTCGGACGGCACTCTGGTTGCCATGGCGCTGTCGGTGGCTGTGGCCTTCAGCGTTATGCTGCTGACCACCTGGAATGTCATCATCAGTCTGTACGCCATCCTGTCCATCGCCGGCACCATCTTCGTCACGGTCGGCTCCTTGGTGCTCCTGGGCTGGGAGCTGAACGTCCTGGAGTCCGTCACCATATCCGTTGCGGTTGGGCTCTCCGTGGATTTCGCCGTCCACTACGGCGTGGCCTACCGGCTCGCCCCTGAGCCCGACCGCGAGGGAAAGGTGATTTTCTCCCTCAGCCGCATGGGCTCCGCCATCGCCATGGCGGCACTGACCACCTTTGTTGCCGGTGCCATGATGATGCCCTCGACCGTCTTGGCCTACACCCAGCTGGGCACGTTCATGATGCTGATCATGTGCATCAGCTGGGCCTTTGCCACCTTCTTCTTTCAGTGCATGTGTCGCTGTCTGGGACCCCAGGGGACCTGCGGCCAGATCCCCCTACCCAAAAAGATGCAGTGCCAGGTGTTCTCCGAGGTCACATCCACGAGCCCCTCACATCAAGGGAAAGGCTCCGGCCTGGGGAAGTACCAGCTGGACAGCAGGGGTGGGGAGGTGGAGCATTACGAGTTGGAGCCCCTGGCCTCTGGTCAGAAGACTGAAGATATGCCCAGAGAGGAGCAGGAGGTGTGTGCTCAGCTCTACAATGGAATCCCTCCTCAGCACCACAATGCCCCTTACTCCCACATCTATTACAAGAGCAAAAGCGAGACCGGCAGAACCGGCCCAGAGAACGGCCTCGTGGCTGCACAGAGCACACCATCCAGGTGCCAGTACTCTCAAAATGCTAACTGCACCTGCGGGGACCCCTCCCCTGCTCACCACCCGTCTCAGCAGTGGACCCCCCACTCCTGTGCTCAGCCTCCCCAGGACTCTCCTTCCTGCCCCCCCACCCCACAGCTCCTCCCGCTCTCAGGAAACACCCCGGGCACACAAAACCCACCTCTGTTCCCTACAAACCTGGACCCGGTCTACACACACACAGAGTGCCGTATGCACTATGTCCACTGCCCCCCCTCCCATTTCCACCACTGCTCCCAGGGAAGAGTAGTGGCCCCCAGGCAAGGACCTGCCCACAGCTGCCATTTCAGGAAGTACTGCGTCCACACGGCAAACCTGCAGGCTGGTTCAGCCAGAGAGCAGAGACCCACAACCGCGGCTTTGAACCAGGACACGGACCCGGCTCCTGGCTCAGAGCCTGCGGGACACGAGGACGACCACAGAAACGAAACGGGGCCCTCAAGCCTCGACAGTAGCCAAAATATCAGCACCCCGGCCCTGACACAAGCTCAGACTCAGTGCCCCTCCTCCCCCTCACCGTGCTCACCACACACGAGCAGACATGAAAGACAGACGGGAAGGGACAGCGACCTTTGTTGTGGCGATAACCACGTGTCCACAACTACAGATCCAACCCCACAAACAGACGCTTGTTGTAGAATCCCTGGCAACCAGGAGAAGCTCAAAAGTATTCCCGTCACACGGGAGGAAAGCGTCAAAAAGTGCAAGCGGAACTCCAAAAGACAGCGGGCGTCCTCCGCCTCTCCAAAGAAACTCTACTGTTTTAACAGGACGTTGAAAGTGAAGTGCAATTCAGCTTCAGAGTTCAGCGTGCCAAGAACTGAAACCAGCGTGCCTCCTATTGCCATCACCACCAACCCCTCTTCTGAAAGCTTATGTTGATGACAAATTCATATTTTAATAAACACTCGATCCAGAACAAGTAGCAAAAAAAAAAAGGAATAACACATATAATGTCTGTCTGTGCAATCGAACAAGGTTTGTGACGCGTTTGCTTACCAAGTGCCTCAATGTGTTCCCCCAAACAGCACAGCCCTACTAACTATACTCTGTTTACATGTCTGTGTTCTACTCACCGGGTCTTCACGTGCCACATTATGTGTTCCATTCTACACTGTTGCTAAAGCTCTATAATTATGGGAAATTACCGGTCTTCTCCCAAAAGCACCGTCATGGAATTTAGCTAATTACAGTGTTTAATAAACTCATACAGCCGCCGTTTGCACTGACATGAAATGGTATAGTATATATTGTGATATTGTGATTAATTGTCAGTACTTGTCGTCGGACATGATCACATCAGCCGGAACGAAGCCGGTGGAAAAAAAAAGACTTTTTTTTTTAGTCTTGGTGGGAGCCGAGTGTTCAACCCTGTGTCACACGCCTCAGATAAAAGATGTACTGTATGATTAAAATGTCTTTTTATTTTATCACTCTATGTCCCCATTGTCCGGTTCCTGTCTGTTGTACACACACACACACACACACACACATATGCTTGGACCATAAAATGGGAGGAGGCCCCGTTCACAGAAGAAGCTGCATCTTACACCTGTTTCATTGTCTGGTAACCGCCGGCGCCTTCAGCGCTATTGGTTACACCTGACCTGAGGTCAGCGGCTGGATTTAAACCGGCCTGCTCTTTACACTCATGTAGACTTGATTTGCACCAGACTATTGCTGCTGGTGACACAGATCTCTTCTTCTCAGAGTCCATCTGCAGTATTTCTGAGCAGCAACGGTTTCAGTTTGGGAATGGCATAAAAATAAATAACCGTAATGATTTTAGGAGTCAATATCAGCAGCGAGGACTTCTCTGAACGGTTGGGCCTGCTGAGGCAGACAGGGAGACGACGCTCTGGCATGAAAAGCACCAAGCAAGCGACCAACAAATGTATATTATTACTGTTTATGTAATATTTCCAGGGCAACGTTGGAACAGAATCTGCTGACTGTTCCGCCCGTTTTGTCTTTGAAACAGGAGCCGTTTTATGACTGCGGTTCGTGTATTAGCCTTCTCCAAACTATTGTTCACATGCAGCGTTTAAAACCGCTGCAATCAATATGTTTACAACGAGAGAGAGTCTCGTAGGGATGAACGCAGACGTTCATCTGAATCAAAGTGAAGCGCTCTGGTAAACGCACTGTAAAAGAGACCGATTCCTCAAAGACTTGAACTGTCCATCTAAACAGGACAGAACTTAATATCACTCACTCCAGAGATCCCACCTCTCTCCTCCTCCTCACTGAGCTGCTCTGACATCTCTAATTTAGTGCTTTGTTATTTCTGCTTCCCAGACACTTTTCACTTTTTGTGGCTACGGGGTGTTAACTCATCATCAGCATTATCTTCAACTACTTTCAACCACAACCTTGGCTCCAATCAGCAGCTGGAAGAGTTGAGCTCCAGCATGTGACGGTGTCTCAGAGGAAAAGTACCGCTGTGCTTCTGCTGGTTCTTTTCCCTCTCAACCCCAGAACAAACTTCCACAAACAAACAAGCCCCATAAAACACATTACGTAAGTAAACCGCCCACACTGGGGCTCGCTTGATGCTCCCGAGTTGCAGGAAAGACTTTATTCTTGGCTCACAGAGATCAGTTTGTGTTCCCCCTCCTCCTCACTGCAGTGACGATGAGTCCCCTTCCCTCAGAGGATCCCTCCTCAGGCTTGTGCTTGAGCATCCCAGTAATTATATTTGCTCAAACAGGTCAAATATTAGCTGCGTCCATGGGGGCAGGGTTTATTACATTTCCCCCAGCCAGGGAGAAGCTCAGAGGCCTGCGTGTATGTTCTCAGTACATTCTGCCGGCCTGGAATAACTGAGGACGGAGAGCTGGAGAGCTCGTTTACAAGGTCAACATTTGCTTCCACTTTTCAAATGAGATGTTGGTGGAGCCAGAGATACGGAAGTGGAACAGTGGTTTCTCTTTCTCGTTTGATCGGCGGAGGAGCAGATTTTGTAATTATTCATTTTCATTGATCTTTTTGTCCAAGGAGTCTTGAAACTGTCAAAAGTATTTAAACAATTTAAATGAAAGTTACAAGAATATGGTTCTTAATTAGAAAAATGTAAGGGAAAAGCTTTTTTAAATTTAAAATAAATAAATAAAAAATGTCCAATTTTCCTTTTACTAACCTAATGAACTAGTTATTTGGTCTTGGCACATATTTAATCATTTATCTACTGCCTCCTCTCCTCGCCATCAATCCTTAATGCCCACAGTTTGCCCCACTGCTTAGTGTGGGGCCAACACGTGCCTCGCATTTCACAGCGCTAAAGGAGCCCGACGGTGGGCTTCCACCACGGACCCCAAAGGAGCATGTTTGGTGGGATCCTGGTCTCAGAAGGCTGCATAAGGCCCTCAAGGGATTGTAAAGGTCCTCTGTAAGATATTCAGAGCATTAATAAAACTACAAAGCCCCCCTCTACGTAGAGGGATGTCTACCTGAGCAGAGAATAAAGTGTGTGTTGTTCTAATAGCCGGGCCGGCAGTGCACGCTTTTAGTGCATGTGAGCGTGCCCCAGTGGTCAGCTTTGCACTGGAGACGTGGTGAGGAAAACAAGGAATATCGACCTGACACTGAGACACAAAATGGGATGGGTGAAAAATAGCGTGCGCTTGTGAAAGATGAAAATAACTTAACTGTGGCAGTAAAGGAGAAACATTCAAAGAAAATGTTTTCTTTTCTTTTTTTTTCATTTCAACAATTTATCCCAAATGATTTATTATCGTTGCATTCACAGCTTTCTGGGCCTTTATAGCCATTAGATCCCCACATTTTGCATCCTGACATCCAGGTCCAAAACTGGTACAATTCCCAGAAAATGTAAAGAACTGCATGATGAGCTGAGGTCAGACAGATGTGAATGCGCCGTGCTCAGACTAATGGACTGTCCACAGTGTATGAGCAGCAGGAGCCTGCGGACGGGGCTGTAATGTTCCCAACAGCTGGCTCATAAAGGCTGGGAGGACGGAAGCGCTCCCTCTGCCCAGCGGCTTCCTGTTTTCAGACACGCCGCTGAAATGAAAGACGAACCTGCTGACCCCCAGATTCCCTCTCATCGCAGAGTCCAACACACCCAACACGGTGCTGACAGAGAGGTGGGATCCTTTGCTGCCGATGTTATAATGAAACAATTAGAAGGAGTCTTTGTTGGATGGGTGTCACTAGAAACCTCACTAATTAGCACTAGTTTTCACTGATCCCTCCAGATTTGACGTGAAGAGCCAGTAAAGACGACACTCGCCATCTAGTGGTGAAAGTAGTACATACAAATCCAAAAGGGGTCCTCTCAACCAATCAGGCACATGGACAGTTACCACGTTCCCTTTTTCTGGATTTATTTTTGGGGTTTCTATTTCTGTGATTTAAAAAAAGAAAAATGGGACGATTGTAATGATGATGTAATCATTTAAACAGAGGTTTAGGTCTGGGTTTGGGTGAACCAAACCCAAGGCAGAGATTAGGAGCAAAAACAGAAAATCCCATTGAATGGATTCAAAGAGAGTTTTATAGGAGTTCTGATGCAACCATGAAAACAAATTATACTTTGAGAGACTCTTTTCACGACTCAAGCGTTCTGATATTGGATGGTTTCACTTAAAGCCTCGGGAATCTCGTGGACCAGCTGGAAGATGAATTTCAAAAGGCCCCTTCAGTTGAAGTTGCTGTGGTGGAGCTTTCCATTTAAATACATGTCTGTTGAGTCACCGTCTGTCGCCGAACGACGTAACACGATGGAGATTTGTCCGACGGCCCACTGATGAAAGTATTGCAATGTTTGTATATTTGTAGTGTTACAAACTTGAAGTCTGAGGCGGCATTCCCGGAAAACATGCTGTTTTATACACCCAAAAAAGGGAACTTTGCACATAATTCAGAGGAGTAGCGTGCTAGTACGGATTTTTGGACAAATACACTTAAAGTAAATGCACTATAGGGATCATAAGATCAACAGCAGCTCTCCACATGTCGACAAGCCAAACTGGCCAATAACTTTTTCAACACGGCCATGTTCAGTCTGCATTGAGCTGCAACCACAGCCAGTCTGGCGATCTGCTTCATCCTGCAGGCTACTGGAGAAAACAACGCATTCGATACTAGTGAGAACAGACCACCTACACTGGAAGCAATGCAATGAAGCAGTAATTAAAGACATTTTGGCAATATTTAAAATGGATAAGACACGGACGTGTACTACTGGAAGTGAAGGAATGAGACTCCTCCTGAGTTACGACACACAAAATACTGACGCGTTTACATGTTTGGTTTTCTGTGCATAAGCATATTTACATGCATATACAAATCTGTAAGAGGTTTGTAAAGTTGTTGAAGCGCATTTGTAAACATATTGCCTATTCAAAAAAAAATGTAATTACAAAAAGAAAGAAAAAGAGATATTAGCGAGAACAGCTGACTAGCAGGTGCTTACTGTTATTACACTTCATTCATCGGAAACATTTCATTCAGTTAACACGTTATTAATTCCAACAACATAATAACTTAATCATTTCTTCTCATTGCCATGGAGGGCTGTAAATGTGGACAATGATCAAATATATACTATATATATATATATATATATATATATATATATATATATATATATATATATATATATATATATATATATATATATATATACACACAGCGGGTAAAATAAGTATTGAACACGTCACCATTTTTCTCAGTAAATATATTTCTAAAGGTGCTATTGACATGACATTTTCACCAGATGTCGGCAACGACCCAAGTAATTCATATATACAAAGAAATCCAAACAAATAAGTTCAGAAATTAAGTTACGTGTAATAAAATGGAATGACACAAGGAAAAGTATTGAACGCATGAAGAAAGGGAGGGGCATGGAAAGCCAAGACACCAGCTGAAATCTATCAGTAATTAGAAAGCACTCCTGCCTCTTGTCGTGCAAATGAATATCAGCTGGTTCAGTCCCAACTGATGGCCTGAAAAAAGTGTCTCATTACCAAGGTAACAAGAAACACCTCATGATGGGTAAAAGCAAAGAGCTGCCTCAAGACCGTCGCAACCTTATTGTTGCAAAACATACTGATGGCAATAGTTACAGAAAGATTTCAAAACTTCTGAATGTTCCAGCGAGCACTGTTGGGGCCATAATCCGGAAGTGGAAGGAACATCATTTCACCACAAACCGGCCACGACCAGGTTCTCCTCGAAAGAGGAGTGAAATGAATCATCAGAAGAGTCGTCCAAGAGCCAAGGACCACCACGCAAGACTCCATTGCTGAAGAAAACGCATGTTGAAGCTCGTTTAAAGTTTGCCGCACAACATTTAGACAAGCCTGTGAAATACTGGGAGAATAGAGTCTGGTCAGATGAGAGCAAAATTGAACTCTTCGGATGCCATAATACACACCATGTTTGGAGGTCAAATGGCACTGCACATCACCCCAAAAACACCACACCAACAGTGAGGTTTGGAGGTGGGAACATCATGGTGTGGGTGTGGTTTGTCAGCATACAGCACTGGCAAACTTCATTTAATTGAAGGAAGGATGAATGCGAGACATTCTTGATAAAAATCTGCTGCCATCTACCAGGATGATGAAGATGAAACAAGGGTGGACATTTCAGCACGACAATGATCCCAAACACACAGCCAAGGAAACTCTCAACTGGTTTCAGAGAAATAAAATAAAGCTGCTAGAATGGCCCAGACGATCAGCTGACTTGAATCCAATAGTAAATCTATGGAAAGAACTAAAGATCAGAGTTCATAGAAGAGGCCCACGGAACCTTCAACATTTGAAGTCTGTTTGCGTGGAAGAATGGACCAAAACCACACACAACTTAATTTCTGAACTTATTTGTTTGGATTTCTTTGGGTGTATGAATTACTTGGGTTGTTAGCGACATCTGGTGAAACTTTAATGTCAATAGCACCTTTAGAAATATATTTACTGAGAAAAATGGTGACGTGTTCAATACTTATTTTACCCGCTGTATATATGTATATTTAATATCTTACCACAGATCGCCTAAATACATCAACATTAAAAGGCAAAACTGTTCAGGACCGAACAGGTTCTGCACGACTCAGTCTTTGCCTTTACTTCCTCTGAAGGTTGGTGGTACCCGTAGTGCCGTCTCACTGGGGACACTCTGGCGAGCTGGATGATGGTGCTGATTCAACAGGTGATCTTGGTTAAAGCTTTTCTTCCACACACTGTCAGGAGTTCACACGGCGTTCGCTCTGATGTCCTCAAGCTGGATAGCGTCCTCATGGTGAGGACGGATGTCGGGCTCAGGTTTCTCCTCTGCCAACTCGTTCACCTTGGTGTCTCTGAGTATCTGTGAGACGAGGCGCTCATAAAACCACTCCAGGTCCTGAGGGTCCTCCGGCCAGGTGAGGTACTCTCGTCTCTGGACAAAAACTCTGACTGCCTTGTACTTCATCAGCTGGTAGTGAGCCACCTTCAGTTGTATCGTATGAGAATGGAGAAAAAGGCCGTTAGTGAAAGTCAAGAACTGTCTAAATTGCACAGCACCAGTTTTCTGCCCTTTGTGTAACAATGTCAATTTAACGTTTGATTATTTTTTTATTATTTTTTTCACCCTTGATCAATATTTTTGTGACAATGGATCACATGACTACTTGTGCGTTACGGCCTGGGTGTAAAGACAGTAACTCGCCGGCCTTGTACACACCTTCCCCACCACCAACATGATCAGTACGTTGGTCAGCTCCTCCAGCATCCGGCCCTGGGCCAAAGTGAACGCCTCCAGGCACCAACCATCTAGAGAGAGACGCCACCCAGTTAGTTTCTTTAACCTCCGCCTTTGTCAGGGTTGAAAGGAGTAATAGAGGAGTAATAACGTGTGAAATAATTAAACATTCACAACAACAATGGTGTGGGAGTGTCACTCAATGGCCCATTGACTCCAAGTGAATGCATGACGACGAACATCTCTTGTTCCGTCACGGCAGGGTCGCACGACTCTGGACGACTCGACTCAGATTGTGTTTCTCCAAAAGTTTATTTTTGCTTTAACAACTCTTCGCAGTTTTTTTTGCGGCCCCCGCTGCCGCACTTACCCACATTCAAAGAAATGACAGGACTCATTCAGTGGTGATCGTTAGATGATAAGAACAATTCCATTTTTATATCTGTTGGTCAAATTTTACGCTAGTCAGCAGATATTTAGCTTAGCTTAGCATTAAGACTGGGGGAGCCTGGCTCTGTCTAAAGGTTAAAAAAAGACCTCTAAAGCTCACTAACTATCACTGTATCAATAACATTGCACCTACAGTATAACTGAAGTGCTAAAGCATCAAGTTGTGGTTTAACAGGAGGTTGGGTGCCGGATTATTTCTTGGCAGGGAGGAGGGGACTTCCTCAAGTCTCTGCTGGCTGGCTGGCAGTGTCACATGACTCATAAGTCACTGTGCCATGGCCAAGAAAGCAGCCAGGTGAAAAGTGTGACAACCACTGCAGGTCAGCAAAAACAAACAGGAGAACAATATGGATCTTCTCATCCAACTCTCGGCTAGAAAGGAAATTAGTGCATCTTTTAAAATGGCAAACTGTAAGAAAGGTAAAAAAGGGTTGGAAATGGTTGAAAATGGTTGAAAATGAAGCAGACTTATGTAACTTTGTGCCTGTTACGACAAATGAAAGTCAGACAAACCGTACCCTTGAGGAACTCTTTGGAGACAACGCACACGGTCTTCCTGCTGCCCCAGATGGCATCTCTGATGTTGGAAAGGTGATCCTCGCCTGGCAGGAAGTCTCTGGCCTCGAAACAGCAGCGGAAGAGGTTCTCCTCTGAAAACTGGTTATCCAGCTTCTTCAGCAGAGCAGCCTCCACCCAGCCATAGTCGTTGTCGCTAAAACAGAGGAAGGCATCGTGCTGCACTTCGTCCACGGGAGGCTTCGGGCCCTCGAGAACCCTACCCAAGATCTTTTTGTAGATGATGAATATGCGCCCTCGGAGACGGGCGTAGACGATCCCGCTGAGGACCACGGCGAGTATGAGGAGAGCAGACAAGAGGAAGAGAGCAAATTTAAGATCTTGGACGGCCTTTTCGTCGTCTTCCTCACACGGTTTGACAATCGTGGAGTATTCCAGCAGAGGAAGATTCTGGAGAGCGGCTGGGAACTCACACCTGTACTCCTCAATTGGGCTCAGGAAGGTTACATTCGTCGTGTTCAGCCACTTCGCGAAGCTCTCCAGACTGCAATCGCAGTGGAACCGATTCGCAGCCAGGCTGAGGAAGCTCAGAGACCGTAAAATCGCCGGGTCCGGGGAAGCTAAAAAGTTGTTTGAGATGTCGAGTCTCTTCAGGCCGATCGGAAAGATGTCCGGCTGCAGATAGGTTAAAGCATTGGACGAGAGGTCGATCTCTATGATCGAGCCTAGGCCGCGGAAAATCCCTTGTGGGAGAGTCGCAAGTGAGTTCAGGCTTAAATTAAGACCGAGCAGATTCTCTAGATTATCAAAAAGGTCGAGGCACTTCCCCTGCGCCCAAATGGTATGCAGGGAACTGTCGTGAAGATCCAGCACTTGCAAACTATTACTACGAGGTACAGTAACTTTGGGACTCGGTGTGCACCACTTGATGGAGTTGCCCCCATAGAAGAAATTCTTGAGATGATTGAAATTTGTAAAAATATCATAAACGTCCTCCAAGTCAGTTAATCTGTTGTCTGCAACATCTACGTGGATACTGTTCTTGCCCAATGCAACGATTTTACGTAAAGATTTCAGTTTATTGTCGCTCAACAATAGATACTCTAAATTTGGTAACGGCGCCGGAGAACCCAGGTCTCGCAGTGAATTTCCAGTCAGATATAACGCTCGTAATTTTGGAAGACCGCTGAATGCTTTGTCTCCTAATGCACCAATGTGGTTGTTGGATAAATCCAACACCCGAAGGTCCATCAGATTGGTGAATGTGTGAGAGTATATTTCCCCCAGGAGGTTGGAGGACAGGTTGAGCAATCGTAAATGTCCTTGAAGACCAGCGAAGGCATTTCTGTTAATCTGATTGATTTTGTTCATGGAAATGTCAATAATGATCGCATCCTTTAGAGGACTTAAAAAAGCCTCCTGCAAAGCAAATATACGGTTTTTAGACAGATCCAAAATGGTAACTGAACTGTTCACGAGGCCTTGGAATGTGCTTTTATCTGGGTCGGGAAGGTTGTCATATGAGAAGCCTTTGCCTATGTGTCCAGAGAATAAAAGGTGATCAATCGGAGTACCCTCTATTGCTTTGAAAAATTGCCTCGCTGTGTTCATTCTAAACCCATTGCTGGATAAGTCAAGGGTTTTAAAAGCCATCCCTCTGAAAGGGTTACCGCAGCTCTCCCAGTCAAAGCCTTCACTATAGCTGGTATAGAAGTTATTGGATTGCAAGTTCAGGAGTTTGAAGTATTTCCCCCGGAAACCAACAAGATCATCTTCACACAATCTTTCAATCTGATTCAATTTAAGGTTTAGCTGTGTGAACTTTGAAAGTCTTGAAAAGAACAGTCCCGGTCGAACTCTCACTATTTTATTACCAAAGAGGTCGAGCGTTTCCAGGGACAAAAGCGGCTGCAGATAGCTGTCTGCTAGTATGGAGTCTGCCAGATCGCAGTAATCCAAGAAGAGCTGTTGTAAATTGAACAGTCCTTCGAAAGACCCCGGCTCCATCCGAAGGCCAATATTGAAGCCTAGCACCAACTTTTTCAATCTCCTCTGCCTGAGGAAAGAGTTGTTCCTGATGACGAGCTGCACACTCTGCTTTCCGAGATCTAACTCCTGCAGCTGGTCATAGCTTCTGAGCGAGCTGCTGTTGATCTCACTGATGTAGTTCATCTCCAGGTAGAGGTGGGTGATGTTGGGAGGCAGAGCAGGAACACTGTAGTGCCGCCGTGATGCACAATTGGCCACAAGTCCGTTCAGAGTGCATGATGGGTAGCATGTGGGTACCTGCAGGTAGGAGGGTTGCATTAGTTCTGTAAATTGAAAAAGGACCGAACGTTATAAGTTCAACATTTTAGGGAAATTTGCCCTTTTGCTTTCTGGCTTAGAATTAAATGACAAGATTGATACCACTGTCTCCTCAACAGCAAATATGGAGCTGGAACCAGTAAACGGTTCGCTGAGTTTAGCATAAAGACTTGAAATAGACGTTGATTAAGCATTTTTTTAAATCCATACAAAACATGATATTGAGTGAGCTTTAGGTTAGCAGAATGGATTTCTGTCGGGCAGAGACAGACTAGCAGTTTCCCCAGTTTGAAGTCTTCGTGCTGAGCTAAGCTAACCGACAGGTGGCAGTAGCTTCATATTTATCATACAGATACGAGAGTGGTATCAATCTTCTCATCTGATTCTCAGCAAGAAAGTGAATAAGCATGTATTGAATTTGAAAAAGCATATTTCCCAAAATATCCAACTTTTTTCTTTCTTTATTTATGAATCTGAATTAGATTGCCTTAGGATAAAAAATGATATTTCTGATTGCGATCTTCTTTGTCTGTTTGAGAAAACAGACAAAATACAACTTCAATGATCATGAAACAATCTAAATACACAGACCTGCAGGTATAATCCGATGAACAGCGACTGAAGAGCCAGGGTCCACATTCTGTCCGCGCCCTAACAAGATGTCCAAAGAGGAAGTGAAAAGCTTAAAGAACGCCATGTTGTTGCATTGGCTCAGCAGGGAACATATAGCAGAGGACAGGTAGGTATTTGAGCATTGAGTAAGGTCTGTAGAACAAATATTGTTTGCTTTAGCAGGTTCATAGTTCGCTGGTGGAGCTTCAGCATCACACTGCTCAATACACAACCATTCATGCCTGACATGAGCTTTAATAACAAAACTCTATTTGAATAGCTGACATGTTTGCCTTGAGCAAATAACTGTGTCCTATTGTAAAATTCTAAAAACTCGGGGGAAAAAACCCTAGATAGTTGCACTGTGGGAAATGTAGGCTTTGCAGGTGTAATTCAAAGTTGACTCATTGTAGTCACTATATCTCAGCCTCTGACATCATTGATGGCAAACTCTATATTCTCTTTTTTAACCCTCCAACTTCATGGAACTGCAAACATTGGTTAAATACCTCTTTAATAATTACAACTGGATAATACTACTAATTCCGACTAACTTTAAACTATGTTACAAAAGCAGACATACTTTATTTTATATATATGTTCTCCCAATTATGTGTAGTAGTGTTAAAATAAACGGTGTGTACCCCTAACAATAATACTTCACATAATAATACTTTTTAGTGAATAAGGGGGCGGGGCTGTACTGCGGAATGTGTTCCGTCTTTATAAATACGGAACACATGAGTTGATAACTTGTATCATAACGGCGCTTCTCCTGCGCACCAAAACACCAATACACAATCATGTTACAGCTATGAACGGTGTTAGCAGCGTCACCTTAATATCTGTAGGCTAAGAGCTTTTACAATAAAAGCTGCTACATACTTTTAAAGTTTATTAACGTTACTGAGCAGGCAGCTGACGTTTATTGCACAATGCAGGCTGTTTTTAACAGCAGGTGTTAGTCGAAAACAGAGACATGTTCAAACACGTTTCAGGCCACAAATCGTATTTGTGATAGTTTACAGCGATAATGAAGTGGACATCTTACCTGTGGGTCGGTGTTGTGTGAACTGGGTCAAACCTCCCAGTGTGTCCTGTGTACAGAGGGAACCTCTTCCCTGCAGACCAGCCCACCGCAACACTGCTCCTTTTCCCGATACGTATCTGCTCTGAGGCTCGTTATCATGCGTGGTTGTGATTAACTGTCAGTGAGGCAAACCCAGCAAACTGACTCGGCTCCGGGTCCGCCCTGGGGGTAACATAGCTCCGGAACACATCCGCTAAACGGGTCCGGATCGGAGTCCACTTGCACAGCGGGACGGATCTGGAACGGATACCCGTCAAAGATCCAGACCAGACCCTGCCTGTATCCGCCCATATCCGATTTGGACCCATTCATAAAGCGGCTCATTTGGCCCGGATCCAAAGCGGATCCATTACTCAAAACAGAAATACCTCAAATCAAGCTGACCAACATCTAGATTGCTCCATAAAAGTGTGAATACTCAAGACTTAAAATCGACAGTTACGCTGGAGAACATAAATGCATAGTTTGTGTAAAATCCCTCGTGCATTTATATCCAACAATGGATTCTGCAAGTAACAACAAAACCCTCTATTAAAAAAATTTAAAAAACAATCCTTTCAGCAGCTCCCATGGGTTCTAATCCCAACTCTCCATCCTGACTATCTAATAAAAGGCAAAAATTAAAAAAGAAGTAATTACAGCCGATATAGGTATTAATGGAAAAAAGAAATGTAACCATGAATATTATCAAAAACAGTTTTTTATTAAATGAAATCCATTTACAAGGATTTTAGAACATCACATATATGACATGTACAACATCACATGTATAACACATGCAGGCTTGTTCAGGGATGCTGACAGTGGCACGCCTCCTGGAGCTTCCCCCGTCTGCTGCCAGGTGTAACCACCTCATTGCTGATTCAGAATCTCCTCATCAGTGGCTGCACGTGAGACATGATTCTTTCTGACGGCATCTGTGATCACACAAGCAGATCAGACAAAATCCCATGAGCCCTCAGTGCAACATACAGCAGACATGCAGTCTAAAAGCTAGTGGCTGACTGACATTTAAAGGTTTGCTATGCTATATTCAGAGCTAATGTATCACATAACTATTATCTATGTAAATATATAGTCAAGTAATATCTACCCGAGCAGAGAATGAAGTTGCTGTTCAAATATTGAATTTAGCACTGTTAAAAAGGAGAAGATCTGGGAAACATGCTCATTTGAACACTATTTATTAAGAACTCTGGGGGACTTCAAATTGTTTTATTCAATATTAGTTACTTACGCGGGAGCAAAGTCATCAACGCCATCTGGCTGAAGGAATTTTTCCCCATGTATCCCTTTCCAGTTGATGCTCTTCCCAACATCATCACTGAACATGCGGGCAAGGATGTTCCATGTAACCCGTTGTGTATCATGTCCTCCGATAGTTGCCAGGGAGGAAATCTAAAATGGATCAAAAAAGTACTGTTAACATCTGATACTTTACAGAATGTTTTAAAATACATTTTCATCAAACAGGGTATTATCCAGTGTTAATTACATACAATAGTTCAAATCAAGATTGATTTGAATAAAACAAAAGAACTCACCACACTCTTCTTCAGCTGAGAGTTGGAGGGATCTTTCAGGCGTTCCTCAAAAAGCTCCACTTCCTCCTCTGAGCTAAATGGAAATTGTACTTGGCCGTCAGTCACTTCAACTTCTTGTCCAGTTGACAGGCCCAGTCTTTCTATTCATTTTATCTAAACAAACAAACAAAAATAGATTGCAACCATTGTTTGTAAGGTGTGTTTTCTTTAAGCAAATATACAATATCTATTTGTTCTTAATTGTATTTATTTATTGGTACTTACTCTGTCTTTGTGCTTTCATAGCATGTCAAGTTCTCTTCATAAAAACACTCGATTCTATACACTATAAGATTGTATTTTAATGGATTAAAACAAATCTTGTTATTATAGCTCTAAGCGGAATCATATCATTAAAACTACTAGTGTTAGAAAGCTAAACAGGTTCCCTCTCAAATGTGTCTTTAAGTTGCTGTGAAAACATTTCCTTCAAACAACTGTGTATTAAAGTTTCTTACCTAAAGTGCGGCGGGGGGTCCGTCTGTAGGGATCACGGATTGACAGCATTGACGTGTTTGTTACGTCCTTTCAGCGAGGTTAATGCTCTGAGGATGACATTGCAAACGTGTAAATCGCCAAATAAACCCATAACTAGCTGGTGTTAGCTAGTTATAAAGTAGGCTAATTTGTTGATAAATAATAATAACAACAGTCATGAAAGACACACACACAATATTATATGAAGATAATACTTACACGTATCAGCTCTTGCTGTGTACAATAATCTTCCTGAGGGGTGACACTTTTGATATAGTCTGTGTGGTCCACAGTTAATTTATTCCTGACAGCCACAGTTGATAAGAATCAAAGGTTCCCATTGGATTCCAGAGAAAATGCATGCGGGTCATTTTTGACCCACTTATGGAAGCTTGGGGTAGTAATACCAAAACTACAATTTCTTAAAATGTATAAAAGGTAAGTTAAAAATGTAAATGGCATTATATCAAAAACATGTTTTTTGAGGAATACCTGGAATATGAAATGATAACAATTTTTCATTACGAAGATTTCAAGAAAACAACCTCACCGGGTCATTTTTGACCCACTTATGCATCTAAGGGTTAAGGTGCATCTAAGTTAGCTAACATTACTATATGTAGTGTGTGTGTGTGTGTGTGTGTGTGAGTGTATTTATTTACATAGCTACATATTGATCTATTGAAAACATTACTCTTATGTTTCCTCATCCAAGGTGTCATGGCTGCTAGATACACAGCTGAAATGGTCCTACAGATGCTGGATGATGGAGAGGCAGTAACGGGGTTGGACTCCGAGTCTGACATTTCTGATGATGAGGACCCAGACTATTGTCCAGGTGGCAGTGGCAGTCATCCACCTGGAAATCCAACTGAACAGGATCAATCTGACTCAGAAGATTCCTCTTCTGTGTCCTCTGAAGAAGAAAGTGTCCAAATCATGTCCAACAGAATGAGTCGGAAGGGCTCTTACTGGAGCGAGTTACCTCCCACCCAGGGCAGAACACAGAGCCACAATATCCTCAGAAGTCGGTCAGGGCCTGCACAAGGGCTTAGCACCACTGTCTCACCAAAAGATGCATGGGAGCTCTTTATCACTGACGATATAATACAAGAGGTGATGAAGTGCACACACTTGGAAGGACGGAGAGTAGCAACAGCTAGAGGAAAAGAATGGAAAAATGTCACCAAAGATGAATTCATGGCCTTCATTGGATTGACCCTGCTTGCAGGAAGTGAGAAGAACTGGGACGTATCAGTCCGTGAGCTGTTTGGGAGTCCTCTACATAATCCCATGTACAAGGCCACTATGGCTGTTGGAAGATTTGAAGACATTCGCCGTACCTTGCGCTTCGATGATAAGAGGACCAGAGCCTTCCGACTGGAAACAGACCATATGGAAGGCTGCCCCCAACTGCAAAACCCGATTATTGAAGCAATGGAAAGGTGTGGGGTGACAAAAGCCACAACCCAGCCACAGGAAAGAAGCAGATGGGGCCAACCAAAGAGAAAGAGGTGTCAGATCTGCCCAAGTAACAAAGATCGCAAAGTCAACAATAGGTGTGGGAAATGCAATGTACCTGTGTGCAATGATCGCAGCCAGAAACAGGTAGTTTGTCTGAACTGCATACAGTGATGAGACAAGAAGGCAAAACAGAGAAAAGAGAGAGGAACTGTCAATGACTGGACAGTTGCACACATACATCCACACACACACACAGACAGACACACACACACACACACACACACAAACACACACACAGACAGACACACCGACACACACACACAGACAGACACACACACACACACACACACACACACACAATGGATGTTCACATTTTTCTATTGCTGTTCAGGGTAATTTTCTTTTTCAAAAATGTTAAAAAGTGAAAAATAAAGATATTTCAAACATGAAATCATTCTTGTGTGGTCCTAAATAGAATACTAAATATTATACAAGTGATTATTCTTAACCAAAATGACAAAAATGGCATAAAAACACATTGATTCTAATATGGGTCATTTTTGACCCACTTATGGAAGAGTGTAGGGTCCAGTCACTCGTGCATCTAAGGGCAACGCCACTTCCGTAGACATTTTAACGCAAACCACGATCTTTTCCTAAACCTAACTAAGTAGTTTCATCGCCTAAACCTTAGTTGTTTCCTGTGAAGATGGAAGTTTATTTTGAAAAGACAGTATGCATGTAACAAGCCAAAACAGACTCATGTTGCTGGACTTTTGCAGGAAAAACGCACAAAACATGAGGAGTAACCTTTCGTAAGATATCAATAAAACAGAGATGAATTTATATCATTGTATAAAGAACGACATGAGAAGATCAATCTCATGTCTGTAAGTTAAATCAGCTATAATCACTCTTTTAAAGTGACTAATGACTCGTCTAAAACATTTAAAAAAGCAATAACTTCAATAGAATCATTCTATACACTGTAGCTCCTTTACATTCTAATACAATGTAAAGAAGTTACATTCGAATAGAATGTAACTTCTTTACATTCTAATAGAATTGTCTTTTGAAGATGAACAGGACATTTTTCAGTTTCAAGTAATGACTGTGTTGCTGCTTTAGTATTGATCATGTTTTGATATTTGAGTCATGTTGTGGATGATCAGATGGAGTTATGATAGTAGCAGTCGCCCAATTGCAGATTCAGCTTGAGCAAAACCTTTGTCTATTGTGTTCAAATCAGGCCCATAGGAGTTTACAAGGCAGGTGTCCTTTCTCACAACACTGACCTGATGCATCAAGTGGATACTTTTTGCGAAACACAATATTATGCATTTGCCCTCTACATCCTCTAGTCTAATGAGCATACTTATAAACGCACTGTTACAACTCCTTCACAGCTCCATGTCCTTGGTCATGGTGGCCACAGCACTTAAAAGAATAAACTTCATAATTCTCAAAATTCTGACCCTTTGCTTTTTCATTAACAGCATTTACTTGTACTTTTACTTTCAATACTTAAGTACATTTAATATCAGAAAATTACTTTTGATACTTAAGTACAATAAATATCAGATACTTTAAGACTTTCACTGACTTTTACATTTACTGGAGCCATTTTCCAGTAAGGTATCTTTACTTTTACTCAAGTATGGCTTTTGGGTACTTTATACACCACTGCTGGAAATAGAGACTGCTATACAGAAAATATACAGTTAATTGACAATGCATGTCTTAAAAGATTTGTCTTTAAAATCAATGCATGAATCAAAACAACCAAACAGGAAAAGAAACAAACATGGGCAAGATAAAGAAAATGTCTTTGGAAACATGTAACATCTTTAAACTATCTAACTCACAACTCTTCACCACCAATGCCGTTACTACTAGCCTACTACTGTTACAATACTAGCCTACTACTGCTACAATACTAGCCTACTACTGCTACAATACTAGCCTACTACTGCTACAACACTAGCCTACTACTGCTACAATACTAGTCTACTACTGCTACAATGCTAGTCTACTACTGCTACATTACTAGTCTACTACTGCTACAATACTAGCCTACTACTGCTACAATACTAGCCTACTACTGCTACAATACTAGTCTACTACTGCTACAATGCTAGTCTACTACTGCTACATTACTAGTCTACTACTGCTACAATACTAGTCTACTACTGCTACAATAATAGCCTACTACTGCTACAATACTAGCCTACTACTGCTATAATACTAGGTTACTACTGCTACAATACTAGTCTACTACTGCTACAATGATTACTACTACTACAATACTAGTCTACTACTGCTGCAATACCAGGTTACTTCTGCTGCAATACTAGCCTACGACTGCCACAATACTAGTCTACTACTGCTATAATACTAGCCTACTACTGCTATAATACTAGGTTACTACTGCTACAATACTAGTCTACTACTGCTATAATACTAGCCTACGACTGCTATAATACTAGGTTACCACTGCTACAATACTAGTCTACTACTGCTGCAATACTAGCCTACTACTGCTACAATACTAGCCTACGACTGCTATAATACTAGGTTACTACTGCTACAATACTAGGTTACGTCTGCTGCAATACTAGCCTACTACTGCTACAATACTAGTCTACTACTGCTACAATGGTTACTACTACTACAATACTAGTATACTACTGCTACAATACTAGCCTACAACTGCTATAATAATAGGTTACTACTACTACAATACTAGTCTACTACTGCTACAATACTAGCCTACTACTGCTACAATACTAGTCTACTACTGCTACAATACTAGTATACTACTGCTACAATACTAGCCTACGACTGCTATACTAGGTTACTACTACTACAATACTAGGTTACTACTGCTACAATACTAACCTACTACTGCTACAATACTAGCCTACTACTGCTACAATACTAGCCTACTACTGCTACAATACTAGCCTACTACTGCTATAATACTAGGTTACTACTGCTACAATACTAGTCTACTACTGCTACAATGGTTACTACTACTACAATACTAGTCTACTACTGCTACAATACTAGCCTACGACTGCTATAATACTAGGTTACTACTGCTACAATACTAGTCTACTACTGCTACAATGGTTACTACTACTACAATACTAGTCTACTACTGCTACAATACTAGCCTACGACTGCTATAATACTAGCCTACTACTGCTACAATACTAGTCTACTACTGCTACAATACTAGCTTACTACTGCTACAATACTAGTCTACTACTGCTACAATACTAGTCTACGACTGCTATAATACTATGTTACTACTGCTACAATACTAGCCTACTACTGCTACAATACTAGTCTACTACTGCTACAATACTAGCCTGCTACTGCTACAATACTAGTCTGCTACTGCTACAATACTAGGTTACTACTGCTGCAATACTAGCCTACTACTGCTACAATACTAGTCTACTACTGGTACAATACTAGGTTACTACTGCTGCAATACTAGTCTACTACTGCTACAATACTAGCCTACTACTGCTACAATACCAGCCTACTACTGCTACAATACTAGCCTGCTACTGCTACAATACTAGTCTACTACTGCTGTAACACTAGGTTACTACTGCTACAATACTAGTCTACTACTGCTATAATACTATGTTACTACTGCTACAATACTAGCCTACTACTGCTACAATACTAGTCTACTACTGCTACAATACTAGTCTACTACTGCTACAATACTAGCCTGCTACTGCTACAATACTAGTCTACTACTGCTATAATACTAGGTTACTACTGCTACAATACTAGTCGTAACCTATTATTGTAGCAGTAAGGCTACCACTACTACCACTACTACTACTGCTACAATACTAGGTTACTACTGCTACAATACTAGGTTGCTACTGCTACAATACTAGTCTACTACTGCTGAAATACTAGTCTACTACTGCTACAATACTAGCCTTCTACTGCTACAATACTAGTCTACTACTGCTACAATACCAGCCTACTACTGCTACAATACTAGTCTACTACTGGTACAATACTGGGTTACTACTGCTGCAATACTAGTCTACTACTGCTACAATACTAGCCTGCTACTGCTACAATACTAGTCTACTACTGCTGTAATACTAGGTTACTACTGCTACAATACTAGCCTACTACTGCTACAATACTAGTCTACTACTGCTACAATACTAACCTACTACTGCTACAATACTAGCCTACTACTGCTACAATACTAGGTTACTACTGCTACAATACTAGTAGTAACCTATTATTGTAGCAGTAAGGCTACCACTACTACCACTATTACTGCTACTACTGCTACAATACTAGGTTACTACTGCTGCAATACTAGCCTACTACTGCTACAATACTAGCCTACTACTGCTACAAAACTAGGTTACTACTGCTACAATACTAGCCTACTACTGATACCATACTAGCCTACTACTGCTACAATACTAGGTTACTACTGATGCAATACTAGCCTACTACTGCTACAATACTAGGTTACTACTGATGCAATACTAGCCTACTACTGCTACAATACTAGCCTACTACTGCTACAATACTAGGTTACTACTGCTACAATACTAGCCTACTACTGCTACAATACTAGGTTACTACTGATGCAATACTAGCCTACTACTGCTACAATACTAGGTTACTACTGATGCAATACTAGCCTACTACTGCTACAATACTAGCCTACTACTGCTACAATACTAGGTTACTACTGATGCAATACTAGCCTACTACTGCTACAATACTAGGTTACTACTGCTACAATACTAGTCGTAACCTATTATTGTAGCAGTAAGGCTACCACTACTACCACTACTACTACTACTGCTACTACTTGTATACTTCGGGGTTTCATTCATCACAAAACATCACATTCATGTTTTGTATGTAAAAATCTGTAACTAAAGCGGCATTTAGGTAGATTTCTCTCTAAAATGTGGTGGAGTACAAGTACAACGTGGCATGAAAAGAAAAGGCTCAAGAAAAGTACAAGTAACTCAAATGTAAATGAACTTTACAACCACTTCTATACTGTTACTATTAGTGGTTGTAAATATGGTTGACCTGTAGGTCTCCTCCTTCTCCACAAGGGGGGGGCAGTCGGCCCGTGTCTGAGGCAAGACTGGCACAGAGCGCTGCATTCATTCACATTTGTTATTTTAACTTAAATGCACAAACTTAAAAATAACGAAACAAAGTTCTTTGGCATATTTTATTACATTGCGTCTGGTGTATTTGAGTTGAATGTCAGACAAGACCAGTACTCCAAGAGCAGTGAAACATATTTGTTTTGTATAATACTTCTGTTGTCTCGTGAGTTCATGGTGGCATTGTCTCCTCTTGCATCACTCCTGGCTCCCTAATTTGTTTTTGCTGAGTCACCTTATTGTCTGTGGTTGTTTTTGAGGCTTCACCTGTACATTCACGTGTCGTGCTTTATCTGTCTATTTATATATATAGCCGTTGAGGATGCGATGAGCCAGAAACACCACCAGCAAGATAAAGAACACGGTGCACACTATGATCCCCACGAGACCCCCCGCCGACACCGCCGAGGGCCGCCTCGTCGGATCTGGACGCGGCGCGGGGGATGTCGTGGGGACGCCAGGGGTCGTGCCCTCTCCGGAGCCCTCCGACCCTCCGTCTGTGTCCGTGCCACCCCCGTTTTTGACGCACCTGAATTCTCCAACAAGCGTGTATCCTGGAGAGCACGTGCACACGTAACTGCCGAATGTGTTTTCGCAATCCTGATCGCAATACCAGAAAGAGCACTCGTCAATGTCCATGCACACCGTGTTCGCCTCCCTCCTCTCCGCAAAGTACCCGTCCGGGCAGTAGCACAGGAACTGGTCGTTCGGGTCGCACTCGGGGTCGCACTCCTCCTCCCCGCAGTGGAGCACACACTTATTCGGTGCCCTCGGGTTCTCTTTGTATCCATCATAACATGAGCACTTGTAGCTGCCGGGAGTGTTTCCGCAAATGTGCTCGCACGGAGCGGACGCGCACTCGTCCACCTCGACGCACAGGCCTCCGCGCGCCTCGTATCCATCCTCGCAGACGCACTGGAACCCGCCAATGACGTTGACGCACATGAAGTTCTCCCCGGGACACTGCCGCTCGTCCCGGCAGTCGTTAAAGTCCACGCACGACATGCCATCCTGCGCCAGCTTAAAGCCGTGGTCGCACATGCACGCGTAGGAGTCTCCTTCTTTGTAGCAGGCTTGCGCGCAGTGCAGGGCCACGCACGGGTGGTCCGCGCCCATCACCTCGCAGGTGACGTTGTTCGTGGGGTTGACGGTCTGGCCTGACGGGCAGAAGCAGGCGGGCCTGTCTTTGGGGTTCACCGCGCACCTGTACTCACACCCGCCCTCGTGTATCTCGCAGCTCCAGGGTGCCTGCAGCCACTGTTCGGTGAAGCAGATGTATTTGGTCTCGGCCGGCATCCGGATGGCGGTGCTTCCGGGGGGCAAAGACAGCACACCCTCGCCCACAAACCCCATGGGGGTCCTGTATGTGACGGACTCGCCCTGCGCGGCCGTAAGACCTTTGCACGGGTCACTGAAGCGGTACTCGCAGAGGAACCCGGCCAAGTGTTCCCCGCACGGTTCCGGGATCCATTGAAACTCGTCCTCTTGGGAAACCGAGACGCAGTGCTGAGAGGAACAGCTGTCGTCCAAACCCGGCGCCCAGTTGAAGAAGTCGCTTTCGCTGTCCTCGGTCACCCACTGGAAGCCCCGCAGCTCAGCAGCAGAGTCCGGGCAGCCGGTCGTCAGATGTAAGCCGATCCAGTACCGCCCCGTCAAGTTCCCCAACAAGTTGAAGAGAATATCGTGGGAGACAGACGACCGCACTGTCATCAAATGTCCTCCCCGGTCGATGCATCGGTCCTGCGCGGCTGTGAAATTGCTGGCGTGATGGAACACAGTGAACCACTGGGTCCCGATGCAGTACCCGTTACTCGGCTCTATCCCGCCGGCTCTTCCCATCAGGAAAGTCAACAAGAAAACAAATAGTCCCGTAACGTCCCTCATGTTTGAACCTCGCTGCTGTCCGTTTATGTGCTCATGCTTCCGGACTCTCATCAGGATCCTGGCAGCGCTGTTTTGGATGTATTGCAGCTTCTGGATGTTCTTGCCAGTGATCCCAGTGAAGAGTGAGTTACAGTCCAGTCTTGAGGATATAAAGGCGTGGACGAGCTTATCTGCATCTGACAGGGTTAAAGTGGGGCGGAGTTTGGAGATGTTTTTGAGATGATAAAAGGAGGTTTTGCAGAGGTGTTTTATATGGTCATTTAAGGTCAGGTAAGAGTCAAACCTAACTCCCAGATTAGTGACTGTGGAGGCGAGGAGGATGACCTGACCGTCGAAGGTGAGATGAGTTATGGAGGATGACTGAACCTGGTGTGGAGTGCCAACAAGGAGGGCTTCGGTTTTGCGACTGTTTAACTGGAGAAAGTTGTTGCTCATCCACGCCTTTATCTCCCCAAGACAGGAGGTGAGACATGACATGGCTGCAGAGGGGCTTAGTGCTAAACAGTGATGTATAAAGTACTCAAAAGCCATACTTGAGTAAAAGTAAAGATACCTTACTGGAAAACTACTCCAGTAAAAGTAAAAAGTCACCTTTTAGAATACTACTTGAGTAAAAGTCTTAATCTGATATTTATTGTACTTAAGTACAAAAGTACTTTTCTGATATTAAATGTACATCATAACCTGAACATTAAATGAACATCATAACCTGTTCATTGAAAGTAAAAGTACAAGTAAATGCTGTTCATAAAAAAGCAAAGGGTCAGAATTGTGAGAATGATGAAGTTTATTCTTTTAAGTGCTGTGGCACCATGACCAAGCACATGAGCTGTGTTGAACATAATTGGGTTGGCTGTGATCCATTCAGGAGCAACAATGTTCAACATAATATATTGTACATGAGTATACTTTTGCATCTACTATGAACGTATCATCATAATTCTCCGAAAAGCAATATGACACTATGAAGGAGTTGTAACAGTGCGTTTATAAGTCTGCTCATTAGACTAGAGGATGTAGAGGACAAATGCATAATATTATGTTCAGCAAAACATATCCACCTGATGCATCAGGTCAGTGTTGTGAGAAAGGACGCCTGCCTTGTAAACTCCTATGGGCCTGATTTGAACACAATAGACAAAGGTTTTGCTCAAGCTGAATCTGCAATTGGGCGACTGCTACCATCATAACTCCATCTGATCATCCACAACATGACTCAAATATCAAAATTGATCTTAAATATGAGGTTTAAAATGTAGCATTCTGGTGTATTCTGAGAAGAAAATTAAGTGATGAGACATTCACTTTAAGCAAAAAACTAATATATTATTCAGTCATTAATCAGTATTTCTGCTCTATTATTAATATTAACCTTTATTTAGACAAAATCCATTGAGACAGAGGTCTCATTTTCAAACGTTTTGGTCAAATAAAAACGAAGATAGCAAGAGTAGCGAGAACCATCGCCTGTACAAAGAAAGTGATTCGTTTTCATTGAACCCTGTTACTGTATGGCTTAATATTAACTTCTACTGTTACTGTACATTTGTTAGAATTGTGGCCTATCTTATATTTGCAATTAATATGCATTCAATCCAGTTCAATTATTTAAATGAACCCGCTGAAATGAAGATACAGGCACCTTAACCCTCTCTCATTACTTCAGGGTTCTTGGGAGCAACGTGGGACTGTTGGTACTATACACTGGCTGTGGTCATCACAGTGAACAGTGTGAACAGTGTGATGAGAGGACATGTGAGCCCTTGTTGCTGTAGTTCATCTCCTTGGAGCAGAGGCTGCATTTAGCATACCCTGCCTTATCAATGTATTTAAAACACTGTGACAGTAGGAAGCTGTACTCACGTCTGTTTAGACCAGCGCTGTCAAACATACGGCCCGCGGGCCGGATCCGGCCCGCCACGTCATTTTATGTGGCCCGCGAATCCCCCAGCAAAAAAAAAAAAAAAGATTTTTTTTTTTTACATTTATTTTTTTTTTTTACAAAAATTAAAAGTTAGATGTAAAAATAAAAATATCCCCATGGTTGAAATTATGAGATGCGCCGCCGGTCTCGCGGGGGCTATTTTGTGTTCATTCGCACTGGACGCGCCGGAGAGGGGGCGTGGCTTATCGCCCTGAAAGCCGTTCAACTGTCCGCCATTAACCATGGAAAAAAGAATCTCTATTTCTGCTTAGTAGGTGTTGAGGAAGTCACAGATATCCCGGGAAACTAAACTAAATATGTTAGGAGTAGTTACATTTACACCGTCTTACATTTATAACCGGCCCTTTGAGGGTGACCGTGATGCTGATGTGGCCCCAGAGTGAAAATGAGTTTGACACCCCTGGTTTAGACCTCCACCTTTATCCAGGCCCAGCTCCACCTTTATCCAGGCCCAGCTCCACCTTTATCCAGTCCCAGGTCCACCTTTATCCAGGCCCAGCTCCACTCACAGCTCAGCCCTGCGTCAAGGTGCGCTACAGACAGCCTCCTCTCCCTGAAGCTCTTTGGCCTCATCATGTCATCAGTATCTGGGCCTCATGTTTCGTTATCATGAAAGTTATTCTGACCACGAAGTCGCCTCATTCTACTTTGCGTTAAAACAAACAACCTGCAACCAGATGCGCCGGTGTTCCGGTTTAACGTTAACGAGTGACCGCGTGAACTGAACCGGAACACGGGGGGGGGGGGGGCTGCATGTTTCATCACGTTACGTTTTTTCCTTCTAAATCGCGATTATGAGGAACGTTAACAGGTAACGGAACATAACGGAACTTAAACTTTAACGGAGGGAAATGAAGACGCTGTACACATCTGAACGCTGATTGGCCGAGACTCGACACATCAAAGATGTTCTATTGCGAAGATCACCACATCACATTTTCTCCTCGTCTCACTCCAATCGGAGAAACGCTGGCTGGCCAGTTGTCACATTGTAGCATGTAGCATCCTGGCATCACTGGGAATCACAACACCGCGGCTTTGAGAGCATTTGTTTGCAATTGTGCATTAACGTGATTAACCAACGATTTAACTTGCTGCTAGCACCACTGATTCACCAAACCTGCTGCTTGCAGTCTGTGTTCCACCACAGTCCCCGACGCTGCTCTCATGATTCATTTTGTTTCTAAAGATAGATTTGATTTTGTAGCGAGTAACAAAGGTTTCAGGGGAAATGTAGTGAAGTAAAAGTAAAAAGTCACCAGAAATATAAGTAGCAAAGTAAAGTACAGATACCCAAAAAAACTACTTAAGTACAGTAACGACGTAGTTCTACTTCGTTACTATACACCACTGGTGCTAAACTACTGTTATTACTGCTACTCAGGGGCGGGCCGGCCATCGGGGATACCGGGGGAATCCCCGGTAGGCCGACGGGGTTTGGGCCGGTCCAATACCGGACCACCTCCATCATCAACCGGCCCTCGCTCTGAGATCGCCGACCAACTATATTCTATGCTTCACAGAACACGTTAAATTTACTCTTACTTAATACTTAAAGTCAATAATCGCTGACTGAGATTTATACTACTCCTCGCGATCTGTATTCACACTCATGGTTTCCATCTGTGAGCCGGCAGCACCCCTACATACACACACACACACACACACACACACACACACACACACACACACACACACACACACACACACACACACACACACACACACACACACACACACACACACACACACACACACACACACCCAGCATGCAATCTACCCCAAATAGGCGGGTCTATGAAGCAGTTTAGCCAATGATGCTGATTAACGATATAAATGAGTGACATACAATTTAGCCAATCAGCGTCCTCAAATAGATTCAGCTCTACTAGCCAACTAGTAGAAACAGCTGCGCGTTTCCGTCCGGACTAGTCTCTACAGGCGAGCACTGCTCCTCCAAGAGCCGTTTCAGAGGAGAACTTTGGCGGAGAAACTGCACAATCAGACAGCAGGAAAGGGAAGCAGTACGCGAAGATTCTCTACTAGCTGTACACCAGACAGGTTTGGCTAGCTGGATGACGTCATGCTAATAACTTATTTCGCTTTTTAAAACAACGGGGACAGATCCAGCACGGACAGTTAGGGAGTGAGAGACATGAAGCACCTGCTGAGACATGATATATAGTTATAAATAAATAATTATATATATATATATATATATATATTTTTTTTTTTTTTGTGCGTGTGTGTGTTTTATATTACAGTGAATATTATTATGTGATATATATATCATCATATGATATATATATTATTATATTATACAGCATATTATTATATGATTTATATATTATTATATTATACTGAATTCCCTGTGTGGGTGACACAAATAAGATATCCTGACGTGTTTGTCAAAGTGTTATTTACTGCTTTTTTCATGTTGGAATAAAAGTTACATATTTAACTGCAAAGTAGTAATACATGTTTGATACCTTAATTGTTTTGCATTAAATCATTCTGGGATGTTTGCTGAAATTGATTGGATGTGGCACAGCCCTACAGAGAACATGTTCCACCAGCTCCACTGCGTATAACCATCTGATACTAGCCCAGAGTTCAGCATATTCATCTAGCAAACTATACCTACCTTGGAGTGTTACAATAGCGAGTATTATTTTATTCAATGTGTCCATCCAGGCAAATTGGTGGATCCAAATGTTGTAAAAAAAAAAAAAAAAGATATCATTTCTTTGTAATCATCCAAAATAATGTTAAGTGTATGGGTATTTTTCCAAGTAGGCCACTGACTGGTCGATACGTGCGATGCATTGAGTGGGCAACGCGCTGTATTGAGTGGGCCGGTCTGACAGTAAACTCCCGGGCCATTTTTTCCCCCCAGTCCGCCCCTGCTGCTACTACTACTACTGCTGCAACAACTATTACCGTACAAACACAAGAATGAAAAGTGATGGATTAATAATGTGGACCTTTTCATTCTAAATATTCCTTTTTTTTATTCCATTATTTTCAGGGGAGGTGTAACATCTTAGAAGTTATTCTCCAGTCCATCCACGTATATCAATTTAACATGTTATCCAGGCTAAAGTGTGCCCAATAAGTGTGCGTGTGTGAGGAGGACATTAATTCCTTATAACAGGGAGCTGTGTGCACGTATTCATATGGTTGACCTGTAGGTCTCCTCCTTCTCCACAAGGGGGGGCAGTCGGCCCGTGTCTGAGGCAAGACTGGCACAGAGCGCTGCATTCATTCACATTTGTTATTTTAACTTAAATGCACAAACTTAAAAATAACGAAACAAAGTTCTTTGGCATATTTTATTACATTGCGTCTGGTGTATTTGAGTTGAATGTCAGACAAGACCAGTACTCCAAGAGCAGTGAAACATATTTGTTTTGTATAATACTTCTGTTGTCTCGTGAGTTCATGGTGGCATTGTCTCCTCTTGCATCACTCCTGTCTCCCTAATTTGTTTTTGCTGAGTCACCTCATTGTCTGTGGTTGTTTTTGAGGCTTCACCTGTACATTCACGTGTCGTGCTTTATCTGTCTATATATATATATATATATATATATATATATATATATATATATATATATATATATATATGTGTTCTTTTTCTTTTTAAGCGTCACTCATTACGCGTTGTAAACCGCTTCGTTCTCCGCGGCTTTGAGCGCGCCGCCGCTGTCCATCTTCCCTCTGCCGTTGAGGATGCGATGAGCCAGAAACACCACCAGCAAGATAAAGAACACGGTGCACACTATGATCCCCACGAGACCCCCCGCCGACACCGCCGAGGGCCGCCTCGTCGGATCTGGACGCGGCGCGGGGGATGTCGTGGGGACGCCAGGGGTCGTGCCCTCTCCGGAGCCCTCCGACCCTCCGTCTGTGTCCGTGCCACCCCCGTTTTTGACGCACCTGAATTCTCCAACAAGCGTGTATCCTGGAGAGCACGTGCACACGTAACTGCCGAATGTGTTTTCGCAATCCTGATCGCAATACAAGAAAGAGCACTCGTCCATGTCCATGCACACCGTGTTCGCCTCCCTCTCCTCCGCCAAGTACCCGTCCGGGCAGTAGCACTGGAACTGGTCGTTCGGGTCGCACTCCGCGACGCACTCCTCCTCCCCGCAGTGGAGCACACACTTATTCGGTGCCCTCGGGTTCTCTTTGTATCCATCATAACATGAGCACTTGTAGCTGCCGGGAGTGTTTCCGCAAATGTGCTCGCACGGAGCGGACGCGCACTCGTCCACCTCGACGCACAGGCCTCCGCGCGCCTCGTATCCATCCTCGCAGACGCACTGGAACCCGCCAATGACGTTGACGCACATGAAGTTCTCCCCGGGACACTGCCGCTCGTCCCGGCAGTCGTTAAAGTCCACGCACGACATGCCATCCTGCGCCAGCTTAAAGCCGTGGTCGCACATGCACGCGTAGGAGTCTCCTTCTTTGTAGCAGGCTTGCGCGCAGTGCAGGGCCACGCACGGGTGGTCCGCGCCCATCACCTCGCAGGTGACGTTGTTCGTGGGGTTGACGGTCTGGCCTGACGGGCAGAAGCAGGCGGGCCTGTCTTTGGGGTTCACCGCGCACCTGTACTCACACCCGCCCTCGTGTATCTCGCAGCTCCAGGGTGCCTGCAGCCACTGTTCGGTGAAGCAGATGTATTTGGTCTCGGCCGGCATCCGGATGGCGGTGCTTCCGGGGGGCAAAGACAGCACACCCTCGCCCACAAACCCCATGGGGGTCCTGTATGTGACGGACTCGCCCTGCGCGGCCGTAAGACCTTTGCACGGGTCACTGAAGCGGTACTCGCAGAGGAACCCGGCCAAGTGTTCCCCGCACGGTTCCGGGATCCATTGAAACTCGTCCTCTTGGGAAACCGAGACGCAGTGCTGAGAGGAACAGCTGTCGTCCAAACCCGGCGCCCAGTTGAAGAAGTCGCTTTCGCTGTCCTCGGTCACCCACTGGAAGCCCCGCAGCTCAGCAGCAGAGTCCGGGCAGCCGGTCGTCAGATGTAAGCCGATCCAGTACCGCCCCGTCAAGTTCCCCAACAAGTTGAAGAGAATATCGTGGGAGACAGACGACCGCACTGTCATCAAATGTCCTCCCCGGTCGATGCATCGGTCCTGCGCGGCTGTGAAATTGCTGGCGTGATGGAACACAGTGAAGCACTGGGTCCCGATGCAGTACCCGTTACTCGGCTCTATCCCGCCGGCTCTTCCCATCAGGAAAGTCAACAAGAAAACAAATAGTCCCGTAACGTCCCTCATGTTTGGACCTCGCTGCTGTCCGTTTATGTTCTCGCGCGTCCCGGCAGTGTATAGGCTTGTTTGTTTGAGAAAACGTCAAGCTCGTATTTATAGCCCTCTGACTCCATGTTTAGTGCTCTGGCGGAGGAAGGAAGTGGCTCTTAATCAGCCCTCTCCGCTGCTCACTGTCTCTCCCCCCCCTCCCCATCCCCCTTTCTTCAGAAACTTTCTCCTCTGCAAGGCGGACCACATCCCTAAATTACGCACGGCTTTTACGCACGTACGCAGCGAAGCCGCGCGCACGCAAGTGGAGGTGGGGGCATCTACCCAACGCCCCCAATGTGCAGTAGCCTCTCCCCACACCACTCTTCACTAAGTGTGAACGAGTCGTTTATTTAGTCTCGTGGCCAGACTTTAAATACAGTTCAGTTTGAGATTAAAACTTTGACAGTTTAGAACTTAGTTCCAACACATTTTGACTTGTTTTGGATATTAACGTGAACATGAACGTCATAGCTCATAACGAGGCAGAATAAGGAAGAGGTGAAAAATCTTGCAATGTGTTGATTTTCATCTGAGACGTGAGGTCAGCAGTGAAATTTAAAACTGAATAAAATTAGAGAAAAATAATAAAACAGCTAAAATGCAAAGGAACGTCTATTATTTAAGGGTGTTTCTCCCCCAGTATGTCTTCCTCTCACCTCACGTATTAATATAATTCTGATTATTCTGTTATGAATATTGCTAAGTGACACCAAGTCCCCCTTGCTAAATGATTAAAGTACTACAAATATTAATGAAAATGAACCTTTTGTGAATCACACACTAACATTTAGTGTTCAGAACTTTATTTATCATTCAATTGTGAAATATTCACCGACCGATAAAAGCTCCATGAGCCGTCAGTTATACAGTAAAGGCAACAACATTCAACCTCATGTGACTGTCAGTGGTAGCACAGCATTATCAGAGAATATGGTAACATGTCATTCAGTTACAGTTATAGTGTTCTCAGTGTTATACAGAAGGAATCGTGTGGCCAAATCAGGACCTGGAGAGAGAACCCAGAGATGCCCCCAGAAATACAAGTCTATTTAAGTCAATACACATTTGGACATTCCACAATGTGGATTTGTCATTTCGGATGATCTCCGTCAGGGAAGGGCATGTGGAAAATGGCCCGTAACACCTGACTACACACTGTGAGTTAGCAGACACGGTTTCCATAGCAACCGATGCATCCCAAAACAAGTAGTGGCCAAGGACATCAGACATCTCAAATGTAATAAATCTAAATATAAAACATATTAAATGAGAAAACATCAGTCACACACACTACACACTAGAAAAATAATGTGCATTTGACAAAAAAAACTCCTTTTATCTACACTAAAGGTTTACAGTGTCACTTTACAGACAAAGAGATGCAAAAGTGTGCAAAACGAGGATGTCGAGCAAAGGCACTTTTGTTTTCCCTTTTTAAAGAACTTAACTACAGCTCAGTACAGTGTAATAAGACAGCAACACAGTGACATCAGATATAGAGCTGGTTCTGGTGAGAGAACCTTGTCTTTCAAATACATTGCAAATGAAAGGTTGACATTGCTGGATTTGTAGAGCTTTTGAGGAAACTGCTTTGTAATTAGAAAAAGCAACCATACTAACTTATTAGTACCATGTAACAGCCTCTCGTTTGTCTTTATAAGACAAATTAACAACAATTCTATACAAAAATCTACTAAACATTCAGAAATCAAGTCTAATATCTAAGACTTTACTTTATCAGATACAATGAATACTCTGACTTAATAACTTATTAAACATACATTTTATTTTTTGGATATTTTTCATAATTATATCATTGTGTGAGTATTCTATATATTTATGCTTTTTGTGAACTCTGGCACCGCATTTACATTAAAAGAAAAACAATTCCCATTGTGAAGCAATTTATTTTCATAGTGAATTAGACAATGGTTGGCGGGCCACCCGTATATCACGGGACAGATCGCTGCTTCACAGAGTGTGCTTGAGGGCAGCTTTACAGATAAATAACCAGTTTCCTGTGAAAAAATGTGAAAAAGTTCAAAACTTCTCAAGACGTCTCTTGAGGAAATAACTGAAGACAAAAGGTCGAAAAGCAGCATACTTCCTTACGGGTGAGATTCAAAGTATTTATGAGTCACTTTTGAAGTGTTTGTCCATAGACAACCTCTTGTACGTCTCCGAGGTCACCTGCTGCAGATAGAAAATATCGATGTCCGGGTGTTTGATAGAGGAGAGCTCGAATCTGCCGCAACGCTTGACCGCGTTTCGGATGAGGAAGTACAGCAGGCCCGCGCACAGCACCATGAACATGCCGATGCCCAGGACGCTGCCGGTCTTGACGTAAGAGGGCACGGCCGGGTGTGCGCCGGCTGGGGTGGGGTACGGAGGAGGAGTGGAGCCCGATCCATCGACCTCCTCCTCGATGGGCACGCACTTGTTCCTGTCCTGGTGCAGCCTGAACCCCTCGTTGCACAAACATCGGTAACCCCCGAAAAAATTCTCACACTTGTGGTCGCAATGCCACATATCGCATTCGTTGATTTCGGTGCAGAAGGGTGCTCTGCTTTTCCCGGCTTGGGAGTCTAGGATGTAACCGTCGGGGCAGTAACACGACTCCTGGTCATTCATGTCGCACCTGGCCGGACATTCCTTCTCGTTGCAGATCATATCACACTTGGTGGGGTCGTGGGCCGCCACCCTGAACCCCTTTTTGCACATGCACTGGTAAACCCCATCGAACTTGTCACACATTTGCTCGCACATCTCGCAGATCGTGACGTTTACGCAGACCCCCTCCTCCTCGATGAAGCCATCACTGCACGTGCACTTGAACCCTTCCCGGGTGTTCTCGCACTCCTCACCCTCGCCTGTGCACGGGTTGTTCTCGCAGGGCCCCATGGTGCAAGAGATGTTGTTGTGATGGAGGACCTTCCCCGCGGGACAGATGCAGGTGTGTGTCGTGGCGCTGCAGCTGTGCTCGCAGCCCCCCGACATCACCTCACAGCTCCAGGGAGCTTGCGTCCAACCCTTGGAGAAACACACGTGCTTCGATTCCGGATAATTACCGCCAACCTTAACCGTTACCGCGGTGGTTCCTGGTGGAAACGTTGCCGATTCGTCCGCCCTAAAGTGCATGGGCGTGGTGTAATTCACCTGCGCGTCTCCGTCTGTCTGTAAGACACTGCACGGCTCCTGGAACTTGTACTGGCACAGGAATCCGTTCCGGGTGCCGCGGCACGGCTCCCGCTGCAGCTCGTTTTTGCGTCCGGTGGTCACGGAGATGGACGTGCAGCTTTGTAGACCTGCTGCAGCTTCCTCTGCTGCCGTGTCTGTGCTGGGCAGCTCCACCCAGTAACTACCGTTGACAGTCAATATCTCCTCTACGTGTTCCAAGCCTAACGCGTACAACTGTCCGCCAGAGTCTTTGCAGCTTTTCTGTGCGCCTGTAAAGTCCTTGGGCTCCAGGAAAAATGCGAAACACTGATTCGCGGCGCAATGTCCGCGTTGGGACAGGACCGTTTCCTCCAGCGCGCAGAGGACAACCACACAAATGAGCAGCGCGTTCGTTGAATGAATCATGGTGGCGATGTTAGAAAAGTGGTGGCCTGCGGTGGTGTAGAGCTCCGTGTTCGACGATCTGAAGCGGATTCAGCGACTGGAGGCTGAGCATAGCCCCCCATTTATAAAAGCCTCACACTGTATTTTTTTATGTCGGACCAGATGAGGAAGGAAGTTCCGTCCAGGCCAACAGTTAAAGCCCCGGTCTGATTGCTCAACCCTCCCTCCCCCGCTGTCCAAAAGCCTTATCTCAAAGAGGCTGTCCCATCAAAACACACACACACACACACACACACACACACACACACACACACACACACACACACACACACACACACACACACACACACACATTCAACGACAGAGGGCACACACATGGTAACTTTTAATAAGAGAGGAGGGGGGGGGGGCAATATCCCATAATCCTCTCCCATGAGTTTTCTAGATTTAGATGATATTCCAGTAAAGCCTCCAGGAAAGAGACAAACATCTCTCCACTCTCACATGTAGAATATTTCCTATTGTTTTTTTTGTGCATCTTCCTTATTTAAGTTAATACTCAAAATGTAAGTTAAAATATGCTAAGCAAAGAACTAATCGTGATATGCTCCACAATGTCACAATTTGACATGAAATATTTCATATTTAGAAACTCCGGCTGCAGATGAGTCAGTGTTGAGAGGCAGAATCCAGTTTATCATCAGTGTCACTTCATACCATGACCCTTGTATTACTTTATTGTGCTAGTGGAAGGCTGGTTAAGTGGGCTTCAAGAGAAAAAGGAGACGATTAAAATACGTTGATGGGAACAGGGAGTTTTTCTGTTGAGTGGTCAAATAATGTTGGTTATTAAAGTCAACATCTCATAGACATTTTGGGGGAAAAGATGATTTAAATGACATTCTGCACACAAAGTAACAAAAGAGTCGGCCGACTTTGAGGGAGTGTATGGCTCTACATACTTCAGATCGGTGCAGCTTTAGAGCTTCTCTTCAGAGGGAAATGTTGCACTCTTGAATCCACTACTTGTATTTTCTACCTACTTTACAGATAAAGATTACACATACAATAACTGCTGATCGAATTACAAAATGAATTCATGTCTTCATTTAAACTATACCAATAGCCTCTACAATATAAAGTCATTGCTTTTGTAGCACCCATAACAGATAGAGACTCAATCTCAGAACCCATCGACTCTGGGGGCAAGGAGATATGTTTCTGAAGATCCCCTGCTGTTGTTTAAAGTCAGATTAGCAACTAAGACTAGAGACTGCTGTGTCTGCTAAACGTGTAAATGAGTAACACATTGCTGGCACATTAGCCATATCAACTTTATCGGGTGATAATGTGTCAATGTTGTGTTTTGAGCTTGTACCCAAAGTCTCCAAAAAATAACCAATTAACGCAACCTTAAAGAACATTTGCCTCACTTGCTGTGGGTAAAGGGGTACTCCAAAACTATGTCATTTCTCTTGATTACCATGAACAAATCACCAGTAACAGCACAATTTACAATGAACTTAATAATAGAAACATTAAAGCACTGCTTCCCGAAGAGACACTGACGCACGGATTCAAACTTCCTGAAAGTACAATAATAACTGTTGAGGCAGAGACACAATTGTCTGACTTATGTTCAATATTCATCAATCATCACCCTGAAACTATTCAACGTCTTCCCTCAGATCGGCGGGGCTGGCGAAGGAGGAAGAGAGCTGCCTTCCAATTTCCCCAGGGGGGAAAGTGACTGGACAGGAAGAGGAAGTGGGAACAAGAGGGCTGGACACACTTCCCACAGCCCCTTGGTGCAGAAACAAAACGTGACTAAAGGTGCATTACGTAAACCGGAGTTTTGGTCGAGTAGATTTGAAGGAATGTGACAGACTGATTCCCTCCCAAATTGACACAGAGTGACTCAGTGTAATGGGAGATGAAACATATGTTTCAGTGCAGTAGAGTGTAGAACCATAAGAACATTGTTATGTAAATGATTGTCAGCTGTAACAAAATCTGTATTCGGAGACGTAGAAAACGGACTTATTACTGTGATTAAAGACATTTATGCCACAGTGAAGAACTACCCACAATTCAAAGAGGTAGGGAGGCTCAATGTTATTTCAGTCCCTTCGTTAAAGGGGCGTGGTGGTGTGGGATGGAATGGGGTGGAGGGGATGTGACGGAGGCATATGGATGGGAACCCTTTGTTCACGTTATAGAAACAAAATAATCAGTGTTTTTATTTGAGTCTTGAACGTTCAACTTTAAGATTCCGATCTTGGCTAGGACGCCTAGCAGCGGGCGCCACGGTTACGATCCAATACAGTGACACACGATTCTGTTTAACCATAACACAAAGTCAGCTTGGCGACAAAAACCAGACCGGTCGGTCTCCGTAAATATTTTCTCTGATATCTAGCTTCGGTGCCCACGCTGAGTTTACCCGGGGGGCGGGGGGGGGTGTTTTCACAGTGTTTTCACGGTGTTTTCACAGTGTTTTCACGGTGTTTTCACAGTGTTTTCACGGGGCGCAGTTACTTTGACGAGGTCTGGTGTCAGCGCCAGTGACAACATCCTCAGCACAGTCTTGGTTTGAAATCGATAGTCGGAGCGCCAGAGAATACAAAACAGGGGAAGCTATCGCAGCTTTTTTAAATCGTATTCATTCATTCTCATTGAGGTTAAGAACAAGAAACATTCACAAGGACACAATCAGACAGTAACATGGAATTAAAAATTGTTACAAGAATCGTAAAAAACACCAGTAAATAAAGCTCAGCCCGTTGTCATTCCCACTGACGCGTTATCACGCCCCTCCCCGTCCGCTACGACACACAAGGCACCCTTTAACGTCTGTAAGAGACGCATCGGGCTTCCAAATAACTACAATGTCAACTCATCGACGTCATTATTAGAGGCTCAGAGAAAATGCTCAGAGAGCGTGATGTAGTAGAAAAAAAAAAAAAAAAACACACACAGGGCCGAAGGGTCTAACAAACACTTCATCCAGGAGACCGGAGTTATTTTGAAGTGATATTTGGGACGTGTTTCCTGTACTTGCGTTTCGTTGTTTACGTTTTACTCAGTTTACGTATTTTAAGTCTATGATTTTTTTCCGTAACCTACCTAAGTGGTTTTATCGCCTAAACTTTTTTAGGTTTAGTTTTTTTACACGCTAACTCCGTGTTTTCTGCGACTGTGCGCCGGGCGACCCAGTGCATAAGAAAGTGTTGCCAAAGGGTCTGACGATGTGACAAGGTGGAATGAAAGTGTGTTGTAAATCTTTGAAATCAAAGTCAATGCAAGACCCTATAGCTCGAGGGCCATTTGCAGTTCATTCCATTTTAAAAGGTGCATAGTACCTGAAATCAGTGGTGCCAAAATAAGTGCGTACATGAGGGATATCTGAGGCAAGGTAGTGACTGCATCGTGTACTAGATTTAAAGTAAGAGTGTGGAACATTTAGGGGGCTGTATTGGCAGAGATGTGTGTTCGTCAGTTCAGAATGAGCCGTTTGTATCTACATATGGAGCGGGCCCTCTTCACAGAGCCGCCATGTTTCTACAGTGGCAAAGAACAGACAAACCAAACTGTTTCTCTACTGTGGTCGGAAAACACAGAGTGGGCACTGTTGTTTTGCTCTCCTGGACCGGAAAACAAAACGCGAAAAACGTTGAAGAGCCCTGTTCTAGACCATAAAGAGTTCCTTTCATCTGTGCTACAGAGAACAATGAGTCTGAAATGTGTAATTTGTGCTTACTCGTAATACGCTACGATACACTGGGTTATTAGCCGTGTTGCACCATCCACCTTTAGCATTGACTGCTCCACAAAGGAGTTAACCGAACGTAAAGTTTTATTGTCGTTAAAGTACAAGAGCTGTCACCAGACGAGGAGGAAAAGGGAGGTGTTTTCCATGTCCTGGATGAGGATGAAGGGAAGGCGAGCTGAGGTTAATTTACCCGTGGCCTCTCTCTCTCACACACCTACATGCACATAATCCTATCTGCACATACAGACACAGAGGCGCACGGAGGCTCCATGTGTGTGTATGTGGATGAACTCTCTCTCTCACACACACTCTCACCCATGCACACTCACACACACACACCCACACACACACACACACACACACACACACACACACACCCACGCACACACGCACACACACACACACACACACACACACACAGACACAAGTGTGAGTGACTTCAGTTTATCACTCGCCCTGTGCCACTCACACCCTGAGGAATTGACTAAGCTCTGCTGCTATGTCATGGGTGGCACCAGTGGACAGATACAGAGCACATGCCCAACCATGACCTTTCCGATGGCGCACATCCCCTCCAGGGAGGGAGTGGTTGGTCATTATGTAAACACACACACACACTTAGTAAAAGTACAACTTGTGAGTTTTTCCTTTATAGCCAGGGTTGGTGATCTTTTTCAAAAATATTTTTGATATTCTAGATGTAACTGTCATTACATCCTGACAGCAATCAATGAATCAAATGCTCTGTGGCTGTCACAGGACTGTAATCAATCGTCTCATTCAGCCCAAATGTCACGATTGGACGGGTTACCTGCTTGCCTGCGTGCACATATTCTGACCGTGCACTTATTGTCCGTCACCGGAGTCGTCCACAAGCTGCTAGCTTAACGTCTGTGAGTACTAGCAATAGCCATGTTGGTTGTTTACGTTCATAATGATCATTTGATTTAGTTTTGCTGTTGTTAAATGAAGTAATCTTCTAAAGAACAGGGGTGAGTTATTGATGTAAAGGTCAATTTTGTAGGTGAAGAATTCTTTTAAGCCTTAAAATCACAAAATGTTCTCCATTTTAGGTAACTGAAAGGTCATGTAATCTCAACAACACCCACAACGTGATGGAGCAACGTGATGTTCATAAAGTAATATGTTCACAGTCCTGTCAAAAATACCTATCTCAGCTAGTCATGGTTTTGAAACTCTGGCAGGAGCGTGTCTTGCTTTCCCTCCTCGAGCCTCGCTGACCTGCGAGGAACTTGCTGTGAGGATATTGTGTTTCACCATCTGAGACGCACAGATAAATATTGGAAGTGTAAATCATGTCCTGTGTTGGGGCGCAGAGGGGGGAAAGGTAGATCCACCGCCTCAATGGCAGGAAATGCCCCCTCGGGGACTCCTGGGTGATATCACAAGCCATCAGGTTAAACAAGCAACAGTGTATTACAACTTCATCCTTTGTTTTCATTCCTGCTTGACATTGTGGCTCATGAACCACAATAAATCAAAATACAAAACAAGGGAAAACCTGTTTCAAACTATGTATGTCAAGAAACCCTCATTAGCATACTACTCACCCACATGGTAAAACAAGGCACAGAAACCTATCAGGATACAATTCTCGGTTTATGTCTGACTGAGACTGGAAGAGTTTATTGGCTGTGGAACTGAGGAGCTTTACCAGAGGTTATGAAAGACATTTTCAGCTGATTTTCTTATATAAATCAAGTTGAAGGTTTTTTAACCCACTTACAACGTGTAATAAGTTATTGTGTGTTAAAAGAGTGTGTGAGTAAACCTTTACGATTGTCTGTAAATGGTAACTGGACTGTACCTTTATGGCGCTTTTTTAGTCTTTTCGACCACTCAAAGCGCTTTACCACTACATGTCATCATTCACCTATTCACACACTGATGGGAGGGGCTACCATGCCACCTGTCCATCAGGACTAACTAACATTCACTCACCATAGGCACAGCTATGGGAGCAATTTGGGGTTAAGTGTCTTGCCCAAGGACACATCGACATGGACTAGCGGAACCAGGGATGGAATCGCCGATCCTCTGATTGAAGGACGACCCCGTTCTCCACTGACTGCAATATCTCCCGAACCTTGATCTCTATAAACAGATATTTGAGTATGGATGCAGAATCTGGAGGCAAGGGGGCAAGATTTTGGTGTCAGAAGCGTTCTGGTTTCCAGTTGTTCCGTTCTTTGTAGTCAGAGTGGTATTGGACAATCACGTTAAAACAGGCTTTTGTTGAATGGCGGTAAATAGTGAAAAGAGCAAAAGAGGCGGAGCGCATTGGAACCAATGCAATCTGGGAACCCATCGGCTATAGTCTGACGACGATTTAGCTTTTTATTACCTAAAAAATAAACCGGTAACAGCAATCCGGTCGTAGACCTTGTCTCTCAACTCCAAGTCTTGCGTTGTGGTATTATAGCAGTGACAAATCGCATTGCAAGGTAGTGCCTTCTTTTGTTGTGACGTATTGAGAGTTGTTGGCTCTACTACACCGTCTTCAAGAGAGAGAACTGAGTTGGTGCAGGCCATGCTGTCTATGTTCCACTGCTCATGTATGAATAGTGACTGCTGTGGAGGACTTTCAACCAGGAGACCAATGTTTGTGTCCCAAAGTGTTGTTGCTTTTGTGATGTCTTTCCTAAACCTAAACGTTCATTTTGTTGCCTAAAACGCAACATTGTTTTCATGTAATTTTAACACATTGAGTGCCACTACCACGTAATGCGCTTGAGATAGTGGTCTTTCCATGTATTTCTGTGAGACCACGTTGGACAGGACAGTTAAGAGACACACGCAGTGTTGACTTCTAGTACCCGTAAAACACAGATTATGGTTAATTATTCCCCCAGTAAAGCACTGTGTTGACTTGTTAAGGCTGCATTTTCACTCATAGCATTTTGAGGTGGTTGCTACTGTGGTTCAGATATGTGTGAATCAATCAATACTTAATTGGTGTTTATTTGCTCCATCGCTATATAATCATCTGCCTTATGTGGGGTTAAGAAGTAGCTAACTAGGCTGTTCATGTTTATGCAAATGTAAATTAAGTATATGGACACCAGCTTAAAAGTTGTTCTGATCAAGAAATTCTTAATATATTGTTTTATACTGTTCTGCTGAGCTATCATTTTTTTCAGTGGGGAAATTGAATGCATGACTGACCTGCAGTAAATACACGTGCTGATTCTGATCTGCATACATGATTATATTTGATCATATTATTATATATATATATTTGAGAATGTTAGATTCTTAGTTCATCACACACACACACAGCACAGAGATCCTCAGCTGTCCTCTGGTGCATGGAGTCTTGCAACCGTTGTCTCTTCCTGTGTGAGGGGCCTGTCAGACCATAGGCTGCGTAAAACATCTAGTGAACTCATAGGTTTCTGAAGAGCCAAAATAAAGCAGCGACGACACAGCGTAACGCCTGGCTCCTCTGCTGACCGTTATTCCAGGATTTAGCCAAGTTTCACAGTCCTTATTATTTAGCACTGTAATGCTTTTCATCGCCTTTTAACCTCGTTCTTTTGGTTCTCTGGCTTACAGACTTGTCTCCAAATGGGAACTGTTAGCTAACACATTCACTACAACAGCTTTAGAGTAAAATGTCAATGTTGTGTTTTTTTCAGCATGTTTTTTCAGCATGATAGGCTAAAAAACTTTAAAATTGTGTTTCAAACAAGACAGTAGCTGTGTGTTTCTTGTATTGATTCCCAAAAATGCTGATCTTGACAGATTGATTGCTCGGAAAATCCATCTTATTGTGTTATTAGCGCAAACAAACTCAGCCTCCCTTGTGAGTCTTTACAAAGCCCATAAACACCAGCGTTTCCCCTCAGCTTTCCTCCTCGCTCTTCCCAGTCCCACCTAGAACGCTGCTGACCGGTGACAGATGAATGCATGGACGGATGGACAGGAACATCGTCTGTTCTCTTTACTTCGGCAGTAAAAAAGACGGCCCCGCCACCCTCCCCCGAGGAGGCAGTCTGGGAAAGCTGACAGAAATATTCTGAACTTCCTGTGACCCCAGAAACAACAAATACCCAGGACCCCTGTAAAGTGGTTGTAAGTACTAGGGGTGGGGGGGAATCGATACAGCATAGTATCGCGATATTGTGCGTGGCGATATTGTATCACGCGGACGCCAAGTATTGATCTTTTATTATATAAACTATTAAAAAAAAAAAAAAAAAAAATTACTAGAAAAATCAAATCAATTGCTGTTTCAGTCCACTAGATGTTGCTGAGTTGTTTTCTGGTAAGGTCAGCAAAGGTCAGCGTGATTGGTAGGAAGTTGGTCAAAACAAAGATGAAGACATCGGAGAAAGAAATCAGAAATGCACCGTCCGCGTTTAAATCAGACGTCTGGACTTATTTTTAACAAGGAAGGGAAGAAGGACATGGATGTGACACATTGATATGACACATGAATATGACTCCGTCTCTGTGTTTTTTCACCGACACAGCCGTGCCCAAGCTCTACAGAGAAGTGAAGCTTAAAGTTGAGGAGTCTTTGAGTACAGCAGAAAGAGTTGCATTAACTTGCGATGCGTGGACGTCAAGCGCAGTGGATTCCTATGTGACTATAACAGCACATTATCTCACAGAGGACTGGCGACTGCTGTCTCACGTTCTCCAAACTAGAGCAGTACACGTAAGTCACACCGGGGCAAACATTACAGACCTCCTGCTAAATGCAGCACAATAATGGGGGATTGCCGACAAAAATCTGGTGGGTGTAACCGACAACGCTTCTAACATGGGCATTGCCGTTCAGTTAGCGGGATTCCTGCATGTGAAGTGTTTCGCTCACACGCTCAATCTGGCCTCACAACGGGGTTAAATCTGCCAACAGTAGCCATGCTCATGGGGAGAGTGCAGCGCATAACTGGCTCTCTGCCTTGACGTCCACGCATCACAAGTTATACTGAGTTATATAACTCTTATATCCTACTTATAGAAGTTATAGACATGTTTGCATTTAGTTCAGTTGGACTATGTAGTAATACAAACAGTTCAGTTTGTCAGGTTCATGCAACATTTATGACATTGTTGGTCAGTCTGTCTGCTTGACAATCCTATTCTGCTGCAATAAAAATGATTGAAGTGAGATGAACAGACTGAAAACTTTATCTTAACAGATAAAACATGTTGACACAGTTTTCCTTTGGGGACATAATTTGAAGTTGAAAAAAGTAATAAATCGCAATATAGGCCTATGTTATCGCAATACTCAGAATATCGCAGTAGCGTGATAATATCGCAGTATCGTGATAATATTGCAGTATCGTGATAATATCGCAGCATCGTGATAATATCGCAGCATCGTGATAATATCGCAGTACCGTGATAATATCGCAGTATCGTGATAATATCGCAGTATCGTGATAATATCGTATCGCGGGACCTCTGGTGATTTCCACCCCTAATAAGTACCAGTCTCTCTCGCTCTCGCTCTCATACACACACACACACACACACACACACACACACACACACACACACACACACACACACACACACACACACACACACACACACACACACACACACACACACACACACACACACATTGGCTGTTTCCACTTTCCGTGCTCTACACTTTCCATGTACTACATGCACTGAGGCACACACACATTTATTTTCTGGCTCCTTAAACACCTTTTGTTCTACATAAGAACACAAAAGTCAACACGGACCGGTGATAACATTTGACTAGTTGATTGTTTTCATGCCGCTGGCTGGAGTAACGTGTAATCGTAATGAAAAGCAAGAGAGTAGAAGTTTGCAAATCAGAAAGATTACAGGCCCACTGATTAAAAGGAGAAAAATATTTTTTCAAACAACCAGTCTCCTAATTTTGTATTGTGTACTAAAATGTATCCTTGGCGGTGTATCGATTAAAAAACGAAATATGACAAAGTGCAACAGATGTATGTGAAGCGTATAACTTAAAAGTCCACTGATGAGGGGAAAACATCAGATCTGTGTGGAGCGATGAGGAGACTGCATTTCCACTCTACATTATCATGATTTCAGGTTTGACTGGTACAGCATCTGATATTCATCTCGAAGAATTAACTCCAAATATTTGCATATTTGTAGTGGATGAAAAGGCATATTAATTAACATTTTCTTTTGCCAGTTTTAAACCTGAGCAGAGAATGAAGTTGCTCTCCCTCTGTGTGTGTTGTAATCAAAGCTTCTCCTAGCCAGCTCTGCAATGCACTCATACGGCGGTTACAGCTGATAACGCCGAACCACGACGTCATCGCGGAAGCCTAGCGCCCACCCTCTATTTCCCCCTCAGGTAAACACCGTTAGCTCTGTTAGCACTGTTGCTGTCTTTTGCACTGTCATGCATGTTGTTAGCACCATTTGCTGTTAGCTGCTGGCTCCGCCGTCGCCGTGTGAAGGCAATAGATATGCTCTGAATTTCGTATTAAGCACCTTGAAGTTGTAAGGTACTGAACGCTATCATATAAAAAAGACCCTTACTTTAGAGGAAGTTAAATACACTGCCCCCCCAATGCTGAAGTGCCTTCAACTTGCATTCTCTCTATTGACCAGCAGGGGGCGACTCCTCTGGTTGTATAGAAGTCTATGAGAAAATGACTCTACTGCTCTCTTGATTTATTCCCTCAGTAAACATTGTAAACATGAGTTTATGGTCTCAATCTCTAGTTTCAAGTCTTCTTCAATGCAGCATGATGTTCATTTAGTAAATGATGGTCCATTTAGAGTCAAACAGACCGTAAAGCAGGGGATGCTTTAGGGCGGGGCTACCTTGTGATTGACAGGTCACTATCACGGCTTTGTCCAGTCTGGGAGTTGCCTGTATTTTCGTCTGACAACTTTCAGTGTGTTTTCAGTTCATCAAAGTTAATTGCTTAAAAATGTCTTACTCAGCATTCAGTCGCACTTAGCTTCACCCTCTTGTTTCACTTCTGTTTGCCAAAATGTCAAACTCGAAGCTTCACAACCGTAGTCCACAAACCAATGGGTGACGTCAAAGTGACGACGTCCACTGCTTATACACAGTCTACGGGCAGAGGTTGTTCTGCAGAAAGGATCTTTGCTGAGGATCACCAGCTGTCATGTTGCAATAGAACAAACTCGATTTGTTCTATTGCACTCGACAGGGTGTTTCACCTCACATGTCTTTGTGTTCTCGAGGTGTGTGAGCGTGTGTGTGTCTATGTGTGTGGTGGAGATGGTGGGTTTGGAAGCCTTGAGCTAATCTAGTGAGGAATTCATGTATTTTCCATGACTACAAAGCGTCGAGGGTTCATGTTCAGGCAGTGGGTCGCGTCCTCATGCAGGGCAACTATTCCCACACATCCTGTGGTCTCGTCTCCACGGCTTTGGTGTATTATATATAGACATAATGTATGAATGGGATGGTCAAGGACTACTAAATTGACGTTTTCTTTAATGGGAAATGACCTATTCTGCTTGGATTAGTCTCAGAAAAAGCTCCCTGAAGTCTTAGCAGGAGATAAAAAACGGGGAAGGCAGTGGCTGCGATTCCCGTCATTTCTTTTCGCTGAAGTCTGTTTTGGTTTTCCCAGACAGCGAGGCCTCCCCATGAACCCCCCTGTGTAAAACAACCTCGTCCCTAATGCTCTGGCCTACATGTGGTTGTAAAGCACATTGGGAAGGATAACATTTATTTCCCAGTCTGGTTTGAAATATATTTTTTGTTCATGGCATGAAGTTCAAACAAATATGAGACCGTCCCTGTTTGGAAACAGTTTCCCTCCAGCTGGACAGAGGTAACGTGTGTTGATCTAGTAGTGTAAAGAGTAAAAGTTGAGAATGATTAAAAAGGCTTTATATACTTACGTCGCCATACATTATGTAAGCATGGCTCTTTCACCTTAAATGAAGGTTTATTCACTCATATGTTGATATAGGTGTAATGACTACAGGCAGTCAAAAGACAGCCTTCACACTACATGCATTCACATTATCGTTTTTTACATTTTTATCATTCCGTATTCTGCACGAAGTCTGTAACTATTTCTGCATACTTTCATAGAAACAAATACAAAAACAAATCTCAAAAATGCTCATTACTTTAAATACATTTGTGTTTGTATTTAACTTTTTTCTAGCTCCTATTTTTAAACAATAGAAACACCAAACAATTCATTTTTTAATAAAGGAAATTAATGGAAGAAATCTGCAAATCCTCTTCAACCTTCTCCATGTTGAAGTTCTACTCTACTACTCCTGCATACTTTGAGCCACAGACTTCATTTAAGCTTAAAACGTGTCCAGATTGTCAGCTATGAAACTTTTACCGTTTTTGTAGTTTAAATTGTATGGTTTTCAATAACTCATAAACTGGAGATGCAATTATATTTATTTTGTGCGCAGTTCATGAATGGAACTGAATGGGCTTCGACTTTAATGCAGTTTATAACTCAAAATAACTCATCTGCCATCATGTTGATCACACTGAGCAATACTGAGCATCTTTACATTTCAATGAGGATGTACTGTAGCAGAGCTATATTCAATGGATGTTTCCATATGTATAAAGATATATAGCATCTTTGTAGTACAAAAGCTGTAGGAGGAGTTACGCACCAACGCTTTTGTCGCGATATAGAAATCAGCATCCTGGACACTGATTTAAAGAATTTATTAGAATATACACATGTACAACTGGTGCATGCACTGGTTTTGAATTACAGCAAGGAAAATAAAAAGCATGAACCAACGATAATGACAAGCATTACTAAAAACATTTGCACGTATTGTTTTTCCATCTTCTGGCACAGTTTATCTTAAAGGTTGATAAAATGGGTGTATTCTTGAACAAACACTCTGCTGAGTTCAAAGGTCCAGTTGGCATGTTGAAATGGAAATCTTGTGCAACCATTTTTTGGCTTTGTTGCAGCAGAGTGAGTTAGAGTGGGATCAAAGTTGATCCGTAACATCCCGGACCGACTGATAGAGGAGAACAGTGAGGTTGTGCCGGAAGAGGCAGGATGTGATACGGAGTGAACAGAGGATGAGCCGACCATTGTTTGACTGAAAGTACTTGATAATTAAATCTTTGATGTGGCGCAGGGCTACTTGAGGCTTGATGGTGATGGACCTACTGAGAATATGAGCAGATACCTCAGAGTTGGATTATACTTATGAGTATTTTGTGAATTTTCTAATGGATTTATGATATTTGTTTAACAGCTTCCACTTTTAGAAACTCCATTTTACCAGAAGGAATAGTGAAGAATGGAGAATTATTGCTAAAACATTAGATGCTGCTGAAGTCTTTCTTTCAGATAGCCTTTTTTGAGATTCAACTTCATGACAAACATTGGGCAGTCCTAATGCTATAGGTTGCTAAATAAATGTGGCACTGTGGAGTTTGGGGTTGAACAACAGCAAATTCTCAGCCCATTGTTTTTCACTCAACATCTGGAAAGAGGCCACAGCTCTCAGTATCACCCAGCTGCAGCAGCAGCCTTGTTAAGGCCTGTTTATGACTTCTGGCTCAACTTCCCAAGAATAGTCTTCTGTATTTCTGCTCTACATATCCTGCTGATTCAAATTCATTTTAGTGCTCGTGGCTCTCTTAAGGTGCTTTCAGATCTGTAGTTGGGTTCATTTGGTCCGGACCAAAGCGAGAAAATCATACATTGTTGCATTTTAGTTCTGGTTCCTGTTCACACTGACTTCACAAACGAACCAAGAGAAGTAAACATGTTATACTGACAGGTAACTCATTTGATTGGACAGTTTTGGAGAGTATCATCCTGCATATCCAGGACCAACGTGGGGAAATCAGATTCCAGCGCCTGACAGAAGTTTATGCAGCACTTGAAATCATGCTAAAATCATATCTGCTATCATAAAATCCTGTGGTTGGTGCGTTTCATTTCCCATCACAAACGAACCACACCCCAGAGTCCGCTTTTCAGGTGGTCTCTGTTGAATTGCTTGGTCCACACCACCAGCCCAAACAAACTAAACTATCTGACGAAAACGGTCCAGGGTTGGGTCAGAACGGGTTAGGTGTGAAAGCGACCTTAGAAGCCAGACGATGTTTAAAAGAGCGGTGCAGCTGAAATAAGCTGTGGACACAATAGTGGCATATTTTCACCTTTTTATTTTATTTTCTTGGGCTAGCTTACATGCTAATAAACAGTTGCTCATCGTTCTCACACATCAAGCATATAGGGAGCAATATTAGCATTCATGTGGACTCTTGATTCTGGCCACCGGATGAGTGTGAGCCCAATAGTCACTCTCATTTTAGCTCTCTCTATAGTTGATAACAACTCCCGAGGGAAATATACCTGGCTCTTTAGCAGCTAAATGCTCCACTATGTTCACCAGCTAGTCTCTAACTGTGTCTGTCTGTGGTTTGGTGCTGAGCAGGTCGTGCACAGTGGCATTTTAGAGCTTTTTCTTTCAACAGCTGTGGCTGAAAACAAGTCTATGAGAGAAAGAAAGTTGTGGTCTTTAAAACCAAAACTGAGCTGAAAGAAGTTAAAATGCACCGTAGAGCTGAGGGGAACTCTGCGGGTTCTTGACTATAAGTGACAATGTAAGTACAATGGTGGATTCACCTCATGATCGTTCAAATACAAAATTGACACATTTTTTGTAAAATAAAGTCCAAGTTATACGGTGTATGCAAATAATTTATGTGCATTTGTGGTTTAGTCTAATCCCACGTTAACAATATGTTTTATCAGCCGACACCTTATTTAAAAGCAGACCTTCATTTTCTTCATTGCCTGCCAACAACTGAGCCTCTACGTCTTCAATAAACACTCAGCCTTGTCTCTCCTGCCTAGTAAACGCACTGCTTCCTGGTTGTGTTTCCTTCTATTCATGTTCTCATGTCTATCTGAGGGCTACAGGAGACTGGGACGCTGTGGGCATCCAAGAGTTGGCTGTTTCAGGCAGAGCTCAGTACACAGAAGCCAAAACATAGTGCCAAAGAAAAAGTTTTTTTTGCTTTACGACAAGAAGTGCAGAAGCAAGGGATGGATATCTAGTCAAAATATTTTCAAGCGCAAGGGCAGGGAAATGTGGCAAAATTTGTTCTTACTGGAAAATTGGCACAACTTGAACCTAAAAGAAAAAGTTTTGATTAATTGATTTACAGTCCAACTCCAAGTTGACATTCATTGTCACAGCAACAAATGGACCAGACTCCAGATGACGTAAAGTAGGCCGGTTCAAATACACATACAAATTTTAAGTGCTGTCTGTATCAGAAGCACTAAATTCTAAACAAGCAGAGACACAATACATTCAGTTAAAAAGTTAATCATGTCATTGTTTGTGGCAGCTGTATGCACTCTCTTGTGTTGATGTAAGATGTTCGGACTTCATGTCCAACCTTATTCCCAAGTCATCAATCTGACATACAAGTGCCAAGACATCTTCATAGCCAAGGTCATTTACTCAGAGCCTTTTATTTTAAATTGCAGACATTGATGAAAGTAAGCTGTTGGTTTTAGTTTTCCTGAAAAAAATATATAACAGTGGAGAAATGGCAAAAAGTAGAACAGATGTAAGTATAAACATTTAACGACTATGTACAAATAGATACAAATATATATCCAAAAGTATATACAGTATATATATGAACATAAACCTATACAACAACGACAGTGTAATTGATGTAATAGTGCAAATAGAGGTAGTAGTGCAGTTTCTGTGATTAATTGTTCATCAGAGTGACGGCCAGTGGAAAGAAGCTGTTCCTGTGTCTGGTGGTCTTGGCGTACAGAGCTCTGTAGCGCCTACCAGAGGGGAGGAGTTGAAACAGCTTGTGTCCAGGGTGTGAAGGGTCTGCAGTGACCTTTCCAGCCCGTTTCCTGAATCTGGAGGTGTACAAGTCCAGGATGGAGGGCAGGCTGGAACCAATGATCCTCTCTGCAGACCTGACAGTCCGTTGTAGTCTGTTTCTGTCCTGTTTAATGGCCGATCCAAACCACACAGTGATGGAAGAACAGAGAACAGACTGGATGATGGTGGAGTAGAACAGGATCAGCAGCTCCTGAGCTGGCGCAGGAAGTATAACCTCTGCTGGGCCTTTTTCCTGATGGTGTCGATGTTGGAGGCCCACTTCAGGTCCTGGGAGATTGTGGATACATGACCTGTATATGCAGGTCTCATCAGCATAGTGGTAACATAGTGGTGTGTAGGACTTTGTCAGGAGGTAGAGTGTAACTAGAAAGGTCCTAGAACTCAACCTTAGTTGACTAAGAAGTCCTCAGAAGTCAAGTGTAAGACATTAGGACTGGATCCATTGTGATATACTGTTTTTAGTCATTATTGAAAGACAGCCACGAACTGAACTCTGTGATGGTGTCAGACATGGTTGCTAGGAGATTTACAGTGGTGTATAGTAACGAAGTAGAAATACTTTGTTACTGTACTCAAGTAGTTTTTTTGGGTATCTGTACTTTACTTTACTGCATTCCTGCATTTCTGCATTTTACTACTGCATTTTATTTCTTACACTGTTTTTTAAATGTTTTAATGACTGTTTTTATTGTTTCAATGAATGTTCTTAATTGTTTTTAAATCTCCTTTTCTTTTGCCTTATGTTTTGATGCTGTTAATGGTTTTATGTGAAGCACTTTGAATTACAACAGTTGTTGAAATGTGCTATACAAATAAACTTGCCTTGCCTTGCCTATGCATGTAACAAGCGAAAACAGACTCATTTTGCTGGACTTTTGCAGGAAAAACGCACGAAAAATGAGGAATAATGTTTTGTAAGATATCAATAAAACGGGGATGAATTTATATCCTTGTATAAAGAGAGTGACATGAGAAGATCAATCTCATGTCTGTAAGTTAAATCAGCTATAATCACTCTTTTAAAGTGAGGAGTGACTCGTCTAAAACATTTAAAAAAGGAATAACTTCAATAGAATCATTCTATACACTGTAGCTTCTTTACATTCTAATATAATGTCAAGAAGTTACATTCTAATACAATGAAACTTCTTTACATTCCATTAGAATGTAAAGAATACATTCTAATACAATGTAGCTTCTTTACATTCTAATAGAATTGTCTTTTGAAGATGAACAGGACATTTTTCAGTTTCAAGTAATGACTGGGTTACTTTCGGTGCTGCTTTAGTATTGATCATGTTTTGATATTTGAGTCATGTTGTGGATGATCAGATGGAGTTATGATGGTAGCAGTCGCCCAATTGCAGATTCAGCTTGAGCAAAACCTTTGTCTATTGTGTTCAAATCAGGCCCATAGGAGTTTACAAGGCAGGCGTCCTTTCTCTAAACACTGACCTGATGCATCAAGTGGATATGTTTTGCTGAACATAATATTATGCATTTGCCCTCTACATCCTCTAGTCTAATGAGCATACTTATAAACGCACTGTTACAACTCCTTCATAGTGTCATATTGCTTTTTCGGAGAATTATGATGATACGTTCATAGTAGATGCAAAAGTATACTCATGTAACATAATATATTATGTTGAACATTGTTGCTCCTGGATGGATCACAGCCAACCCAATTATGTTCAACACAGCTCCATGTCCTTGGTCATGGTGCCACAGCACTTAAAAGAAAAAACTTCATCATTCTCAAAATTCTGACCCTTTGCTTTTTCATTAACAGCATTTACTTGTACTTTTACTTTCAATACTTAAGTACATTTAATATCAGAAAATTACTTTTGATACTTAAGTACAATAAATATCAGATACTTTAAGACTTTCACTCAAGTAGTATTCTAATAGGTGACTTTTACATTTACTGGAGCCATTTTCCAGTAAGGTATCTTTACTTTTACTCAAGTATGGCTTTTGGGTACTTTATACACCACTGGAGATTTATGACGCAAGTGCAAATCCTCGATGACGCAAGGATTTGCCTTGTGGCACAACACTGACTCAGCTGGTTATGCATGACTGCTGTCTGCAGTCCCCACTGAGTTAGAGGAGTCAGTCAACCGCAGACAAAGAGTTAAGGGTCATCTGCCCTGCTCCGCCTCAGTGATGCTGTCAGTGAATGAGGGATTCAGCTACACGTCAATTCCAAAGCACAAAGAACTGAATATTACGAAATATTACGAATATTAAGAAAACTGCAAGTTTCAGTTGTAACTCTACTTTTCCAATATAGTTGGATTACGGAGACCTTGTTACATTGCACTGCCCATTGTGATATACTGTTTTTAGTCATTATTGAAAGACAGCCACGAACTGAACTCTGTGATGGTGTCACTCCCCTCATTTCCTGTTTGCGCTCTACTGTCCACTGTCCAATAAAGGCTGAAAATAGTTGCAAGCACGGTCGTTCTAGGCTTTCGTTGGTACAGAAAACACAACATAATGTAATACAATGATTCCCAAACAGGGGTACTACTTAGTTGGCAGGGGGCACACGGAGAGACTTTGGAATAGCTCAACTGATTTAATTAAACAAGAAGATTTAGGTATTTCTTTATTGTAGAACAAAAAGTTTTAGTGCAAAAGTGATTCCTTAGTTGTCATTTTTTAGGTTCACATAAAGTTTATTTTAATGTTCTAATGAACACAAAACATCCATCTTGATGAGGCTTTAATCTCATTTCAAATATAGCTAAAAAGGCATTTTTGGTTGATCATATTTTGGGAAATGTTCACCATTTTCCCTTCATACAACTTCTTAGGACTTTTTTTGTGTCATTTCATATTGAGGACAGAAAATCCACTGAATTTCTTTCTGCTGCAACCTTTGTGAGGTTGAGCCACATTTGTTTTCCTGGACCAAAGGGGAAAATCAGTCAAATGACACTGCAGTCCCAACTCAAGTATTTTACAGGTAAAAAATGTAACTACGGGCTACAGTATAGACTTTCAGTCTAAAACATGAACACATAATCCAATAAACTTAAGCAACACTTATATTATGTCTTTTGTTCCTAAAAAATATAATTTTCTCATAAAATGAAAACATTATTCTCAAAATAGAATCTTTTCCTTTTAATATTAGGAATCTTTTGTCAAAATCTGAGATTTTTAGTTTTGTCCTGACGGTCGTCCTAATACTGTTACTGGAGGGTTTACACATGTCTTGGGACAGACATTTTCTCATGGAAAAGCAGAGCAGTGCGGTGCTTCGTTTCAAACTCATTTCATCAGCTGGCATCATCAAGTTTGAGTGTTCAGTTGTGAGGCACAAAAGTTTCCATCGTTCTGCTTACGATGTCCCGGACAGTGAGTGGTATTTGAGTTGGCAGCAAAGTCGGCCACGATAGCAATGGGAAAAAAAGAAAAAAGAAGCAACCTGCGAGAGGAGAAAGTCCCATGTGAAAGCATTCCTGGCAGGCCTTTGGCGTCATCTGTGACCTGTTGCTTCTGTCTGGCCTGGATCACCGCTGTGTCAGTGAATGCTGGTTTAGTTTGAACGTGGCGGGACCGTGAGTCCTAAGTGTGAGTCAAGTGGAGTGTGTGTGAGTGCGTATATGCAATTCATGCTTCAGATATGTTGTATTGAAAAGAACAGTGAGTTTAATGCTATCGGACAGATGATTTGACGTCATGAACTGCATCAGAAATCGTTTGGGACACACTTACTTTTTACTCACAGGAAGAAAGGTCACTCCCACAGAAAATGACATTTTCTCAAGTGCTGTGCCGTATTTTTGTCAGATAATGATTAATTTCCCACTCCAGATGTAAGACAAAAAGCTCATTTTGCCACAAGGGATTCTGTTGACCTTTGAATCCAGAAAGAAGTTAATCTAAAGTATTTGTGGACTATCTTTCTCTGGGAAACCAGTCTACTGGCAGTAAGCATGAGACAGTTCAAGTTGGTGTCATCAAGTCAGATCAAGTTGGTCTGTTTTTTTCCCCTTATCATGCTTCTTGTCCTTGTGACAAGTCTTCTTACAATGTTTTACTTTGTTTTCAGGTAATTGTAACAATTTGGTCACATAAAGATGTATTTTTCAGTGTCTGGTTGCACTTAGCTCCTCCCTCTCTTGTTGCATATGGTTGCAAAAAAGACAAGATGGCGGCGACCAAAATGCCAAACTTGAGGCTTCAAAACCATGGTCAACAAACAAATGGGTAACGTCATGGTGAAACAGTCACGGAATGCAATCTATTGGTTGCTAGTACGACATCAATGGTCAGTTTTTCTTTAGTTGCTCGGTGCGACTTCTTTGGGGACCCTATTACATTACAAAATGAGAGTTCGATTTAGGTAACAAAACCACTGAGTAAGGTTTAGGAAAAACATCATGGCTGAAACTAGCAGGATCATAATTGACTTTCTATTGGCATCCTTAGAGTCAAAAAAAACAAAACTGTAAATTTGTGTCAATGCACATAAAACAAGAGATTGCATTTCGTGACTATTTCACAACCTGCCATGATACTGAGCTAGACTATGTCTACTCCTTATATACAGTCTTACAGGCAAGGTGCCGGAGAAGATAACAAAAGTGAAATCTATTCATCTCGTGTCGTACCTACCCTCAGTGGATCATAAAACATTGGTTATGGAATTAATCTTTAGATGCTTTGGTTCAAAATGAGCCCAAACTTTTCATGGATGTCAGTTTTTGAGCCACGATAAAGGCCAAAATGTGGCCTGTTAAAAACTAGTAAACTTGTTTTTGGCCAAGCTGATTGGCAGAAATGCCTTTTGCTACTCACACAAGACTGAACAGACCATCTCCCCAGACCTATGCCAGACGGAGATAACTAACAGTTGAGCTGATGGTCAAAAGGCTACTAAAGTGCAGGGAATGTCAATTAAAATAATTTCATTCTCTAATCCCAAAAAGAGGATGGGAAGTCACCTTTCCTGGTGAGTAAACAAGTGCTGCTTGCAAGATGTTTGTACGATATCTTTTTTCAAAATACGAAATCTGTGTCTGCCATATATAAAAAAAACAATATTTAGTTGTTACACACTGATAACAAAGAATGTAATTGGGTTTAGGTTACCATAATACAGCATTATTAAAATCAAGAATAAAGTGTATGAGAGGACGGAAGTTACAGAATTGTATTCCTAGAGCTGAAACAATTGCCTTCCCTTGTTAACTCCAGTGTACCATAAATATCCATGAAAAAGCACTTACATCCTGCTGTTACAAATATGTCATCACTCTCGCTGTTCTTTGTATGTCTTTGGCACGTCACGCAAACCCGTTGAGGCATTAAGAGTGTGACCTTGTGAGTATTTTTAGCCCATTAGGTTACACCTTGACTTTCCTAAGTGGCCTTGAGCCTTTATCCGAATGCGTGTGCCAGCTCTTGTTAAACAAAAAGTGACAATAATTGTTCAATGCTTGTTAGTCAACATGTGCAAGGCCTTGGGACATTGCCCTTCCCACTATGATACAGTAATTGAATATAATTTTTATGAGCTGATGATCTGTGAGGAAAAGTGTCTTAGTCACACATCCTCTTTGGCAATAATGTTGTTTTTGTCACAACGGAGGTCAAAACCCACCACTGAGACACCAACTCATAAATCCAGTACGACAGTAGCTTGCTGCACTGCCAGTTATGTTCTGTGCTAGCGGGTGATTTAGTTCTTCCTAAGTCAGAGGCCATTGTTGCTGGAAACACGTCAACGTTAACATTTTTTTTGAAGGTGTCTTTTGGGGGACCACAAGTAATACATTTGCAAAAAGGCAAACCACAGACAGAGCCAAAGAAAGAAAAGTCTCACACTCAAGCGCCTCAGTGGAATAATCAGTGGAATAAATGCAATGTGTTGAATTCCAAAAAAGAAGTCTCCAAACGGCAGGGTTTGGTTAATTGGCACGATCAGTCGTCTTGCAAAACTTCCCGGAACACCACAGCTTTGGAAAGGCCTCTGCTCGCTCTCTGGACCTGTGTCAAAGCTGAACTGATTCCCAGTGTAACCGGCCACAAAAGAAAGAGCCAAGTCAGACGACCAATTTAAGGAATTATTTGAATATCTCTTTTAAAGCTACATCATAAATCAGCCTTAAATTAAGGATGAATGGAAGCGCTTTCCTTTTTTTCCATTTCTTTTGTTGGAATTACTTATATAGTGAATTAGATTAATGTGTTTTAGTTTCCTTTATCGTTTTGTTCAGACGTTTTAAAATGACCGTTGTTTAATGTTCGTGCATAAAATGTTTTACTTTCGTAGACGACCAGGGTTCACGTCTCACTTCCAACCAACAGTTAGTGCTGATCTCTTCAAAACATTAACCCTGACCACAATCTTTCCCCAACCTGTTTTACCATCAGCTTTGTTCTTGTTGTTTCTTGTTATTATAATAGCCTAATAGCAATTATTGCTGCTTATATTATGCCTTTACACACCAGGGGCATTTTTTTGTGTGATTAATTGATTTTAAATATATGTTGTCAAAATGTTTTGGAGTACTTTCACACATAATGTGAATATTATACAGTGAAAAAGCTATGTCATTTTTTTTTTCAGAAATAAAGTCAAATTTTCTGAGCATTGCTGCGCAAAAATGAATCAACCAATCACGTTGTTCGGAACGGACACATTCAAACATTCACTATAGTGTCCAACTACCATAGAATATATATAAGACGTGGACATACTCACCGGGACATCCATTGGTTTGTGAACTGCAGTTTTGAAGCCTTGAGTTCAGCATTTTTGGCTATCGCCATCTTGTTTTTTTTGCGACCAGTGAAGGGAAGTGACTATATTTGGCCTGTTGAAGAGTGACGTAGAGACTCCGTGTACGACAAGGTAGCCCCGCCCTAAAGCATACCCTGCTTTATGGTCTATTTGACTCATAATTTACTAAATTAACATCATGCTGTACTGAAGAAGACTTCAAGCTAGAGATTGAGACCATAAACTCATGTCTATAATGTTTACTGAGGGAATAAATCAAGAGAGAAGTAGAGTCATTTTCTCATAGACTTCTATACAACCAGACTCCTTTTTGTAACCGGAGGAGTCGCCCCTGCTGGCCATTAGAAAGAATGCAAGTTCAAGACACCAGTATTGGCTTCACTTTTCAGAACCGGAGGCTCCGTAGTCTGAACCAAACAACAAACTTTGTTTTAACCTTGACAAGTAGTTTTGCCGTAGTTTTAATGCGAAAGTCAAGTATTTTGCATTTTCATGTTAGTCATTCGTCAGAAATAAAAAAAGGTAATATGAAAACTTTTAACAATTCCTTTTCACTTGTCTTGTTATCTTGAGATGATGAGATAATGATAAAACGGTAGTTTTCAGTCTTTTTATGTTCAACTTTCTATACACTTATTTGCAGTCTATGGTCAGCTCCATCTGGGCCATTGAATGGTATTTACCATGAGAGTCAGTATATGGGTGCACAGCAACCTTTGTGTCCGTCAGCTGATTTGTCGTGGGTTACAGTTATCACGCTGCTATCACGCTGGCGTTCTTGATTTCTGATCAACGTAATAAGAGGAAACGAACTTTGTCATCTCGAGATAACAACATTCATTTTCTCTTAATAACAAGATAATTAACTTACTCGTGATATCGGGATAACTGATTTTTTGCTCGGCAGTTCTTGGCTTCCGTAGATTACCGTACTTTCCATAGTTTAAAAGTGGCTGCATTTACACCCATAGAGACAAGTGAGCTGTCCTTGTGCGGATACAGACTGAACTTCACGACCGTGAAGGAAAATTTTGTTAACTGGTGTATTCAAGGCAACCGCAGTCAAATGCATGATGTCAAAGGTTTATGTAAAGAACTTAACCTCAATATGCCCCTGACTGGAGTGTGAACAGCAGCCGGGGTAATGCGTGCATGTGATTAATATGTGAATAAAATCCTGACAGCAAGATTTAAAAGATTTATAACTGTCCAATAAAAGGGTATCTTTTTTTATTCCCATATTTATCTGCAATGATTCATTTGCATTTCTAAATACTGAACATTGAGTGCTAGCGTGACATTAGCAGCAGCTGTGGTCTGTGCTTTAACTCTTTCGTGAGATCTGGAGTAGAGAAAGAAAGGAAAAAGCAAGTCACACGGTCCATTACGCTGCAGCAAACATCCTTTTCATATTCAACTTCATCCTCTTGTAGTGTTTCAATTTTCAGCAGGATGTTGTTCTCCGTTTCTCTGGGTGACCAGCCCAACGAATTAATCTGATTTAATAATAGTGGAACTTCTCGCCATACCTCGCCAGATTCAAAACATGTGGGAAACTAGTCTCAGTGTTTATGGTTCAGTATCATTTTCTGGGGTGTGGGCCTCCGAAGTGAGGCCAGACCGATGGAAAACCAGAGGAGGATCTTCAGCAACAGCACAACAATAGACACTATATTGTGAATGTGCCAAAGCCCTCTCTGACTTATAGACCACGGCTATGTAACAGGCAGGAGTAAAACGCCATCCAGAGGACAGTTGTTTTTTACCTTCTCTTGCCTTGCACATTTTAAATGCTCATATCAAATCTGGCCCTGTAGAAACACCACCATGTGGTTTACATTGCTGGACTCCGGCCTTGCATATGCTGCGGAATTCATGCAGAGAGGGAGCATGCATACCTCGAAATCCAGCCTCAGGGTTGGAATGTTGCTGAAGCTGTTTTCAGCTCATTTTTGAAATACCTTCGAATGTTTAATCATTTTGGAGACATGACAGTTGGAAAGAAAATCAAGAACTGTCTCCCAACAACAAACGGCGGGATTGAAAAGCATTTTTCTATAATGAATCGCTAAAACTACACCATATATCTGGGCAGAAGGCGCAAAAAACGTCATTATCGCCAGATTTTCATCTTTATGACGGTCTTTGAACACATCATGTGATCCTTGACCACATCATCTGATGGAAGGCGTTCCATCAGAAAAAGTAACCAAAATGAATCTTAAAATGATGATATTTCATCAAAACATTTTGTTCTACCTCAAACAAACTTTAAAATCTCGCCCATACAAACAGTTTGCTTTCACCATTAAACCATTAAACCATTAAATTCTAAGCTCCTCAGCATAATTGGGAAGCCATCATTGACTCGGCTGAGAAAAACAGTCGTGACAAACAATTTGGTGAATCTTCGACTGAGCTTCAGACTGCTGAACACAGAGCAGAGAGGAGAGGACAGGAGAGGCTTTAAGTAGAGGTTGTAAAAATGTGAATAATTGAATGTACATAGCACATTCTCTCTACTTCTAGCCATGATTGTGTTGTTTCCATATAGGTTCAGGACTTTTTATACTGCAGTGAAAATCAAGGCCACAGAGAGTAAAATGTGAGAGGAGCAAAAAACGCCCCAAAACCTCTTGGGGCTCAGAGGGTTGTTAAATGTCTGTAATTCAATTAGTCGATTAGGAAAACAGAACCTCATTAAACAAATCACGTCGAAGACCTCTCGTCTCCCCGTCCCTGGCTTGCTGTCAGTGCATTCACCAGAATCATTCGTGGAGTGATAATTAATCCTCCACCAAAGCCTGTAATCACTGTGAGCATTCCTTCATTTTGGCTCACGCCTCTATGAACAGAGATGATTTTCGGGAGCTTGTCCAGCCCACAGAAAGTCACGATCCTTCTGATGGTTGGTTAATTAGAGCTGTTCTGGTAAAACAGGGAGAGAGTCGTTCATGTCGATTCATATTTTTCAACTGTATTAGACCATAGGAATAACATTCATGAATTTTGAAAATGGGGCGTAGTTCCTCTATGTATCAATGTAGTGCAGAATAACCTCGTATAGTCATAGCCTTCTGACCATATACAGGTCGAGACAACTTCATATTTATTCAGAAGATTCTCATTATGAGGAGAAGTTTGCAACAAAAGGGGAAAAAAATCAATATCCATAGTTTTCTTGTAGATTAAAGATAAACTAAAATAAATGATATAGTAATATAAGACATGACTGTGATGATTATTACAATGAAGATTATGTAGTATAGTGTAATATTTACTAGTTGCGTGTGAAAAAAAGAGAACTCAAAGTAAAGACAAAAAACAGCAGATGGAGTTTCCTCCGTTGTCATGGAGACAGAGATACAACCTCAGAAAATGTTCCGGTTTCATGGTATACGACACGTTATCATGGAGACCGGCCATCAGAGGGGACAGATTCTGAGCCAGGCTAAAAGCCGTTAGTATGTCACTTTATTAAGTTTTAATATGTTTTCATGCGAGAAAGTAACAGCTAAGATTCCCAATGCGTGGTCAGTTTTCAAGACCGTAGACAAGCAAACGTACACGGTATGATGACTGATTTTAGTACCGTCACAACCCTATTGAATAAGCTGAAAAGGATTTGTCTCTCCTCCAGATCCACATTTTAATATATTCCCTGGTTCCTCACAAGTCAGGACTGAAACAACAAAACCCATGCATGATTACAAAGCAAGTATGCACCAACAGCGCACGCGGACCAGCTGACCCCTGCTGGGTTGTGTGGAAACTGGTATTTCCTCAGTAATTTTCCAGCTGTTTTCTTCAGTGGGATCAGTCACCTGTTTGTCCGTCTCTGACTGTCTGCTCAGACTGTGGGAACGTCCTCCTCAAAGAAGCCCGCCACAGTGAGAATCCCATTGTCCTAAAAATGCCTTTTTATAGTGCTAACATTGGCTTTTTGGATTACATACTCAAGAAATGTCTGTATAAATCCACCCATAAAAACACAAAACCATTTATATCGGATGCTTCACTGTAAAGTATTATGGCAGCTGCCTTCAGGACTGGCTTGACTTGAAGTACACAAAACTTATAAACAAGCACAGATGAACTGCATGCATGCTCATAACTTCTGGAAGCTTTCCATAGTTATATTTCAAGACACTGTCTGGGGAGAAGCGTCTGTTTATTCAAACTGGAGGACAACTGTAAGAGTTTCTGGGATGCTTGGCAGTGAGTTGAACTTCTTTATGGTGCTTCTATACAATGACAGCTTTATGGTTGTCTGGGGGTATGAATGTGTCTGCTCTATGCTTCCTAGCACACATAACAGATTATCCAGACTACAACGGTGAAGGTAATAGAGTCTTTAATGTCGTGTCTGTAGTTGCCGTGGTTTCATATGTTGCATCTTAAATCATTTCTCTTTTGGGTTGTATATTATTCAGTTGTTTGTCAAGCACTGGATGGGAAAACAAAAGATTCATGATTGTTACCAAATGAACTGTATTTCTGACAGAGCGGCAGAGGACAGAATGGGACCCTGCTGGATTAACATAACATTCTCAAAGCTCAGCTGTTGAAATTCATGATAACAAAGCCAGTCGAGTCAATAGCAAGTTTAAGTCCACCTGTGATGAATTGAGTGGAGCTGAAACATATGTAACCACTTACAATATATCTTCTGGAGCCTTTATTTACCTCAACTGCTGCAGTGAACAAAGGGCCTTTATTTGGAACAGGCTTATATTGTAGAACACACATCTTCATTTTCATATTTTCCCTCATCGGTAAATGTTTTAGTAAAGAGCTTCTCTTTTTATGCCTTCCACTGGCAATAGCCATGGCTGGATATACATATATATATATATATATACAGTATATACTGTATATGGCATAACCACTCGGCTACCAAGGCGCTGCCAGAGAGCAACAGTTTAGTGTTGATATTAAGTAACTTGTAATACTCAGTGGCCAATTCATTACATGTTTTAACATATAACTGGAATTATATTGTATACCTTCACACTACTGCTGAAGAGAGAACTAGATGGAGTAAAACAGCAAAATGAACCGATGTGTTCAGTAGCTAAAGTATATGCTTCTAATGCGTCTACAGTTCTGTGTTGTATGTGGCTGCAGGAGACACGTTGTTCTGTTGGTGGCTCTACGCTTAGGTTTAGGCAACAAAAGTACTTGGTAAGATTTAGGAAACGGTTTTAGGTTTTGTTATGTAGTTAACTAGTGGAATGTAACGTAACAAACTTACAGATTTGAACGTAAGTTAAAGTAAACATTGACTTTTGGTTTCAGGCCGGACACAAACACTCTTTCACTCTGCTGGGTGAAAGTCCTGTGTTTTCTGACCCATCCGTCCACATTGAACTCCTCCCTATGTGAATTTTGCCCGTGCTTTTGACTACCTCGCTTGACTTTACTCCAGCTATCGCAAGGTCTACGTAGATCATCGTAGTTTGCAGCGTAGGGCCTCTGATCAAGCTGCAAACTTGGTTAGGTTTATGAAAAAAGTCATGGTTTGGGTTGAAATAAGTAGGTTTGTTTCGTATTCAAGTATGACATAACTTAACGTGGCGTAACAAAACTATTGTAATGTAATGTAACGTAGCTTAATGGAAAAGAGTGGCATGGAAGAAACATACGTAGGGTTAGGTTTAGGAAAAAGGTCATGGTTTGGGTTAAAATATGTATTTGTTACATATTTAAGTACAATATAGCATATCATAACTTAACGTAACGTTAAGGCCACAAAACGTAACATATTGTAATGAAACGGAACGTAGCTTAAACAGAACAGAACGGAACAAAAGTACATGGGGTTAGGTTTTGGAAAAAGGTAATTGTTTGGATTGAAATAAGTACATTTGTTACATATTTAAGTAAAATATAACATATCACAATGTAACATTTAGGCAACTAAACAAAATGTAACATATTGTAATAAATGTAATGTAGCCTAACTTGAAATAAGTCAACATTGACTTGTGTTTTAATGCGGGAACACAAACACTCGTTCAGTCTCCTGGGTGAAAGTCCTTTGTTTTCTGACCCATCCATCCACACGGACCTCCTCCCTGTGTGAACTTCCTCGCTTCTTTTCACTCCCTCACCCCTTTCTCTCCCTTATTAACTAGCGACACGTAGAGCGTCATAGTTTGCAACGTAGGGGCCTCGGACCCAGCTGTTTTATTTGACTGCTGGGAAGTGAGAATGGGCTGGTACAGCAGGCGTCACATTTAAATACATTTGAATGTCATTAAGTAACTCCCTACAATCCATCCTAAAGACTGCATCTGGGCACTGGGCACCATGGTAACTGTGGCTGGAAACAAACAAACGTCTCTCCCGTTTTTCCCCTAAAGTGTTGGTCTTGATTGTTCATGAACTCCCTCAACCGACCACCACCACCACCACTTCCAAACACTTCAACACTTCCTGGTTTCTCCTCTTCCACCACCATCGATCACACTCCAGTTCTTTTCAAACATTCCTCCCCTCGGTGACTCACAGCACAGGGCTAGGGTTCAACATCCCTCTGCCTTAAAGCTGCCTGTCCAACACAGCATATGAGAATCAGTGAAAAGCTCTCTTGACACTGGGCCGTATCCCCTCGATGTAATCCAAAAAGGCCCGAAACCAGATGTGGAGCTTCCGTTACACAGTGTCCTGTCTCACCATCATGGCATTCAGCTGCACCAACAAACACAAGAGTTAAAACCCTGCAGCTTGACTCGCTGCTGAGGACAGAAATGAGTGATTGTCAAGGACAGCTCCCTAATTTACATAATATGATAAAAGCCCACTTTGTTTTTTTTTCCACATGCAAGCAAACAAGTGGCTGAGTATCAACTGTGTTTTCCACCAGGACAAACTTTGTTAAGCCGAATTGGCCGGCTTTGGCCGTAGAAAGTGGATGGATCAAAGGTGCAGTCTGTCCGGTTGACTTGATATAATCAAATCCTGCTCAAATGCTCAGTTTAGATGATGTTTTGGCACAAATTCTTGCAGCGGCTGGGGTTAATAGACTGCAGTTGGACATTTGTTCATGTCTTTGCTGCTCCAAAATGAAGAGAAATGGAAAGGAAGCAATCTGTATTTTTATGAATTGGGTGACATGGAAAAAGTAGATCATCAAATGGAGCGTGGAAAACATTCTTTCAGCAGCTGCAGATAGAAGTTTAGAGAATGCACATAGAAGAGTTAAAGGAGTACCAAGACTGAGGCGTATAACTGACAGATAATGTGCTACAGGGTGGATGATTGAGAAAAGAGAGGCCAGGAAGAAAGAAGATCAGAACAAAATATTAGCTTGGAAATGACCCCAGATCCACAGTTGTTTGGTTTCACAATCTGTCAGTTGGGGATCGGAGGAATCTCAGGATGCGTGAGGTCTTTTCTATTATTTTTAACAAAAAGTATACTAACAGAGTATTTAATGCACTAAATGGGAGGAGCTTATTGGAATAAAAGGGAATACGTATCAGACTTTAAATGGAAACAACTTATTTACCAGCCCTATTTCTGTCTGATAAGAGAAAAATTCCCCCCCTTAACAAACCACCAACTCCCCCGTTGATCACTACACACACACACACACACACACACACACACACACACACACACACACACACACACACACACACACACACACACACACACCATAGAGAAACATCCAATCAAAACAACACACACACACATGCTTGCACAAATACACACTCGCATTCTCTCATTTCCCGGCACGGAGGACGAGGTGAGGTGTCGGATGAGGACGTCCTCGCATGGCTAGCGCGCCCTCATCTGCTTTCACTTACTTCTCACCAACTCCATGTCATGCCCCTGGCACACACAACCATTGGCTCGACAGCCTGCTGCCTGGCTCCATGCAGATGATCAACTTGTTCTGTATTTGTCCCATGATTGTCTTGTTCTTGCACTCTCTTTTCTTTTTCTTTTCTTCCTTATTTTCCGACCATTTTGTGTCCACTTTGCTGTGTTTGGGACGTTATCAAGCGTCAACTTCTATAAAGATGGAGCGACTATAGGTGCCAGATCGTGAGCATGCATCTAAGAGGACGCATACAAATGACGTTCCTATACAACCAAACTGCATTTAAAGTGACGAGGTTAACTTAGATGACGTTTGCGTTTGACGTACCACAATTACGTTTTAAATGAAATCCCAGCAGTCTGAAACACAGTATTTTAACACAAGGGACCAGTGTTCGTGTCCTGCGTGAAACCAAAAGTCAATGTCGACTTCTTTTAATCTACGACAGTAATTTAAATGATTTAACAAACTTACCTATTTTATGCCAAACCATGAGGTTTTTATCAACCTCACCAAGCAGTTTTGTTTTTCGTTTGGTGTCATTAACAACGTTAATCACGTGTTTTAAACTGCGACCATAATCCGGGACGACAGAAGTTTCCCTCTTAATGTAATGCAGGAGACAGGGATGAGGCGAAACGCCAAGCGGATAAAGCTCCGAACAAAAACAAGAGTGAATCTGGGGTCAGCTTTCACCCGCTGGCGAGCACTGCAGCCTTCATTGAGCTGAGGAGGAGGAGCAGGACTCTGAATGCTGTGTTTACAAACCGCAAACAAGTCCTACTCATTGTGCCTTAAACAGTTGATTAATAAAAATCAGTTTAACATCATTTCAATATCATAAAAGATAATATTATACAGTTAGGGTTCAAAAATTAATTTGATCATACTTCATACAAAGCCAAAAATAGAACAATTGTCGTAGGCCTGGCAACATTGAAAGATGTTAACAATACAGATTTTTTAAATATTTTTCAAAATTGGCTTTGCAGGATAACCACTGTAATGGGAAAAATGTCCATTATACTAATTAAATGTTTATACTTATGAAATGTTCTTAATCAGGTTGATAGTTTTGTGATGCTTGACAGTTTCGGTGTTAAGACCCTTTTGTCGCCTACGCTAAGTTTCCAAGAAGCTAATTATTATTATGCTAATTATAAAGCCCTGAACACAGGCCCAACCATAAAACAGACATGAAAAGAGGCCTATTGTGCTTTTCCTCTTTTTCCCTTTCCTAAAGTGTGTTATATATATTTTTGTAAATGTAAAAGGTCCGTAAAGCCTGAAGTCCGCTCCCAAAGGCGGTCACTCTCTCCCTCAGTAACACTGCTCCTGAGCTGCTGAACTACGTCAATTTGACTCGTAGCTTTTCTGCTACATGGAGGCAGATCTCTAGGCAGATATAGTGGATTATTATCTCCATCCGCCTTGAAGTATTTTGACTCTTTACACCTGTCCTCGTGCTAAATGCCTAGCTGTCTGAGTTCAGCTGTGAACCGTGGGTTTGTTGTTAACGCACCCTGGTGTGTGCTACAGCTGTCTTCACAGAAGCTGATGTGTGATGTCACAGCCTCTGTGTACTCGTCCACACATAAGGGTTTACAGAGTTATATGATATCAAAACAATCTATCACTTAAAATATCTCAGCTGGAATGGCAATTGATTGGTGTGTTGACTGATTCAAAAGAAATACCGGTACTCTCTTATAATAAAGTAAATAATGATTTGGTATGCAACAATTTTGCTTCAAATAAAATGCTGTTATCATATTGTTGATTACAGTTCTTAGCATCTTAGATAAAGAGAAGGACGTGTGTTTTAACACCACAGCATAGGCCTGCAGCCTAATGCTAGCTGTGTGCTAGTATTTCCGGGTAGCTTAATACATATAGTGCAGTAATTGATCATAAATATTGTCGTAATATTTGGCTTGTTCAACTTTGCTGAGCATTCTGGCACAGTTTCTACAATTACACTGAAATAAAGTAAAACAAAACACATTACATAGACAGCTTTAACAAACAACCTCTGTGAAAGGTCCTGCTTCAGTCTTGGTTGCGGCGGTGGTTCGGGTCTATCGGCTTGTACTTCCTGACTTTCTGTCTGACTCTCGTTCACACTGATACGGCAGGACAGATGCTGTCGTTCATTTAGCTGATACAGTGTTTTGAGCTGCTCTGGGAGCCTTTGGGGCTTTCTGTTTAACCAGGGCAGAATGGGCTTTTTGGGAAGGAGGAGCAGCGCTCAGACAGAGGGCCTTTCTCAATATCAAGTACACAAGTACGTACTTGTGTACTTGGGAGTTCAAACTCCCAAGAACGGGAGGACGCAGTACAGTCATTCTGCAATTGGAGCAGCAGCTAACTTGATGACCTCACCACCTCAGCTGGTCTTGCTAATGAGTTTACTCCGGTTCTTCACTGTAAAGTGTTTTTACATTCAAACCAAATATGACAACCCTGCTTTGTTTTGTTTTCATTTAAAATAAAAAATGATGTACATATAATGTGTGTGTATATATATACATAAGAAGAGGTGTAGCAGGACAGTCAGGATGAGAAAACAAGGCGTTTCTGAGCATTAACGCATGTAAACATGTAACTTGCACCCAAAAAAGAACATTATAGGACCCGTTTAAAGGGGCGTTTACCAGTAAAGTATTTAATCTCTCCAAAAATTCCAGAATACACACATTTTCTGTCTGTCTGATCTCCACACAGGCACACGGTGTTAGCAATTAGCTCACAGTGTTTCCTCTGAGCTGAACCAGCTGCTTTTAACCCCTGCAGGGTTGAGCTTCACTGCCGTGGTTTTGAAAACAATGAGGTCATCTGTTTTATCCTCAAGTCACCGCGCAAGGGATGTTTTCATGAGTTGTACAATGGGAGGTTTCAACCAATGGGATTGGGCAAAAACACGTTCTGCTGTTCATTTTGTATTCCCCGGGTTGCTATGTCAACTCCAGACTTTGAAGAAGTTTGAAGAAATTGTCTTCGACATCAGAAAACAACTGCTAACAATTACAACAACCGCAAACATTTGGTGGATGTGGAAAGATACTCTTAAAGTGATAGTCCACCTAAGATCTCTGACATTTTGGTGACAATATCACCTTATGGAACAGTGAGCTTGCACATTTTCAGCAGAAATGGAAACTGCTGAGTGGGAGGTACAGCAGGGAACCTCCTCTGCGTGTGCTGCTTTAACGTAATCCTCCACTGGGGCCTCTGAGTGTCTCTGGACAATCCTGGCAGATCCACTATCAGCTGTTTTATCTCAACTTGTGGAAACAATTGTCAAATTACGATGAACTGAAACAAAGCTTAATCTGAGTCATTGACTCCAATGGTTGATCAGCCTTGTTTCAGCATTCAGGAATTTCAATAAGGAGAGCCAAGTTTGATGAAGAAAAGACAGTTGTTTATTATTAACAGATGATATGTGATGATAAAGTCTTGACAGAGTCGTTGGCTCTTGGACTCTACAGGGAGAGATTTGTAATGGGCGGCGTCTGGCCTGAGCAGCAGCAAGATAAACCCCCCCCCCCCCCCCCCCCCAGTGGAGGCTGATGAGGCTGATAGAATGATGAGTTGATGAAGCTGATGAATCTGATGAAGATTGGGAGGTGGAGGGGTGCGTAACAGCAGCATGAACGTACTGACGGTAGAGAGACAATCATTTAAAAGAGACAGCAGCAAGATGATAGGCTAACCATGGAAATGCTTCGTTGTGTCTATTGGATAAAGGAGACCAGCTGATGTCATGATTAACAGCCCCGTACAATGACAGCAATGAAAGGAGTGAGCCTGCGTGAGGAGTGCCTATCAGATGTATGAGAAATAAACTATGGGCTTAGGAATGTGAGAGTATAGTCCTCCTGACTGAACTTATACTAGAGCTTCATGTGTCTCAAATCGTTTTTTTCCCAACGGGCTGAAAAACCTTGAGTTGTTTTTGCTGGCTATGTCTCTATCCCACCGAATCATCTGAATGCCACAATGGAATAATTGTGGTCAAAGTGGAACATAAGAACCAACACTGGGGGACACTGGCTTTGTGTGCTTTCTGTCTGGAAACTGCCTTTGGACCATAAATCACTTGGTTACTTATTGCTTCAATGAATGAGGATGGCCTAATTTAACTATCTGCACTCTTACAATAACAATGGTGGTTTAAAGGTGGGATTTCCCAGCATAGGGAGCAATGTTTTAATGATGAAATTAATTCATACCAGGCATATTCTGTCTTCGTTTGGGAAGTAAATGCTCTTTCTTTTGAGTTGTATGGCTTTTAAAGATTGTTAACTCAGTATCTTTGTGGCTTTACATAGTCAAACATGTATCATTAAATGTCAAATGACCAAAATAAATCCACAACCTGGTCATGGAAGGGCATGAGTTTGCTGACTGCTGGATTTTACAGTCTGCTAATTTGGGGCATATAGGAATACATAATTTAGGAAAGAAGATGGTATCAAACCAATACTGAACTCTTTGTAACGAAAGAAAGGAGGATGGACTTTGTCGTTAAATAGTGAACAGCAGCTTTGGTAAGTGAGGCCTGTTGAATTGTGTTATTTGGGTTTTATGTTATTCTCCCTGCTTTGTTGTCATATGAATATATGTGACTGGTTCTTGTGAGTTTGTTCTGGTCATTACATTGATTTTGACTATATGTATTGCCCGTTAATGATGAAGCATCCTGTCATGCTGTGTCATAGTGATAGACCAGCATCCTTTATAGTTTTGCGTGTATTCATGCATCTGCACTCTGCAGTTAGTGTATTTGTAGCCCTCATAGGTCTCCAGCTTCATGTACCATTTAATTTCACTTGTGAAGAATATGACAGTGTTCTGTGAATATGAGGTTTTTACACACAAAAAATAATAACCTGTAGCTGTGGCGTCACAACGAGGTTATGAGGAGGTGGTTCAAATATAGTAGGATAGTTTTATAGCATTACTTGGCATTCTGGGGTGGCCTATTACAGGAGACCTTTACATTTGTTCATTCCCATGCAGGGACCTCCCTGCGGAGGAATGCTGTTTTTACTGGTCACCATGTTAAGACACAGCAGCATATACAGTTAGCAAAGCTTTTGAAACAAATCCTCCAACACTGCCGTTGGTGAAATACTACATTGTACCAAAAGAGAACCTTTTCAGCTGCTTCCTTCATGGAACTCAAGTGTTTTAATCTAAACTATGATGCTAAACTGTAAACAGACCAGAATACGTTTTCAGTTGCACTGCCATCATAACTGCCAGGGTTGTTGAATGAAAGATGCATTTTAAGAATATAAAGACGGTAAACCACATTGATGTCAGAGGCAAGGGGACAGGGAGACTTAAATGGGCCCAATCACTCCGGGAAATGAGCTTGACCATAGGGACTGAAAGTCAGGATATCTCAGACTGCAGATTTGATTTTGACCCTTCGTAGTTGTATTTGCCTCTTTTGGACATGGGCAGGTTATGAGACAATGCCCCTCCTTCTGTTTCTCTGTAGTCATATTGTGTCTCCTTATAGTTGTTTTGCATCTATTTGTTGTCGTTTTGCAGGTGAGCCATACTCTCAGGTGGTGCTTTTAGTTGAAAAGCTTCAGTTGACCTTAATGTTTTTAGGCTGTCTGACTCCTGTCCAAATTTTACTGACAAATACTGCAGCACACTGTACAAAATATATGATGGAAAAACATGAAAGAAAGCCTAAAATGCAGTTTTATTTGCAGTTATTTCTGCTTTAAATTATTTTATTTGATACATTTATATTTATTTAATAATTTGTATCTGTATTTAATCCTGTTCAGCTGTAATATGAAGGAATAAATAAATAAAAACGAGTATTGAATTTGGTTGGCAGACAGACACATGATATGATAAGTGAGCAGGATGAGGAGGGAAAAACCCAAACACAATTATGACATCTTTCATTTTAGTGGAGCTCCGCACAGGTCGCTGTATTTTCATGCTGTGAAGAAGATCCCAAACATAGTCTACTACTGATTGTTTTTAAAAAGGCACAATCGACCCAACAGCAGGAGGTGATGGGCTGCAGCCACAAACCAACCCTTTCACATAGAATATCTGTGACTTGGTGACATCAATTAGTAATATTGTACATGCAGGGGTTTAAAAGGCTCTTGTATCTGTGATTCAGTTATGAGAGTTAGCTGTCTGAACCAAGGTTAATAAAGCTCCTCTGCACCTCTAACTAAACTATACTGTAGTTTTTCGGTGCCCGGGCAAGTACAAGGCACACGCCTGGCAGGGGACCATGCTGCAACCAATACCAAAGCAGAAAGTTAGATGAAATATATAGATTGTATTTAAAATAATTCAACTTTATATTAAAAAATGTTAACTAATTGAAGTCTTCTGTTTCCCATATGGGTGTTTTGTCAAATTACTCGCTCCCTAACTTCGGCAGAGAGGAAGAGTTCCACATTCTCTTTGTTTCGAGTACGAGGACATGGTGTACTTTTCCAACATGCAGTATGCAGATGGAGGGCTCCCTGTCGATGAGAAATATATTCATGATGTGTAGTCATTGCCGTTTGTGCCTCTGCATATTTATCATTTATTATTAAAAGTTACCTAATGCTGTGGTTTATTGAAATTATATAACATTTCTTGAAATGCAGCCAATCACAACTCATGAAGACTTTTTCCAGATTGGAAAAAGCTGTTGTATCCAAAGTCTTCCAGACGCACAGCTGCATAGCCGACGTACTGCCTCTAAAGTGTGCAAATGTGTCAACAAGGTATAAAAACCTATTTATATAATTTCCCTAAATTACAGTTAATGCACATATACTCAGAAGAACTCACGCTGCATGAGAAACGGGAAATATGTTTGCATGTTTCAGCAGTACAGACAGTGACGAGCACCATGTTGGGTGTATGTGAGTTTACCAAGATACAGGGCACCACAAGGAGCCCTTCTACATTAGACAAAAACTAGAAGAGGACTGATCAAGACCTCTGTGGTTCACTGCTACCATCTAGTGGCTACTATAAAAGAGTGCAAAATGAAATGGCTCGCTTTATCAGGAGACAAAGTCTGTCTTCCTGGACTTTACATGGTCTATCCTGACAAATTATAGCTTCACAGGATCAACACAGTTCCCTGTTTTAGACAAATAGAGCGATACAAAGCTTTTACTATGTGTCACATCCTGTGCGATTTATGTTTTCTGGGTAAGCTGGTGTGTGTATGTCTTAATTATCATAGGACAACAAGTTTAGCAGGAACTTTTAAGGAGCTTAAAAAATAAAATAATCGATGCACAGACTTGTGATTAAGTGCAATACTTAAGTACTGTAATTGCATTTGACTATTACCCCCTGTTGCCTCTGTGCATTGTTGCAGATGCTTTTTGCAGTTGTGTTATTGTCTGATTCAATGCATGCAGAGAACATGCAACTTCTGATCATAGAGTTTTAAGAGACGCTCAAAGAAGTACAAGTGTAATCGGACTCTAAACTGAAGGCACACAAGCATCTGGTTTTTTGTTGCATCCTTGGCTTGATATAATCAACACAGTCTGTTTTTAGTTCATGCTAAGTTTGCTGTGATTTGCACGCTCTGCCTTTGCACAAACGCTTGCAGACAATGAAGCTCCGTGGCTTGACCTCCCTGAGGTTACATAGAAACAATGATCACGTCAGCACAGAGAAACAGACACATTCACAGGGAAACTACAGAAAGCCCCAAACACCAACAAAACATGATGAGTGGTGCAATTTCTTCAAAGTTACTGTGAGGAACTTTGAACTGGTTGTGAAACAGTCTCAGTTTAGTCCTGATCCTCTATATGACCGCCATCAGTAAACGAGACCATTAGAGAGAAGATGGTCTATTTCTATAGAGTTTTTTTTAGTGCTCGTCATCTGTGCCAACGCTGCGGATTCTGGTGAAATCAGATGAAATCATTCAGGTTCACCAGAAACCTCTTCAGCTCAGACGCCAGCAAGGCCTCCAGCAGAGACCAGTCCACCGTGGTCAGACCCAGATCCGGCTTCACCGCAGCCTTCGACCTGCAGTCAGAGCTCCGGCGGGAGGAGGAGAGCTCAGCTCCCGGCAGCAGCAAGTGTCTCCTCCTCCTCCAGGAGCAGAGCTTCTTCTCGCTGCTCCTCCGGTCCCCGCTGGGAGCAAACACCGACGCCACACTGCTGGAGACCCAGGACGTATTGCTGGGCCCGCTGGAGGGAATGGAGACATGGGAGAGCCGGATCCAGGACTGCGCATAGCAGACTGTCAGACCCCTGCTGCTGTAAAATGAGAGGTTTTCTGAGGGGAATCTGGTGCTCGGAAACATTACCTGCCTGGTTATAAAGACGCATCCTGATTTGAAGTTGTCTTCTATTCCACGGAGTTATAGATTTCTAAATCTCCATTATATTTTTGGATCGTTTAAGGCTACTGTAGGAAAAGTAAATTTCACAAAGCTTGTCTGCAGCCTAGATCTGATTTACACATCCAATCGTAATCTAATAATTCCTTTGACAATTTGGTGAAAATTTAAATAAAGGGTTATCTCTCCAGAGTCCGATAATGAACTGCAGTTCAGCCGTGAGGAACTTGTCGTCTCTGTTATGTCATAAAACCTGTGAATATAAAAAAAGGTTTTGCGACTGCTACTCAAAGCTTTGCTGTAACATGTAGTTTTCTTACAATGAGAAAGTAAATTATTAGAATTCAATTTAATATATCTGTATAGCCCAATATTACAAATCACAAATGTGCCTCAGAGGGCATAACAATCCGTACAGCGTAGCACATCCTCCGTCCTTGGACCATCGGAAAAGGGAAACTCCCCAGAGAAGAAGCTTCTCCCTCTCAGCAGTCTTTGTATCAGGAACTGTTTTATCATCATTGTCTGCAATTATTAGCATCGTTTTTTCAAGGGATACCTTGTAATTTCTTTTTTTATATGTAATATATTTACAATAATTCTGGAAGGAGTTTAGTCCTTGTGTGTTTGCTTTGTTGGCTTTACATTCTTATTATTTTGGGACCTTCAAATATATCTTTTTTTCTGACTTTGTTAAAAACCTGTATGTGGAATAGCAGTGAAGTAAGAACCCTTTCCTTTGCTACAAACTTGAACATTTGATGAAGGTGACAACTTTGTTACTACACCAAATAAGGAAATATTTGTATGTGTATATGTTTGCCAAAACGTCATTCATAGACAAAGAAATATAGTAATATCCTGCAGGAAAAAGGTACGTATTGAGCTGAAACAAACAGTCTTCAGTATGTTTTTGAGCTGTTAAAGAGTGACATCAGGGTTAGGAGTTGATCTGAAAGGTTGTCATTATGAGAGATGTGGTAAAATTGAATTAATGAACAGAAGTGCACTCTTGTTAGATAACCTTATAGGGGGATGTTTGCCTTCACCTGATAGTTTATTATAGATGGGCTGACAGCAAATGTGGAGAGACAGAGACACGTGCAATAAAACTCCCTGGCTGTGTTTCAGCTGAGCTTGTTGCAGTTTACGTGGTAGTCCAGACCGCAGTGACGCCAGGAACATCGAGAACATTGTGTCTATTTCCCCCTACTGTTAGTGTCAAATCACATACTTAACCTTCTGAAGAATTTATATGTCAGGTCCTTTCCAAGAAATTATCAGGAAACAATGGGACCTATAGAAAAAACAACACGTTTTCAACTAGTGCATGCTGGGATAGAGTGCTGCCCCCGTGACCATATTAGGAAAAGGCAAGTGTACTATTAGTGTAAATTCCATTCAAAAGTAAGTACGAAATCACAAAATGGTAACTTTTACTAAACTGAAACTATACTTCCCAGATAGCCACATGCTTTGCAGAGAGGCCTCGGTTTGAGCTTGTGATAGAATTGCATGGACATTTTAACAACACTTTCAGCTTCTATTTGTAGTTTGTATGAAAGACAAACACTTGAATCGGCACAACACAGTGGAGCAATGCCATACCTTTCTATTTTGGTGTGTTTAAATTCAGGTTACATTAGTAATCAGTTGCTTTTGGAACAGATGATCTGTCAGAATAAAAATATCTCTTTGCAGTCCACACAAACACTAACACTGCTCTAAAATTCAGTCTGTCTGTTATACATTATCAATCCCCCACACTTGATGAAACACATTCAATTCCCAGCGTCAGAATGGCGCATGTGTCTGAAGACACACGTGAATTCGGCAACACTGTGTTCAGAATCTCCCTGATAAAATCTTGGATGACGCTGACAAACGCTGATGTTTTGACTACACTGTTCCCTGAAAGTAGAGATGCTCCTAGGCCACATGGTGTCAATGTGGAACTATTTGTGACGGTTTACTTTGCTGGGTCAGTCTGTCCGTGTCATCTGGACGAAGTGGTCGAGCAGGCTCTCGGTGACAACAGGCCTAGAGAGGTGGCCCTGAATTAACCGTGAGTGGAGCATGAGAGCCTGCGGCCGGGGATTGTGAAGAGGAAATTTCACATTTAATAACTGCATTCTTGCAGAAAAAGATGAAAGAAAAAAGCCACAGAACACTCACTTGTATGAACTTCTGTGTTCAAGCTTCCCATTCACAGTCATGTGACAGACATGTGATTAAGGAAATAAAGTCAAATATCACTGATATGTCACAATGCATCAGAAGTGATTTGGAGGGTTTATGTCATTAAAAAAGTGCATGGTTTGTGAAAAGTTTATATATACAGTATATTGTATATATATATACATACAGTTTAAACATGTTCAATTTCAGTAGAAAAACATGTCTGAAGGAGAAAACATAAATGCATACCAGTTTTCTCACTGTAGAGTATTTTTTGACTCAACCAAATACAAAATTGAAAGGCTTTAAATTATACAAAATAACCACGTTTTTGTGGCGTCATAGGTCAAAAAAGACTGTGATGTAATCTCTGTTTCTACGGGAGATGATGTAGGGTCGGAGCAATATGACCGCACACTGTTTATTGTGAGCTGATCGTGAGCATCAGGCGTTTTTGTCATATTGCAACCACGTTGCAATCGCAATTTTGGTTATTTTGTTCAAAAACAGTTCCTCAATTGATTTTCCAAGAAGATTTACTTTAATCGTTGTTAAACTGATATTAACGGAAAAAGGAATTTACCACCAAACATCCTATCTTAATTAGAGGTAGAAAACAAACCATTTTAGTGAGTCCTCACCACTGAATAGCTGCACATTATGCATGGCATCACAAATAGCACAGGTATTCAATCAATCAATCAATCAAACTTTATTTTCGATCCAGGGTCAAGATAAAACAGGACATTACATTGAATAAATGACATACAAAAGCACAAGAATAGAGTACATAAGCCTACCAACGCCTTACAAAGAGCCTCCACAGCTGGTCATATTTAAGCCTATTGTGCCACTACATGACACCACCACACCTCTCCATCCCTGTTGTCCCCTCTGTCAAGTATTTCAAGTTTTCCAGTCTTGTAGCTTAGATTCAGGCATTATACCCCCCCCCTTTTTGTTATGTGTTGTTTGGGTGAGATTTCCAGAAGACAGATTCCAATTCAACCAGTCTAACCTGAACAGGTAACCTAAAGGGGGGGGGGGGGGGGGGAGTTATCCTTGTATACATTTCATTCTTATTTCATGTTAAATTACGTTTTTTTTATAGCAGCAGTGCAGATGGGTCAAAACTGAACACCATGTGACGATACCAGGAAAACTAGTCCTCTACACACAGTAGTTACTTCCATACTGTGATACTGTATATTAATAACAAGAGGAGCATTGTTCCAGTGGTATTGACACAAAGTGAATTATAACTTCCGATAAGAACATATTTCCCGACTGTTCAACTATTCAAATGTAGCTTGATTTGCATGTCCTTCTCACATTACACGACGAGGGAGGACATTGATTCGTCGAGCGGGAGCTCGGGCTCTCCCCAGTTGGCTGGGTTGTACACGTCAGCAGTCAATAAGTTGGAACCAAGATGTATCACCGTCCCGTCATCCTCTTCCTGGTGTGAGGAGCGTGTTGACACCTCGTTTGGGTGAGTCAAATGAAGCTCGCTGCGGCGACATAGCTTCCTTTTTAACGCCACATTAGCACATATCTTGTATTTAATGCGCACCCGCTCCCTTCGCTTTGTTTTACTTTGTTGCTCTTCTTTCCAACAGGTGGAAAAAACAAGCGGCCCCAGCGACTGTTTGGCAAATGGCACGGGTTTCAAGTGCAGAGACGTGAGGAGAAGCAGCCATCAAGAACCCGTTTTGACGTGTGGTTTAAGACACACGACGCGCGACTGTTGTAACAGGAGTTGGAGCGTCGCCGCGCGAGGAAAACAAGTTTACAATGAGGGCGTGCGTGAGACAAGGTGACTGAATTTCTGTTGTCTTCCAAAAGTCCGGTTCACCGCGAGAAAATGAGGTTTCGGCTGCTCAAACGGAACCTGCTCGCGCTGTTGGGTGTTTCCTTTGTAGTCGTGACTCTCCTGCTTACACGCGTGTTATTAGTTTCTGATAATGACACAAGCGGACCCGATAGTAACGTCGTTCAGGTAAATCAAGTCGTGCATTCTGGCGACACGCCGAAGTTCGACTTTGGTTCGCTTCCTGAGTTGACGAAGTCCGTTTACAATGCCAATTACAAGCAGTGCGTGCGCAACGCGGACAAGTTCCCAGGGGAGCCTCGACTGGTGCTGGTTGTGCAGGTCCACAATCGGCCCGAATACCTCAGACTGCTCATCAGGTCGCTGGAGAAAGCCGCCGAGGTCCACAGCTTCCTCCTTATCTTTAGCCATGACTACTTTTCAGCGGAAATAAACGCCATTGTGCAAGGGATAACTTTCTGCAAAGTGCTGCAAATTTATTTCCCCTTCAGCACTCAGCTGTATCCCGTTGAGTTTCCTGGGAAGGATCCACGGGACTGCCCCCGGGACATATCCAAGGTCGACGCTTTGAAAACAGGATGCCTCAACGCAGCGCACCCGGACTCCTACGGACACTACAGGGAGGCCTTCATCACTCAGACCAAACACCACTGGTGGTGGAAGCTGCACTTTGTGTGGGAGCGGGTGCAGCTGATGCAGGGCTACAGCGGCTTTGTGGTCTTCCTGGAGGAGGACAACTACATCTTGCCGGACTTTTTCCATTACTATAAATCAATGATTGAGTTCAGGAAGAGCAGCTGCCCAGATTGCGACATGCTGGCGTTGGGCAACCACAATGGCCTGACTGATTTCAACAAGCTGTCCAACAAGGTGTCCACCACCGGGTGGATGTCCACGAAACACAACATAGGCATGGCCATCTCCAGGGAGGTGTACTACAAGCTGATGGGCTGCAACAACGAGTACTGCACCTACGATGACTACAACTGGGACTGGACCCTGCAGCACCTCTCGGGAACCTGCATATCGAAGCCCATCAAAGTGCTGGCAGCCCAGGGCTCCAGGGTTCTCCACACGGGAGACTGCGGCCTCCACCAGAAGGAGAACTGCCGGCCAGAGTGGGCCTCGCAGAAGGTGGAGGAGGGCCTCCTCGCGGCCAAGGACGGCCTCTTTCCTCCGTCTCTCGTGCTCAGCGGCGCGGAAGCGGCGGAGCACAAGGCGCACATGAAGAACGGAGGGTGGGGGGACGTTCGAGACCACATTCTATGCAATAACTACGCCAAACGTCTTTGAGCTGTGACTTTTCCCTGAGCAACGTGGGTAAAATGCTCATTGTTGTTCTGCAGATGTGCCATTCATACGTAACACTTCAGGGTTTCGGGCTGCGGCGGGTGTGCTAATATTCTGCTTCCAACTCTGTCTTCCAAGAATCAGGACCAGAACCCACGTCCAAGAGGGCTGCATATACACAGCTGGACTTCAACTTGGTTTTTTAAGTCTTATTTCACCAAAGCTGCACAGTTGCCAAAGACTGCCTTGATATTTGTGTTGTGTTAATAATGCAAGCTCAGTCAGGCTGTTCAGTTTCATGTCACCTGATCTGTTTATCTCTGGGTGTCTTACGAGCCAAACAATTAGATTAGATTTATTGCACAATGATGGGAAATAAGAGTAAACTGTCAGAATGCCCACAATTACGCACACAATTATTTTTTTGTGCAAATTAATTCATTGACTGGGAACATTGCACAGGATGTTGTGTATTTACAAGAAGATCAATGCGTTGGGGTGTGTGTGAATGACTTGCATTGATTTTATGAACGGCAATGCATTTTACGGTACGATTTTTAAGTGCAACAACAAAAGGGCATATGCACACGGTGTACTGCACAGACTTAAGAGTTTAACACATGTATGACAATCTTAAATAGAAGGGGGAACTTTTACTTTATGCAGGAACCGTCTCTGGAGTTTACTGCTGACTTTTATTATTTGCTGCACACGATGGGATTTGTGTTACTGAATGTAACCTTCACCATAACCAGGGGTCTTTTCTTTTGTGCTGATGTCAGCTGCTGACACCACTTACTTAATCAGTCTGCTACTCCCCACCCTGGTTTGCAACAAGAGAGGTGGCTTGATGTTGGTTTTTTATTTTTTTTTTCTTCTTCTTTTGATTGTGACTCTATTTGCTTTCTGATAAGTGAAAAGTGACCCTTTGGAGTCTCGTTCGAGGTCTTTCGCTCGCAAACATCGGGTTTATCTGTGATTCTGCATTTCTGTGATTGCACCTTCTTTGTTAGAATTTTATTTTGGGATATAAACATCCAAATGAGAGCAGAATGAATTGGATTGGGATTCTATAAAAAGCAGTTTTTTTGGGGGGGGGGCATTCATTCAATAGTTGGTAAACTGAAAAAAAAATGGCCTCTTTACAGTGTAAAACTGAGAAAATGAACACAAGCATATTGATGCCATTATTGCCTTAAATCTGACCAAAAGTACCTTTTTACTTTGTGCCTCAACTTGGTTTGAAATAGATTTTTAAAGTTGCACTGATAATGTATGCAGTTATCAGTGCTGGGGACTTGTAGTTCAACTGAATATATATGTACATATATATTTATAATTGTTTTCTTTTGGGACCGTCTTTCTTGTGAGATGTGAAGGCAATGTGATGTGAATGGTGTCAAAAAAAAAACTTCATTGTACAATTAGGATAAATAATTGCATCACTTTGGAAAGATGAGATCAGATAAGTGGTTTAATCTGATATTGGCGCACCTCACGGTGCCTTGTGGAGATTCCTGGTAAAGAAATATGAAGTGAATGACAATGAAATTAGTAAATCTTCTCCTTTATGTTGAAAAGCACAATCACTTCTTGAATAACACGGCAAAGATGGCCTCATACACCAAGGCATATTTTGTACAGATGACTTTCCCCGACGGTGTGTCTATGTGCGGTGTGTGTATTTGGGTTTTATGATTCTGTAATTGGTTGAAAATGAGACCAACTTTATTTTTTCTAGCGTGTTTCCTTTTCTTTCTGATAATCACTTGAAATAGCTGTTCATTGTTCACGCAATGTTTGCCTAATGGGGAAAAAATAAAAGGCTGAATTATCATTGTTTTTCTCATCGTCGATAAAAAAGGTGACAGTTTATTTTACAGGTCCCATTTAAAAAAAAAAAATAATGTAAATATTAAGTTGTATCAAACTGTAAATTCATATGGAGGTTTCCTGGGAACTACAAATTCAAATTGAGACCGTGTTCAAAGGGGTACACTCCTAGTTCATTCCATCGTCTATCTTAAGGTCAGGAGGTTTACTGAGAATACAAAAATGTAAAAATATGTCGACAGACAAGCATACAATTTGCATGTCTGCCAGTTTCTTTATTTATCCCTTATTTTAGCAGTTCAGTCAAGGAAATTATTCTGAAAGTCAACAGCTACATATGAACCAACAAACTAAACTTAATAACTCTGAGAGCATTACCTATAGTTAATGGGCTATGAAATTAGTTATTACCAGGAACAATTTGAGGAAATTACAGGACCGGTCAAATAAAGCATCATCAAGACAACTAGTTAGACAAAAGGCTAATTCCAGTCGGAATATCAGTGAGTCATGTCACGGCTGTTAAAAGTAGTCGCATCATGACATGTTTCAGGTCTTTTGAGCTGCTGAACCCTGAACAAAAGAGAAGCTGATCACAGATCTGTGGTATTTTCCGGACACACGTCATATGACTGAACGCTGTGCTTTCATTGGCCAGCTTCCTTTCCCGTGTTTATTTCCGGAAGTAAGTTGTTGTCTGTGTCAGACTTTCCATAAGGACTATTTGCTTAAACCTCAAATCTACCGCACCGGAACGACAGGTAAACAGCAAAACGTGTACTTTATTTAAACTAATTCAATTATTGTTTTTCGTGTAGTACAACTAGTCAGTTGTCACATCGATTCAATTCGTCATGTTTACGTTTCCACAATGATGTAGCCAGTGCTAGCCGTTAGCTGTTGCTTACGTAATAGACGTTTGTTTATACCAGACGGACAATTAATTGTCAAAAACACTATTTGTAGCAACTAAAAGTAACGTCAGAGGCTTAGTATCCTTTGTTTCAGCTAGGTAACTTTGGGAAGGGTCAGCTAGTGCCTCGTGAGAGTGCTAATACAGCCGCTAGCGAGTTGTAGCGATAAGATGACGTTAGCTAAGACGACACACAAGCTAGCTAATGCTGCCTACTTAATAAACAATTCACTAAAATGTATTAACTTTCAGGGAGGCCATTCTGCTGTACGCAAAAATGTGTTACTATCGGAAGTACAACTCATTCATTAACCGCTTGTCGTCCCGTGTTTTTCAACCTTTCTTAAGGTGTGTCCACGTCCACAGGATGGCACATTGGTTTCACAGAAACCCACTGAAGGCAACAGCGCCCGTGTCCTTTAATTACTATGGAGTGGCAGGGAGCCCCGCTGCCAATAAGATATGCAAGTATGTCTTATCTCCATTTAATATGTCGGGAACAGTGTTGTCATAGACTGTGACTGTGCCCATGATCGCGGACAGAAATGCTGTAGTGTAATTCTTTGGTCTTGTCACCTTACCCTCTCTACCGATGATGTAATGTCCTATGGCATGCTACTGTTACTGCAATTACTGCCTTACAACAGGGCACTGCCTTGGTGGATATAATTACACTTGAGTGCCATAATGATCAGCATATTTTTAGAGCCTCAATTGATCGCTACTTGTTTGACACATTCAGCGACCTGAGGACAAACAGGGCGAGACTGCTCGAGATGTTCACTGATGTCACCTGCAACCCCGAGATGATGAAAAATGCCACGGATGCATACTTCTCCCTCCTCCAAGGTGTGTTTACACTCTCAAACAAATCGATCTCATCTATTCTTCTCTCTGTCTTGTTTGGGTGTCAACCCCTTAAAATGCAATGTTGCCTGCCAATACAAACTCTTGCTGTCATGTCACACATAGTGCAAGTCAACGGAACTTTACTTTAATTCTGGTAGAGATCCCAAAGTTCACCCAAGATACCAGATGGGACAGCCTGAATTGGAAAAAAGTTAATGTTAAAGGTCTTGGCATGTTATTCCCTGAAAACACTAGTTGTTCATTTTTATAAATAGTGTTTCTGTGTTTGCCTTCTATTATTACCTTTCGCGGGCAGACAGCTTAATAAGTTCAATTTCATTTTTAGCAAGATTGTTTGAACTTTTTTGTAAGACGACTTTGAGTCGATTGCCTGCATACATCATCGCTTGTTTTTAAGTTTGAAAGAAGTGTGTTTTTTACGCAGCCTTAAAGCCTGTAAGTCACACAATACAGCAGTGTTGTTGCAGACACACCTGGCGGAGACCTTTCGGGATTTTTCTTTAATTTGGCTTTACACCTAACCAACTGCTTCTGTTCTTTTAAAATACTGGTTTATGATACAATAGGCTTTATCTCATCCTTGGATGGAACTACTCAGGAGAACAAGATGAGGTTCATCCAGAACTTCAAGTGGACTGACACCTTACAAGGAAACACACCAAGGTAAAAACCAAGTTATTACTCCCCGTCTCACTTCATGTAGTGTTCACGGTCGCATGGTGTTGGTGAGTGGATGGGTTGCAGTTTTAAAGAGGGGCAAAGTAAACAGTTTGATGTGCTTTCCAGGAGGCCTTAACCACTTCTTTGAAAGAGTATTTAGTCATCTTTGAATTAAAGAGTGCTGCAAGTATTAAGCACTCCTGACTGAGGAGTTCTAGTAAGAACCGGTTAGTAGAAACGTGAAGAAACTTTCTAAAACCCAGCTCTGGTCTAGCTCATTACATTTTTACCACAAAGGCTCATAAGACATACACAAGGGCTCCTATTTAATCTTGTGTGGTTGTGCCTACACCAGCCTGTATAACCCACCGTCTCTCCATGCTCTCCTCCCAGTGCCCAGCAGGATGCGGTCTTTGAACTGGTCTCCATGGCCTTCAACGTAGCCCTCTGGTACACCAAGTTTGCCTCGAGACTAGCAGGGAAAGAAAAGTATGTGCTTTTTGTTGTTGTCTGTATTGTTGCACTCATTTATGTGAAATCAGTTGTATGTTGAATAATGCTTTGTTACTATGTTGAATATTTGCTGCTGTCATGTTTTCCTGTTCTATAGCGTGACGGAGGCTGAGGCCAAAGAAGTTCACCGGAGCCTGAAAAGTGCTGCTGGTATATTCAAAACCCTCAAGGTGAGGTGCATCTACAGACAAGTCAAGCCTCCCTAAAGACCCGACTGGACACAAAACCCGTTAACATCCACTAACATTTGGCTATTGCCCGTCTTCACCACCGATCAGCAGTGATGGAAACATGACATCCCGATGCTGTGCTATGTGATGCGTTTAAGTTAATATATAGTAAATAAAATAAACAGGGATCAGGACAATTATTATAATTTATTAACATGCAATTCATGAGCTCTGCTTATAACCACCAGACTCCAGTCAGCCAGCAGCAGTGTTACCTCGCTGAGCATCGAAACTCTGCAGTAACTAAATAAAACTCATCAAAACCGTCTGCTAGTCTTTCCACTGTTTCAACAATCACCAACTCTTGTTTGGTAGAAATAAACCTTTAATTCACCGAGTTAGGTGTGAAAAGACGCGCCCGTTATTGTGCAGGTCAAAGCTAACAGACTCCATCGACAGAAACATGAATTCTACCTCACCGATCGTTGTAAAACACACCACATTAGACAGAAACTCTTTCCACTGTTCCAACAATCACCACCTCTGGTTTGTGGGTTTGAAAAAGAGACTGAAAACAGAAAAGAAGTAACCAATGTAACATTTTCCCTGTTTACTAACCCTGTTTTGCCGCTCATCTACTGGTAAGTTGTACCTCCATGACGGGGGTCTATCGCCTATTTTTAGCGGGTTTTTCCTTCGTTTATAAAACCTGCATATATATGCAAATTTTGGCAGAAAAAGGTTATTATTAGTATAAGTTATCATGGAGCTGTGGGACCTGGATGTTTTGGTGCTGTGATTGCAATTTACCCCCAGGCTTACTCTATATGTAATATATCAAATTCTCTGGCATGTTTGCTTCAGGAGGTCCACATCCCTCGCCTCATCACCCCAGCCGAAAAGGGCCGAGACCTGGAGCCTCGAGCGATGGATGCATACATCATCCAGTGCCAAGCAGAGGCGCAAGAAGGTAAAGATTACTACAACAATGTGGCATGATGGTGACGGTCTTTGTGTACTCTAAACTCACATCTGACGTCAAGACGGAAGCGATACATATGATCCTAAACATTGTATCATAACCTGAAACAATACAATCGGAATATTAATGCTTGTACGAAGTAACTAAATATTTCTAAAACAAAATCATTCTTAGGCTGGGTGAGGTAATCTTGTGTTGCATAGGAACTCTAACCAGTGGCTTGTTTTACTTTAAATTAAAATAATATCACACCGATGATTCCTAATCGTATCCAAATTGTATTAACTTGTATCCAAATTGTGGTTCTTTACCATCTACTTGTATTTCTTACAGTGACGATTGCCAGAGCGATTGAGCTGAAGCACAACGCCACTCTCATCGCAGCGTTGGCGTTTGAGACGGCGAACTTCTATCAAAAAGCTGGTCGGTATTGCAGCACTCTTAAATGTTGTCAGTTATGTCTCTTACTGTACTTCGTGTTAGTTTTGTGTAAAACACAGTTTAATTGCGAGAGCGGTTCTGTTTTAAACTTGCAGCACTATACGCATGTTCACACTGTACGTCACTACAACAGTATTGTGCCCAAGTAAGGGCCCGTTCACATGTCTCATGTCTAAAAAACGCCACCCGTGCCTTTTCATCGTCACCTTCTTATCCGAGGTGCTTGGGGCGTTGTGCCTGCCATTTACTAAGCAACCAAAACCTGCGTGCTGCGGTGGCGCTGAAGTCCAGCACCGTGAATCCTCTCACAGTAGCCTTTCTGACCCGTTAGCAGAATGTTGTAACGTCTTTGGAAGGAAAGGCTGAAGCAGGTTAAACAGTCCGAGGAACCGACAGGCGGCAACACCCGGGTCTAAAGAGCGACGCCCGAGGAGAAGTGTCTTCAACCTGCGTTCTCTCTAATGGCCATCAGAGGGGGACTCCTCTTGTTGCAAAAAGAGGTGTGATTATATAGAGGTCTATGAGAAAATGACATTATTGGTTACTGTCTCAATGGACAGTCTATGGCCACAGAGCAAAATAAATACAATTCTAATATATATATTTTTTCACGTTACCTTTATTATCACTGGACAGACAGGACATTTGCTTTTAAGTATATGTGGGTGAAAAACAAACGAACTACAGAGGTCCTATGTTAATCACATGAAACGTATCAGGTGAGTCACAGAGACGGTGCTAAAGCCATAACCGTTCTGCAGCAGGGTATTAAAGGTCCGTATCTCTGTCCGCAGACCACACCTTGAACACCTTGGAGCCAGAGTGCAGTGGCAAATGGAGGAAGTACTTTCAGCTGAAGCAGCACTTTTACATGGCTTATGTAAGCATATCCTAACGCAGTTCACCGTACTTTTGTTCACGTAACGGAACCTAACCCAATTCCACGTCTTACTGTTAACTGTGTTTACAGGCGTACTGCTACCATGGACAGACGCTGCTGGCCAGTGACAAGTGCGGTGAGGCTATACGATCTCTCCAGGAGGCGGAGAAGTGTACGTATATCTGTGATTTAGCATTTATCCGTGGAAAGAACGTTATTTTTCTTCGGCATGATTTGTATGCACTCATTGTGTCACAATGTCTGCTATGGTTGATGGGACGTATTCACAGTACACTATCTCCACTATGTAATCATGAAAGCATGTATTGTTTGTTCAATTTGTCTCGGTTATGTCCGGTATGCACCAGGGGCGGGCCGGCCATCGGGGATACCGGGGGAATCCCCGGTAGGCCGACGGGGTTTGGGCCGGTCCAATACCGAACCACCTCCATCATCAACCGGCCCTCGCTCTGAGATCGCCTACCCCGACTGTATTCTATGCTTCACAGAACACGTTAAATTTACTCTAATACTTAAAGCTCATATTCACTGACGAAGATTTATACTCCTCCTCGCGATCTGTATTCACACTCGTGGTTTCCATCTGTGAGCCGGCAGCACCCCTACATACACACACACACACACACACACACACACACACTCACACACCCAGAATGCAATCTGCCCCAAAGAGGCGGGTCTATGAAGCAGTTTAGCCAATGATGCTTTAATGCTGATTGAAGATATAAATGAGTGACATACAATTTAGCCAATCAGCGTCCTCAAATAGATTCAGCTCTACTAGCCAACTAGTAGAAACAGCTGCGCGTTTCCGTCCGGACTAGTCTCTACAGGCGAGCGCTGCTCCTCCAAGAGCCGTTTCAGAGGAGAACTTTGGCGGAGAAACTGCACAATCAGACAGCAGGAAAGGGAAGCAGTACGCGAAGATTCTCTACTAGCTGTACACCAGACAGGTTTGGCTAGCTGGATGACGTCATGCTAATAACTTATTTCGCTTTTTAAAACAACGGGGACAGATCCAGCACGGACAGTTAGGGAGTGAGAGACATGAAGCACCTGCTGAGACATGATATATAGTTATAAATAAATAATTATATATATATATATATATATATATATATATATTAATAATAATATTATATTGATTGGATGTGGCACAGCCCTACAGAGAACATGTTCCACCAGCTCCACTGCGTATAACCATCTGATACTAGCCCAGAGTTCAGCATATTCATCTAGCAAACTATACCTACCTTGGAGTGTTACAATGGCGAGTATTATTTTATTCAATGTGTCCATCCGGGCAAATTGGTGGATCCAAATGTAAAAAAATTCTTTGTTATCATCCAAAATAATGTTAAGTGTATGGGTATTTTTCCAAGTAGGCCACTGACTGGTCGATACGTGCGATGCATTGAGTGGGCAACGTGCCGTGTATTGAGTGGGCCGGTCTGACAGTAACTCCCGGGCCACTTTTTCCCCCCCAGTCCGCCCCTGGTATGCAGTAATGTTGCTGTTGGGACTTGGAGAACATATTATATGCTCACTTGGGTTCAGTAACATGTCGTTGAAGCGTGATGTATTTTTTGCATATATGTCGTTGCACAGGTGTTTCCTGTGTGTCTGTTTCCTGCGTGTTGAAATGAAGAGTCCACATTACACCCCCCCCCCCCCCCCCCCTTGCCGCACACTGTCTCCATTCCTTTTGTGTTTACGTGAAGACGTCTCTGTTTAGGTTACTCGCATGCCGAGGCGCTGTGTAAAGAGTATCGTCAGACCAAAGGGCCCGGCACCACGGCCAAACCATCGGAGCAGCTATTCTTCCTCAAACTGGGCGGTCTCATTAAGAACACACTGGAGAAGTGCCAGAGAGAAAATGGCTTCATGTGAGTGAGTCGGGGCGGACACGCATGCACACGGACTCATTTACTGTATACGTTGTTGTTCTTACGTGGAAACCTCTACAAACTGTAATGTTTTCATGGAAGCATTTTGGGGCGGAGCATTTATTAATGGTGCATTAATGGTCTAGCTGCAACTAGGGTTGGGTACCGAAACTCGGTGCCGGTATGGAACCGGTTCCTATACGTCCGGTACCTACCGGACCGAAACGTAACGCAGATTTCGGTGCCTCATTTCGGTACTTGCGCCGTTTGAAATACTTTTTTGACACTACTCTGATGACTCCGTCCTGGCAGCAGGACTCGGTCCTCCGCTCCTCACTCATAGTATTATTACAACGGGGTCCTTAGCGCTGTCGCTCATAAGCACAACAACACAGGCACGCGAAAGCTGCTTCTTCTTCTTCTTCTTCTTCTCCTCCTCCTTTGAGACCAACTGGCGGTTGGCAAACGACGAATTGGCGCATTACCGCCACCAACTGGTCAAATAAAATAAGTCATGAGACGTGTCGTATTTTGCCAGAGGAGGAACATATGCTCATATTTCTGCAAAATAATTGCTGCAGTGTGTGTGTGTGTTTTGTATTTATTTATATTTATTGAAGTACACTGTAAACTGTTAACAGTTAACATATTGTTCATAGTTAAAAAGTTTGAAGCTGTAGTTTGAAGCCAAGTGTTTTGTATTTATTTATATTTATAGTATACTTTAACAGTTAATATATTGTTCAATCTGAAGAAAAAAGTATCGGTTCAGGCACCGTTCAGGCACCGGTATCGTTTTAAAAGTATCGTTTTTGCACCGGTATCGGAAAAAACCCAAATGATGCCCAACCCTAGCTGCAACACTAAAGCCTCTCTGATATCTGTTCCAAACTATGAAGAAATGTCCCGTGTTCAATTGTAACTTTGGACACATTTCCTCAGATACTTCCACAAGGTCCCAGTCGAGGCGCCCCAGCTGGAGTTGAAGGCGAGTTACGGACTGGCTGAGCCGATCCCCTTCGAGCTGCCGCCCCTCAGTGAGCAGTGCTCTTCTGAAGTCTATGCCACCTTTGACCTGACCAAGGGAGCCAAAAATGACAAGGTACTACGGCTCACCTCAGAGTTTAAAGTCTTTGTTCTGAGGAAAATATATATATATATATATATATATATATATATCTATATCCTTCAAGTGAGGGGTTTACAGGTCCAGTTTTAAACCTTCTGAACCCTCGAGGCTAACGTTAGCTAGCCTCCTACTGTTGACAGATAATAAAAACTGACAGTTTAAATTTCACCTCCGGTTCTCACTGAAGAACAAGCGACCATTTCTCGTCCGTTCCTGTTTGGCCTCACTGCAAAGCGTCACTACAGGAAGTTGTAGCACCACGTCCGTCTCCGCCTTGCTTACAGCTGCTTCCCCATGAGGTCACGTGAGAGAGATGCAACCCCATTTCAAAATCGGTCCGGATTTTAATAGTCCTGTAGTCTGAGGCCTGCTTTAGGAATCATCCATGTCCACATTGGATGTATTTTTCGTAAACGTCGGGAATTTGATTTTCGGGCAAAATAAAGAGAATAGCGTGAACCTCCATGTTCATGTGTGCGTTGTTGAGAAAATAGACTTGCCACATGTAGCGCTTTGAGTCGGGGTTGCGCCCAGGAGACGCGCCATAGACTCCAGCCTGCATGTAGCTGGTGCAGACATCTGCACAGTTTAAAATGAGATTGTATCTAAAAGAAAAGCGCCGCTTGCAGTCTAGATAGCGGGGTTAGACATTTGCGGTTTGTATTCATTCAATGCCCCTCTCGTGTGTGCGTGTGCGTGTGTTCAAGGCTGTGTTGCTTCACATTTGTGTTGTTGTTGCTCTTAACTCCAGGCCAAGCCCAAGGAGGAGGAGGTGAAACCAGTGAAGGAGCCAGATCTGAAGCCTCAGAAGGACACGGGCTGTGTCCTCTCCTAAACCATCTACTTGTCAGCCCTCATGCTTCAGTACCATCTATTGTAACGAGGGCATCCATACTTATTTTCATGTAAACCCTCCATAGGAAACAAATGTATATATTCTTTTTCATTCGTGGTGTTTTACGCTCCTGCTGAAACGTGCGTAGTGCATTCGGGTGTGACAGCCAGAGCCTTACCGGCCCACAGCTGCTCGTAAAGCAAACCCTAAAACAGTTTAGAAAAGACGGGAAGCTCTTAAGTAATTCACTGTCAGCGTAAATGCTAACTTCAAACGAAGGTCTTTACGTGAGGGAATTTCTAAAGTACAACAATTCTAAATGAGCCTTATTGGTGAAGCAGTCTTATTAATGGTGCCTTTGGCTACAGAGTGAACCTGCTCACTGCGGCCTCTTACAGAAGATGGTTTGTAACCTTTTCTTTGGCACTGGAGCGCTCTGGCCTGGTTATAGACGACTCAGATGATGGAAAGTGGCCTGTTAAACATGCTGGAAGAAATGCCCTCAGGACATGGATCTAAACAGAAAAAAATCTCCCCACGACATAGAATATGATCCAACCACTCACAAAGAGCAACTGCAGGAGATTGCATTCCCACAGCCGGCCTGTATGATCTGCGTGCATTTCAAGCCGATATTAAAACACACTCGTGATATTCAACAGGGTTGAGATGTAAATCAGTAGTGGACAGACAAAAAAAAAAAACGAACAAAACCGCATGTGTCATCGCTGGGCATATTTGGTTTGTTTCAGCTGTTGCAGTTTACAATCAGTACTTTATTTAGATCACATGACGTATATATACAGTTCTTTTTACACATGACAGCAGTTTTCTCTGTGTTTCTTACTTCTACTATTCATATAGGAAACGTTTTATTACTGGATGAATCATTCTTTGTCATGCTTAGGGATTCTGTTTTTAGGGATTCTTTATTTATCCCCAATATTAGTAGTTTAATTTATTTCTATTATGTAATATTTTAGTTAAATACTTACAGCATATACAATCCTGTGTGGCTTATGTTTTCGGTGTTGTTGATTTTCATTTCTTATGTTTCAGTGGCTGCACCACTGATATATATATATATATATATATATATATATATATATATATATATATATATATATATATATATATATATATATATATATATATATATATATATATATATATATATATATATATATATATATATATATATATATATATATATATAAATATAAAAACACATACGGTGAAATGCTTACTCTTGTGCAGTGTTCAGTTGCTGAGAGAGTGCTGTAGTCGACAGTTGAGTGTGTACCGTACATCTGTGGAGTGTGTTCCCCTTCCTTAAAGACAGAGATCGGGGCATGAGCGGTATCAGATCACACAGACAATCGTGTCTGAAGTTATCTTATGTGCTGCTGCCTTACAGAAGTCAAACACTCTCCCGCAGTTAAAGCGTGACTATCGGTGGCTGAAAAACTTTGTAAAAACTCACATACTGCTCACATGAACTTGTTCGTGCCCCGACACGTATAATAGCTCACCTGAGCTACACTCTAACGGTAGTGAAGATCAAAATCAAATTTCATTATAGCACACGGTAACGCCGTTGCACTTTATATCCAGCTGTGCGGCGAAGTTCAGTGTGGATCGGATGGAAACATCATGGCTAAGGCATGTAACCAATGTTCACTACACCTGGAACAGCAGGTTTAGAGTTGTAGAAGTAAGCCCAACACTAGTCCTTTGTTCTTTTCAAGGTTTATTTAAAGGGTGTGTCAGATCACCATTACGGTGTACACTCTCCTGTAGCTCATTCCTCCTCCAGCAGTGTCCGTCATGTAAAATGTATTTCTAACGGTATTAAATCACCCATACAAAGTCCATTCGTCCACGTCTTGTGCTCTTGTATGTCACCATGATTTAAGCGAACAAAACGTGTAAATGCTGGTTGTGTATTCTTTTTCTGTATTGTCCAACTGGAATTAATATTACGCCAAAGGGAAATGGAACACTATTATATGGAATTTTGTGAATATGCTAACAATATCTCATTTATGTATTAACATTATGCTATCATAATAACCTTTTTGCTTTGTATTTAATAATCATATTATACACATTTACACTAATTACTGATCGAGGTTCAGGATGGTGCACCTTCAGTGGAAGCCTCCGCCTCTGAGAAGTGAAGACAAAGCTGAAGTTCCTTCAACTTGCATTCTCTCTAATGTCCATCTCATGACTCCTCTGGTTGAATAGAAGTCTATGAGAAAATGACTCTACTTCTCTCTTGATTTATTATCTCAGTAAACATGAGTTTATGGTCTCAATCTCTAGTTTCAAGTCTTCAACACAGCATGATGTTCATTTAGTAGATGATGGTCCATTTAGAGTCAAATAGACGCAGAGTATGCTGTGGGGCGGGGCTACCTTGTGATTGACAGGTTGCTACCACGGCTTTGGCCGGTCTGAAAGTTGTCTGTGGTTTGTCTTACTTGAACCCTTTCACAATGTGTTTTTAGTCAGTGAAAGTTAATTGTAACATTGTTGGTCGCCTAAAATGATGTTCGGCGTTCAGTTGTGCTCATGTCGCTTCTGGTTGCAGAAAATCAAGATGGCGACGGCACAAATGCGGAACTTGAGGCTTCAAAACTGTCGTCCACAAACCAATTGGTGACGCCACGGTTGGTGGTGCTGGTCTGAGTCAAAAAGTCCAGGGCCATTTGTCATTCCTATTTGCTGCTACTTCAAACAGATGTATAATATTAACGTGGCCCTCTGGAGGAGTACACCCCAAGACTTTTAGAGAGATGTCTCCTCACCACCCACAAGTTACTTTAAAACCTTCATGCGTGAAGGCTCCACTTTGCCGCTATCTGTAAATTAATTACATTTGACCTTTTAATCAAGATCTCTAAACACCAAATTCGTCAGACAGGACACATCCAAAAATAGTGTCTCCTGGATTTGCATATTTTTACCTGCAGGTATGCACCATGTAGATGTGAATGAATGGGATGTTTTATCTGACATTCAGGCCAGCCTCAAGGGGCAAACAGAAGAAGTTTAAAGGGCTATAATTGAGAGTAAACCATGACGTTCTACACAGCAAAACAAGCCCAACCCCCTCAAACCGGGGAATGACACTGATTGCCTCACAGTGACCGCTCTGGAACTGTTTCCCCGTGATAAGGTGTGCACTGTTGTATTTGTGTGTCTCCGGTTTCAAGTGTGATCCCGTATCCTGTAGTTGTTTTTCTCCACAAAGCGGAGTCTGCGTGGACGGACACGCAGCACAGCTGTGTCACCACAAAGCCTTGACGGTGCGTCGCATTTGGAGCGACAAAGAAAAACTTATGAAGAATGAACGACAGCCACCAGGAAGTAAGTGTTGTAATAATGAGGCAAGACAAACAGACATGTTAGCTTAAGGTTGTGTGCAGTAACAGCACAAGTGTAAGTTAACTTTGAACAGCTTGTGTGTGACTTGTAGTGAATCTTCTCTCTGAGAAGAGAAGTTTAAAAAAAAGCCTATACAATGCTGGACACAGAGACTACTTGTCAATGCAAACAAAAGCGTCTCTAAAGACCTGTCCGATGTGTCAGCCCTCAGCAGACGTACAAGAAACCGAGTTTGGGAGTCCTGCCCGGTCCAAGCAGAGGAGGATCATCCACTTCTCCAGCGGTGAAACTCTGGAGCAGAAAGACAGTGAGGAGGAGGAGGAAGAGGAGCAGTCATCAAACAGGCCTCCCTTCGGAGAACCAGAGAGGGTGGGACACTGTTAAGAAAATACATTTTCACGTTACATCTAATACTAAGTCATGTTTTTTTTTTCTGACTCTTCTCTCTCAGACTAGGTTGTCATTCAAGAATGTGGCCAGTCTAGTTGGGAGGATTGCACTGCTGAGTACGCAGCTTGACAATTAAATGCATTCAAGCATACTAAATCAACAATAGTCTCTAATTATAGCTCTGGAGAAAGTCTCACTTATTATGCCACTGTCGCCAAAATATAGCTTGCGATTTCCTTGGAGAGAGACTAGCTGGTGCACTAGGAATGAATGCGGCCAAATACCAGTATGCCATAGATCAACATCATCGTGACCACAAGGTAATGTAAAATTCAAGAGCAGCAAAACAAGCACACTCACAAGATACTTCTTTTGTAGTAATAGTTTGTTGGGGGCAGGAAATGGGATGGAACTGCCCAGTCTCTCAATAACAGACTGACAGGCCTGTGGGTGGTTATTTCCTTGTATCTCACTCATAGACTACAACAAGCAGCCAGGCCACGGACAACCTCGTGGAAGGACAGGCAGAGACTGTCCACCTCTACCCCGGGCCGGAGGATCGGAGTCATTACGGAGCTACGGGAGAAGCACGGTGCCCTGCTGACTCCCAGGCGAGCTGTTATGAGAAACGCATGGACAGAAGTGAAGGACGTCATAACAGAGCTTATCAAGAAGATTCATTTCAATAAAGAAGAAAATAAGTAAAGCAAAGAAATGAGAGTTGTGACTTTATGTGGTGACATAATACTGAAGGGTATACGATAAAATATAGAAAAGCAGTAGGCATTATTGCACTGACTTAGCAAGAAGTTGTTGATCGCTTAAGAGTATGTAGTGTAAAAGTTCATGGAAAGCAAAATACACCGACGAGGATGGGATTCGAACCCACGCGTGCAGAGCACAATGGATTAGCAGTCCATCGCCTTAACCACTCGGCCACCTCGTCAACGATGCTCGAGACCAGACCATACAGGAATAAAACCTTTACAATTTGTCACCCATTCCTAACCGTTTCATGAGTACGTTCCAAAAACTAATCGTATGTTTGTTAGCCTGGCTCTGGCAAGCACGTACCTTGCTAACACTAGCTGACTTGCTAGTGAGTCATGCTAATGAGCAATGCTAACGTTGCCTACGACGAAAAGTGTAACGTTAAAAGTTGTGAGTATCATAGTTTGTGTCGTCTGAAATACTCTCTCTTTCACGGATAAAGCACGAGACATTTGCACGGGTGCGATTTGAGTTAACGTAACGTAAAATGTAACGTTGGCATCAGCTCGCTTAAGTTTTCTGCAACACCGCCAGCTAGTGTTAAGTTGAATAGTGTTATCATTTACATCATTATATAACGTTACTAAATATCTAGTACATGTGACGTTTACCTTAGCGTCCCACCACTACTAACGTTACCTAACTTACATCTGACTCTAGCTGTAACTACATGTACACTCTTAAAATATGACATCCAGGTAGTGAAAGGGAATACACTCTACTAGAGAACCCCGGTAACGTAAGAACACTGAATGTTGTGAAAACCCAGTCAAATCCGAAGACTCACCGGAACACCTGTTACAGTAATGATTTCTTCCAGTCAAAATATGAATCCACAACCATAAAAAAACAACTGCTGGTCTTAACTTGGGGTCTATTTTACCTCTTATTTTGTTGAAAATCCAGACTCAATCTGCTCCTACTTGTTGTGAATAAACTGGGTTTACACAATAACAGTGCTGGTTTGGGGTATTTGTCGCCATCTAGCGGTTGAATTAGCTCATTGTAAAGAACACCAAAGCCAATGTTGGTAGAACTCGCTTGTATCTCAAGTAAATCTGAAAAAAACTTTTGTTGTTATGTCACATAAACATGATAACATTTATGAATTCAGGGTTACTATGAGATGTTAAAACAAAATCTGATAATGAGCCAGATAACAGGGGCAGGTAGTGTAAAGAAAAAAAAAAAAGCATTCCACTGCAGCCTTTTGCACATAAAATACCTTTCATAAATCAGCTCACCAATCAGTAACACCGAAGAGCCAAAGTCCCTCAGGTACTCTGAGGAACTGGCGTAAACTTCATTCAAGGGCTAAAGGTCATATCTTGTTAACGTGCGCATCTAAAGCAAAGCCGTTTACTTGACACAGCAGGATGATGGAGCGAGCTCTGTTATGGTTTGGTCTAGTGGCCCTCGCCAATTCATACACTGTAAGTATTTATCCATTCACGATGAGGGAAGCGTGATGTGATTAACTGGGTGACGACTCGCACTGTTTTTTGTTTTAATCAGATACCCGTTTCCCCTGAAGTACACGGTACGTCAGATCCTAAACTATTTCTTCCAACAAATAACAACTGTTGACAGGCTGTGAGAAGAGTCTGAGCCATGTCTGTGCTTGTGTTCCAGAGGTGTACAAGAACGGCGAGGACGAGAACCCCATCCTGAACCTGGGTGAGCTACAGCATTTGTTCGTTGCTCCGGATCCTGTAGCAATGTGTGAAGTGTTGATCTAAGCTGTGTGTGTGTGTGTGTGTGTGTGTTTCTGGTTTAAATATAAATGTGTTGTTGCTGTGCTACAGGATCAGACGCCGACCTGCTAGAAGGGGACATTTTAATTCCAGTAAGTTGTATTTTAATGGAAATGTTTTCTTATTATTAAGAAAAACTGATTTTGCTTCATCATTGCTAATTCGTCCTTGAGTGCTTTATTGGCAGCTCTGCTCCGATGTGTCACATGTCAGGCGGACGGGACTGTTGGCGCTCTTGCTCTTGAGTAATTTTACTGCTACATCTATTTCAGATAACAAGATGGGCTTTATTGTGTGTGTGTGTGTTTTTATGAGCATCGATTAGGTTTATGCACATCATTTGTTTTGCTACTTTTTAAAACACCTCTCTCGTGCTACAGGAAGGAAGGAATGCCATGATTGACAAAAGATACAGATGGAAATTTCCAATTCCTTTCATTCTGGGCGATGATTTGGGTGAGTTTCTTTTTCACCATACTCACTCTCCACCGTTCAATGACTCTCCGGGGATGAAAGAAAACTGTGTCTTCTTTTGTGACTTTCTTTTGTTTTTGTTCTCAGACCTGAACGCCAAGGGCTGCGTCCATCAGGCTTTTGAAATGTATCGGCTGAAGTCTTGCATTGACTTCAAGCCTTATGAGGGAGAGAAGACGTTCATCAAGTTTGAAAAGAGAGGCGGGTAAGTGGCTGCGTTTGCAAAAAGAATCTCCAGTTCACGGAGTTAAAAATTGCAATAACCTGATAACTCTCTGCCTGTTTAACCCGTTTTTAATCGTGGGTTCGCGTTTAAGTTAACTGTACCTACTGCGCCCAGGTGTTTCTCCAACGTTGGTGACCAGCAGACCGGCCAGATTCTGTCCCTGGGGTCAGGCTGTGACCACAAGGCGGTGATTGAACACGAGCTGCTCCACGCTCTGGGGTTTTACCACGAACAGTCCCGCACAGACAGGGACGACTACGTCGACATCTGGCTGAATCAGGTGACGCCGGGTACGTCCGGGATCTGATAACACGCAGCGACCTTCGACACTTCTTAAGGCATTTTACGTAGTTAATAATGACTAAATCGATGTGAAATTTCCACCACAGGACTTGAAAACAACTTCAACAAGTACAACGACGACTACATCACCGACCAAAACACGGCGTACGACTACGAGTCCGTCATGCATTACAGGCCCTTCTCCTTCAATAAGAACGAATCCGTCCCCACCATCACCACCAAAATCCCGGAGTTCTACAACATCATTGGCCAGTACCTGGACTTCAGCGAGATGGACACCCTCAGGCTCAACCGAATGTACAACTGCTGTACGTATATGCTGCACGGTTCAGTTCCCTACTTTGATATGTTCATCTGTTTTCCTTGGAAGTTGGAAATGGGCCAAAACTTTCAAATGACCCTCTTCCCTCCCCAGCTGGTCCTCTCACCCTGCTGGACCAATGTGCCTTTGAGTATTCCAGCATTTGTGTGATGATCCAGGCCTCCTCCGACGATGCCGACTGGGTCCACACCAAGAGCAGTGTGGGTGCAGAGGATCACACCCTCCTGGGAAGATGCAGAGGTCAGAGTGGACTGTTGTCTCCCAATTAAAACTCCCAATTACTGACAGCATGAGAGAAAAAAATGAAGTTGTATGCTGCAAGATGCTTTCCTTGTTCTTCCCTACTCTAGATGCTGGGTACTTCATGCCCTTCAGCACCATGACTGGGAAGCCTCTGGAGTCTGCACTGCTGGAATCCCGAACCCTCTACCCCAAGAGGAAGCGTCAGTGTCTGCAGTTCTTCTACAAGATGACCGGAAGGTCCACGGACAGGCTGGTGATCTGGCTCAAGACGGACGATGGCACAGGCACCGTTCGTAGAATGAAGAAAATACACACTCTTTTTGGTAAAATATGAAGTGCCCATGTTTATGGAGGACACATTTCCCAGCAGACACCTAAAACACCTAAAGCCACCAAAGTACACAGCTTTGCATCAAGGAAAATATTAATTTGAACATTTGTTTAGCTGCTCGGTCGTTTGAAAATTATATTCAAATCAAGTTATTGTAAGACATCATGAAACATACTAGCTGGACAGTTACTAAGTGTCTGGACAGTTAATACGCATATCCGCTTCTTGCCGACAGTTAGATGAGAAGAACTATACTGTCTGCTAAATACAGCCGGGCTCTGTCCAAGGCTGGACAGGAAAGGTTGCAAAGTTATTTCAGCAAAAGATGTTCCTGCAAATAACCACAAGTTGTCCTTTGCACATTTTTGTTTGTGCACGAATTATAAAAAGCATGTTAATGAGTATAACTTTTTTTTTTTTACGTTTGGACAGAACCAGGCTAGATGTCCTCTTTTGTTTCCAGTCTTTATAAAGGAAAAATTCAACATTTTGGGAAATACGCTTATTTGCTTTCTACACGTGGAAGATCGCCCACGTCCCGATGGAGGTAGGGGTGAAATTCCGCTGTTCTTTCCAAGCGGCCTCCGCCGGTGGCATCTACATCGACGACATCAGCCTGACCGAGACACGCTGCCCCAACGCCGTGTGGAGGATCCAGAACTTCTCCAAGATCATGCAAACGGCCAACAACAGCACCGTTATTGACAGCCCTCGTTTCCACAGCCCCGAGGGCTACGGCTACGGTGTCCGTGTCATGCCATTGTCGAGTTACACTGATTACACCGGGAACTACGTGGGGCTGTACTTCCACCTGGTCAGCGGGGACAACGATGTGGTGATGCAGTGGCCGGCGGTAAACAGACAGGCCACCTTGGTGGTGATGGACCAAGACCCAGACATTAAGCTGAGGATGTCCTCCGCTCGCAGCCTCACCACCGACATGAGGAAGAGTAAGCGCTCCACTATCCTCCAGCATGTTAGATTGGACTGTGAAACAATATTTATAGATCCATTTAAACAATCAAATGTTATGTAAAAAAAGTGCTTTCCAATGCATGAGCTAACAAAAAGGTCAACTTAAAATTGTGGAGCTAACAACTACTGAAGACATCACCAAATGTTTTAGTGCAGCTCTTACATAACATGTTCGTGTAGTGTTCTTGGTGTGTCCATGCTAGCAGCTCTGTGAGCACCGAAAGTTATTACAAGTTATCCTGAAGGGGAAGTCAATGTATCTGGTAGATGAGACATTGTACTGAAAACACAAATGGTGCTAAAGTCAGGGAATCACCAAAGTCCTTCCTCTGGCGAACGTCTCTTCAAAATGTCAAGACAATCCATCCAATGGCTGCGATGCGACCGATGTGAAGTCACAGGTTGCTCTTTGATGGGATCCCTCCTCACACGGCAGCTCTGTCTCTTTGTGTCCTCTAGCACCAGACGGACAGCTGTTTTGGGACAATCCGTCTAAGGTGGGGACTTACGACCCTTTCTGCGACTGCTACAGAAGCGAGTCGTGGGGCTGGAGGAACTTTATCAAGCACTTTGACCTCAAGAGACGCAATTACCTCAAGAATGACGACCTCATCATCTTCGTCGACTTTGAGGGTAAGTGGTCTTCTTGTTCAGTATCATTTTGTGTTGCGCGCATGACGGTGATTATTTCTTCGTCCACAGACATAACATCCCTGATCAAAACAGAAGTTCCCATTAAACCACAGGAGTAAGGCCACTCAGGATCTGACATCATGATTAACTGGAGGTAAGGCATCTGACTTCTATTTCAAATACTACATCACACTTGTATGTTGACTTTTATTTTTTTTTGTCATTTGAAAATATCAGATGCAACATATGCAGCTGGGATGCGAAGAATGACCTGTGAAGATGAGGAAAAGATGGAAGATTACTGCTGTGACACAATATAAGAGTCATACACATAATAAAAAAACAACTTCAAATGTAAAGTTATATCTGGTACATAATCAATGAATAAATGTTGCAATAGTGCTTGTGTATAATAAGCTTTTAAAGAGCGTCATCATCTATCAAAGAAGAGTGAAGGAGGACGAATGGGAACTCACGAGGCTGAGGGTAACAGAATAAAGATGAATGAGCATGGGAAAACAGGAAGCTTATTGATTCTGACAGTTCAAACGTTGGGTATTTGTATTATATCATGTTAAGCTCAGGGCAAAGCACTGAACACACGGAAATACAAACAATTTAGAAGCAAGCTAAAGGATGTAACTGAGGTCTACGGACAGCTTAAGCACAGAATCATGTCTTTTTATGACTATAATCTATGATATACTATAATGAGTTTTTTGATATACTATACAATGACTTTTTTCTTACTTTTTACCACATACTATAATAAGACTTTAAAATACTATTCTATGACGTTTATTACTTGATATCACATACTATATGTCTTTATGACATACTATACTATTTTTTATGACATACTATTATTTCACTTTTTTGACTATGAATTTGCATGACTTTTTATGATATATTATAATATGAATGAAGTGTAACAAAATGCAAACCCAGCCTGATTATCAGACTGGGTTCACTCTTACTGGGGATGAAAAGCTGTCGTCCTCTGCCAATTAAATTTTTCACCATTATTTTTTTAAGTCCCTGAACTTTGTGGAGGTGCAATAATAAATCACTCAAATCATCCTCCTTTAATATCAATGAAATCTGCTGCATTGACATTTGATAGGGAAACAGGTTATCAGGTTCTAGTGGTGTTATGGCACAACAGATTCAAGTTGTAAATGAAGATTACAAGTGCTGGCACTCGAGGCAAACTCTTTAATGCACACCCTGAAGGCATCACCACTCTCATCAATCAGTTAAGGCGACAAATCCCTGGAAAAAAAAACATTGTTTTTTTTTAATGCACTGGTCAAGTTTGAGGTTTTGGTCTGTTTGGCTTCCATAACATGTATTCTTTCAGACTAGTGGAAGGAAATCATCCAAAATACACTTTTAAGTGTTTATTTTACTACTTTGTCTATTTGCATTTCTCCTAAATTCACCAAAAGTTACCATTAGATAATGCCTCATTTGCATATTTAAACATAATTGTTCGGAAAACTTGTAATACAAAAAATAATTGTCTTTATGTAAGTAACCAACTGGGGAAGTTTCATGGTGATATCTATTAGTTTTTTTTTTTTTTACCATATTCACCTGTCGTGTCTTCAAAACGTGTGTAAATTTACAAAACATATCTTTAAAAGTTAGAAATCTCCACTTCAGTTGCAGTTTTATTCCCATCTACAGTATGTTACTGAGGGGTTTGTTCATATATTGTTTATAGCCTGATTTAAAGAACACTGTATTACTTAAAACATCGAGAAAATTGATTTCCATACATCTGTTGACAGTATTTTCTGATTTATGGAGTGATACAAGAAGATATTCAAACTTCCCTCTGTAAAAACCTTTGACTGTAATATGTCACCGAAATTAAACAAGAATTTTGAACCTGGCTTTATCAATGTTCACATTTCTGTTGTGGAAATGTGTGCAAATCAGCACACATTTAATAAGATAATGCCTCATTTCAATATTTAATCATACAATTTCAGAAAACTTATGTTGCTCTCTACTAGTTTTAATGTTTTCTTATTCACCTATGTCTCTAACACAAAGAGGACATGGTTTTGACACAAACAGGCAACCCCTCCTGTTCCTCACAAGGATGCTTTCTGTGGCCTACATGACTTGGTAAATTTCCATCCCCAAGCAACAGAGGGGTCAGAGGTCAAACCCACTAACAACATAACTGCCTTTTTTATTAGACTTAAGATCAGAGTTCATATTATCCTACAGTTGATTCTGGTGCCTCTGTACAGGGTCAACAGCTTATTGTGCCGCCATTACCCGTGCATGCCAGGACACCCGACAACATGTCAGTCGTATAAGAGGCAGCGAGGACACGTGTGAAGTGCCTATTACTCATTGAACACCACAATCCTGATCAAAGTTCCCCTCCAGCTGCTGTCTTTATGGGCATGTTCATGTAGCTTCAGAGAAACACCTTTGGGTCTATAGCGACATGGGCTCCGGGGACAGTTTGAGGAAAATCGCCGCGCTGATCGGAGTCTTTGTGGTTTTGACGGTAGGGGCATTTGTAATTCATTCACATTGAGAGAAGAAATTGAAAACAAAGTCTCTGTAGAGGGGTTTCAATTTTGACGTACCCCTTTTTGTGCGCCAGGTGCAAGCTGTTCCTACACGTACCGGTTTGTTCCCGTTAACTTGATCACATACACGTAAAACAAGCATGTTTTTAAAAATAACCCTTTTTTCGCAGTAACAATACATTTATCTTCCAGGTGATTATGCATATGCTGGTGAACTGAGGCACGACATACTTGAGATCAATAGAGGTATAGTCTTTTTTAAAGCCCTGTCTCCTTTCGATACATGTGTTTATGTGCTTTGTTCATTCATATTCATTAAGCACTAAACCTGTGTTTCTTAAGGGTTAAACCACCTGTTTGAGGGAGACATCGCTATTGATGTAAGTATCTTAGAGATGAGATGTTTGTCAAGAACTCAAAAGCAGATTCTGAACCCTTCCAATGTGCCTTGCAGCCCAGCAGGAATGCAATCCTCAATCAAACACTGAGATGGAAGTTTCCCATTCCCTACATCTTAACTGATTCTTTAGGTACACTGTGCACGACGGAGTACATTTCCACCAACAAATAATCTAACGAGAAGGTAAATATACACATGCTGATATGGAATTCCCTTTATCCTAGAACTGAATGCTAAAGGCGTGATCCTCCAGGCTTTTGAGGAGTACCGTTTGAGATCCTGCGTGGACTTCAAGCCCTATGCGGGAGAGAGCAGCTACGTCTCCTTCACCAAGCTGTCTGGGTGAGCTGCACCCAACTTTATGGGATCATGCCGTGTCATCAAAAGCGTTACGATGTGGACATCTCGTGACAAAATGCTAGTCAGAAAGCACTAACAGAACGTTCGCTTGATCAGGTTGTGATTTCAAACCTCCATTCTATCAATGCAGATGCTGGTCGTATGTTGGAGACGATAGAACAGGCCAGAATGTGTCCATTGGGGCCAGGTGTGACACCAAGGCCATCGTGCAGCACGAGCTCCTCCATGCTCTGGGCTTTTACCACGAACAGTCTCGCTCAGACAGAGACGACTATGTCAAAATCTGGTGGGACCAGATTGAAGAAGGTGGGTCACAATTGTATCATTTGTTTGTTTTGTTTTATTCAGGCCTGTGACCAGGATTTAATAAATACTCCAAGTTCAAAGAGATATTCATTGAGAACATTTAATATACACCGAACGAAAATTAGGCTGGGCTTTTTAATCAGACTTACCACTGCATGCAGTGGTAAGTCTGTTTTCAAATGTAAATTTACATTATCTGAAAAAAGAAAAAATACAAGGAATTGAATTTCAACAAATAACCATACTTTTCAAAGGATATGTTTTACAGCTTCTACATATACAGTACATATGTTATGTGGGAGCACTGTTTGTAGGCGTTGATACACCATCACTTGACATGGCGATGTTATTTCCTCCTCGCAGGGAAGGAGCACAATTTCAAGAAGTATGAGGATGACTTCATCACTGATCTGAACACGCCATATGATTACGAGTCCATCATGCACTACAGGCCGCTGTCCTTCAACAAGAACGACAGCATCCCCACAATCACCACCACCATACCGTATTTCAATGAGGTCATTGGCCAGCGGCTGGACTTCAGTGCTGTCGACATCACCAGGCTCAACCGCATGTACGACTGTGGTGAGTGTCTCCTTTCCTGCCCGCCTACGGGCTAGAGAAGGTATCCTGGCAGGGAAAGTGGTTACGTGATGTGTAAGTAAAGTAAAGTACTTATTTTATGTCACACTAGATCTGAAATACATTTACATCGTCCTCTTAAAGCTGCACTAAAATAACTGTCACCCAACTCTGACGACCCCCCTCACCTTTCCGAGTCAATGTGGAGCTCGTTCAGCTGCCCCCTAGTGGCCAAAAAGTCAATAAATATGTCTTTCTGCAATAAAATAACAGCCACAGATATTTGTTTGACGTAAAAATCCCATTAGTACTTAGAAAATCCTCCATATTAACCCCAGAAAATATTTTTTGTTGCTAACTTTCCTGTTCCAGCCAACACAGTCACTCTCTTGGACCAGTGCTCCTTTGAGCTGATCAACATCTGTGGAATGATCCAGAACGAGGAGGACAACGCAGACTGGGTCCAGACGCTGAGCAGTCCTGCTGATATGGACCACACCGTGGCAGGGCTCTGTAGAGGTACTGAACCTGTGTTCTAGATCAAGGGAACAGTGCCTTGCAATTAAATATATTATTACAAAATGGAAAGAATATGGCACCACCACAAACCTGCCAAGAGAGAAATACTCACGGACCAGGTAAGAATGCTATTAATCAGAGACCTTAGGTAACCCCAAAGGAGCTGGAAAGCTCCACAGTATCTTTCCATAGGACCACTATTAGCGTTACACTCCACAGAGCTGGGCTTTATGGAAGACTGGCTAGAAAGAAGACATTGCTCAAAGAAAAATATAATACACATTCGGAGTCTCACATGCTCCTTTTGGTGAACTCCAAACAATCCCCGTCATCACTATAATTCAGTTGACGTTTCATGTACCGAAGGTTTTTCCCTTTCCAGATTCTGGCTACTTCATGAAGTTTGACACATCTTCCGGCGCGGTGGGAAGCAGCGCCTTGCTGCTGTGAAACTGAGAATGTCTTCTGCAAGAAGCTTCACAACAGGTAAGCCCAGGTCACTGACAGTCAGGAAGAAGAGAGTCTGATGAAAGAGTTGGTTTAGCTGATTTACATCTAACAGTATTAAGTATAGTATAGTATAGTACAATAGTATTAAGCCACGCAGATAGTTTGGCTTTCACTTGGTCAGATTTTGAGATTGTTGCTCCACCCCAGGTACAGTGTCAACACCAGACACTGTATCACTCCCATTTTCAAACTCAACGTTCATTTTGATGTGAAGTTTTTTGACTGCGTCTTGCATGGTTGTGACGCGATCGTGGTGACGAACTCAGTCCACGGACAGAAAGAAATATGAACACAGGACAAAGTACTCAGAACCTCATTTGTGGTAGTTCCTGCTACAGTAGGTGTCTCCACGACCACATTTTGCCACGATGACTAAAACTCTCAAGGTGAAAACAACACCAGCATCGCTGTCGCGGCAGAATGTGCAGCCGTCAAATTAGAAATAAACGGTAGCATTGAGAATGCATTGAGTGGTATTGCAAATATGTTCACTTTACACAATTGGGAATCTTCTGCCAGCATTCCTCTTTTGCCTTATTTACACCAACAGTGTTGGGTTTTGCAGTAATAATTATTTCATAGACAGCGCGCAATTGGTCCATTTAGTTCGGTAGGAGAGTCACAAAGTCTGAAGAAAAAACCTGGGTTTACTAAGGGAACGGGTATCTCAAAGCCTGGCATCGTAGAAGTTGCATCATCTCCCACTCTCACATCATATTATAACCGCAAATATGTGAAATTGAGAAACGGATAACGTTTGTTTGTTTTTCTTGTCTATATCCCCCCCCTCCCCCCCTCTCAGACACTTATTCTCGTTGGAACAGACCAACAGCTACTTCAGGTGCAGTGTGGGATGTTGGCTGCATGTGCTTCCGCGGTCAAGGCTGGAGCACTTTCATTTCTCACAAGCACCTGCACAGCAGGAGCTTCCTCAAAGACGATGTCCTCATCATCACTGCTGACTTCAATGGTGAGAGTCAAAAAATATCAGCTCCTCTACCCTAAAGACTATTCCTACATCAGACAAATGGTCTGCCAGACAATAGCAAATTTTTTTCGGAACATTTCCAGCGTGTTCATTTCATAGAATTAATTTTTGCACCGACTTCAAATCTTGTCTCTCTTACACATTCAAACATTGGCATCTTGAATGAGCCAGTGCTTTATTGGACATTTTCATGAACTTTTTTAATGATCTTTTCCTTAGATTTGACCCACCTGATCAAGACCGAGGTGCCTGTAAAAGCGGCCGCACCGAGCAATGACATCACGGACGAGGAGCCAATCAGCGAGATGGAAATGAGACCGGAGGTTTCAAAACACAGAGAAGCCCGTTCCGCCAACCCCTGTCATCCCAACCCTTGTTTCAACGGAGGCGTGTGTGTGGAGAGCGAAGGGAAAGCCTCATGCAGGTGTGTGTGTTTGCAGGGGTTAATATACAGCACACGTTGCTTGCATTCCTATACTTTAAAAATTTAGGATTTCTAGAGAATTGGTTATATATTTTGGGCAATCCTCACTTACAAAAAAATATGGATTCAAATTCAATGTCAATGAGGCACAGGGTAAAGCTAGAGAAAGCACTTACTTACAGTCTTGCACTCATAAGTTGAAATTGTGTGTTAAGTACATAACTAGAGCCAGGTCTCCCTTAGCTTAGCTTAGCATAAAGATTGGAGGCAGAGGGAGGCAGTATCCTTCAAGGAATTTTGTGACATTTGAGCTTTTTTTGCAGACAGTATGACAACATCTGTACTGCTATCATGTCTGTTTGTTAAGTGAGCTGGAGCCAGAAGGCAATTAGCTTGAAGCATGAAGACTGGAATCAAGGAGAAATCTCTGTGTCTCTGTTTATTTTAAAATATACACAAACAGACACGTAAAGCGGTTTTATTGGCAGTTACAAGCTTTGACTATTTCTTGGTGAACAAAATGTAGAAGCAGTGACTTGTTGGAGTTTTGACATCACCATGAGGTTGCTGCACAGAAGTGCTGGGGGGACGGATAAACTGCTTTCCCCTACTTTTAGTCGTCATGCCATGTTAGCTCCCAAACTGGCTTTAGTTTTGTACTTCAAGCACATACATGGAGTGGTGTCGATCTTTTCACCAAACACCAAACTGCTAACCACTGTTCTTGTTAGCCAGATGACACAATACTCAGCAAATTCAGTACTTCGCCAAAAAGAAACAATAGCTCAGCATGTGTGTCCAACAATATACTTCAAAGCAATTATACGTGCCTCAGGTAATATTTTTCCTTATTAAAAAAATCTGTGATTTTCAGGTGTGCGTCAACCCAGACCAACTACTACGCTGGTAAGAGGTGTGAAGAACTGAACATAGACGGAGGCATCGTGGGAGCTCTCATTGGTGGCGCAGCAGGGACCGTGATTCTGACACTGGCTATCTTCACCGTCATCAGGAGAGCTCAGTGAAACACGTGTCTTCTGCATTCATTCAACAGTGGAATCAGAGAAAACAATGCTGCCAATATTGGAGAGAGAAGTGTTTATAGACTTTTCTTTTTTGGACACTAATTGCATCGCAAGCCCCGTATTTTGTGTGCCCCTACATGAAACAAATCTGTAGAAATTAAGCCCCAATCAGAGCAAGAGTTTGTTAAATTTGTGCGGTATGTGGTTTAGATTGATATTGAAACTTCGCAATCATGCATAGTATAATGAACAATGAAAGACATTATATTCTTTGCTTTTATTTCAATGCATATGTTTATACATACAGCGGTTAGACACACAGAGTATAAAGGTTGTAGTTCAAGTAGAAACGTGTTCATTTACATTAAAATCATCAAACCATGCCAAACCTGTAAAAACAATTTCTATGTTCTAAATACAATCAGCTTAAACTAGTCGTACAGAATGCACACCATCCAATAATGTGGTTTGAGTCAGTAATAATCTAAAGCCCCTCCTTAAAGCAGCTAAATACAGGAATAATTTAGTATTGTGTTTCATTTCTTTGCCACTTATAATGGAAAATAATCTGTATCTGCTTCACCCTTAACAAAATGTATGCATTAGCTAGATTTATTAATCCCCGGAGGGGCTGTTTTCATGTAATATCTTTGTCAGCTGAGGATGATAATGGTCAGTACTGGAGCAACTAATAATAATAATGGTCAATTCTATCAAACACATACATATTAGCAAAATGAGTGTTATATTTAATTCCTGAATTAAAGTTTTATCTCAAGCATGTTAAATTAAGCTTAGAGATGAAAATGTAATTTAAACATACGATAAACAACATAAAACAATTAACCTTATTTTAGGAAATCCATCTCTATTATCTATATCATCTTATGTAACTGTCTAGGAACTATAATCCAACACAAAGCCGACTCTAGGAGTTGTGGGCTTCACGTGGAGCTGCATACGAGACTAGATTCACAAATTCACTCGATATATATTCTGACTACATGCGGTGCAAAAGTGATTCACTGCTTATTAAACTGACAGACCCACTTCATGTAACCTAACGTAGCGTGTTGGTGAAGATGCTACTTGCTATGGTAACTGCAGCCACATTGTCAAAGTTTGTCAAACTGTCCAACATGTATTTTTATCACAAAAGCGGGAAAACAAACAAAAGTGGTCGCATAAAATGTTACATTGCTACTTTACTTTTTCCACGTGGTAGATTCACCAAACTGTTCTAAACAATACACTGCTGCATAAGGAAATATTAGAATCACGAGAAATGCTGCTGACTCTAATGTGTTCTGCTTAAAATTAGGTTGTAATTTACCATTCGCTAGGCTCCGTCCCCCACTGTTACTCCATCAAGCTGTTAGATCTACCATGGAGCCCACACTGTTACTAACTGCACTCACTGTATAAATATGATCTAATATTCAAACAAGTTATCTAAGATAGATTTCAGAGCGAAGCAGACAGAAGGGTCTACAATATGGGTTTCAAAAGGATGTTTGTGGCATTGAAGACGCAATAAATGCCTGGAAACAAGTAGATGAAGAGACTGCCAATGACGTATCAGAAGACTGACCTCAGTCTTTATTTGTCTTTCGTGTATGTCGTTGAAGTCAAATTCTTCGTGCTGTCACTCTTTCCATTTGATTTTCCCTGAGGGTGGAATAAAACAGAGATATAATGCATGTTTCCATCTTTTATGGTTTAATTCTGGATAGACCTCATTGGTAAACTTACCATTATCAGCTTTATCATTTCATCTCGAACCTGTTAATAGTAACACAAAAAATGCAGATGGTAAAACTAAGCAACATAGTACCTGGCAACATGTGTAGGCCCAAGGCATCAAAACCCTGCCTCCCATGGTACAGGTAAGAATCCCCTACTTATGACCACAGGGCATTTTGGAGATTTTCAATAAATCACTGAACATACTGACACTGATAGAGCATTGATTAAACCTACCTTCTTCTCTGCCAAACACCCTGTGATAAAAAGGAAAAAGCCCTGCAAGAGAAGAGATGAAGTACAACAGGTTTTTATTTTCAAGCATATTTTAGAAAATTAAGATTTAGAATTCTTGCTTGTGGCCTTTTTTTGTCTAAATGTGTTGTCTTATGCACTTATGGCATATGACAGGATACACTGCAGGATACACAGGATACACTGGGTGGGGATTGTATGTCATTTGTTGGGAGTGGATCTTGAGACAGTCACCGCCCACAACATCTTCCGACCACCCAGGCAGACCTGCCAGACCAAACGCCACCGCAAGCGCCGACTGCCCCAGAAGGATGAAGGCTAAGCTAACCCAGCTATGACCTAAAGCTAACTGACCTTCGGAGTGTAAGTGGACTTCCCCTTTAAGTTACGGCGGGCTGGCGTCTTAGCTTTATCGCCATGGCAATCCCTAATTACTTGACAAAGAAATGATTCCAAATGATTGAAGAAGACAGACTAAATGCAGGTTCAATTTGGGGGAAAGAGAGCACTGGTATCAGGTTGGCAATCAATATATGTAGCTGATCACTAATATCAACATTCTGTTTGGTGTGTGGATTGCTTTCAAATTACCTGGAAGGAATTGAGTATGGTAAAACTGTAGGTAGCAACAGGAACCATGGGACTGTCCTTGTCCAACAGGAGCTGAGCGAAGCCAATGATCCATGTTAGTCCAAAGACAGGCGTTAGAAAGACCACCACTTTAATGATGCTTTTGGCTGTCTCCTTGTCATCCACCTTGCTGGAATCAGGGACCGAGGACTTCACTAGAGTCGCAATGACGACCACCATGGAGAAGAGATTTGTCAAAATCACAGTTCCAACAGGGAGGAGAAAAGCATGTAAGGAACCGTCCAAGAGCTTTTCATAAACCAGCCAGCATATTTTCTTATCATAGTATGGCTTGTTGGTGTACTTGCAATACATATAGCTGGATCCCACTATTAAGATTGGGCAAACATAGCCTACGATGCTGGCGAAGAACATGAAGACTCTTTTCCTCAGCGGACTGAAGACGAAGATGAGCTGGTGGACGAGCATGACACTCATGCACAGCATCCAGCTGAACATGGCCAAGAAAAACAGATGTTTGCATACTGTTAAAACTAGGCACCAGGTTTCACCGGGGTTTCCCTCAGAGGCCAGGAAACTGATGTCAGCAAGCAGGAGGAACGTGGCAATGTTCACCATGGCTGTGTGACGGAAATGTGAAAGGTTGGACTTGACCACGGCTGACCACACTAGAGACTCAACGGTGAGGAAGAGCAGCAAGGAGCAGATGGACACACCCAGGCCCACATAGGTGATGATATCTAAGATATCGGTAGACATATCTTCCTTGGCCATGAGGACAGAGAATGCAGTCAGGTGGTTGCATTCGCAGACCACCTGACCTTTGCCGTTACCATTACTAGGTTTAACAACGCATCCCGCACGTGACCATTTATTCTCACCGGTGTTCCAGAAGACGCAGCGAGGTTCTGTGTCGTTATTCAGCGTGTTCTCTGGGAACTCCAGTGTAATTTGCAAATCCGAATTATTCTTGTTCTCCATTATGGCCGATATTAATAGGTTGGTAGGCAGCGTATCGTGAAAGTTGTTTTTTAATTTGCTCATTAGATTTTTGATGCCAATAGCTTTGAGTGTTCCTGTGGTCCTGTTCAGATTCACGTCGGTGCCAAACACAGACACATTACAGTTGCTACTCGAGCAGGATTTGAGCTGTAAATTTGTGCTGGGGATGTTGCTGCCGTTGATACTGATCTTGATATTCTTCACCAGACCCTCCACAGAATTAAGGTAGTTTGATGACATCTTGTGAACTTCAGATTTGTTGACCGCTTCCCAGGACCCGTTCAACATATTGCTTGCTGCGCTAACAAAATCCTGAAACAGAAGAATAAAAAGATAATCAGTGCTAAGGCACATGCTATCTAAGGATGTCCTAAGCTGATCCTCAGGATCGGTATTGTGTCGATCCAGTGATAATATAATGGCTAAAAAAAAGCAGATCATAATCCAATCCTTTCTTTACTGTGATGTGTTTTGCCCACGACAGCCTACAGTGTGAGCATTTCACTGCAAATGGAATGAGAATTAGAGTGTGAATGTGAAACGTTATATGGGAGAACTGGTGCGAGTTCTGACATTGAGGGTGCCAAAATTCACAGATTTGCTAAGCGCCGATAATAATTATCATTAGTAAAGAGCAATGGACAAAATATTCGGCAAGCAGATTTGTCATTGACAGCAAGCGTTGACCGTCGCTTTCACCAGTTACAGCAGGTCACTACGTTGCTGCTCAACGTTTTAGGGGTCCCAACCTCCCAATTAAACTTCCATTCTTCAAGCTTAAACAAATTATATTTTTGAATCAGGACCTTCAGTGATTGTATGTAGTCACTTGGGGAAATAAGGTGTATCAGATGACCCACAACAGTTGCTAATTCAATGTGTCAGATAGATATTTAATCAACATTTCCGTAAGTATTAGGTATCAGATTGGACTCTGTACCAGCAGATACCCAAAATGAACTAACTCATATTGGGATCTGGCCAAAAAAAAGTCATCCAGTTATTCCTAATTTGATTGCGGGGTTAAAGCCTTGTGTCTTAAGAGTGTTAGTTCCTCCGTAACACAACCTTATATAAAACCTAACCACAATGTGGAGAATATTTAATTGGATTTTGTTTCAATTGCCAAAACGGATGTGCCCAAAAGCAGCCCAAATCCAGTACATTTAGACACTAGGTTCATGCCACAACTGAGAATCACCTTCACCTTTCTGAAAAGCTAGTCTGATGGGGCATAAAGCATGATGATTCAATTTGATCAAAAAAAATTGATTAAAAAAAAACAAGACACAAACAAGGCTAACAAACAGCAACTCAACCGGCTACCTGTAGAGTGACTGGAGGATGTAAGAATTATGTGCAGCTTTTGAGGATGTCGAGCTTCACGAGAACTTCACTTGTATTTGTAAGTGCATGTTTAAACCACAATCTATGACAGTGTAACTGCACATTTTGATTAAAGCATTCTTTATTAAGCTTTTAGCCACATATTGTGGCCTTGTCATGGAGATGGTCAAGTTGTTATGACATGAAAATTCGGTTCTGTGGTATATGGTGTGTGTGTGTGTGTGTACCAGCAGAGATGGTGTTGCATGGTTTCTTGTAAGTGCTGAATCCTTGTGACTCAAAAAAAAGTTCCGACAGCCCAGCCACGTAAAGTAGTCTCAATGGGATGCTTCTGGTGGTCCCTGTTAAGTTGACAGTGTTTGTCTTGATTGGGTTGGAATTTGAATCACTCCTTGTTGGCCTTCAGTAGTGGCGTGTTCTTGTTGCACAGATGTATTGATACAGTATTGGCTTTTTCCCCGCAAATATTTTATTGCACGTACAGTCAACTCTAGTAATCTTCACTTCACCTGGTTCACCTCACCACAGCTAGCTATCTGCTGGCTCTTCGTACGTTTGTGTCTATGTGTGTCGTTTGAGGAGCTCAGCCCGATAGAGAGAGCAGAGCAAATGCGCACTGCAGCGTGATGGTGAATGACACCAAAACATTAAATAGTACTAATAAAAAGCAATAGTTATGTCCGGACTTATCAATACTACAATCTTTAATTATTTAGTATTTGGGCCTGTTTAACACCGGATTTCGGAACGCATCCCCACCTTCAGACAGCATAAAAACGCGAAAGACGCTGGACTCCTTCGAAGACGCTCCCTACGTAGATATAAATGGCTTTTTCTTAGCTAAAGAAAACATAACAAGTCTTAGGTTTGGGTGATTATAAACTGATTAAAACATAGTCATGAATATTATATTCAATATCTGCCAATAAATCCCCCTAAATGTTAAACACTGTTGATTTAAACGCAAGCCAAGAATTTCTTTCCATTTGTAATAATGTTTTTTAGCCAGACTTGCCAATGCTACTTAGCTAGCTTACTTTGGAATGGATGAACCTGGGCCGATCAAAATAACTAAAATCCCACCGCAGAGTGAAAGCTACTTGGATTATGGCTTTCTATGGAAGGTATGCCTCATCTCACACACGAGTGTCCAGGATCTAGGGGTCAACCGATCAATCAGTTTGACCATAGGAGGTTTTTAAAACCATCGTTATTGGTGGAACTGGGCTCCGATAGTGGCCTATGGGACGTACATACATGCATAACGGTTCTGCATTCATTTATGGAAGCAATTCTCCACATACGGGCTAAAACTTTGCGGCCCCAGGAACAGCTAATTTTACAGCAAGCTAACAGGTGGTATTCAAGTCATATCTGACTTGTTTTCAGTTTATTTCTCCCCTCAAAAGATATCTCTTGAATGTATATTATTATGCAACACTGTCAGCTAAAGTCCAAAATACAAAGAAAGGATGGTAGCAGGGCTATCGTCTATTGACTTTTTCCTTCTCCAAAGTAGTGTTATTATATTTGCCTTCAGAAATCGGTCGAGGAACGGCAGCTTCCCATCCAATAATCAAACGAAGAATTTCCATACTGAGGTCACATGATAACAACTGAACCATCTCCATGACAACTGAGCAACTCCATATGCTGAGGAGGACCACAAAATGTGGTTAAAAGGAAAAACAGGGATCCTACATGGGATCCAGTGTAAGGAGAAGTTTTTTTTTTCAAACTGCTGTTTCCAAGGTTAAGCATTAACCTTCAAGCTTAAAACTCCACATGTATTACAGTGAAAGTAAGAATCAACAGGGGCTTACAGGTAAGACGGCATCGTCCAAGGTAACATTCGCTGTTGCCTGGGCCATCACATTAAGAACATTTATGGAGGCGATAGTGTCGGCAATAGAGTAACCGGAATCAGACTCAGATGTAGAACTGTTCTTAAGTCCTGAAAATATATTCAGGGCCACCTCCTGGGTAGCCCCTAGTCCCTTCAGGAAGTTCTAGAAACAAAACAAAAAAACAGCTTCATGTAACAATGTACAAAAACACACACGTTACATCCCACACAAAATGTAGGTGAGGTCAAAACAGTTGTAAACTTGAAATGATGAGGTTCTGTCTGTGATGTCACTGGTTTTGAGGTACTGATCCCACACACAAAACTGATTTTACTGTAAAGTTCTGAGAACAAATTTTTCTCTTGAGTTTTTAAGGTTCTATCTGCTAAGGCTTTATTCAAAGCAATGATTTTGTTTGAGAAAAGTAGACAGCACACAAAATCAATACACAATTTATTGAGTTATTTTATTTTTCTCAGATTCCTACATTCAAAAATGTTGACCTACATCGCGGTAGTCTAATTTCTGAAGTAGTCACAGTAACTTGAGTTACTTAATAATAGCATTCAGTCTTGATTTACAGTATGAGCTTTGTATACATTAGCATGCTCGACGCTGTCTAGTGTACCTAATGGTAAAAATGTGCTATTCACCAAGTTCAAACAAGATTACTCTGAACAAGGTTGGCATTTCTGAATCATGTTTTTGATAAAGCCATACTTTTTTAAACATTTGAATAATCCTGTTAGTTTATATAAACCCAGTCACCTACCAGTGAGGTGACTGGGTTAAGAGACAAAACTTGATTGGTCGTCTTGTCTACTCTCTGAGTATTGTTAGTTGGTCTGCATGTTGAACGTCATAGAGCCGAGGTTTTGGAGAACAATTTTGGAGAAAGAACTTTTCTCTTGACAAATTTTAGGACCATCAATGCATAAAAGTCTAAATAAACTTTCTCAATGGAATATTTCCATGTGAATAAATAAGGTCTGATAAAGAAAGTTGGATAGAACTTTATAATTTTTCCACACTTACGTCTGCCTCATTTGAAACTTTGTTCAACTCTTCGTTGACGCAGTAGTCGAACTCATTCTGCCAGGTGCCAGTGAGTTCACAATTGCGTGACTTATAGCCAACCCTGCCCGCTTCACATGTGTTATTAATCACTGTGTCTCCAGCTGGGGTTTTCGGCCAATTCGTGTCTTCCTCGCAAGCTGTTGTATCATCTTGGACAAAAATATAGGAAATTAGTAGTTGATGCAAGAGACATTGCTAACAAATGTAACTATAAACAAAGTAATATAGTACTCTGACATTATAACAATATATCATATTATACCAGAGACCAAGTTGAAAATAAACACATGAAATACAATGAGAATAATTTACAATTTCATTGAAAATAATACGTTACCATAAATGACTGGGATAAGCACTTCTGCACTTTTTCTTTGTTCCTTGTGGTTCTCAAAATAGATAGAAACGGTGTTTGGGGGGCGGGGGGCGGGTTTTCGGCAATCGACAATAGCGTCGAAAGTGTAGACCTGGTATTCTCCATCAGCTGTAAAGATGGAGTAGTTATCAGGGTTAGGTTTGCAGTTGTGGAAATGTGTGCATTTTGCAGAAATATTGGTAATTTAAATTTGCGTTGATGTTATAAAGTGAAGAAACATTTCATGCTGCGACTACTAAAAGGAAGCAAAGGGGACAGAAAGACTTGAGAGATACTGCAGGACTGACTTACAGATGACGTTTGCATTCGTCTGGACCCCCATGTATTCCCACAGCACGACAAAGGTCTCGTGGGTGTTTGAGATGGTGGCATTGACCGTCACAGTGATGGTTTCACCCGCCGTCGAACAGTCCGCAGTGAGAGGGCTGATCCTCAAGTCGATGGTATCAGGCAGGAGTGTCACATTCAGCAGTGTTTTGGCTGTGTGCCTGACTGACCCGCTGGTGAATCCACACTCGTAGACGCCTGCAGATCATATGTAGGAAACATTCACGCAACAGCTGCAATGGGCTGAATGTGACTTGTTTTCTTCTCACAGAAGTGTCGCCAGCAGATTTGTCTTTGAATCAAACAATTCCATGAAAGCGAAAGTAGTTGCTCTACATAAAAATGTCCCCTGTGTCTGATATATTATTACGTATGACATTATTAGATTGTTAGCACTGATCAATACAACATGTGACCATTGGAATATAAGACCATGGAATGACCCCCCCCCTCTGGGACACAGTGTTGTGTTTGTTGGCTTAACAGAAAGGAGAGGGGTCTAGCTAGCGTTAGCAGTATCTCTTTCATGGGTCGGGTTGATGACCACACTACCAAAACACAGCAATGAGTAGCCCTGTGCTTACTGTACACATCCCGCACACTACTCTGCGATGTGAAGCGTGGCACGGTGTAACTAACATGCGGAGTCATGGAGCTCTCAATTCACACATGGGGCTAAGCAACGGCTAAGATAGAGATATTGCACCAATCCCATTACCAGTGCAGTAACTGTCAGCAGAAAATTGCACCCCCTGGAATTAATGTAGGGTGCTCTATGAATAACTACAAAATCTTCTTTATGGTGATTACAATGTGTACCAAATAAGTTAAAACTTAATATAGCTTAGCTCTGTACTCGCCTGCCCAAATGCCTGTCACCTCCTGGAGTGTAACTGTTGCACAAGAATTGTATTCCGGTGGTGTGGCACAGATGGACTCCAGATTCACCACCTTGCCATTGTTGAGCTCAGCGCGCTGATACTGTGTGCTCAACGTCCAGCCAACGCTGCCTGTCGTCTCCTCAAATGAGCATTTCAGTACCGGCACTGACCTGTAGCACACCGCAGCCTCAGGGGCCTCTATGGTGACCAATCCTGTGTGAAGAAGGCCATATAAATACACAGCAATACAATAATTATGATTAGAGTAGAAGTAGGAAGTATCGCTTTTCAATGACAACCCATTGGTTTGTGAGTCCCTACAGTCGTCTGTCTATCCAAGACTTCGGTACAGAGGTACCTCAAAGACTTCTGGTTCAGTGTCCATCACGCATACTCACTCATCTCAGTGGATGATTGGTAATGATTTTAATGTTAGGTCATTGACCAATGACAATTTATCTTAAATCTGGGAAAAGGAACTTCACCACTGGTAAGAAATGATGCCCAGTAAGTGATCAAAATACAATACTAAATGAACATCATGCTGCATTGAAGAAGACTTGAAACTAATGATTGAGACCATAAACTCATGTTTACAAGAAGTCAAGTGAGAAGTTGTGTAATTTTCTCATTCTCACAATCAGACTCCTTTTTGCAACAGGAGTCGCCGCCCCCTGATGGCTGTTAGAAAGAATGCACATTTAAAGCAGGAGGTTTCCATTGGACCTTAGTCCAGAGGACGAAGAAGTAGAGCTGCACTGAGGGCTTGTCAATAATACATCCATGGTCCATGTACATTTTGATTGTTTGTTCATTGGATTAAATCAAAAGTGGCAAAACCAAGAAAAGAACTCAATCCCTTGCCTCACCCTACCCGCTGCAAGGAGATTACTTCACGGGAAGTATAACATGCAGCAGACCCAGGAGACAGAGGGACCTTCTGTTAGCAGTTAAATTGAATACAGCCAACAGTGCAAACTCAACATGCGTGGGTCTGATCCTGGGGGATTGCCCCGACTCCCCACACGTTCAGCAAACGTTCTGTTGCTGCTGACACACAGGTCCTACCAGGACCTCCGTTCCGCTGTGACTCCCTGGGGAGGGGATTTCCGCGAGCCGAATGAAAGCGTTGCATAACTTTTTTGTCGATTATAAAATTACTGGATTGACAGTAGCACTAAACTATTACTCAATTCCTTATTTAATTTATGAAGGCGTGCAAGTCACATTGTCATCACTGTCCTGCAAATATTTCAGAATGAAAGCCTTGTGTGAGGTAATGTAGAGTTTTTGTCCATTGAAAAGTGCTACAGGGATTTTATTTTGAAATATATAATTTATTTCAATATATCATCAGATCATATGGAGATCGAAACTGTAGTAATGTTTCTGGTATGATACCAATAAACCGTAAAAAGATCATTTTCATTGTCTATTTTTGATGTGAACCTCACTGCGCGCAGTAAAAATAGGCGAGACCTCGAAAGCCGGCACCCAGCTGAACCACGCCGTTCACGCGGGCCGTGAAGCCCAGGCGTTACCCTTTGATAGTAGTCTGTTGAGAGCATGCAATACAACAGCTAAGAAATCGTTACAGAGTCAACATGATCTAAATGACTGAAGATAAATCATACTGACCAAAAGTGTCGAGCTGAAGCACAGCTCCAAGACTGCTTTCCAGATTAGCGACGATGGTTTGAAGTTTAGAAGTGGGACATTTGACGCTGACTGCTACCTCGAAGTCAACAACGTTTGTGGTGTCCGGCCTTTAAGATTTGGATCAATGAAAGATTAGTGGTTAGTGAGAAAATCATTTTGTATTTGTGATAAACGTATTATGAGATTTGAAACAGAAATGCTAACAACCACGGTTCCTTTCCTTTCAACGCTTATGTGTAAATCCCATGCAGTAGGCCGTGCTCATTTTTAAGGTGTGTTCAGACGGAATGAGAGGCATATTTTCACAATGCTTTATTCACACAAATCAAAAAGCTAAGGTACAGATGTTAGCTGTAGCAGCTTGTGTGTGTGTGAGTGTGGAGCATGTTTATGATGTAGAAATTGCCCCGGTCCAATTTCACTTGCATTCACTTTGCAAAAAAAAAAAAGAAATGGATCCAATCATGTCGCCTCTCAAATTGACAGCATTCTGTTTGAACGCACCTTTGGTTGTAGTTTTAAAGGAATACGCAGGCTCTGATGTTACTGCTGCAGCCCTTGTTTTGCTTAACTGATATCTCCCGACAAGGTGCACAGGCTGTGACAAGAGGCCTGGGAAATTGAAGTCAGTGAACTTTTGGTCACATTTTGTTTAGAATAATGAAGAGAGTTTAGAACCATGCAGAGACAAACCAAACTCCCAACTCGTTGAATACGACAGCTTGGTCAGTGGCCCTTCAAACACTTCAAACTAGGATGCTCTACGGACCTCTCCAGCGTCAGTTTTGCACGTGACAAAAAATACAAGTAAGTAAGTAGAATAAAGTGTAGCGTGAGGACAGGACAGCTTAACTAGAGTATGCTCCCAAGTCAATGTGTAGTCTCCAGGTAATACGACAAGGGCATCAGTTCATCAGCCCATCAAGAAGAGTTGGCTTTGGTTAAAAGGTGCCTCGCCTTTGTGTGTGATGCCTAGCCGCATGCTCCAAAGACATGCTTACACTGTCTTTGCAAAATACATTTTACTTGGTTAGGTTTAGGAAAGATCGCGCTTTGGGTTAAAATAAGTATAGGTTTATTATGTAGTTAAGTGGGCTAAGTAATGTGCGCTAAGTATGATTGTCACATACGCTAAGTACGCTTGTTGCGCACACTAAGTATGCTTGTAAAATACGGCAAGTACACTCTTGTTACGTATCCTTGTTACATACGCTAATGAAGCTTGTTATGCATGCTAAGTAGCTTTTTACGTGTGCTTGTTAGGTACACTAAGTACACTTGTTACATACACTAAGTATGCTGGTACATACGCTAAGTACGCTTTCTACATACGCTAAGTATGCTTGTTACAAACGCTAAGTATGCTTGTTATATATGCTATGTACGCTACATAACGTTCTAACCTACATGATGTAACTTTCCGTAATGTTACCTATTACGTGACTTAATTTGAGTCAACGTTGACTTTTGGTTTCACCCAGGACATGAACCCTGGTCTCTTGGATAAAAGTCCTGGCTGCTGGGCCACTAAGCAAGCTGCCGTATTCGATGACTTTGTAGTGAGGACATGCTGAGACGACCACATCTTCTTTGCCTCTTGTGCATCCCTCAACGAGTTGTACTTCCCCCCCACCCAAAAATTTGCCAATCTAATTCTCTAGGTCAAGACTAGTTGAAGTTGCTCTTGCGCCATTCATTTTAGTCAAAGATGTTCTTTGATAAAAGAAAAAATATAAAGAACACTACAATACCTTGGACCGGTTACATTCAGGAAGTCAAAGCCATTCAGTTTTTCAAATTGAGTTTGAAGCTTTGAAAAGAAAGATCGTTGAGTCATTAATATCTGACTTATGTATTCCAGCAAACATTTTCAATAATTTATATGTAGATATTTGTGATCGGAGAGAGAGAGAGAGATGTACCGTGGGAATTTTGGTGTTATCCCAAGTGTCCTCATTCATTGTCACCGACCCATTGATGTGAACTGTGTTGATTACAAAGATTTTCCGTTCAGATTTCAACAAGTATATTTGTCCATATGGAAAAACAGTAAAGAGTATTATGCAGGAACACTTTCAGATTACAGTGACCCTTGTTCCATTTACAATGGACAACACAAATTTACAAAATACAGTAACTCGTCAACAAAAAAGACGTTTTGCCATAAACATGGCAAAATAGGAGGGACATTTGACGGGCATCAGGACTGTTACCTTCGACTTTGGCAACGCAGAGTGGCGTGATCTGGGACACGTTTTGTGCACAGGGAGTTTCCCGGCAACAGTTGTAACTGTAACACACTAGGTTGCTCCAAGTGTAGCCAGTACTGCAGTTGCAAGTGGATTCATCTCCAACAATCAGGCACTCTAGAATGAGAAGCACAGTCGTCATCAAAGTCCCCGAGAACTTGGTTTTCAAGTATTTCTCTTCAAGACTAAATACAAGAGAGAGAACGTGAAAAAACTCTCAGGCTCGAATCTGCTTTACCAGGACAGTGTGGTTTGATTACAGCCTTTTCTTTCTCCAAACTCGTGAAATATGGCAGCCTAGCATACTCTGCTTTATGGTTTATTTACCTCTAAATGGACCATAATTTACTAAGTGAACATCATGCTGTATTGAAGAAGACTTGAAACTAGAGATTAAGACCATAAACTAATTTACTCAAATACTTCCATATAATCAGACTTCTTTTTGCAACAAGATGATGTCACCCCCTGCTGGTCAGTAGAGAGAATGCAGGTTTTAAGATAATTCTGCATTGGCTTCACTCGGCAGAACCGGAGGATGCCGCCTGGTAGAATGGGACACGCCGCCCCTGACACGTCCCAAACTGACGCTAGAGAGGAACGTCTTTAGATATGGAGTACTCATTGTCTCTCTCTACTGCTGAAATGTGGATTTGCATTCTGAACTGTTCTGCATGCTGCCGACCACCATCGATAACTTACTTACTGTATTACAGAAGAACTGATTGCATAAATAACCAGAGTAAGACGAAAGAGCTTCAGTGTGATACCTGCTACCAGTTCACTCTGTGAGACGGTCACTAGGTCGGACACGGCAGGGGTCAAACGTAAAGCTGACAGGACAGTATTGGCCTCCAGAGTGACATTACTTTCCACCATCAGCTCGGCAATGTAGACATCTTGAACTGCAACATAAGATATTGTATGTGTTATTTCTGTGTGTCTGGGTTGAATTATAAAGGGATGCATTGACTGAAGTTGTTGACACTGGAGAGAACCACTATAAACCAAGCATACGATATATTTAATGGGTAACTTTGGTATTTTTCAAACTGGACCCTATTTTACCATGTTTTTCTTTGAGTATTGAAGGAGAATGCTGTAACCGGCAACCACTAAATGGGCTTTGAGAGCAATTTTGCAGAGTCAACATCACTAAAAGTGTTTGTTTTAGCCACCTGACATGTTCAGATTTATGTAATAAGAAGAACATTATGGAAAGAACCTTACAGAAAATTGAAAATTCTTTTCCTTTTATACACACATCGTCAAAATCATCGAAATATTTAGCCATGACATTGAACATATTTTATATATGTTCAATGTACTCCAAAACTGCCCATGGCTCCCAGCGTTCATCTTCCGGCAACACGTCACGTCGCGATATTTCAGAATTAGACTTCTCCTTGATTAAGACACTTTCTGTAATGTTGTAATTATGGAAGCTTTTAACAACAATCAGAGCCTGTCAATGTCTAAACAGCAGATTAGCTAGTTCGGGACAGTAAGTTTGCATAACTGTCCACAAACCATTGCTCTTTTGTGGGAGTTTTCACTCTGACAGAGGAGGTTAAATAAATGCAGCAACAAAGCTAATAGGCTACAATAGCTAATTCCATTTCGGACTCTCTGGTTCCCGTCCCCTCAAAGGTCAGCACTATCAAGATGGTGAGACCATGCCTTTAATCCTGGCCCAGGTTTTTTGTTGAATTTTACCAAAGCATCCTATATGACGATGTAGCTAAGCGACTCACCTACTGCAAGGACCTGCAATGAAAAGAACAGGCAAACAACAGAATTAGCCTTGCTGTCTACACTATAACAATACAACTTTTATCTTTTTAGTGCTGAATAAACACAGCCTTTTTGCAATTTCAATTTTTTTGTCAACAAATAAAAAGTTTATAGACATGCAACTAATTTATGTGCATTGAAATAGAGTACTAGAATATAACAATTTTAACAAATTTAAAATTTAAACAAGGTTAACGATCCAAAAATGTCACGTGACTGAGGAGTATCTTTACCTGAAAGTAGATGTGCACAACTCCAATCAGAAACACAAACACTCTGGAACACATTCTGGAGTTATTCTGGTATAAAGAAAAACACAAGAAACTAACATTAGCAGCAATTAAGGAACCAATTGACTGAAAATGCAGACCCCCACAAATGCACATGCACATATTGTATATAGATGCACTTATATAAATGAACACTCTTCTAAACAAGCAATCTACTAAACTCATGAAAAATGTTCAGGACTTGTTACGTCGCGCAGTGGGAGATATCTGTGCACTGACATTTGATCGGAATATTCATGGTCCTCAGAGGATAATTTCTAATAATTTTGCTGATCCCCTGATCTTTTGTCTTAGATACAATTTTTCAGGCGATTCTCACACAGCGTTTGGAGCTATACCGACAAAAATGAATGCCCTGTAATTTTTTAGATATCCCGAGAAAATCTATTTGTATGTAACCCACATAGTCAGGAACAAGGATGTATAAAGACAACTCATACTTCAGTAACGGCACTTTCGTAGGTATTTTATCCCTGACCATGAACTTTTCCTAAACATAATCAAGTAGTTTTATTACGTAAATCTGCACAAGTATTTGATGAAAATGACACATGTAGCTGGACTTTTGTAAGGAAACGCACGAAAGATGAGGAGTGACTTTTTTGCAAGATATCATAAGAACCGTTGTCGGAGGGTAATTTTCCCCAACCAACACTGAGGCGCATCACAAGCATGGGTGTATTGGAGGGTAAATGTGTACAAATGGTTTTTTTTATCCACCTCTAAAAACTGAGAAATGCTTCATGCACTCTCTCTCTTAACGGAAGCAGAGAGCAGCCATTAAGCCTGCACTCACTTTTGCAAAGCAAATGTGAATACAAATGAACCCTCCTATGCGCTGAAGCAAATAATAGCATTTGCATATTGCTAATTCCACGGTCAGGACGGACAATAGAGAGGTTTCAGGCACAAAAGACAATGACGTAAGTTGAATGCAAACCTAAAAAAAAGCCCAGCGTTGCCAACTCTTTTCCAGTGAAATTAGCTAGCAGCACAAGCTCCAAAAGTCGCAAAATCGAGGGAGAAAGTCAGCAAATTTCAATTATCATAATGAGTTTAAACAACGAACACTGCTATTGTTAGTACCCACAGCTGTCAAGCTACCAGCTTGTAGCAATGAGGCAGGCAGGCAGATAGACAGGAATTCATTTGGTCGGGCCGAATGAAATGATTGGACGGACTTTTTACAGTCCTGTGACAGCCATTGATGCTGGAATTTTGTTTTTTTGTCAGAACATTTGATTCATTGATTGCTGTCAGGATGTAATGAGAATTTCCACAAAAATATCCAACATGTTTTTGAAGATTACCTACCCTTACTTTAACTGCAGTGTTGCGAGACAATGGTCATTTTTGTCATTGTTAGTATAAAAGTATTGATTACAGCAGGTTTTAGTGTAAGTTCTACACTTGATAATTCACAAAAGGTGCTGATAATATAACTGTTGCTCCCCAGTGATCTAGTCTTCTCATGTGTTGGGTATTTCTGTCAGACAGTTAACATTTTCAATCTTGTTCATTTGGGAAATACACGTATTACCGAGTGTGTAAATACAACTATAATTGTTATAGGTTGGTCCAGAAAAATACAAATACTGTATTTAAAAAACCATAAGAATAAAATATAGCTTAAACAAACTAAACATACACTTTGCAAAGCAAGCTGTTCCTTTCTTTTAAGTATATATACCAAGCACATATTTTTGCTTGCCAAACGTTTGGTTTTCACTGCTTCTGATAACAGTGCACAGTGTGGTCAGAGGCCTGGCACTGTGGTACAGGTCATGCCCACCTCATTTTCATGTTGGGTTAGGACATAGCTTCTTTGTAGCCATCGTTACACTGTGGTTATATAACACTGGACCACATGCTGGCCCACAATGGCTGCGTGTCTCTCATCCCTGATGAGCCACGCCTTCCACCCCATGCAGGACACTCTGGCAGCTCTGCACAGCTCCTTCAGTCACCGGCTGATTCATCCCCGGTGTCTGAGGGAGAGGTACCGCAAGTCCTTCCTCCCCGCTGCTGTCAGGCTGCACAACAAACTGCTCTCGGGAGACCACTAACACTTTGAACACTTTGAACATTTGACTGAACATGAACACTTGAACACTTCTGAACACTTTAATTCACTTGACCATGAATATGAACAATTCTGAACACTTTAATTCATTCACCTGGTGCAATATCTAATCCGTGCAATCCTGTGCAATATCCAATATGTTTAAGTATTTACCTTACATTTTACTCCGTCTGTATATACTGGTATATTTAATATTCTTCTTTACTGTCAATCCCGTGCAGTATCCCGTGCAATATCCAATACGTTTAAGTATTATCTCACATTTTACATTTTTACTCCGTCTGTATATTCTGGTATATGTTGTATTCTTCTTTACTGTCATATTTTTTTATTCCTGTTTACTGTTTAGTTTATTTATACTACTTGATTTTTTATCTTCACTTCATTTTATTACTTGTGAGCAATGCTGCTGTAATCCTGTAATTTCCCCACTGAGGGACTAATAAAGGATTATCTTATCTCATCTTATCTTATTAGGTAAACCTGTACAGTCCATTGTAATTCAATAGGACAGCTCTGCAATAAGTTCTACCATTTCAAAGTTCATGTTTTTGTTGAAATTGTTGCAAAAGGTCTAAATTCAATCATAAGTTTATATTTAAATGTTGGTGTTGTATTGGACTACGCTATATTAACATATAAACGCCAGTCTTTATAATGTAGTCCAGTACGACACCACTAACCATAACCTCAATGTTGAAACATTTTAAAAAAGAAGAAAAGAAAGTTTTTAAGGCAAAATAAAAGTTGACTTTATGACAGAACTGTCGGGTTGCATTACACTGTACAGGCGTTATTAGTTCTAAGGCCTATTAAAGTGGCCATGTATATACAATAGCATGCTGACGTGTCTATTAATAAAGAAAACACACCTACAGTACATACACATAGATGCATACATTGACTAACCTACATAAAGTACATTTTAGTGTACAAAACTATTGAGAGCGTTTTAACTTTTCATCCCCTCCTTTCTGGTACGGTCACCTCAACTGCAGATGAAAGAATAAACTCTCTGGGAATGTGTCAATGGCAATAAAAATAGTTGGCAAACCCTAAAAGCCCTTGACTCAACTTTTTCCAAAAAGGATGATGAACAAAACGAGGAGTATCCAGGCCGATAGCTCCCATCCTCTTTTCAGCCAGTTTGAGCTCCGGGAGACAAGTTGTTCATCCCTATACCCCCATGACTTTACTAAACTCCCCAAATTGACTGAGTAGATCTAAGCCGCAGACATGAACTGTTATAATGTGTAACATTGGTTGTTACCAACTTTTATGTTTGTATTTTGTTTCCTGCGAGCCAAAGACAAATGCCTACCCTGGTGGACAAAAAAGATTTATTGGACTATAAGAGTTGGACACAATAACAGGGACACCGCAATGTCTTTACCATTGTAATTATTATAAGACACCATAACAATAATGATAAAGTAGAGACTGATTACGGTCGCAGTAGTCAACTGTTCAAGAAGCTCGGGACGAAATCTTTCCTATACAAATAATGTTTAAATAATTTGCTTATAGTGTTCATTTCGGGTCTCCTCATACAGGTGGTGCTGCGTGCACAATGAAATCATGATGGGTGAAGAAAAGTCCCTTTCGCTCAATGAAAAACGTTTCTTGAAGCATAAGACAAACTGCCAAAAAAAAGAGGCAACGACATGCAGCGGGGAAACTTGGTGTTTCCCGGGCTACGTGCGACTGCGTACGGGCGGAAAGCACCCGTGGTTGTTGCTGTGTTTGAACACGGATACAACATATTTTGAAACAGTCGATAAAATGCACTTTACTTTACATTTACTTTATATTCAGTAAAAAATATGCAAACGTCAATTAGACGATAATCTGTATGAGAAATAAATCCAATTTAAATCAATCATAATAATCCGCTCATAGTGATACATTTGAGGTTGAGAGGTAATTAGTTTGGAAGCTTACAATGTCCATCTTTGTTTAGATTGTTGTGTTTAGGTGGTGGTTTTCTGTTTTAAACGTTATTTTGATTTGCACATTAACCATAAACACGGTTTTCAACAAAAACTAAACATGTGTCACAAACTTAAAATCTTAAAATCTTAAATCAAACTTAAAATCTTAAATCTTAAAAAGAATGTCATCAGTCAGCACATTGTTCGTGGAAGGACTCAGTTAATCTGCTTCCACTCTGTATGCGCTTTACCAGGGAGAGAAAACTACTTTCTATTCCCCCAATTAAAGTCAGAGCAAATCACCCATTCACTTACTTGAGATTCTCCTCAGCAGTCACTTATTCATGTACGTAGAGAAAAGACCATGCAGTCCACCTCGATGATATCAAAAATATAGGTGTAGAAATGTCTATTGGCTCTCTGTTCTTTGGCCTGTGAAAGAATAGATTTCCTGTTATACTGGTTGGACTGTTCCTTATTATTTATTGCATTTATAGCATCTGCATTTTTATAGTGAATGGTAAAGCATTTAAATTTGATGTTGAAACACTGACGGTTTCTATTGCAACAACAAAAAGAGCTGCCAGATTTATAAAAAGACAGCCCGTTCAGACTTGATTACATTAATAAAAACACATGAATACATCCTTAAAAAGCTCTTACCTTTGCTTTACACCCAGTGTCGTGGAGAAGTCCGGCTGGACTCCATATCTGTCAGGTACGCATCAGAATTAGAGTCAAAGTGAGTGAGTACATCTGTGAGAAAGACTGGGTTAGGTGTGTGTGTTGGGGCGGGGGTGCTGGTATGGTACACACTTACGTTATGACTTTGTGCTGGGAGGCCATTTGCATTGATGGCATGTCGCCATGTCAACTGGACTGGTGAGGATAAACACACAGCCTTTCAGCTTTCCATGGACATTTGTCTACCAAATCAAGCAACCTCCTCCAGGAGGTCACAGAGCCATCTGTCTCGTGAAACCAGGAGAGTTTGCGCCCTCTCTTTGAGTCAGCCGGCCTTTTGAAACCTGAAGATCTTTGATTTTGATAAAGCTGGCTGTTTCATGGCTCTTTTCCAAATATAAATTATATATATATTTTGAAATCCAGCAAAGTAGTGGGGCTTACCAACACATAGCCAATCGCATGCCACATAGACTGATCAGACTTATGATTAGAGGTGGAAAATAACTAGATATGCAAGGACTGTGTTGTCAGAAAAAGCAGTATAAGACAGTATAAAATAAAATGAGTAAAATATAGAACAGCATATTAAATAAAGAATTACGGCGCAAGGGGAGGGGAGGTAACATTGTCAGAGACTAAAGTTGTTCCCAAAAATATCTGAGATTCAAGTGGAACATTTGCAAGAAAAACGAATAGTGTTATTATGTATAGGAACCACATCTTTTCCTTCCTTGATGGCTGCAGGGGATGACCAACTCCAAACTATACTTTGCAATCAAATTCATCAATAAGGAATTAAGCCCAGAATCACCATATTGCCATAAGAATCCGGACTTTTAAGAGACATTGCCATGAGAAGAAAACAACAAACTGATTTCAGTTGGTTTTCTCATAAATTTGTGAGTGTTTTTCTTGTAAATTTGCCACTTTAATCTTAGAGAATATCCAGCCTTTTGTCTCATAAATGTATGATTTTAATCTCTTCAATTCCAAAATGTATGTGATTATCCCCTTCCCTCAGGTCAGTTTATTTATTTGTACCTTCCCTCGGCCTAATGCACCGTCATAGTAAAATTAGCTCTACATTAAAATGCTGAAAACAAGGACAAGTCTGTTCTTCGAATTTTCGCTTGGCTTCATTGTTTATTTCAATGTCTTTAGTTGAGTCACGCCACACATCTGGTCAGACACATCGGGACAGAGGCAAGTGTTTAGAGGCCGGTTAGATGGACTGTACCGTATAAGTCTTTACTGTATCTTCTACGACTAATCCAAACAGAGCAACCATCAACTGTCTTTTGTCTATTTTTTATATAATCTATTCTTTGGCAAAAGTTTTGCATAGAGGCAAACATTATGTCATGATGCCTGTGCTTTTTTGTCCAATAAAAAAGTAGTGGCATTTAAGAAGGCAGAAATGTTAAAAGGATGCCTAAACCTACTGAAGGCTGAAAATGCTATATACTTGCACTGTGACATCTTTCCTGAAAATTTCAAATCCAAATGAACAGGTTTATATTACGGTCAATGCTTTTTGATGTATCAAACACAGGAATGACTTGTCGCACTTGTTGTTTTCTCGAAATTTTGGATTGTGTTGTGTCGCCTCTCTCGTAAAACTACTTTTACATGGATGTTTTGGTAGTTACGGCAGTGATTTTCAACCACTGTGCAATGGCCCACCAGTGTTCACTTAAACGGTCCAAAAAGTATTATTTCGTTGCTGCAAACAATTTGTTGAGCATCTGAGCCTGCAATGGCTAAGTAATTAAATACTCTTCCATGCCAGTGGGTGGCAGTAAGTAGCGCAATAATGACCTGACAAATTGAGAGACTTCTCATTATATTGTCAGCATATATGCCCAACGCAAAAGGCCCTCTACAGCCGGTGTTTGAAGGATAGCAAACCCCCCCCACTGTTAGCTCTGTCAGCACTGTTCCCACTGTTTGTGCTGTTAGCACCGTTAGCTTCTAGCCAACGGCTCAGCCATCGCAATGTTGAGAGCCGTGGGGAGTCAGTAGATATGCTTTGAATTCCATACAGAGAACCTTTAAGATTGATACCACTCTCATAGTTGCGTGTTAAACATTATCCTACCACCAGCAGGAGGCTGACTTAGCTTAGATAGTGGAAACATGAGGAAACAGCTCGCCTGGTTTGAGCCAAATGTGATTAAATCTGCCTACCAGCATCTCGAAAGCTCCCTAAAGATCGGTGTAAAAAAAGACAAATAACGTAATGGGGACCCGCGTTTTAGAGGTTATTCCTAGTACCTCTACTGTTGCATTTACGGTGTTTGAACAGTATTTCATTGTGTGTCAGGCCACATGGGACCCAGACTGAATGTATTGGGAACATAGCTCAAGTTAATCTCAGTCAACATTTTGTGGCCATTTTAGTGCAGCAGCGTATAATGCTATGCACTGTAAAGCAAGTAGCACTGTTGGGACGGAGTTCTATATCAGGCTATGCAAATCACTCAACAGCCACACAAACAACACAAAAATAACCACATGCTGAATAGGACAGCTACAGTCAGTGTGATGTCAACAACCCAGTCTGCTAAACTGTGCTTTGTTTGAAAGAGTAGAAAATGAATGAGTGACATTTGTATTTATATACAGGAGTGTGTCTGTAAGTATCAAGCTGTGCTGTTTTTATAGCCGTAACCGTGTCTATTTCTACATGTAGAATGTGTGTAATTTCAATGTGTATGTGATTGTAATGCATCTTGCCACGATCCACTGTTACTTGGTGTCTGGTTAAAAGACCTCAATGAAACTCTGAAAAGTTTCAATGACACCTATGTACTGATCATAACCTAAAACCACAGAGATGTAACTCTGTGTGTAAGATTTAAGGCGTAGTCTAGACAGGTTGGGGCAAAAGAATGTCTAACAATAAAGCAGGAACTGACATTCAAGATCAGATGCGTTTTTGAAAGGGTTTTATTCTGTTATCTAATGCATTTCCATTAATCACAAACCCATCATTTTTAGAATAAAAACAAACAAACACCAACGCATTTCAGCTGCAACGTGCATCATTGTTACAAAGTTATCTACAGATCAAAATGAAGACAGGTCAAAAACTACACAAAGATATCAAGAAAAGAAAATTCTAAAGAAGCATTTTCATTTTTAAAACAATATTTCCTCAATTGCAATAAATACCTTCAGTCTGTTTGATATTAGATGTAGCCTGTGTGGTGGCCTGGAAGGCATCACTGTGATGTGCGTGTGCCAGTCGATTGTGGATTACGTGTTTTGCATATGTGTACTGAATTCCAATGAGCTTATTTGCTACTTCCCCTGCGCTGCTTTGTTTTTTACTCCAAAGCTAAAAAAAACAAAAACTATATACGTAGGCTACATAACATCTATTTTACATCAATCATGATGTCAATTTGGATATTTTATAATATTGAAAACAACATCACAGGTTAAACGATCAAAATATAATAATCATGCGTCCTTTATGTATTACATGAAATAAATCCCTCCACATGTCTTACATTGAGCTCATTTGAAAGGTTTATATATAATTTGCTTGAAAACCTTAATTTGGACAACACAAAGTAGTAAAATGATAAAGCAATAAAATACAAATGCCCAGTCCTTGTGCACATACATACTCACAGGGCTGTCCTTTTTGAACAAAAAGTCATGTTCATTCACAGTTTACTATAACCTGAAAAATAAATTAAAGGTGCATATAAAGCTCACTCCTAACTAACAGCAGGGCATGTATACGCACAATTCAACCAAACTGCTGAAACTGAGAGAGCTGGTTAAAATTACACTATCTTTATGATCTTCACATGTGGCATCAGCCCATAGTTTATGTTCTTTATGTGTTTACAGTGACACCAACCAGGGGCTGTATGGCCCGAAGTTTGTTTGTTGGACTAAATCCAAAGTGGCAAAAAGTGTCTCGTCCTCCCCGCTCAGCCAGCACAAACCCCAGGCCCAGGAGTCACGACGGGCAGGTCGGTTTAACCTGTGTAACAGCAACATAAAGTCTACTGATCGTGGAGTCGAGCAGTGGCCCTGGATCACACCCCCGATGCTGGGGTTTGCGCCGGCTGAATTTGAGCTAACCGCTAACTGGTCCATCTCCCGGAGCTGAGCCCTGCTCTTCTCCTGGTGAAGTAAGCTTTTGTCAATTTTTAATACATCATCAAACTGGTAGTAAACTCCTGAACTGCTGGAGCGAATACTACCGCTTCTTCTAAAACATCAGCATTAAAAATTCTGCTCTTTCTGAAACACTAACAAACGTTAATAAGCGTTAATAAAGCCCAGTGAGGCTATTTGGTAACATCCATATCACACACAAAACTATAAAAATGATACAGATAAAATACACACTGGTTTTCAACATAGCATTTGTCGTACACACAAGTATGAATGGATATGTAGTTATATTTGCATCATGGATATGCAAAAACAATACTGCCAAAAGCAGCCAATGATGTTAAACTGGGTTGTGTGTTGATGCATATTTTACATCCAGTGTGACAGAACGTTGTCGAGATCTGGGAGGAGAAGAGTGGAAAGTGGCTATCTTCCTGTCACTGAGCATGCTAAAATAGCAGCAAAGGTTCCATATCAAAAATACAGGTTTTTATATTTGTTGCGTGTAATTCATGTCACTCCCTTTACCAGTTTATAATTATATTTGACTGATAGTCCTGTCCAAGTCAATTTGTCATTGTGCTGCCACAACTTGAGCAAACAAGTTCAATGATCTGTGTAAGACAGCCTTGCCTTTTCTAACTGATTTGATTTGCAAAGTAAACCAAAACCAAGAGCCATTTTGCATCTCCATTTTGGAATCTCTTCGTATACTGTCTGTGACTTCCTTCACACATTGGTTTGCTGGGTTGGTTGTCATCCTGACTGACCAGAGCTGTCTGCTAAGGTCATAAGGTGTTGAGAGTGAGATGGGCCGGAGTCACTAGATGACACATGGTAAACATCTGCAGAAACAAAAGAAAGTGATTAAGTCCGTGGCAAAACAATATGACAACTGCTTGCAACACAAGACTAACGGTCGAATTCACAAAGACCGGATTGTAGCCGTCAATCTGACGGTACTACCATGGAGCCCAAACTGTCACTAACTGCACTCACTGAATAAATAATACATCATGACGTTTAACTATGACTAGCTCCAAATCCACTCAACCAGCCTGAAAGTGAAGAAATGATTGCATGAGAGTCTATGGAGCAGAGCCGTATAGCCGATGCCATGCCATGATTGGCCAGTTTGCGTTTGAGGGGACTCAGAGAAGGATGAATTGCCCATCGTCGTTAACTGCTATCTGTCCTGTCCCAAGGTCCGATTCACAAAGGACATTAACAAGCCCATAAAGCTTTGCAGCTGAGTGCAATTTGCCCTTTCTTTGCATCTGATTGCAATTATTCATGTGGCAAAGTGTAAATATTGCCTTTGCGCCAAGAACACAGTTCTTGTTGAATAAAAAGTGCTAGATACAGGCCCTGACTGACAAAGTGTAGGTTTAAGTGCTGCAAAAGCCGCACAATCCTTTTTGTGAATTTGTCCCCTGAGAATCTACAGCCATGCTTGGGGCTCTGGGAGTTTGAACTATGAGCTAAATGCTAAGGTCAGCATACGAACTTGCTCACAATTATGTTTACACAATCCCTATGTTTACACAGTAATTCTTTCTGCCAAGTGGGAGATATCATAGCCGGTATCTCCAAAGTGGAATTAAAACTCAAAGGATATAACATGAATAGTTTTTCCCATATGGTTGCTAGCGATGTCAGTCTGAATGATATCAACAGTGGCATTCGATGTTAACGTTTAGCAAAGTCACAATCTTGGTTTAGTGTGTTTGCTACCATTTGCTAATTAGCACATGAACAAGTATTAGACAAAGTGACATTTTGACTAGATGGTGGCGCAACATGAAAAGGAGGAACACCACTTTACATTACATTTAAGATACTCTGGGAAACATTAAAGTCTCCATCAAAATGTTGAGATATTTTACTGTAAAAGTGCAAACTTTGAATTCCATGGCAATCCATTCAGTCATTACATAGCTTACAAAACCGCTACACTAGAATTAAGAAATACAGCCTGTGCTATTTTGTTTCTTTCTTTTCTAAATTTGTTGCTATACCTTTTGCTCTTCTCCTGTTCCAGAAAAAGCCCAATCCACCCGATGATGAACTTCCAGCGCTAGTGCTCTAAAACAAGAATAAAAGCAAAAATATAAATTTGCAAAACATCGGAGTCCGAAAACAAAAAAGTGACATGATTAAGCAAACAGTTCTTACCGTTGTCCAGGTCCTGTAACTTTGTGACATCTTTGCTATTTCTGACCGCACCTGAAAAGATAATTCTCAAAAATTAGCACATTTGTTTAAATTAAAACAATTTTACAAGGGTCAACAAGTACGGTTTTATGTAGTTTCCTAAACTGTTATGCAGGGTTTTGCGTCTCTTAAACCTTCAAACTCATGGATGGATTATTCAAACCGGACATTCTGAATCATATCACAATCAATCACTGCTAGTTCCTGTGACAACACATCCACACCAATGTTTTTAAAATGTGGTGCCATGTTCAGTCTGAATGCCTGCTAACTCTGAGTTGTTGCTTGGCATATTAAATGAAGAAATTATACCTAGTACAATCACAATGGTTGCTATAACAATGTCCTTGAATCTGTCTCATTATTTACTCTCCAGAGATTTATCTCTTTGCCTCGTGCTTGGAAGCAAATTCATATATAAAACATTAGCAATTGCAATATTAGAAATAATGTATGTGGATTATAGCTGTAAGTGGATTTCCCCTTTAATTATTTGAGCAGTTGATTAAAAATTTAAATATTTAGACACAAACCTTGTTGTCCAAAAGCGTTCCAAACACCAATATGAAGAAACCCTTTACAGAAAGACACAAAGAGTAGCTAAGAAAGTTTCAGTGACAAATAGCAAATGCACTATTCAGAATCTACAGAGAACATTTAGGTACCACAGTATACAGTTACATGTTGATCAGTAGTATTACTCTTGTTTGTACCTGCAGTGAATTGAAGAATGCGAATGAAACATGGATTCCTCTATCCTTTGGTTTTGCCATTGTTCCGACTCCCAGACCCCAAGTTAATCCGAAAAATGGTGTGAGGACAGCCAAACTCCTGATAATAACTACCAGAACGTGCCTCTCAGCTGCTTGTGCAGCGTCTGCCACTACCCTTCTTCTTAACATTTTGTATATCACCACCAACAGGATCACAAGGTTTATCACCACTATTAACAGCACAGGGACCACAAAGGCCAGCAGAGCTTTGGACTGGTCCCAGTTGAGCCAGCAGCCAGTATTTTGGATGTATGCCTCTTTGGGTTGTGTTACAGCTATAGTTATGATTGTGGTGACGAGAGGCGCCCCATAGCCTAGAGTGAATCCAATAGCCAACATAGATTTTTTGGACAATCCCCCGTCGAAGACATTAACCGTGCGGTAGAGCAACAGCAGACTTGAGGCTAACATCCAGAAGAACAGGGCCAGGTAGAATAAATGGATAAAAAAAGTCGCCGTAATGCATGCTGGTGGCTCTTTCTCATCTGCATCTGCAATGAATGCCCCGATAATAAACCATACGTTTGCAATCAGGAGAGACACGGCAATGTTAACAATGGAAACATGTCGCAAGTAAGATGTGTTGTTCTTCCTTATTTTCCTCCATATGACAGCTTCAATTATGAGGCATATGACCAAGGAAGCTATAGATATGCCAACTCCAATGTAGGTTATGAATTTCAACAAAAACAACAAAGCAGGGTCATCTGGAAGGTAGGGTGACATGAGAATAGAGAACGAGGTCAGGTGGTTGCAGTTGCAGGTGACGTTTTTGTTGGGGCGGTTTACCAGCTCACAGCCCTCGTCGTCCCATCCCCCGATGCCCTCAAACAGGCTGAAGTTCCAGAAAACACACTTGGGGTTCCCGAGAGTTTCATTAAAAATATCGAAAGTGAAGGAAACATTATTGATGGCGCCACTGGACTGAACAAGCACGACTCTGCCGTTGATGACGTTGTCCTCATCTCTTACGGGGAGCACGTTATTCATTGAGGCAAATGTTATCACGGTGATGGACTTATTTCCTCCATCAGACTCTAGTACATTTATCTCCACCGAAGAATTAAACTCGGCATTGAAATTGTCAGTGGATGTAGTTTTGTTCAGGAGAATATGAGGCGTGTTGATGTCTAAGGAGTCATTGGTAATTCTACGTGTTAACATCTCAATAGCCAATAACAATGTTGAACTGACGCCTCTAGTTGGTACTGGTCCTGATACTGAGCTGTTACTGGCTTTATCAGCGTTTAAAATGTTCCACGATTCCTTTGATCCGTCTGTGGTGAGGACACCTGTGGTTAACAGGATATGCTAGATGGAAAAGAAAGAAACCATTAGATCATGCGAAATGCAGTACATATTGTTTAGGACATGTGTAAACCAGCAGACCTATTCACATACCCTCATCGAAGTCTTAGTTATTGGGGTTCTCAAGTTGGCTACGCTGTCAAGTATATCAACAATGGCGTTAATGTTTGTAGGAGATTCAACCACTTCCTCGGTGGAGTTGAGATTGATGTCGCTGAGTTGTTTCAAGAATGCTGGCAATGAATTGTCATTCAAGAACTGTGAGATTCAAAATGGAGAAAAAGTGTTAACTTTTACCGGTATCTCAAACATCGAATCAAAGTTACAATGTGTAGGATTTGTATTCACTTAGAGCATATTTGAAATTATACCGATGAGTTTTTTAGCTGGTGGAGTAGATGCAAGCCTAAATAATGACCAACTTTTTAAACTCCTCTCGTCCCCTTTGAAGGTGCAATGTGTTGGACCTGGCCAGAATTTTAGTTTGAAAGCACCCAGTCTGTCATAAATAAAACATGCGAGGACGAAAGAGTACAGCTGCCCCACAGACTAGTTAATCCAGTGAAGTTACGCTTTGATAGTTTGTTTATTAGATTAAATCTGAAGTGACAGAAACAAGAACAATCTTTGCATTCCGTCCTCCCCGCCGCCGGGAGGCTGCTTCGCCGGAAGAGGAGAGAAGGGCGCAGCTCAGGGAAAACGGACTTCCAGTTAGCTGTTAGCGGGGGTTTGATCCAGGGGAACTGATTAACTCGCCGGATCAGCAAACCTTCTGTTGCTGCTGCTGCACAGGTTTGCTGGGGTCGCTGCATGCTCTAGTCCCGGCGGGGTGGTCTCCTGGCAGTGGGGAGGACGAAACCATTTCCTCCACTTTGTATTTAGTCCAATAAATATACTATCACAGCACAGGCCATGCAGCCCAGATTAGTGGCATAATCACACAGATGGCTGACATACACTATAGCCAGACGCCTGTAAATATGTGTGAAGAACTTCAGCAGTTTGGTCAAATATTGTATATTCTTGCCCTGCCGTGAAATGCTGCTCCCTATTTCTTTGGAGCACGATGGCAGATATTACACATTCATCCATCTATTATCCGTAACAGCTTATCTTATTCAGGGTGACTGAGTGGCTGGAGCCAATCCCAGCTGACATTGGGATCGGCTATCTATCACACATAGAGACACAACCATTCAGTCCTCAATTGCATGTCTTTGGACTGTGGGAGGAAGCTGGAGAACCAAGAAAAAAACCGAGCTGACGCAGGGAGAACATCCAACCTCACACAGAAGGGCCGTCCAGACAGTGTCCCGCACTACACCACCGTGAAACCCGATATTACACATTGCACTTTCAAAAGCATCAGATCAATTTGAGTAGGAAAGATGTATAAATATCTTGAAGGCAAATACGTTGACCGATATAAAGTACAGTGGAGTCCCAAAACACAAATATACATTACCCTAAATATTTGCCCTGAGCCAATCTAAAGGTTCGGAACTGGGGCATATTTTATTAGATCGATATTGCTTAAAATAAACAAATATATCCTTTCTTTACTTTGATCTATTGTGTTTTGTCCACCTCGGCTGCAAACGTTGCAGCACTGCTCTGCTGTATGATGGCCGGCCTCCACATTGCGAGCAAAACCAGAGTGCTTGAACGGGAAAAATCGTTTGATTTCACCAGTTCTGACATAAAATACAAGGATTCAAGGCTAACAGTTCGGCTCTCACTTTTGCCGGTTCAAATGACAAACATCACTAGCGGCTATTTTTGTGACAGGCTTGAGTTAAACTTGGCCTGGTGGAGGATCATGCAATTGGAGGCGTATGTGCGTGTATCCGTAAGCGTATGTGCACTTCTGTAAACTGCATAATATTTTGGACGCCAAAATATGGCTGCATGCTCAAGGAGCTCTCGTGGTTGCGGTGACTTCCACTTTTGAAGACACCTTTTATTGCCTGTTTTGTACTGCCACTGACTGTCTACTGGCTCCTCACTCAATACTCTCACTCGCCACTCCTGGCCGATAGGGGCCAATAGCAATAACTCAGCTGAGTGCATCGCTGAACCCACATCTGCTACACTGCGCCTAGAGTGTTTTGGACGGTGTGTTTGGCTATCAGCAAACAGAACTATCTGACCTGGCCAACCTTAGCAGCCCAAATATTCACAAATATTAATATAAACACATGAACAGCAAATTCAAGCTTCGATATGTGTATTTTTCCATGTGAAAGTTAATTCATTAGTCTGGAAACAGTAGTTTTACAAAATGATCAAAACTTGAAAAAGTGCACTCCAATGCTGTGGGTGGACATTGAGCTTATGTGAGTTATATAAGATTATTATGGTAAGAGGTTTGATGTTTGTCAAGTTTGACATTCTGCTTGTCCCCTGGGATGGGTTTTGGACTACTCTATTAGCTATTTGGCTGACAAAGTCATGTAATTACTTTGTGTCTAGATCTATGATTATGCTAAGATAAAACAAAAACCCATATACAATTATTTTACTATTCTAACTCATATTTAGACTGCCATAACTTAAAAAAGTGCTTTTTTTAAATGATTGTCATTCTACTACATTTACCTTGAAAATGTTTTGAATGTGAAGGTTAACTTTTACTGTGTGTTATTACTGTAAGAGTTTTACCTAAAGGTGCAATGTGTGGAATTGGGCTCCATCTAGAGGTGATGTTCCAGATCGCAATCAAGTGAAACTTCTCATGTGCCAAGCGTGTAGGAGAACTACAGTGGCCAACATTAAGACACAAATGCCCTTATCTAGAACCAGTGTTTGATTCGTCCGTTCTGAGCTTCTGTAGGAAACATGGTGGTAACCTCCGGTTCTGAAAATTGAAACCAATGCGGCCACCGACTCCTTCGGTTGCAAAAAAAGTCAGATTGTATTAAAGTCTATGAGAAAATGACTTTACTTCTCACCTGATTTATTACCTCAGTAAACATTGTCAACATGACTTTGTGGTCTCAATCTCTTCTTCAATACAGCATGATGTTCATTTCGTAAATGATGGTCCCATTTAGAGTCAAATAGACAATTAAGCAGAGTGTGCTTTAGGGCAGGGGTCGGCAACCTTTACTATCCAAAGAGCCATTTTGCTACTACTACGAGCCAAGTTGTATATATAGTTATATTATACAAACAAAAACTATAGTTTGTTGTATTTATGAAATTATAGAACAAGAATAAAGACAATTCTTGACATTTTATTGCTATTTTACCTGTAAGAACAATATCAAACTCTTATGAAGAGGAGAAAAATACCTGCACAGTTTGCTGCAGCAGTTGAGAGATCGCTCTTTTTCTCCAGTTTGATACTTTTCAGCAAATGCTGTGCGCTTGTTCATTTTTTGTTGTCTGCACATTTCTCGCCACATATCAAGCATACAGGTAAGCCAGCATCGCAATCTCCAAGATAAGAGGTGTTCCTTTTGAAAGATTGTCCACTTTGCAAAAAATAAAATAAAAATATCCGTTATTTATTTCCATTTTATTTTTTGTCAAAGCCTGAAGCCATGTCCACACTACTACGTTTCCATTTGAAAACGCATTTGTTTTGCTACGTTTACACTGAGCGTCGAGCATCGAAAACGGATAAGTTTGAAAACTCCGGAGTTACCTCTTTGTGTGGACGCTCGTAAACGCATAAGTTTAGAAACGATGACGTAGACACCCATGGTCGGTACTTGACTGGTTCGTCACACCCCTATCACGTGACCCTTTCCTGGAAGATCACAGACAACATTGATTACCGCATGCCCAGTGTACGTGAATAGTCACGTGATATTCATTTTCAGGCGTTTTAGTCTGGACGGAGATCATCTAGAAAACGATGCTGAAACGCCGTGTGGACGGAGATCGTTTTCGTTTTAAAATGTATTAGTGTGGATGTAGCCTCAGGGAGCCGCAGGTTGCCAACCCCTGTCTTAGGGTGTGATTAACAGGTCGCTAACTGAGCATCTCTGTCATGGCTTGATTCCAAATATGGTCACTTCCAGTGGCGGCCGGCCAATAGAGGGCCACGGGGCCTGGCCCCACCGACCTTGAGCACAAAAAAATAAATAAACAAATTATAATATTATAATTTTTATTTTTTTTTAATAATATTAATAAATTATACAAATTGTCAATATTTGTGTTTTTGAGCTATGTAATATACCCAGTAATATTTGTAAAATAGGATATCTGCGCAAAATAAATGCTTTTCCCTGCTTGTCCTCTCCGCTGGTGCACCTCTCAGCTGTCCCCATGCAAGTCTCTACTGCGCGTGCATGTGCTGGGACCAGAACGATTTGGCTCGATTTGGCCCAAGGAAGACGGGTCTAATAAGCAGCTTAGCCAATCACTGATTAAAGAAATAAATGACTTGAAATGAGTGACTTACAATTTAGCCAATCAGCGCCCTAAAAAAGACTTCCGGGAGGGTCTGGCCCTTTTTCTCCCAGAGTGCCCATGTCTCGTTCTCATCTCGCGTGTTCTCGCTACCCAGCTGGACGACGGTCACCGGCTTGCGGTAAAGAAACACAACGAGGAGGTGGATAAAAACCGGCACATTTTATCAAAAATAATTGATTGTGTCAAGTTTTGTGGGGCTTTTGAGTTGGCTTTGCGTGGGCATGACGAGACTGACTCCTCGGACAACCCTGGCGTGTTCGAGGGACTGGTGGATTTTGTTGCGTCCCTCACGGTGTGCTGGAGGAGCACCTGAGACAGCCAGCGTTTTTAAAGGGATGTCGAACACTGTACAAAATGATCTGTTGGACTGCATGCTGTCGGTTGTAAGGGATTACATTCTGGAGGAAGTAAAGAACGCTGATTTTATCGCCATTCAAGCAGACGAGACGACGGACATTTCCACCCACTGCCAGCTGGTGCTCCATGGAGAAGGAACGTGTCAGGGACATGCCTGACTTCAATAAGAAGGTCATTGAGAGGTTTGCCACTCAGAAGAGCAAAGTTCCTTTACAAATAACTGTCATAAAAACATGCAGGTTTCCTCACTGCACTGATTTCTCCAACAAACAAGGTTCATAGGGGCATCTTAAAATATACTTGTTCTATTAGACTATATATGATATTTATATTTTATTATAATATATTCATGATATTTATATTGTATTTTTTAGATTATATGGTATTTATATATCATATTATACTGAATATTATTATTATATGATATATATATTTTATTTTTATTTTTTTTAATATACTGAATTGTATGAATAAGATGTCCTTATTATGTCAGTGTTGGAATAAATGATAACAATGTAACTGCAAAGTACTAATGCGTTTTTGATACCTTTTTTCTTTTTTTTTGCATTGAATTATACTATTTGCTGAAATTGATTGGATGGCCCTACCCAAAAAAAATCCACCAGCCGCCACTGGTCACTTCCATTCAATGTTTGCAAAGAAATTAAATGGCAACGGCCAAAATCCAAGATATCTATTGCCAAAATGCTGAACTTAGGGCTTCAAAACCGTAGTCCACAAAACAACGGGTGACGTCACGACGACTACGTCCACTTCTTATTTACAGTCTATGGTAGAAACATGGCGGTCGCCTCCGAGAAGAGGAAGCGCTCCGTGTAAGTTCACAAAACAAGATTCTTATTTTCAGGTTCTTGTACACTTAAGAAAACATATTTTTATATAGATGGATCCCCCTAAACGCTATGCTCTTTATCGCAATAATTATACTACAGCCATGACCATGACTCAGGCACGATGGAGGCCCCGTGCCTGAGTTAACCATTTCACTGAATCTGCCGGTCAATGTGATTTGGTGTCAGAAACAGCTGGAGAAGTAACTAACCATAGACTGCTCGAGCAGCTGCTGAAGTGCTCCTAGGATGCAGCCGTCTCTCTGTACTGTCCACAAACCATCTCCCCCACAAACTACTGTCTTTTCTCCCACCTCGTCCTCTTCGCAGTGAGCTTCGGTCACGTCGCCTTCATTTCCAACACCAAAGTCATCATCCTCACATCGAAATAAAGCTAGAGAGAACGGAATAGGTTTTGACCTCAGTACTTCTAATTACAGGAAAACTGGATGTTATTTCAATGCTCTGTAATGTCTGGATCAATACTTACTCTGTCTGGTTAACACCAATGTTATAACTTTACCAAAGTCTGTATAGCCTTTCACTTGACAGGTGATGCTCTCTTCTCTGTTTGCAGAGTTGATTGGACAGTTGATTGGAAAGGGATAGGTGCCTAAACGTACAAAAACAACACTAAACTTGGAATAGACAACCAGCATTATTTTGTTGAAATATATGTATACAGCTCAAATAGTTGTCTGAGAACTACATAAATATGTAAAAGATTTCCCAAAAGCTCATTTTCCTCTTGGTGCATTTTTTTGTTTCAGGCTTACCTTCGGTGGGTATGCCGGTGGGTATGCCTTTAACCTCAAATTCAACCTCAAAGGGGCTGTTGACGGAGCAATGCAGTAGCACTTCCCTTTCTTTCTCACATTGAACAGTTCTTCTGACTGGTGACACTTCGATCAAGGGTCTCGGTTTGTATTTGTATTCTCCGTTGGATCTCTGTCTGAAGGCTGATCTGTCTCCTCTTCTCAGCGTACATTCATAACGTCCTGAAATTGAAGGCGATCATCAGTTCGATTGAAATCAAAGTGAAGCTGGTGTTGCCAAACACATCTAACAATGTTAGGGATGACACCACCACTAGGTTACAAAGGGGGGCCACAACCTAAAGCAGCATTTATGTATAGAGATAAATATTTACATATAGTGGAAGCAACATTCTTCCACAATTTCCAACTATTTTTTGCTGAAAGCTTTGATTTAAGAGATCTGAATGGTATCCATGGATACCTTTTTTAAAGTCCAACTAAAAAAAGAAATAGCACAGCACACATATCTTAGCTGAAAATGACATGTCTTGTGTTTTCCTTTGGGAAATAACAACAAAAAGGACAAATTTCTGTTTCATGGTTTTCAGTTTCATGATGGCGTCCCCTACTTTTGCATTCATTAATCAATAATACGGTTGGTTCTCTATCGATGTAAATGGAGAGCTTGCTTCCAAACAGCTAAATAAATATTCATGATGAAGAAATTACACTAGAGGAATGGCGGGATAGTTGTTTACAATCTCGAGACCAAACTGGATATACTCAGGTCGCTTCAGTGCATAATGAGAGAATACATTACAGAAGTTTTACAACACCGCATCAACCCTAATACACCTGTTTTCTGTATCAAATGTGGTATACACAAGCTCAACTTGTTCCATTGCTTTTTGTAATGCCCAACCATACAGGGGAATTGGAAGGAGATAATATTAATAACTTTGTTCTTAACCGCAAAAGAGGAGCTTCCACTAGGCCTAACCTGAGTATTTTTGGATGCCTCCCAGTAAACCTAATAAAACAAATAATGGTTATATTCTGTTTACTTGAAGCTAAGCATAAAATTGCTCCGTCATGGAAATCCATGAATAGATCAGGCAAGCATAGCTGGGTTGATGGATTAGTTAATTGTCTGGCCGTGGAAAAACGTAGATGTATATTAAAGAGAAATACAACACTTTTCATAGGTTTTGGGTCAGGACGGTCAGGAATAAACCTGCTACACAGCACAAGAGCAAAAACACGTTAAACAACAACCAAGATTAGCTAAAGTGTCCTTTAAAGCCAACTTAAAAACATGAACACTTGTCCTGCACCTTAGCTCATTCGACGAGTGACCAAACAAACATTCAGCGTGGAAAAGTGCGCTAAGCTGCTAACATCAGCTTGCAAACTAGAAAGCCAATTTGCTGCTCAGCTGCAGCCCGTCATTGCAGCTGGTCACTTTGGTCTATTTAGATGCTGGTGTGGTCCTAAATCTTTGATACTTCTTTAACACGCTGTCTACCCATGACTTCAGCTATGGCTACGATACAGCTTTGTTTACTTTTTGGTCTCGGCCCACCGCTGGAGCTCATCCTGTCATTCAAACACAGACATGACCCCCCTAGAGGCTGAGAGAAAAAAGGAATATTCAGATTTTTCGATAAAGAACTTTTCCACATTTTTTTTGCTGACTAAAAAAATATTGACAATTTATTTGAAATAACAAACAACATTATTTCTGACTGAGATAAAGGATGACTAAATGTGACTTCAGTTAGACTTAAAGTGGAGTGCTTTCATCTTTTCCTCATCTACCTTTAGGTGTTTTCTACATTTCCAATGGTTGTTCAAAAGCACAGGAGACGGTGTCGGAATTTGATTACAGCTTTTGATAACAGCTAACTATTTACTGAATATTGGGGTATGTCTGTTTACTGGTTATTATGCATTATTCAGAATGTAAAGTTGACAGGCCTCTATTGAGGCCTCCTCAATAGAAAAATGTTTTCTCTTCCTCTTTTCCAATTTTGCCAAAAACTTGCAGTTTCAACTGAAAGGGAAAATGATATATGCAAAAACATTTTTTTTAAAGTTTATTACTATTTTAGGTAACTGAAACAATTTCAGCCAAAGACATCAATTTAGCTGTGTGGATTAAAACCACGTCTACATTTTTTTACATTTTGGTGAAATGTAATCAACCATCACCAGATTAATATTTTTGAAATTGGTGGGTCAGGCTAAACAAATAACAGTGTAGGTGTTGGTTTTGCATTGTAATTCAAATTCCCCTTAAGCCAATCAATTCACACAGTCAGACCTAGATGGCACCTAGGCCTATGTTGTAAATGTCACCTGAGACAAATATACAAATCATTTATTGATTGCACCATACTGGATCTATTTCTTACCATTGTCAGTGCTAAAAAAACGTAACACAGTAAGCGTTGCTCCTCCATTTGAGAACTCGTGTAGATCATCTTTGCGAATTACGTCGTTGTCACGTTTCCACTCTGCAATCCAGTTGGTGCCAAAATTGAGATCCATTTGTGGTGGGCCACATGTCACAGTTACATTTCTCCCAAAAAGTACTTGAATTGGATCAAACAGTAAGGCGGTAGGGCCTTTGAGAAAAACAGACACACAGGCCAGTGAATTACCAGACAAAATTATCAGGCATTCCTGATATAACGAACACTGTTTATTATTTCCAAAATGTGTAAAAGGGTCTTACTGTCATAAAACATTGTGTAGTTTTCTGACAGCTCTGAAAATATTCCTGCCTTTAGAGCATTTATTTCCGTTTCTTGAAAAGACGTTGCACTTAAAGCATAGTTGCAGATGGTGCTACCGCTCCTGTAATGCAGAATTGAATCCCAATGAAAATTCAATCACAAGCAGGTAGGTAAAATGTTGTCAATTTCATAACAATCCATACAAAAATTGTCAAGACATTTCACCGAAATCCAAAGAATGTCAACATGCTAGTGGTGCTAAAGGAAAAGTCCAAGGATCATTAAAATCATTTGGATTCCTCCTCTCGGAACCACGAATTGCCGTATCAAATCTCCTGTGAATCTATCCAACAGTTGTTAAAATATTTCCGACTGGGCCAAAAGTGAATGAACGACCAACTGATCGACATTGCCATCCTGAGAGCCATGCTAATACATGATATCAAAATTATGTAAATTATTTTGATTCGGGGGCGACTGTGGCGGTCTGGATAGCAGGGCCGTCCTTCAACTCCACTAGTCCCATGTCGATGTGTCCTTGAGCAAGACACTTAACCCCAAAAAATTGCTCCTGTAGCTGTGCCTACGGTGTAGAATTGTGATAGAATCTGAATTGTAAGTCCCTTTGGATAAAAGCGTCTGCTAAATGACTGTAATGTAATGTAATGATTTTCAATGTAGCAGCTATACCCTTAAAATATCTGAGGTGTCGAGGAGATTTGCTGCCATTCTTATATGTGAATATTAGATACAAATGCTGGCACTATGCTAACATAGTATGCTATGTTGGGACTGTGCTTGGCTTCGCTCTTGAGCTCTTGAGACAAAGAGATGGTAGATAGCATCCAAACCCCCACCAGAAAGAAGTTCACATCTAGGTGTGAAGTTTTCACCAAAATACAATGCTGTCCTCCCATTGGCCAAGGCCCACAGACACCCCAGGTGCCCTGTGGATCAGCCCTGTTTCCATAAAACAGCCTTGCTCCCCCATCTCTATGCCATTCGGTGTGATTCAATTTGCATGTAGGAGGCACACGTTACTGCGTTTAAAAAGAAAATCCGAGGTTAAACAGTTTTACATTTGCTGGACGAATCTACTGGACTGTTTGTTTGCTTTGATTTTGTTCGCATCCTGGAAGAGGAAGCGGACAATTTTCCTGCAGAAGTGAAGAAACTGACTTCTTCAGAGAAAGAGGACAACTTCTATTTCTCATCCAAGTCGATCCATGCCGGTTACAAGGACGGGAAATTCCCTTAACGAACCGAAGGAAATATCTCTGACACACAGAGTTTGGTATTACCGTACCATTCACTCCCTGCCGCTGACACACTACTTTGCCGAGAGGAGAGCAGAGAGGAGCTCTGACGCAGTCATCTGACAGCGAAGGGGCCTCATTTGGGGTCTAATAAACGGTACATCAGTACATCCACGTGCCATACATACTTCACCGTAAAGACACACCAGACAACAAACCAAAATGAGCTTTTTTCACATGTTATGATTTATATTAATAGTTGTCTTGTCTAGCATCAGTGGATTTTGAATTGCTTCAAAGCTATCTTAGCTTAAATCGAATTGGTACAAATAACTGATGTTGCTGCAACACTAAGCAATTAGTTAGCTTAGTTTGCCCAACATGTTCAAAGTCACAAATAATGGTGATTTAAGAGTTTGGTTAAATCATACATGAACAAGACAATAAAGAAAAGAAAAGTCAGTATACCAGCTACTGGCAGTGCATCTCAAGCAAAGGCACTGTCTACTGGGCTTTCCTGTTCTGGCCACTAGGTGTTCCTGTCCTGCGTAAACCAATAATCAACCATGGCAATCAGACCCGTTCCTGATTTAAGAACAGTAATATCAAAAGAATAACAATGTGACTTACCGGAACTTAATTGACTGTACTGCTTTAAAGGTTGAGATGTGCGTTCGACATTGCTTTTCAATCTGTTTGAGACAGGGACATTTTCTGCTTTTTATCCGATCCACAGAAATCAGGGTCAAACATCACATACATTCATTGCATCAACAGTGTGAGAAAACTGAATCACAGAGGCAGAGGACAAATTAAGACTCACAGTCTTCCAAACGTTTTCGTAAACACTATGGTTTGGGTTATTGTATGAAGAATCAAAAGTCAAGTCCATGGTGAATGAGAGGCTCCTCACTACAACAGAAACAATTGTTAACACAATGAAGCTACGGAACATTATTTCATGAGATACATGCCATTTGATTCTCTTCATTTTCCTACCTTCTGTTATTGTTGTTCGTGTTATTGTGGTTGTCATTGTTGTTGAGTTCATTGGTGTTGTTGTGTTTGTCATTGGTGTTATTGTGGTTGTCATTGTTGTTGAGTTCATTGTGGTTGTCATTGTTGTTGAGTTCATTGGTGTTGGTGTGGTTGTCATTGTTGTTGAGTTCATTGGTGTTGTTGTGTTTGTCATTGTTGTTGAGTTCATTGGTGTTGTTGTTGAGTTCATTGGTGTTGTTGAGTTCATTGGTGTTGTCGTCATTGGGGTTGTTGTCGTTTTTGTCTCTGTAAAAAATAAAAATGTATTCTGAAGCACAATCCTCGTCAGTGTATGCTTTCCTATTTTGAAATACTTTGTTGAACTTTATCCATGCAAAACAAAGTGACAGAAAATCCCATACCTGTTAGGGCTGAACATTGAGAGACATCTGCAGAACAACATTGGAGGTTAAATTACAACATCATATTTTTCTACTCGGGGAAACATACCTTCAATTATTATCCACATGAGATCACTTTAGATACGACTCTTTCTTTAACAGATGAACTCAACCCAAACCATGTTTATTTCAATACATTTAGGACAGCCAGGCAGATACAGTCCATATTTATCCAATCCACCTTTCATGCAGACGGCATCGCTTTTATTGGAACGGCTAGGAAATAGCAATGCTTACTTGTGATTGGTTCACAGAACTCTCCGTCAGAGGGAAGTCCATTTATGCACCCACAGGTTTGATTGGACGCATTACTGCATGCACCGTAAATGTGACACTTGTCACATGACCAAGCAAAATGCTCCTCACACTCACACTGCAGTTCTCCAGTGGAGTTTGGAAAGCACCCTTTTAGAGAACAAAAGAAAGCAAAAGAAAATCTTTGAGCCATAGATCAGACACTACTTGATAAAACAGCACTATGCCAGCCATACAACTTACAAAAGGAAACAAATAAGAAGCAAAAGTTCTTACCTGTGGTGAAATTCAAGCCTATTACTTTTAAAGAGTGATTGATGGTGTGGGGTAATGACAAACGTGTCAGAGTGTTCCTAAAATGCTGAATGAAATTTGATGGAACACTGGAGACTGGGATGCGCAAGTCCAGGACTATATCAATGTCCACTGGGTCTGTGGAGGAGAACAGGACAAAAAAATCTATCTTGGAAATCTATCACTGTCATACACAACCATATTCACAACACTTTATTATACAGTATGCTGTAACCATGACATAACTTATGTTGACCTGAGTGCACTATTTTTTCAGCAAACATTTTTGCCTGAATTGGGACATTTCACGTCTGCGTATGATGTACGAGCCTAGAGGCGGACATACAGTATGAATTTCCACACCATTGAAAGCTGGATAGCTACAACGGATACTCCCAAGAGTGATGCAATCTTTTTGATTTCATAGCGCCAATCTTCAGAACCACACACACACAGATGTTCAATCTATACATTTCATGTGTTGTACCATTTGGGGGTGTCAGGGACAATACAAATCAAACAACTGCACTTTTAGTCCCATAATACAGTGCAATTAATTAGAAATGTTCTTCGGCCATATTCTAGTTTAAAAAAATTGCGGCGGAACATTAATAACAGGCAGCAGGCCGCGTTTGGCCACCCATGGCCTAAACTGTGCACACACTGCCCTGTTTACAGTCTTACACTCCTGTTTACACTCTGCAGTCTTAATATGGTCACTTCTGTTTACTGGTTGCTCGGCCATAGTCAAGGCTTTAAAACAGCAGTCCACGGACCATTGGGTGATTTCACGGTGACTATGTCCACTTCTTATATGCGTTGTAAATCGTATCATGTGATGCTACTTAGCCAATCAAATATGTGTATTCCAATAAGCATCGCGGCTTGAGTGAGATATAAACAGATGGGAGAGACTGGACAGGAGGCCGAACAGTCGGAATAGTCAGAGAAGTCATTTCACATGGAGTTCTCCAAAAAGAGAAAAGTGGTCAGAGACCAGAGTCTTTAACCAAGAATGGACAGACCCTTATATGTTAATTCTTCCCACTTCAGTCAAAACCAGTATGTCTCATATGTTCAGAGACCATGACGATTGTTAATAGTGTCAATGTGAAGCGCCACTACGAGACAAAGCACAAATATTTTGAGCAAATGTACCCACTCACATCCAAAATGAAGGGACAGAAAAAGAAATCTAAGAGCCCAATATGATCAGAATCCTAACGTAACATTTGTAACTGTCCAACACTGATGTTAACAAAGAGGAACAGAGCTGAAACAAGTGGTTTCAATAACCACAGATAAAGTCGCTGCAAAGACTTTTCTCTTGTTAGAAGATGAGAAGAATATAATATCGTGGGTTTTTTGGGTGACATCATTTCACACCTGAATTAACAGAATTGAAGTACTTTAAAAAATGTTCAAAAGCTTTCTGTAATGTTTGTACATTTTTTAATTCTACCCTTTATTGTAGTTGAAATTTGAGAGAAGATCATTTATTTATTATTAGAGTATGTATTATTTATAATTCATCCAGTTCAATTTGAAAACTGACAATAAATATTGTTGAGATCTTATTCAATTGAACTTTCTATATTTGATTTGACAGTCAGTGAATACAACTGCTAGAATACTTCAATATATGCAGATCAATTCGAAAATGATGCTGAAACGCCCGTGTGGACGGAGATTGTTTCTATTTGACAAATCTGCTTCCGTATAGAAACGGAGTAGTATGGATGTAGTCTTAGTCTCTGCTGCTGAATAGCTCTGCTGATTGCAAGGGGAGGAGATAGCTGTCCTTAACCACTGCTGGTGGTCGGAAGCGTCAGCTCTCGGGCGTCAGACAAATGAAGGCTAGGGCGAACAAAGGCAACAGGGGGACTTTTTCAAGCCCGACTTCGTTTGTCTGATGCTCGAGCGTGTACTTAGGGAGTTTCTATTTGTCTACCATGTGTCTGCATCCGATTTCTGTCCGCTCCTCTGCTCGGTGGTCACGTAGACATTGGGTCACTCCCAGGTGCCGTGACCCCACTAACCTCATCTATCCTACTCTCTCAGCTCATGGCGAGCAAGTGGTGGCAGGGGGGCTTTGGAATTGCCAGTCGGCAGTGCCGAAAGCTGAGTTCATCTCAGGCTACGCTTCCTTGCTCTCCCTCGACTTTCTTGCTCTAACTGAGACCTGGATCACACCAGAAAACACCACCACACCTGCAGCTCTGTCAGATGTGTACTTTCTCTCACACTCCCAGAGCTGCGAGGCGAGGTGGTGGTACTGGCCTGCTAATTTCCCCAAAATGGAAATACTCTCTTGTCCACAGTTCCACAGTTCTCCCCGTCCTCTTTCGAATTTCATGCTGTTACTGTCACTTATCCAGTCAAGCTCACCATTGCTGTTGTGTATCGCCCACCAGGCCCTCTTGGTGAGTTCCTGGAGGAGCTTGGCACATTAGTCTCGCACTTCCAAGACGATGGCTCCGCACTCATCCTGCTCGGCGACTTCAACATCCAGACTGATAAGTCAGAACCTCTTCTTTCCTTCCTCTCCTCCTTTGACCTTTACCACTCATCTTCTCATCCTACCCACAAGGCCGGCAACCAGCTGGATCTTATCTTCACGAGACACTGTTCTACTGCTAACCTCTCCGTCACTCCCCTCCAGCTCTCTGACCACTATTTCATGTCCTACTCCCTCTCCCTCTCCCTCTCCTCTCTCCCCTTACGTCCGCCACCTACCCACATGGTTTCTACCCATAGTCATCTTCGATCCCTCTCCCCAGCTGATCTTTCCTCGTCCGTTACCGCTGCTCTCCCTGACTCTGAATCCTACTGAATCCTCTGAAGCTACTGATATTCTCCTCAGCACCCTTTCCTCTTCTTTGCACAACCTCTGTCCCCTCACCTCCAGGCCTGCACGGTCAACTCCACCTGCCCCATGGCTATCGGACTCTGTGCGTACTGATAGACGGAGCCTAAGAGAGGCTGAGTGTAAATGGAGAAAAGGCAAACTCCAGGAGGACCTTCTTAACTTCCAATCTCTTCTTTCAACTTTTTCCTCCTCTCTATCTACTACTAAAGCTGCTTTCTTCCGCTCTAAAATCCTAACCTCTGCTGCCAATCCTAAAAAACTCTTCGAAACTTTCTCTTCACTCCTCCAACACCACCCGTTCCTCCTACTTCCTCCCTTCTCCCTGACGATTTCGCCAACTTATTTGACAAGAAGGTAAACAATATCAGATCCTCCTTCTCTCAGCTCCCCTGTCCCTGTCCACCCTCTCCCTCTCTACCCTGTCCAGCTCTCCCTCCCCTCTCCACGCCCCATCTTATCTTACCTTGCTCCCCTCTCCCCTAACGAGATCCTCAACCTTATTACATCTAACCGCCCCACCACGTGCTCTCTTGATCCGATCCCCTCCCCTCTTCTTCAGTCTATTGCGACTGAACTCCTTCCTTTCCTCACCCACCTCATCAACACATCTCTTGTTTCAGGATGCTTTCCCACAGCTTTCAAGACTGCCAGAGTCACTCCCCTTCTGAAGAAACCATCACTTGACCCCTCTGATGTCAAGAACTTCAGACCAGTTTCTCTTCTACCCTTTCTATCCAAAACACTTGAACGTGCTGTCTTTAGCCAACTGTCTTCCTATCTCCATCAGAACAGTCTCTTGGACCCCCACCAGTCCGGGTTTAAAGTGGGTCACTCAACTGAGACAGCCCTCCTTGCGGTGACGGAGTCGCTTCACGTCGCGAGAGCTAACTCTCTCCTCTGTCCTGATTCTCCTTGACCTGTCTGCGGCGTTTGACACTGTGAACCACCAGATCCTCCTCTCCACCCTCGTGGGGATGGGCGTCTCAGGCTCTGCAGTCTCCCTGTTTGCATCCTACCTGACAGGTCGATCCTACCAGGTGACATGGAGGGGGGCCGTGTCGGAACCACGCATGCTGACTAAGGGGTTCCACAAGGTTCAGTCCTGGGCCCCCTTCTCTTCTCGCTCTACACAACATCTCTGGGTTCTGTTATCCGCTCGCATGACTTCTCAAACCATTGCTATGCCGATGACACCCAGCTGGTCTTGTCATTTCCCCCCGGTGACACTCAAGTAGAGGCACGCATCACTGCGTGCTTGGCTGACATCTCGAAGTGGATGACGACACACCACCTGAAGCTGAACCTGGGCAAAACCGAGCTACTGTTCCTCCCGGGGAAGGGTTGCCCGCACCGAGACCTGTCCATCACCATTGACGATACCGTGGTGAAGCCTACTCGGACTGCGAGGAACCTGGGTGTGACCCTGGATGACCAACTGTCATTCTCAGCAAACATTTCATCGGTTACACGCTCCTGCAGATTCCTGCTCGACAACATTCTCCCCTTCCTCACTGAGGAGACGGCGCAGGTGCTCATCCAGGCTGTTGTCATCTCCCGCCTGGACTACTGCAACTCACTACTTGCTGGAGCCCCGGCGTCGGCCATCACATCGCTGGAGCTTGTCCAGAAAGCTGCAGCTCGCCTGGTGTTCAATCAGTTCTCCCACACAACTTCCCTTCTCCGTTCTCTACACTGGCTCCCTGTAAAAGCTCGCATCCAGTTTAAGACTATGGTGCTAGCCTACAGATCAGTGAAAGGAACAGCTCCTTCCTATCTCCAGGCCATGGTCAAGCCCTACACCCACGTCCGACCACTTCGCTCTGCTGCTTCGGGGCGATTGGTTCCCCCGTCGCTCAGAGGTCCCTGCGGCCGTTCGACCCGGTCACGGCTGTTTTCCGAGTGGAATGAACTCCCAACTGACGTCAGGACGGCAGAGTCGCTGCCCATCTTTCGGCGCAGGCTGAAAACTCACCTCTTCAAGAATTACGAGACTTCCACTCAGCACTTATTGTATTAGTTTGTTGCACTTATTGTATTCGTATTAGTTTGTTGCACTTATTACATTAGTGTGTTTCTGCACTGTGCAGTTGCTCTGGTTTATGCTCTTAGATGCTTGTTTGAAGAAGGAGATGTACTTTTGACTTCTGGTGACTAGTAGTTCTCTTGAATACCTATGTTGAATACACTTACTGTAAGTCGCTTTGGATAAATGCATCTGCTAAATGACTAATGTAATGTAATGTTATATACAGTCTATGGTCATACCGTTGAGACCGACCTCTGGTGGCACAAGCTGCGCACTACAATACACCACATCAATACAGATGAATAGAAAGCGGAGCTTGTGTTTATGACGGTATTGAAAATCATACCGCTGGGATTTCAAAATGGCGCACATCTATAATCAACATGTTTTTTTGTCCAGATGATACACATCTCTGTGCGTGATGACACTATGTAGTGAGTGAGCGTCACATGCGGCCTACCAGCTCGACTGACGTTCGGCTGACAGTACTGGTCATCAGCTGGAAGGACACGAATGCATCCACACGTGTCACCGACGATGTCATCGCAGGCGTCATGGTTAACGCAGTTGTTATATGACCAGGCGTAGCTCTCCTCACATCTGCACTGGTATGCAGCCCCAGTTAGTGAACACACTACAGCACGAGAAGGAACAGCAGCGCACAACATCAAGGTTCAATGACACGTTCACTGGTGACATTAACATATATTTTAATTTGATAAACAATGTTGCAACACAATTTAAGGACGTTTTACCTGTTGTGGTGTTAATGCTGGTAATTACAGAAGTTGTGTTGATCAGTTGAGGTAAACTGAGGTTGCTCAAAAGTGTTTGGAGGCTCGCCAGGTCAGAGGTGTTGATAACAACTTGGAATACGTAATTAGACGAACTCAAAGAAGCTGTGAAAACACGGGACGGACATAATCAGATATTCAATCAATAGTCCACATTTCAGTGACCAGACAAGGACAGATTCAGGATTTATTCTGTTGATAATATCAAAATGTGACTCACCCACTCTTTTTTCTCTGGCATGAGTGTGTGATGCTTTTGTACCCACCAATTCCTGGAAAAAAAATCAATGTCCTGTTAATTATTATTATTACAATTATACTTGTTTGTCAACATAAAATAATAACTGTAAATGAATACTGGCATAACTACACACCACATTCAGATATCTCAGATCTTTAGTGACAGTTGAGTTTTGTTCCTTATTGTTATTTTTACCTCAAAGAATACATTCAGAGACTCTCTGTATCCCTGATTCTGCAGACTGCTGTATATAACCAGAAGAACCACCAAGAATCCCGCTGCCGTTGACAATGCCATCCCAACTACAGAGAGAATACAAGCAACACAATGATTTCTCATTACCAACTCGGTCAGAGGACAAGTATACATGTATCCATGAAGTATAGCTGATGATTGCATACAGTAGATGCTTAAAACTGTAAGACAGAATGTGAGATTGTGCTGGTGCATAAGCGTTTTGTTACCAGGAGGCTAATAATAAAAACTCCTTATAACTGATGATATCTTGTGGTTAGTCAAAATTGATTGCATGCTTGCAAAAATAATAATAAAGTATGTTGACCTGTTTGAATACAATTTTGAAGTTACTCCAGAAATACATTTTAATTCTAATCACCAAGGTGTGACTTCAGATGTCTGTAAACATGCTTTAAGGTATTTCAATAATGAACAACAAGCCCCCAGTGCAGCACACACAATAGTATTGATCCCCCCCCCCCAAAGAAAAAAGTTTTCAAGACTTTTGTTGCATGAAAGAATAGTGTAGGGATTATTTAATGCGTTGTCATATAGAGGTAAGCAACTTCCTATCCAGGGCCCCGTTCCTCGTGCCGTGCGTGGCTAACTGAGTTGAGCCGGATAATTTTCAGGATAAGATGACGTAGATCAGGCTTTTCGGTTCCACGAAGCAAGTTTGGCAAAATCACCATGGCAACACATCCATAAGCTTGAACCTGCTTCAGCGCAGGCTAAGTAAAGGTAGCTGGATAAGCTTGCCACACCCCTGGAAAAAATGGCAGCTCCTGTCATATACGGTAGTCTAATGCGCTTGCGCATATACTGGGGGTTATACGGGAGTTCCGGAAATGCATGTAAAGTAGGACACACGGTGATCCATTAAAACCAGCTGAGCAAACGCCTCTATTGCAGTAATGTACAGCTCTCTTCCTCATAGATCCCATTGATGAAGGAGGATATTAGTTAGATTAGCGTTTTATAGGGAGAGAGTTCTTCCACATCGCCAAGATCCGTTATCACATCATGATGACTTCCTATACGAGCGCTATCGATTCTGCCGACAAGGAATCATTTATTTACAGACCTTCTGGAGCCATACATTGAACACCACACGCCGCAGCCGAGCATGACAGGCTCACAGACTGGATGCAGCCTTGCGCTGTTGTGCGAGTGGTACATTTTTGTACAGTGTCGGCGATGCGGAGAACATGGGGAAAGCCGCTGCATGCCGTGCTGTTCGTAAAGTTTATTTGCCGCTTAATAAACTTATGGATGTGTTCATTACATTACCATGGCACATATTGTATTGACTCACCATTCTGAATAATGTGTTTGTACTTCGTGTTTACTTGCTCCCATGTCCTCTTGATGGCTGGTTGCATACATGGAGGTTAAAGCACTCATAATGATATGACAGTGTTATTAGTACACCAGCACATCATTATTGTAGAAAATGATTAAGGTGGAGAGAATCACACACTATTTATTTTCACTGCTTCAATTGATTGAATTTCTGATTATGAATAATACACACATACTGATCCGCCCATACACAGATTCGCACACACATAGTCAAACTCCTAGTTCTATATGGTAATCTACACATACATGTATATACACATATATAGTAGGCTACATGATACATAAGGGCATACAGTACATATATCCTCATATTAATTTGTATCAATTAGATACTCTTTGGGCTTGTTTTTATTACTTATTCTGAAAGAGTTGAGATCATTATTTTCGCTATAAGATCTCATTGGATGATGCATTCCATTAAGTCTACTGCCAGCAGGCACATTTAAAGACATATAATCTGATTGATTGGGGTGATGAGGCATTCAAATGAGCCGATACATTTCCCCAACACTTACGCATTTAACTTGTCTGAGATATTTTGCCGTGCTTCTTGTCTAACCCTGGCAGCGGTGGCGGTGTTAGATTTTGCCGTGATTATGGTCTTGAATTCCTCATATGCGTTCATGATCATCTCCAGAGGCTCTTTCTTTGACTTTATTGACTTTATTTGCCATTGTACTGTTAGAAAATCATGGTTTCGGTGATCGACGCTTCCCCCTTTTGAAGTAGGACGGGCACGCGCAATTATCCTGATCCTGATCGTCTGGTTCGAATTAACGAGACTGTTTGAGAGCGGATTAGCCTGAGAGAAACCGAGATATCCTGACATCAATCATCGGGTTCATTTAGGCTGGCTAATAGGACATTTGATCGACTTAGTTGAACCAAGTACGAGGAATGGGGCCCAGCTTTTCTTCACATGAAACTTATTTTTACTACAGTTATAAGTGTGGTTTATGGAATATATAATGTCATCTACTGAATGTACTCATGTAAGCTGAAAATACAGACTTTGGTTGAAAAATTGCTCAAATGTTTCAATCAACAACACAGTATGAGAAGGTGTCACAAGGAAAAAACAGACTTCTACACACTTAATTTTGATTCACTTTAATCCTAATGATCAGTTCTTCATGACTGCCTTCGTGACATTAAGAGACCAAAACATCCTGCAGTTGTCAGCGAAAATAAGATACTTAGTTTCCTCCTCAATCGTATTTGTTCAGTCATGTTTCCTTTGAGAGATTGACTTCCTTGTTAGACGCTCACATTTCTCTGGTAATAAATCAACTCCACCTTGTTTAAAACTTTGCTGGTCCACTTTATACTTATTACTTAGTAGATGTTAGCTTCATTACACTGACTGTGTACATTTTAGAAATGATGAGGGAATTCACAGCTGACATTTTAAAGTAACATTTGGGGCCTCCTTCAGGTTCTGGAGCTTCTTAAGATGCTCTTAGCCTATGAGTGGGTAGGAGTCGTAAAATAGATTTTATGATCTTAGCCTTTATGTTTTTTGAGGTGATGTAGACTTGAACTGTTACAACCAGATCATCGTTTACAACTTCCTTCACCTTTTATCTTTTATGAGAAGCCTCATGCTCTTACTAGCCAAGGAGCAAATAATCAAAATTAATTCAAATGTGTTGGAGAACACTTTTCATGACATGATTGCCTTTTAAAGACTGAGGTCTACAACTATTCATGATTTATTCTCTGTCGAGCGATTGGCCCAGGAATAAGTTGCATTTGTCACAAGACGTCTGACTCTGGTAAACCTAATTTGACACATCAGAAAGTTCTCATTTACAGTTACTGAAGATATATTTGATTCAAACACTTGATATTAGGAATAATGTAAATTTAGTTGAAGAATTGAGTTAAGTTTAAGCTTAAAAGGACGATCCAGGCTACGTCAAACCGATGCCCTTTTCTGTAATATGTGGCTACAGTTTCCCTGAAAGCATAACAACCACCTATGTATGCAAGAAAAAGTGGTTTTAAAAGGGTAATTGTATTTGTTTACCTCTCATTGTGTTCCAGCTTCCAAAAAAAAAAGACTCGTCAGGAGGGGAGGCTGATTGTACTGTAAATGTGTTTACAGTTTACAGATGGAATGGCCATCAGACAACTTCCTGGAATACTAGTGAGTCACACACCTGTCTGGCAAGTTGAGTGAGTTTGTTCTTGGCCTAGAAACACTGGTTGATTGTACAGTGGAGCAATGTGATATGTTGATTTGATCTTTTGCATAGAAAGATTTACATCAGACCATTGAAAAGTGTCTGGGAGGTGGGGGGGGATCTCCATTTAAAATAAAGACCACATATGAAACACTGTTTTTATTTCTTTATGATGTATACTCCTGTTAACAAATTTGACCCTTGGACAAAGTGGCTTTTAGCTTTATATGAATGTGAACATTTTAGAACAGTGTGAGGGTCCAAAACAGAGGTTGTTGTCAGCTGTGTCAGATGCATTTCAGTGTGTCAGATCGGATTACTGGAATTTTCTTTTCATGTCTGCTTTTTTCTTATTTTTGCTCGTCGTGTTCTAGTCTCTTTACGGTTTGTCCAAAAGCATTCGCGAAAGGAACAACTACCATTTGAGGAATGGCAGTTTTGAAAGCGTTTTAGATGGCCGCTAAATTAAAGGGGGGAGGAAATTACTCTAATAATCATTCTGCCCAAATGAAATGATCGGATGGCCTCCCTGCCTCCCTACATATGTCACTGTTGCAGACTTGGCAACTTTCTCCCAAGATTTAGGGACTGTTGGAGCTTGTGCTGATGGTTACCGTCATTGGGAAAGAGATGGCAACACTGGGATGTTTTTTTTTCAGTTGGATATTTATCCAAATCTAGAGCAACGTTAACAACCCTAGATTTAAGTGTATACGTTAATTCTACAGAGAGGTCGACCACACACATTAGTTTCTCAGTTAATAAATAAGTAGTGGAGAGGGCCTAAATATTGGTACCCGGCTGAGTCATGAAACAAAAGCACCCATTTTACGCATTTCTACGCCACAAAGAGATGCCTATTCATGCAACAGCTTTAAATAGGAGTTTATTTCCTTTTACTCCTTGAACATTGAGCACCAGTCTTCCTCTAGTGGCCTGTAAATAATCGGTATTACTCAGTGGTGGGCCGTCTCTGCTGGTTTAAACAGAATCACAAAGTTATAGCTATTTTATAATTTAATTACTTTTCACAAATACACTACATGTATTATAATTTTTTTTCCCATCAGCTCATTTTCTCATTGCACAGCTCCCGTCTTCCTCTGTTGCTCTGCCTCCAGCCTGCAGCGCTGCTTCCAGCACAGCTTGTTTTAATTTAAGCTTCTGCATTTTCCAAATGCACTAGTATTATTCAAACGTATTGTTCGGTTCGTAAGCCTCGTACTGAACGGTTTAATACGAATACGTGTATTATTACACCCCAAGAAACAAATAATAACCGTAGCTGTGGCATCATAATGAGGTTATTAGGAGATGGTTCAACTGTAGTCGGACAGCACAGAAGGCCCAGGTATAGAATGCACGGCCCGCCACAGTGTTATATGTATCATATATGCTGATGTTGTGATTATTCTTATAACCTCACACTTTACGTTTAATAAGACATTAGTTAGTCTCTCTATGCCTACAGGAAAGTGTATTCGTAAGAAATCGATAGCATAAGTCATTTTTTCCAAGGAGCTATCGGCAGCACCCTCTTGTGGTCTTGCAAACAATATCCTCTCCAGAAACAACACAGCATTGTATGGCAGTCAAAAGGACATATGTTCATGTTCACGTAGTAAAGTCTGAAGTAGGGTGATGTTATATCACTGAAAAAAGAAAGTTATATTGAGGTGTGCAGGCTTTCGGAATGACTGAACCACTTTCAGCAATTGTGCTGACAATGGGATATGCATGTGTAAAAGTATTACAGTAAAAGTATTATAGAGTATTATATATAACGGGGAGCGTGTGATGGTCCATCAAAGACAACTGAAGATTGACATTACCTTAACTAGAAGACTCCTAAGTTTATTTATTCTTATAGGGACTCCAATAATTAAAAGAAAAGTTTAAATATTACGAAACAGTATGCTTGGCTGAATAGGAAAAGCGAAGCAAACAAGTTGGACATGATCCCGCATCCAACAACACTGTGTCGCGCGCATCGATGCTTTGTCCGAAGATATCCTGGCTACAGTAATCGGTCGCGTGAAGAAGAGTGAGTTTTACTCTCTGCAAGTAGACGAGCCTACAGATGTGGCCAATCTGGCCACTCTTCTGGTGAACGTCCGTTACCTTTTCGAAGGCACGGTGCAGGAAGAGTTTTTTGTGTTTTTTATCTTGTAAACAAACGCCACGCGCGAGCAAACTGTTCTCTCATTAGTCCGATTTTTATGCGGCTATGTTGCTTTTTTTTTTTAAGGTGTGTGTGTGTGGGGGAGGGGGGGGGGGGATTGGGGGTGCGTGAACCCGGTCTGGATGTAGAAGGGGGTGCGTGGCGTAAAATGTTTGGGAACCGCTGATCTAAGTGAATGTTTGGGCCAAATTTGAAGAAATTTCAAGGCATTCCTGAGATGACGTGTTGATGGAATGGGAAGAAAGTGACAGTGACCTTGACATTTGACTTCCAAAACTAATAGTTCACCCTTGAGTCCAACTGGATGCTCAAACCACTCTGAGCACCAAATTTGAGTTGGGTGGTGTCTGTTGAGGAATGTTCCATGGCATTGCAGGACCTGGTGGTTGTGAGCGCACCCTTAGCGAGTCTTTTACCCCTGAACCAGACCTACTGTTAGAACTGATAATCTTCAAGTTTTATGGGACTTAAGGTTCAGGTGAAGCCTTTTGTTGCAACGAGAAGGAAGTTTTTTCATGCCGCGGTAGCCACGACAAGGTGCATCACGAGTGTATGTCAAAGGGGGCCCAGATAGCAGTCAGTTCTGGGCCGCCCGTGCGGGAGACCCTTGTGATTATACCAAGCGCTCCACAAAACCTCCACGTGATTGGAAGACGACAGTCTGCCTTCAGTGCTGTGAATTTCATCAGATCAGATCAGTCCACTATCGGTGAGTACAAACATATTTGTTAAAAATATATATTTTATTTCCCACAATCAAAAGGTTGTCTGTTAGTGTGCGCGCTGTGTTTAAACTGCAGTTTCGATTCCTATTCTTTCTCAGCTGAAATGTTTGTAGCGGCAGATCTGCCAAACAAACAACTAGCTAGCAAGAGTCGACTCTTGCTAGCTAACGTTAGTTCAGTTGTTAGTCGGGTTTCCATTTAGGAGTCAGAATGAGTTTTTCTCATCAAAATAGAGGGGATGTCTGTTAAGGGGCTGTGAGTTTTTCATTGAGAAAAGCTCTTATTTTAGAAGCTGATTATATTTGTAACGTCAAACTCACTACCTCATTAAATGTGAGCGTCTGCCAGGAACTGACCATCGTTTGAGACACCGGTTAGCTCACAATTATTTAGTTTGCAATCAGGAAAATATAATACATGTGAATCAGAAATGAAGGTTAAGGTATTAAGTAAGCAGATGGCTACTTGGATTTGGCATGACATATTATAAAACGCTAACTTTTACATGATAATTGCTTTATTTCTTGGTTGAGGACATTGACAAATTAGGCGGCAAATGTACTTAAATCAAATCCTGCTGTAAGGGTGCGGGCCACATACGAAGTACCGACACCGGCTCAGTAGTAAGTAACACAATGTGGGCCTGTTGTGGAAAGTTGGCGCGAGAGGGAAAGACGTTCTGCCAGTGATTGTTTGTTATGGATAGGATTAGGGATATTTTTAACACCGATCACTTACAGAAAATAAAATGCAGGTAGTTTAAATATTAAATATGATAATTTTCCAGATAGAACATTTCATTGAAAGCTGTACATGTATAGTTAAATATGTAAAAGTCTCTAGTCATGCAACTCAGTAGGCAGACTACAAAAATTATCGCAAGACTTTCTCATATGATTTAAAACTTCACAAATAAGATGAAGTGCACATCTGCAATTTTGGTCATACATTTTTAATACTAATTTGCATATATATTGTCTTTACAGATTCCTTTGTCCTTGACGCCGACCTGCACCACAGTCTTCAAGGTACTATCAGGTTAGGCAATTTTGTGAGTATTTAGTGACAGTGGTTAGACTCTAAAAATGGATAGACGACAAGTGAGAAAGCGAGCTGTAAAAAGAATCCGAGCCATGATGGCATCTTTTCAGAGTGAAGGAGATGTTGAGGATGCAGAGGTTATAGGTCAGGTTTATCAATCTGATGCAGACTCAGATGGCCAGGTGACGTGAATTTTAATGTTTGTGAGGGTTCACAGGTTCATCAGTCTGATGATGGAGAGTCAGATGCAGATGGCCAATCAGATGTATTGGATGGGATTACTTCTGAGAATTCCTTAAAGACTTCTTTGTGTGACTGGGCTGTGAACTTTAAAGTCTCTTTGGTTGCTCTGACTGCACTCCTGACTATCTTGAGAATGTATCATCCTTTGCTCCCCAAGGATGCTAGAACTCTTCTCACAACCAAAACTGTATATAATGTTCAAAGTCTAGGTGGTGGTAAATACTTTTACTTTGGAATCCTAGAATCACTTACTAAAACCTTTAAAAGAGTTTGGTCTAAGGTTCCAGATGGACATGTGTTTAGACTGCAGTTGAACATTGATGGATTACCACTGTTCAAAAGTTCTAAAATCCAGTTCTGGCCTGTTTTGGGTTTACTTCAGGGTCATGCAAAAGTACCAGTTATTCTTGCCCTCTTTTGTGGGACCTCAAAGCCATCCTCACGAAGTGACTACTTCAGAGATCTGGTTAGTGAAATTCAAATACTTGGCAAGGGCTTTATCATAAAGGGTAAGCATTTTTTCCTCAGGGTGAGCTCTGTTATTTGTGATGCTCCGGCTCGAGCTTTTGTTAAGGGGATTAAGTCACACACTGGATATCTAGGATGCGATAAATGCATTCAGACAGGGGTTTGGATCAATCATCGGATGACCTTTCCAGAGGTCAATAGTCCTTGCAGAACTGATGCATCCTTTATCAGTATGTCTGATGATGGACACCACACTGCAGTTTCCCCCTTGACAGGTTTAGATATTTGGATGGTAACATGCTTTCCACATGATTATATGCATCTAGTTTGTCTTGGTGTCATGAGAAAACTGTTGGATCTGTGGCACATGTCAGGACCTGTTCGTTGTCGAATCTCTGCTCGTCAGAGTGAACTGATTTCAAATGCACTAATGTGCTTGAAAGATTCAATTCCAGTTGACTTTGCTCGAAAGCCGAGACATTTATCAGAGACAAAGGTGGAAGGCAACAGAGCTAAGGCAGTTTTTATTGTATACTGGTCCTGTGGTCCTCCGTGATGTGCTTGCAGTTCCATTATATCAAAATTTTATGCTGCTATCTGTGTCCATTTTTATCTTGTCAAGTTCAACATTGTGTCTGGCCTTAAATGATTTTGCCCATAGTCTTCTTGTGTCATTTGTGCAACATTATAGTCAGTTGTATGGTCCAGAGCATGTTGTTTACAATATTCACGGACTAACGCATCTTTGTGAGGATGTAAGGTTACATGGAAACCTGAACTTAATATCTGGTTTTCCATTTGAGAACTACTTGGGGCAGATCAAGAAAATGATAAGAACTCCACACCATCCTTTGTCTCAGGTCATTCGAAGACTCTCAGAAATGAACAGTTTTGTCAGAATTGACAAAATGCAGGGAAAGGGGACTTTACGTAGAGAGCACAAAGATGGCCCTGTACCAGCCGGTTTAAAAAATGTGTCCCAATTTCAAGAGGTAGTCATAGGGCCTTCAACAAGCGTCATCTGTCGTGAGCCAGAAAACTGTTAAAATAGGCAACAGCATTGCTTTAGTGATGAATATTGTTTTGTCTGATGACAGCACGTATGTAGTTTACAGAGAATATGAGCAACAGGAGCCTTTTTTTTGATTACCCCATAATCTCTACTGATCTTGGGATCTTTGTTGTCGGTAATTTGTCAAAAGATGTTAAAACTAAAAAACTTGATGACAAAATAGTAAAGTATGTCAAGTTACCATACAAGGGGAAATTCATAGCTATTCCTCTCTTGCACACAAGTAGATAAAAGGAAGTTGATAATTGATATCTACAGCCTCTTAAATGACCACATACAGTAGTTAAATTAACACTTCTGAAACACTTAAATTTAACTTTTAGATTTTCAATGCCCTTTTGTGATCTGCTTTACAAAACTTTATACACTATATATATTTATTTTGTCTCTGGCAGAAAAGCCAAAATGTTTAAGATAGTTGAGTTTTTGGAGACCAGTGAGGTAGAGTTGGTGCCAGGTGCTTGGGTAAAGGACAATGAATGCCTGTGGCCAGCACTCAAAGGGAAGGCCTTGGAGGCAGCTATAAAGCAAAAAGTCCATCCTGAACCAAGCTGGATGCCATGGACTGTTCGACTGATGTTTACAACTGGTATGTATACTATGTATATTTTTTGTACAAAATGATGGGGAGTAGTATACAATAAATAGGCTATTGGTACCGATAAGTGGTATCAGTATTGATTCCCCCCCTCCACCCACGGTCGTGCGTTGCTACCCAAAAACACAACTTACTTCTCAATCTATTGAAAATGCAAAACATTATGGTTTGTTGCTGTGCACTATTTATCACTGTTTAAGTCAATGACCAGGGATTTAAAAAAATGTTTTGAACAGATAATTATCAGGAAGGCAGACAGAAGCTGAACAGCGATCAGACCTTCAGTCGGATGCTGAAGACTGCAGAGGAAGGGGGGCAAGACGAAAAATGTAGGTGAAGTACTGTGAACAGTTTCTATCTGAACTTAATACTTTAATTTTTACTGTATTGGTGCTTCCAGTTGATTGGTTCCAGTAAATATGTAAAAACACTTATATGTGGTTTTATTCAGTCATGTTTCATCACCACATTGAGTAGCATCCTTCTATCTACAGCTTTGCTGTGAGATTTAAGTCCAGAAAGCATTCACTTAAGAGTTAATATTCAGTCAATCTGTAAAATAAAATAGTACCCAAATTCCAAAAATGTAAATTAAAACAGAATGCAAATTGTTTTCAAATCACTTAAATTAATATTTAATTGCAGATAGACTGTAACTGTTGAAACTGAGAAATTATATTGTTTTATTATATATATATATGTATGTATGTATGCGCTCATTTTGAATTTGATGCCAGCAACACGTCTCAAAAAAGTTGGGACAGGGTTATGTTTACCTCTGTTTTGCATCACATCTTCTTTTTACAACACTCTGCTTTTTATGCAACTAAACCTAATTTTAATATAATATCTTCATAGACCAAGTAGCCGGCTTCAACACATTGCTAACACTTCTCTGACTGATAGTGAGGATGAGTCAGGGCTACAGCAGCGTAACAATGGATTACCTGATGCTCCACCAATCAGCCCACCAAAAACACTGACAACTCTCCACTGTAAGACCTCTCATCAAACCCATGCTGGCCTAAACCAAAATTAACTGGAAGATGAGATGTGCCCGTCTTCCTGCTCTCCATACTGGCATGCAGAAGACCAGAGGAACAGCTTGCAGACTTCATATCAGAATCAGTGGCTTCAACCGTTTGAATGTAAGTGTTTATACAAATTGTGTCTTGCTTAATGTTTTAATTAACAAAAATATGGTTGTTCTTAATTTTCCTAATGACATTATTTTTTTGATAACATCCTCAACATGTTTGTCATGTGGACTAAAGCTTTTCAGGAGCCTCAAAAGCCTGAAAATCAAAGGACCCTGGAAAGGCCACAAGACAGTGCAGCAGTTGTGAGTCACAAGGATTCACTTGCAGGTACTTGCAAGTTGACTAATATATTTAAAAAATTCTAATTCTGCCTGTAATTTCACAAAAAAATGTGCCACAAAAATGTAGGGTTTGTTGTGAATGACAATTTTATTTGGAGTTGAGTTTTACTCATAGCAGATAGAGGACTCACTCAAGTTGCAGTTGCAGTGGTCAGGAAAATAAAACAACAGTTTAAAGTGACATCTGTCTTGTCCATTTAAGCTGTCCAGGTTCCTCAGAAAATATCAAATTCATGGACCCTTGCGAAGGCCACAAAACAATGGGAGCTGCCACGAGACACCCGCATCAAGAGTTGGTGACCGTAAGAGAATTAGTTGCATATTTCAAATTGCGACTGAAATGTTAAAGAAAACACATAGGAGAGGCAGATAATTACACTAAGACTGCACTTGAATTTTATGTTTGTGTTACATCTTGTGAGAAATGAGCGTTAATGTAGTAATTGTCATGAGTATTAGTAATGATCAATACACAGTGCAAATATGCAATCTGGAAAGTTACCTACAGTATATTTGTACATGCAGAAAGCCTTGCATGTACAAATATACTGGAGGTAACTTTCCAGATTGACCAAATCCAAAGCATTGCTTTAGCTGAGTTGAACTGCTCCAGTTCACAGTTTTGAATTTGAACAAACAAAGAGCTGTAAACATGAGTCATAATGAATGATAGGTTTTGTCATTGATTTGATATTACATGGACCCACACTGCAGCTTTTGCTGCACCTTAAAATAGGCTATGTCTGCATTTATCGTCACTGGTGTCACCGCTCAAGAAATAACTGATTATGAGCATTTTAAGTCTGGTGTGCGGTTGGAACTCGTTTATCATTAATAGTGATGAATAGACAAAGACAAACACTGGATGGAGACCCTCTGTTTTAGGCGGTCTCAGTCCAGTTAAATTTGCACCTGAGTTTGATTGATTGCACTCAGATCAGCCCTAACAAACTTTACTAAATGGGTGAACACAGCAGAGTTCTTTTTACCAAACCAAACAAATAAGTTGTGAAAGTATCCTCAATGTTTTGCTCTTGGTTAAGCCAGGCCTTTCACTAAGCACAAATATGTAAGAAAGGTTATAAGAATCCAAACTGTGGTTAAAATGTTTTGTATTCTGTCAGAAATGCACTTAACTCTTATTAACTCTGATTTGTCTCTGTCCTGTTTACATAAGCTGTCCAGTTCCCTCAGAAACAAGGACATTCATTCACCTGGCAGAGGCCACAAGACAGTTCAGCAAGTGGGAGCTGCAGCGAGACACCTGCAAGAGTTGTTGACTGTAAGTGACCTGGTTGCAAAGTGTTAAATGTTTCAAATTCAAGTTTGTTCTATTCAAATCAGTGTGAGTTACATTTTCTCTGTTTCAACCTGATTTTAATGCATTTTTTTCTCGAATGAACATTTCTTTTTGTTCATTAAGTCACTGACCACTGGTGATATTGAAGTAGAAGTGATAAACATAAGCTAACTATCATTACTCCATGATCTAAAAGTAAAATGTGATTATGTGAATTTGCCAAAATGTCCTATATTTCCATCAAAGTATATTTTGCAAACACAATCATTCATTACACGGTGGTGTCTAAATGTTTGAAGTATTTATGTTTGAATAAAAAGTTGTTGCTTTTTTGTTCTACCTAAATCGAAGATCCTGATCATCCAAATCCATGGCCTCAGCCAGTGCCTGTGCCATCCTGGAATCCTCAGGGCCTATTTGAAACTACAACCTGTAAGTGGTAGATCATTTATGTATTGTTTTAGTGTTTCTCCTATATGTATTTAGTAGTGGTGGTATGTCGAGGAGGAGACAGCTCTGTCTCATCTTTTTAAGAACTAAAAAAAACCCAAAGTCATCGAGTTGTATGTCATGTTTATGTCATATTTTACATATTTCTTTTTCAGCATTGATGCGGGAAATGCTCACTAAGCAGGAGATGATTCTCGAGCAGCAAACACACATCCTACAGATTCTGCATGCAAGAAAAGAAGATGTGTCTCAATTTGAAATAGATGAGGGTCTCCTGCCAGTAAAGGACCAGCAAGGCCTCCAAAGTCTTGAAAGCCAACTTCAGGAATCTGACTTTCGATCAAAACTGGTGAGTGAGTGAGTGAGTGTATTCTTTCTGACAAGAGGCACACGTATACATTATTTTTTCATACTTTAGATAAACCACCTCAGCCTGATTGGTGGAAGTGATGTGAAAGATACAGTTTGGCGCCTCATGAAGCACCTCATCACAAACACCCTCGCCAAGGACACCAATTGGAGAGGAGTGAATGGGAAAACCTCCATGGCTTCCCTACACCGGAAGACAGCTGTAATCGGTAAATACTCATAGTTAAGATCGAATTTCACCTAATTTTGTTTGTCTGTACCAACAGAAACTTTAATGTCTTTGGAAACTTTTTTCCACATCAGCTGCCGTACGGAAGAACCCTCTAACATCGAGGGCTTCTGAACGTGAGGTTGAGATGTTTATGAAGAGGTGGCTGCAGCTGTCAGCGGATCGAGAAGGGGGCAGAAGACGGCGAGCCAAAATCTTAGTGTCATCTCCATGAACTTGGTGTTGAATGCAACAAAATATTTGTTAGTACTTGTTTTCAAATTTGAATGTGTTCAATACATCATACTGTATTCTCCATCTACTGAAGTACCTGTTATGAGATGCGTACAAAATACTTGTTCGTACTTGTTTTCAAATTTGAATGTGTTCAACACATCAATACTGACCAAAATTTTGATTCAAATTGAGTTGAACTTGTATTCGTTTTTGATTTCTAACAGAAATACACATACATGTATATCAACATATTTGTGTTGCACCATCCTCTGTTCCTCAATGTGTTTTTGCTTTTTCTTTAGTCTGTCTTTGTGAAAAGCTGAAATATGATACTGGGTATTTTGATATTTTCTTTATATATTAAGCAAGATGCAATCTACAATGTATTAGCACTTGCTAATGTTTTTGTATGTATATAAACACATTATGGCAATATTTTAGCATTTAAAAACTGCAGCTCAGCGAAATTGTATTATTATTTTACAGAAAAACCAAGTATCACCTTTCAGCTTTTAAGACACATTTCTGATGAAAGAAATACAAAAATACCCCGTGGAACAGGTTAGCCCAGAGGTGGGGTGGGATTTTAGGTCTCCATGGCAACAACACAACCCATAATGCAGTACATAGGCCAGGTCTGGGCCAGCAGCACATTCGTAATCTGATATCAGTATTTGGGCCAGAGCTGGGCCAAAGCTGGGGTTAATTATAAAAGTTAGAAAGTTGGAGTATGTGGGCCAGAACTGGGCCACAGCATTTTACAATGTATTTAAAATGCATCGGGCCAGGTCAGGCCCACTTACGTTTCATCTGACAGTCATGCTGTATGTTGGCCAGTTTCGGACCGAGGACCCGGGCGTATACTGGGCCAGAAGAAACGCAATCATGTGGCCCAACAATGGGCCAGATGAATTTTGCTATCTGGGGGGTACCCTTTGGCTCAGAGAAACCATCAACCAAGGTGAGGTGTGGCCCTCAGAAACAAAAGGAGGCCCATGACGAGACACTTTTGTGCTTAACCGCCATGCGGTGTACGGCAGAGATCCCCAACCTTCTTTGCACCACGGACCGGTTTCATGTAAGACAATATTTCCACGGACCGGCCTTCAAGGCGTGGCGGAAAAACACGAAGAAATAAAATGACGTGATCGGCATGAAAACAAATATAAAATGCATAAATAAATGCAACTCACAATAACGCTGAATCAGTGGAGCCCTGAGCTTGTTTCTCTGCAACGAGACGGTCCCATCTGGGGGTAACGGGAGACAATGACACCCGAAGTATGTTCCTTATGTCCAGTCTACTCCGTCATTTTGTTTTGATTGCCGTCACTTCAGAAAATCACGCTTAACAAAGAGGATGTTGTTAATGGAAGCAGGGTTTTCACTGCTTTAGTGGCGATCTCAGGCTATTCAGCCTTGATTTTAATCCAAACACCAGCAGAGTTGTTGTCTCAAACATACTTTTAAGGCCACTACCATTTGCAATCTCCAGCAGCTGATCTTCCTCTGTCGCCACATATTCTGCAGAGCGGGCTTGACGTGTCAGAATTACTCCTGATATTTAATTAGACTCCTGATATTGTCTGTTAAATGAAGATTTAATTTTCTTGGAAGTTGTAGGCTCTTCTTCTGTCTCCTTAGTGGCCTTTCCCCCTTTGCAAAGAAGCTCTCCAAAAGTTATTTACTCATTTTCACTAGTTTGTGGGCTTTTTGAGGTCACGTGACCGAGACAAGCGTCTTGACATGTGTCAAGAGGCACAGGCGGATGAAATTGCGAGAGAATCCGATAATTTTTCAAAATAAAACTTCTTTCAGATTATGATAATCAATAAAACGGAAATAATATAATATTTATTCTTTCTGTGCGGCCCGGTACCAAATGACCCATGGCCCGGTGGTTGGGGACCACTGGTGTACGGGATTGAGTGCATCTATTCTATTTTCATACTTTGCTGTATTTATAACTTCAATTTTATTATCTACTCCATATTGTGAATGGGCATTTTGAGGTCATGGAGCGTTATTGTCACCATGAAATGTCCAGGCAATCAGTGGGGTCAAGTAGCCCCTGCAATATTGTATGGGTCGAATAAACAAGAATAGGTAGATTATGTTACTTTTGGCAAGAAAGCTGTGTGCAGCTGTTTTCAGTCATTATGCAAGCTAAGCTAAAAAGCTGCTGGTTGTGAATTCCATATTTAAATTGACAGACATGAGTGGTATTGATTTGTGAGTGGTCCTCAGTCATACACAAGGAGGTCAATGACAACTGCTATAATAACAATTTATTTATATAGCACCTTTAAAAACAGAGTTCACAAAGTGCTTTGACAGTCAAAGCGACAAAAACAAGGCAATAACAACACAAAGCTCAGTGAGACAGTTGGATACGTGTCACACACACAGAGAGAGATTTTTTTTACTAAATCTTTTATTCTATCTTTATTTCGAATTAAATTCCGTTAACAGTTTTACTGTTTATCAAAAGTTACAACAAAACTAATTCATGCAAAAAAAAAAATATATATATATAAATACTAAAGAAAAAACACCATTCATAAGTTCAGAACCAGAGCATTCTCTCTGACTGAACACAGAATGTCTTTCAGACCCCAAATGTTCACAAAGAGTTCAGTGTTCTTTGTCAAGGTGCGTTCACACCGGTCACGTTGATTTTTTGACGCACTGCAAAATCGCGTCCAACGCACTGCAAAATCGCGTCTACGCGCCGCCGGTCGTGTTCAGACCAGACGCCGCAAAATCGCGGAGCGCCGGAGAGGGGGCGTGGTTTATCGACTGGAAGCCGTTCACCTGGCCGCCATTAACCATGGAAAGAATAACCTATATTCCTACGTGTTGTGGAAGTCACAGATATCCCGGGAAACTAAACGCCGTCATGTCTGGTTCATAATATTGTTCAGAGGAGCTCCGTGGATTGTATCGAGCTGTATTCACTGTGTCTAGCAAGCCACCGGTCGCTGTTTACTACAGCTGTAGGAACAGCTGTGTTCACCCAGACGGCTACAGGATTTATTGTTCAGAGCAGCTCCGTGGATTGTATCGAGCTGTATTCACTGTATCTAGCAAGCCGCCGGTCGCTGTTTACTACAGCTGTAGGAACACAAAATAAACAGATTTGGCTGTGATTCAACGGAAAATAAACCGACAAAAAGGGACTCCGAAATAACTACGTAATGATGCCGGGAGCGGTGCTAGGCTATGCTAACATCGTAGCAGCTCCACCAGCACTCAATAACGTCACGTAGACGTAAATACGGCAGCGTCTATTCATTGTTTGTACCGTATGGTTTACACACACACACACATGTATACACATAGTTTGGTCCGGTCTCTGTTGATATGAGGTATCGTAGAGCTCTGGGTGAACACAGACGGCGACAGGATTTATTTGTCCTCCATTGTTGTTTGTGATTCAGCACGGGCTGAAGCTACGGCACTGATGACGGGGGGAGCAACTCAACGCTGATAGGCTAGCGCGCCACAGCGTCACGCGATTATGCCGCAGAAGTTGAAAAATTTCAACTCGCGCGTTGGCGATTTTGCGGCGTCCAACGCGTCCACCGCGTCCACCGCACTGCAATAACGCGTCCAACGCGCCGCAGAATCGCAAAATCGCGGCGCGCCAGTCTCATCGCGTCTGTGCATAGACTTTGTATGTAATCTCGACGCGCGTCAAAAAATCAACGCGACCGGTGTGAACGCACCTTCAGTCTGTAGAAGCCAAACTCCAGCCTGAGCCGAGCAGCCAGCAGCCCCGTCAGCATCAAACTCACGTCCTCTGACCCTTCACTCCTCACATGGCTTTTCCTCATTTTCCAAATTGCTAGTTTGGCCAGTCCTGAAAGGAAGTTCATTAGTGCGGCTACATGTTTTTTCTTAGCAGGGTAGTTTGGCCCATAGATAAAAAGACAGAAAGAAAAGTGTTCTCCTAAGCCCTGAAACCACGCCTGCAGGCGGCTGAAGAGTCTCACCAGTCTGGAGCACTCAACACACATATGGTGGATGCTGTCTGTCTGCAAGCAGAAAGGACAGCCTGTCCGTTGTCCGTTGTCCACAGGGGGTTTGTACAGGGACCGCCAACAGCCCCTTGGGGAGGATCCCCGACCAAAAAACTCGGTCCACCTCGACACCCTCACTCCTGCCAGAGAGCGTAAGTTAGAGACCTTCACACTGACATGATACGCTACTTTCCTCCCCAGAGTCTCAAAGTCCCCCAACTGGGGTGTCTTTAGAGACAGCAGGATGTCCTCACCCTTCCACTGTCCCACAGCAGGACAGACATACTCACATTCATCATCCCACTGGTAAGATGGTGTACGGTCGCTAACAAAACGCTCTGAGTGCTTCTGGCAGGGAAGCACAGACCTCCTCCAACAGCAGCCTGCTGTTCCGGATGATGATCAGCTCCGCAAGATGAGGGATGGACGTTTTTCATGAGATGACCTAGCGTCACACAGCCGGCCTCTCTCAGTCTGGATCTCAGGCTGACGGACACCAGGACCTGGGATGTGATGTAGCTGCTTCCAAACAGCGGCTCCCTCAAAGAGCCACATCCCCGGTGTCGTCACAGCTCTTCGATAGAATGTAAAAACCTGCCACGCCTGTAAGACGGACAACTGCCCTCTAGATTTATTCAATCAGGCCCTGTGGTGGAGGTAGGACTACCAGTCTGTGCCAAAGAGTCGAGGCAACCAAGTTATTGACAATTAGGACCCTCCCCCTGTAAGAGAGCTGAGGTAGCAGCCATTTCCATTTAGACAGTCTGGTACACACTCTCTCCATACTTTTCTCCCAGTTTACCTTTGCTGAAGATGCCCTCTCAAACAAATACAAACTGCTACCTAGGAACTTGATATCCCTCTGATCTTTGATGAACACATAAATGTCATCACCATATGCTGACATGCTAACATGAGTCCTGATAGACAGGATCTTAACCTGTTCAGATGAGGCTCAATGGCAATGGAACACAGCAATGGAACTCCCGTCATGTCAAATTCCTTGTATGTTCAACATACAATGGCAATAAACGGTTTCTGATCTGAAAAGAGCAGTCCAAAGATAGGACATCCCTGTCTGATGCCTCTCTGGAGCTGAACTGGACAGCTCAGCGTGCTGCCCACCTTCACCAGACAAGTAGCTTCCTTGTACATCACACCCAACAGTGACACAAACCCTTCCCCAAAACCAAATGCTCTTAAAGTGGAAAAAAGAAAACCATGATCAACCCTATCAAAAGCCTTCTCCTGATCTGATGTTATAAGATCCAACAAGTCTCTCATGATGGATCTGTCCGGTACGCAGTAAGACTGGTCTCTGTGAATTATAGACTCTAGAAAGTTTTTAAGCCGGTTGGTAAGCACCTTGGAAATAAGTTTATAGTCTGTGCATAACAACGCCACCGGTCTCCAGTTCTTCAGCGAGGACAAATCTTGTTTTTTTTGTAACAGTGACAGTACTGCATGCCGATATGATGTCGGTAACAGGCCTGTCTGCGAACACTCCTGCAGCATCTCCCACAGGTCGGCTCCCAAACACTTCCAGAAGTGTTGATATAAGTCCACAGGCAGTTCATCCAGTCCAGGAGCTCTACCAGCAGCCATCTGACGCACAGCAGCGGTCAGCTCTCGGGGCCCAGCTGAGGAAGGTCCTGAAGCAGCTCGTCAACACTCTCTCTGTGGTTGTCCTCCTTACTGAAGAGGGTGCTGTAAAAGCTTACGGCATGTTGTCTTTTTTCAATCGGGTCAGTTATCATCTTACCATCAGGGAGGCGGAGACACACGATTTGTTTGGTCCGAGAGACAGACTTCTCCAGATTGAAGAAGTAGGAGGTAGGAGCATCCATGTCCCTAACACTGGTGAACCTTGACCTAACCAAAGCTCCTTTAGCTCGTTCTCGTAGAAGTTAACCTAGTTGTCGTTTCTTCTGTTGAAGCCTGTGAGTGTCTGTGCTGGTGTGAGTGAATAGACTGTGCTCCAAATCCCTGATTTTGTTTCCTAGATCGTCAATGACCCTTTTGACTTTTACTGTGGAGTGACTTGTATATTGTTGAACAAATGTGCAGCACAATTTATCCATCTATAAGGAAGTATTATAGCTACTATATAGGCTCCAAAGTTGGGGGTTAACTTTTATGCCAGAGTACCCTCTACCTCAGTAAAGGTTCCCCATTATAAACAATCCAGGAACTAATAATATATCTGTTCTATTTCTGTTATCTGGGTATGCAGTCACATAACACCATGATGCAAATTGTATGTATTCTGAATCATACATTTTACATATTAGAAAACTTCATAAGAGAACTTCTGGCTGGAAATTCAGTATTCAGTGAGTAAACAGAATGTATTCCCTAGACTAGGGATTCCCAAAGTGTGGAGGTGCGCGAGCTGCCTCCAGGGCAGTGGTTCTCAAACTTTTTCTGTCGCGCCCCACTTTGGAGGAAGAAAAATTTTCATGCCCCACCGCCCCAACAAAATTGTAACAAAATGGTCCATGTTGAATTTTTATTGAAATAACATTTTGTGACTCCTCCATCTGTGCTTTTTGAAATAATAGAATAAAGAAAATTGCAATCACTTTTAAGTCAACCAGATTACTCCATCAGATAAAAACAAATAAAAGGTGCAATCACTTTGTTAGAACAATGCAAATTAAGTTATATCTGTGCAAAAAAGAACCACAATTTGGCAAAAAACACTCTCCTCATCTCCTACCGCGTTCACTGTGAAACCCAGGGCAAGATAGGCGTCATCATATGTTCCTCTTGGCTGCTTGCTGTTCGTCTCGGATGCATCGCTTGCGGTTGCTTTCCTCTTCCCGCCAAATGTCTCTTCATTTTGAACACTAAGCCACACATGTGAGTCGCCAAGGATCATGGCCGTCGCGCATGCGCAAGCGTAAGCGTAACCTGTTAACGGCGTAACTTAAACATTTACACGAAAGTACAGGCATTTCGCCATGTATTTATTAATTACTTTAAAAAAAAAAATAATTCTGCATTTGTGGGGCGTGCCCCACAATTTGAGAACCACTGCTCTAGGGGGTGCGCGAGAGGAATGTAATGGTGTAATAATCAATAATAAATATAATTTTTAAAAATGTAAATGGGATTTTTCCCAAAATAAAAACATGAATTATAAAAATTCCCTTTGTAAGATTTAAATTTAAAATTAAACACTTCCAATTTAATAAATAAATGCACTTCAGCTCCTGCCGCCAGTCTTTTACGTACACACTAGCCAGCCTAGCTTGTGCAGCTAACATCAGCTAACAGCTAACTTCATCCATTCAGCAACATTCATGCAAATATGCTAAACTGGCTGAAATCGGGGAATCTGTCAGGTGGGACATCTGAAGCTATCAGTCATAAAAGAGGAGAGGGACAGACAGAGAGAGAGGAATCGGAGGCGAGAGGAACGGAGAGGTGCATTGGGGAGAGACCAGGAGTCAGAGAAAGATGAGACGGAGGAGACCGAAAAGGAGGAAGGGATAGCACAGACAAATGGGGAGCACATCGGCCCATCGCGGAGTCAAGGTGAAAAAAGAGGAAATATGATGAAAATGATCTGGGTCTGGGCTTCACTTGGATTGGCAATGCAGATTGCCCAAAGCCACAGTGCGTGGTGTGCAGTGAGGTTCTGGCTAACAGCTGTCTGAAGCTCTTATTTACGTCGCCACCTGAACACCAAGCATGCCAGTGCAAGTCAAAAGCCCCTTACATATTTTATATCGAAATTGGAGGAGTTACAAAACAGCCAAAAACAACTGCAGTCTCATTCCATCCTGGCTACATTAGTTGGTCGCGTGAAGAAGAGTGAGTTTTACTCTCTGCAAGTAGACGAGTCTACAGATGTGGCCAATCTGGCCAATCTTCTGGTGAACGTCCGTTACCTTTTCGAAGGCATGGTGCAGGAAGATTTTTTGTCTTTTTTGTGTTTTTTATCTTGTAAACAAACACCACGCGCGAGCAAACTGTTCTATCATTGGTCCAATTTTTATGCGGCTATCAATAGGCTCTGTTGCTTTTTTTTTTTTTAAGGTGTGGGGGATTGGGGGTGCGTGAACCCGGTCGGGATGTAGAAGGGGGTGCGTGGCCGAAAAAGTTTGGGAACCGCTGCCCTAGACTATAGGGAGGGCTAACTCAGATTTCTTGTATGTTTCTTGGTCCTCATTTAATTGGACTGAGTTTATTATGTCATTATTCAGATCATGAGGAGGCCACAAAATTGTTTTGCTCAATTAGTTTTGTTATTGCTGGAAAACAATGAGGCCCCAGGTTGAAGAGGTGAGATGATGCTGCCAAGAAGAGAGAGAGAGAATGTGTGTGTGTGTGTGTGTGTGTGTGGCCCAGGGACCAGCAACCACGACGTACATTCACACCTCTAATTGAAGGCTGTTGTATCACATCATCTAACTGGAGGCATTATTATCATAACAAACAAGTGAGCATTTGGATCAACATACATTCAACTTTTTACAGGTTAATACAAATTAAATAAACAATAATACAATAAAAATAAGTTTTTATTAAACATCGTCAGGTTTACGGTTCATGTCATTTACCAAATGAAAAAGACAGTGACATTACAGAACAGCAGTGTACGAACACAGTACATTGAAAATAAAACATTCCCCACACCAGACCACAGAGCCTTGTGTTGGGAAAAAATGTCCCCACGAGGGAAGTGGAGCAGGCCAGCCCACGTGTCTGCTAGCTTTGCAGACACACGGACTAAAAACTTCACCAAAGCTGGTTTACAGTTCACAGGAATTTAATCCTTTTCGTGCCATTACAGTAGAGTACATTATTTGAATGAAATATTACACTATTTAACAGCCCTTTGGAAAAAAACTACCTCTGGTCCCAGGACACAGCCGTCCCCAGGGAACCACACGCTAAAGAGGCAGAAAAAACACTTCCTATGCCCACCCACACATTCAAAAACACCTCCCCTTCCTTCTATGCCAATTCCAATTGGCCACGTTCCAGGAGTGTTGTTCTGTGGACGCCTTCTTTCTAATCTCTTTCCCTAAATTCACAACACATTCACTGTCTGTCAGTAGGTATTGCTTAACCCCTCTATGATAATCTTACAGTATAAAGCTAAGCCTCTGCAACTTAGGCAAAAGCTTCATGTCTTTAACTTACTTTTAGCTACTACTCTTATAACACTTTATGCTTATCTTAATTATGCATTTCCAAAACACTTATGATTATGCCTAAATATGATTTATGAATTATGAATTATTAAACACTTTTATTATACCTACTAAACAGACAGTTCTACACTCAAATTTCCTACAATTCCCCCCTAACTCTCAGTTCACTGTGAGTTAAGTAACTAACTCAATGTTCCCTGGAGACCTCTCCCCTGCTCGATCCAGCGAGAGGCTCCTTATCAATCTAAACAGTGTCAAACAAGTCATGCATACAGATATCAATTCAAGTATTCCTATCCGATCTGAATCACCCTGCGCTGTCCCTCGCCAACTCAAAAAAACAGCTGCATCCGTTGACGTCCGCTGTCTGCCATGGCTTGGGGCTGTCAGGATCAGGATACAATCTGTAGACTAGAGAACACATACTGAGAAGCCTTGACTGTTCTTTTACACATGACAAAATTACATTTCTTAATACTTACACCCTAAAATCCCCTTATAACCCATTTAATCAAAAAACCATAAAAACAAAATACTCATCCAAAACAATCCAGCTATTTCCCAAATTTCCAATATCTCACCGGATGTATTCGAAGTCCATCTGGGCCTTATTAGGTCCTTCAGGATCTCCGAGAGGATGGTCAGGAACTGCTTGTGAAGTCCCTCTATGGCACCACTGGTGGCCTCATCTAGACTGTGGCCATCAGAAGCTCCAATTCTTCCCCATCCTCGACACATAACTGATTGCCCTGTATTCGCGTCTGGCTCATCGTTGAAGCAATAAACCCCTGTAGAAGTCCACGGATGCAAGGGAACCCACATCCACAAACGACTACGAGGCCTACAACGACAACACACAGAGTAATTACGACTGACAAAAATGTATTTTTCCAATTGCCAAACATACTTTCCAACCAGTCGGTGAATGAATTAGTGACACCAGAGTTCTCTGCTAGCTCTTGGCGGAGTGCTGTCAATCCTGCCATCGCCATGGACACCGAACCATCAGGAGCTGTGTTATTTGGAATGAATGTACAGCACGCAGTCCCAAACATCTGGCAAACGCCACCTTTCTCAGCCAATATCATATCTAATGCTATTCTGTTCTGCAAAGCCATTAAACTAGTCTTCGCCAGCTGTGCATGCAGTCCTGATATGGCATCCCTGGTGAAGTTTACAAAACACTGTTGGTTATAGTAAATGTAGTTGATCCAAGCGACATTTTTATTGATTGACACCCTTTGAGAGAAAACAGATTCTAAATCTGTTGCTATTTGATTTCTGGCTTTAAATTCATTAGACACCCCCCTTTGTACCCTTAGGTCATCTATGTATCTTGGCTATAAAATGAACCTCCCATTGTCCAGTCCCCCTGCTAGTCAGCACCACTTACACCTGTGGACCTCATCTACAGCCAGCTGCCTGGTGATACAATAGGCGACTGCTTTCTCCTGTCAGAGGCCACCTGTGAAAACAAAACTTGACTCAGGTTAGTTAGCGCCCTTGTATATTCTATTGGTCGGCACTGCCCCATGGCCCTGGTGGCAGCATGGGCATCTGTTGATGTTGGGGTCTGAAGAGAGGAGGTCCAGATGGACCTGGTCTTGGGTACTGCTGATGTGGGGGTGCACTGAACAATCTTCCTGCCTTCTGTGAGCAATCTCTTGCCCAATGACTCTCACTCCTACATACATAGCACTCTCCTCTACCTACAGGTCTTCCATAGACCCCTCTGTAGTTACCTCTCCCTCTGTTGGATGCTCGTGCACGTCCTCTGCCTCTGTTATGTGGTGGAGGCTGGTAGGACACTACCGTGGGGGCTGTTACTGCTGGAGTTTGTTGACATGGTGCGGGAGGTACTGGTGGAGGAGGCTGAGCTTCTGCCACTGCCATCTGCTTCTTGGCCAGATATTTTCTATTTAATTCTCTGTCGACCTCTGCTACTTGAAGTTTCAGCAGCCGCCGAGTCATTCTCTTAATGTCCTCATCTCCACTTGTCTCCTCCTCTAGATGCCTTTGGTTGTAGTGAGTAAGGTGTTCTCTCCACATGGCATCGGCCATGTTACTCAATCCCACTACTCCACGCAGTGCTGTTTGTACTGCTCGGGGCAGGCCCTTCTGTACAGTGCGTCGCCATACTACAGTGGTGGCTTCATTTCTGTCATGTCTCCCACCTGTCGCCCTATGCCACTCTTCTTCAGCTCTTTTCAGATACTGGTGGGCTTCTTCTTCTGGTTTTATCTTCAGTCCAGAAAGGGAGTTCATATTGGGTTTTGTGGTCCAGATGCCCCTCATTGCCGACCAGAAAACTCCTCTAAAGTTGTCAAATGGGGTTTCATCCCCCCTGTTGGTCGTTCCTGTACTTACCTCCAAAATATTCAATTGGGCTGTTCCTTCTGTGCGGGTTATCATGGCACGTATGTCTCCCAATGCCAATTTATCCGCTGCTGTGAGTTTTTCAAAGCGACGGATCCACGGATTGGCTCCTCCTGCCAGCGGTGGCAGCGCCTTTTCCAATGCATCCATGTCTCGATGTCTCCATGGACCAAACTCAGCTTGTCCGTTGGATTTTACCAGCAGGGGGTACTGTTGGGTCTGGGCTAATGGTGGCATCTCACCTCTTACAGGATAAAAATGACCATCATTGCGATCTGGTCTCCTCCTGGTCCTGCTGGATCGTCTGGTAGCTGAACGACCTCCAGCTTCTCCTCTTACTCTCTCTCTTCTGTCCTCATCAGTGTCTTCATCGCCACTGGTGATTCCCATCTGTCTGTTCTTGGGGGTGAGGAGCAAGTAACCTTCTGCTTTATACTCACCCTTCCTCAGGCTCCCTTCCTTTTCCTCTTCACCTTTTTTCATCTCTGGATCTTGGACATCACTTAAGAGCCCTGAGGTCTCTCCTTCAACTTCGCCCCCCATTGCCCCTTGCTGGTCATGACAACTTTCTGGAGTGCTCACCTTCAGTTCTGTCCTGTCCGTCTGTGGGCTGACGCTTTCAGGCTCAGGACTGCTTCCCTCCTTGACTTTGCACACAGGTGCTTGGATCGGGGGATAGATTGTTCTCTTCACTTTCACATATGGCGGGGGAGGTGAGGAAAGCTCAGTCTGTCCGTGTGCTTCTGTCAGCACTGACTGGTATTCTGGTGTGTAGACAGGGTTGTCAGGTCTGGGAGTGGTGGTTTTGAAGTCTGTCTCTTTCTGGACCTCAGGCAGTCCCACAGCATCTGGAGGGGTTGTCGGGTCGACAACCTCCCAGTAAGTTAGCAGACGCTTGGTATCTGAGCACCCCTTGTCTTCCATGATGAGTGCTCTTTTCCTACCGAATTTGTTCAAGCGACTGGCTCCCACATCATCTGCAACAGCGTTGTTCTTAGCCGTTGTAGCTTCTCTCCACACTCTGGATCTGTGTTCAGCAGTGGGGGCCGTCACTGTTGGAAACCACCCGTTCCTCTGCCACTTCTTCAGATATTTTTTCATCTTCTCCCATTCCTTTCCCCTCTCTTTGGGCCCCATTTGATCCTCCATTCTTTCTCTGGCTCTTCCCAGCATCTCCTGAGTATTTGGCACGACCATTCTTTAACCTGGGCCTCGTATCTCGTATCGTGGGGGACAGAGAAACAGAGACAGCAGCAGTATACTTTGTCCAGTAAATGATCTAAATGTGCTGTGCAGTGAAGGGAATCAGCCTGCATGTGACCTTCTACACATTTTACAATAATAGTTAACGTGACTTGCTGTGATTTCCTAAATCCTTCAATCTCATGTGTTATGTGGGTGTTTTTCTAATGTGTGTGTTAAATGTACACGCTTGTCATCTCATGAAGTCAACTTACCCTCTGTGCTGTATTGTGGGCGGTCTTTGACTTCAAACTGGGATCCACTGCTCCTTCCCAGATCTGAATTCACTAGACCACCTTGACTAAAACAAACACAAAACTGCCCAAAGTTCAGCAGTAAATGTTAGCATACGTCTGTAATGTATGAGAAATCAACGATCTCTCATCTATTTTAGCACCGTCCACGTCAAAATTGATTCTTCGGAACTATGTAAAATAGTAAATGTACCTAAATTACTCAATACAGGATACATGTAGAAATCCTGAACCAAAATTGAAGTTAGAACTCTTAAATCAAACTCGACACCTAAATCAGAATCGAAATTCAAGATCAAAATCAAATTCCAAATCAGAACTCAAAAAGGTTTAAAATCGAAATTAAAAAAAGAATTAATAATTAATCAAATCAAATTAATTCAAATTCGAAAATCGATAACTGTATTCAAAAATAGTCAATCAGAAATACCAATGCAAGTCAAACTGTTGAACTACAATTACAATCCACACTGCACATTAATAAATCTCAATTAAGTTCAAGAATTGAAGAAGCACAACTGAAACCATTAATGTTTGTTAGAATGCTAAATTAAAACCAAAGTCAACAACTAAAGTTATAATGCTTAATTGAAACTAAAGTCAGGATGTAAGCTGAAAGATCATAGACAATGAGTGTCTCAATAAATTACAGGTTATAAACACTAGGAGTTACACCTCCTCGCCGCTAGGTGGTGGAGTTGCTTTCTGCCGGTTTTTCTTCTTCTTCGTTTTCTACCCAACATACCTTCCTGTTGTTTTTAGCATATGGTCAGCAGCTATGCTAACGGATATGCTAACGGCGAAGCGGAGCTTCTAACAAAAGATTTCCACACATACGTTTCACCAAAATATCACACTGTAATTCCACTCGTACGCCCTCTGTCTCCTCTCACAATCCACCGGTTATTTTCTTTTATAAGCACCTCTATCTTATTTTTCCAATACATTAAAGTCCGAAGCTACTCGTAGCTAACGCTAGCTTCCACGCCGACAATTACGGCATAGACAGTAATATTCACCCTTTAAAACGTATTTCCAAGCTGCTAAAACACAGACTGATCACACGTAATAATAGACTTATTGTCCGGTTTTATTTAACCTTAAATCCTCTGGTTTAACAGGCTATTTAGCTTCATAACACTCGGAGCCATCTCTCCCGTCTGCACGACTCTACCTGTTATTGTTACCTGCCTGTTATTCTCATTATATTAATCACCAATTAATCGTCAATTCTCATTATATTAATCACCAACACAATTCCTTTATTCACTCAAAGCAGAGGCCCGGCGAGTCAGTTCCCAGGAACCGGAGCCCAGGAGCTAACGGTTTTCGGGGCTAACTGCCAGCCTCTGCCCAAGTAAGCGATCGTATATTCTGCCCGAAGCCACGGTACCTGGACCTCACATGAAATGCCTTTCACGTGCCCTCCCAAATACTCGCCCTCAGTTCGCAGAACAAAACAAACCCTTTTAAACAGTTAGCACACTAACCCGGCAATACATGAATCTACCTCTCCTAAAGTCGCCACTCCAAGACAGATTCAACGCACGCATCACCAGTCCGCCGGTAATACTAACCATTTTTCTAATTCTCATGGTGATTTTTATTTATTACTTACAACGCTGTATTTTCTCTGTATTGTCTTTCTTCTCTGGACTAGTCCCCTTAGCTCACCATGCTAGTATACTTCACTGCAAACTGCAACTCACTCAGTTCAATCCGGCCTGCTCACACTTTTTTTTTCACACCTCCTCACAGAACAAAGGCACACTTAGCAGTTAACAGCACCGGTCGACCACATCTCCACTATGATTAAATTGTCCTAAAAAGGACCTAAACAGACTTTATTTAGGTGCTGTTCTTACCTTTAAAGTGGCGCCTGGAGATATGGAAGACCGATGCCGTCCCGCACGTGTCCCCGTCCTGGAGAACTCTGTCCTGCCGCGGTCGCCAAATTTGTTGGGAAAAAATGTCCCCACGAGGGAAGTGGAGCAGGCCAGCCCACGTGTCTGCTAGCTTTGCAGACACACGGACTAAAAACTTCACCAAAGCTGGTTTACAGTTCACAGGAATTTAATCCTTTTCGTGCCATTACAGTAGAGTACATTATTTGAATGAAATATTACACTATTTAACAGCCCTTTGGAAAAAAACTACCTCTGGTCCCAGGACACAGCCGTCCCCAGGGAACCACACGCTAAAGAGGCAGAAAAAACACTTCCTATGCCCACCCACACATTCAAAAACACCTCCCCTTCCTTCTATGCCAATTCCAATTGGCCACGTTCCAGGAGTGTTGTTCTGTGGACGCCTTCTTTCTAATCTCTTTCCCTAAATTCATAACACATTCACTGTCTGTCAGTAGGTATTGCTTAACCCCTCTATGATAATCTTACAGTATAAAGCTAAGCCTCTGCAACTTAGGCAAAAGCTTCATGTCTTTAACTTACTTTTAGCTACTACTCTTATAACACTTTATGCTTATCTTAATTATGCATTTCCAAAACACTTATGATTATGCCTAAATATGATTTATGAATTATGAATTATTAAACACTTTTATTATACCTACTAAACAGACAGTTCTACACTCAAATTTCCTACACTTGCTGTTATTGTCCGAAAAAAATCAGGTCCTAAGTAATTTGTATATATTAGTGCTGGGCAACGATTACAATTTTTAATCGCAATTAATCGCATTGTTATGCGCACAGTTCAATAATGAATTAAAAAGTAGTGTACTGAGCACTTTTATTTTAAAAGTACTGCTATATGAACAAAAGCCGGTGTTCACAACTTATTCTTCATGTGTGTAATAGATGCAATTTGAAATATACTTCTTGAAAACTGCAAACCTATCTACGTCATGTTTTTTATGTTTGTTAAATTCTCAGTAGCGATAACTAAATGACATGCTTATTATACATATTACAATATTACAAACAAAACAACTTTAAAAACACTAAACAAATTATATAAATTTATCGTTTCTTTTTTGCTTTTTTTGGTATTTTGGTCAGACACATATCGTAATATGTGTGGTATTTGTTATGTACGTTGGTACATAGAGGGTGATAAGAAGCTGTACTTGGAGGGACTTAGGACCCAGGGGAATGTAGGTGACGCATGGAACCTGTCGTCTGTACCGTGGCAGTAACGTGCATGAGGAAGTTATGCTAATAAAGAGTTCCAGCAGTTTGTTCTCACGTGCTTATATGTTCATTTAAAAACACGACAATATGTATTTTGATATCGTCACGTTTGATCCTGTGACGAGACGATCAGGCGTGTGTGAGACAGGAGGGGGGGAGAGCGGCAGTAGAAGGAAGAGACGCCACACAAACACAGCTGTTCACCGCTCGCTGCCCGGTTCGTGTGTTAAAAATGTCCGCTTAATAATTAAAAAAAAACTGCGTTAACGCGTTAACTTGCCCAGCACTAGAATATATACATTCTCATGAAATGGTTAGCATATGAGCCTTCTGTTATCTTGTACTTAATACAAAACTTTAATAGATCTCGGTTAATTTCATTGCATCTCCCTTGGGTAACATGTAGTCTATCCCTCCATCCGTTAACCAAAACTGGGGGAGGGTGACATTGGGACGAAGGCAGGGTTCACTGTGGACAGGTCGCCAGACTATCGCAGGGCAATATGTAGCCAATGATTTATCTTAAAGTTCCTTCGTTCTATTAGTGGTTAAACAGCCAGACTGGTTCAGCCACATATCATACCATCCTATCTTTAATTTCTACACCAAAATCTGTCTCCCATTCCATTTCAAGCAGAATATATGATTATGTGAAAGTCACCATATACAAATCAGGTAGAGAGATGGTGATGTGGATAAATAAGTAGATCCTGATGGAGACCATCGGAAAGTAGAAGCATCTGTGGGTGCACAAGGATCCTGCTTGGAGAGAAATATTGCTTTAGATTTTGCGTAGCTATACTTGTATCTCGTAACTCAGTTAAGCTACTTACATCGAGCAATATCTCATCAGCGTACAATGATATTTTGTGCCGCTTGGCCCCTGTTTGAATAGCCCTAACATCAGGATCAGTACGGATGGCCTCTGCAAGAGGCTCTATTGCTAATGCTACGAGTAAAGGTGATAGCGTCAGCCCTGTGCAGGGCTTCGTTCAAGTGGAAAGATGGGAGACCATTTGCTGTTTGTAATTACAGAGGCTTTTGGAGCAGCATAAAGCACCTTTGTCTGTTTAAGGAAGTTCTTAGCAAGTCCAAAATTAGCAAGGACATGGACTACGTATGGCCATTCTATCCTATCGAAAGCTTGACCTGCATAATGATACGACCAATGTCTTGTCTTTTACTTTAACACCATATTGTAGTATATTTAAAAACAGCCTTTTTATGTTATTTAATGAATTACATTTTAAGAATTATTTCTCTAGCAATTGACACCATGCCTATAGAAACGTGAGCATTTTGGTCTACAAATAAAAACATGCAAGCTAGCTAACGCTACATTGTTATCTTAACCAAGATTGTTTGTGTAGTTTCTTGAGGTAAAATGGCAAAACGTAAATCCCTGTCGGCTCTCTTTGGGGGTTTTTTGTGCATCATTGAATGATAGCGAAGCATTCTCCTGACTATTATCGTCCAGGCGGATGATCAGGTTCGAATGTTGTTTCGAATACTGTTTATACCTGAAGCACCAAGAGGGGGCGCTATCATTTTCACAGGAGGGAAACACTATTCGATGGGGGAACAGACTTTGACATAACACCTGCTTCTTTCTTAACTTTTCCAGCTTTTCAGTTTCTCTCTCATTCATTTCAGTTGTTATGATAGGTGACTAATTGGCGCGGTGATACTGTAATTAAGTCGCAGCTGGTAATGGAGTATTTTACAACGGGTTTGAATAGAGCTCAGCTGATCATAATCATAGAAGGGAACTATCTGTTTTATAAATGACAGTTTTTACCACAGAACAGGTGCAACTCGAGGCTTAGATCAGGCTCATTTCCCGACTCCTTCTGATAGCTTTTCTCATATTTTACTCATTTTGCCATTGCACAGGATTTGGCCACCAGTGGTACCACATACTGTAGCACACAGGTGAATGTCTGCAGACAGCAGGCCCTCTAGTGCCAATACACTGGTTGCTAGGATTTGGTTTTTCAACCTAGTGTAACTAATTATGTTAACGGGATTCAAGGACCTGCAGTGTTGTGTATAATGACCATAAAAATGCAGGATTGTTCTGTATACTAATCTGTAAAAACTTTGCCCACTACACTTCTTTCAAGCTCAAACTGATGAAAACAAGTCCAATCGGCCAGTTTACCACCCAACCTGGCAAAACTGCAATTTAGCAAAATCTTTCAAGTGGAGCTATTGAGGTTTGGATAAGAATCAATGTAAAAAAAATAACAAATGGAATTGTGTTAAGGCATCCCAAAAAAACAGAAGAGTAGATGCTCACACATCATTGGTCAACTATGTCCTTTTATTGTATCTTCGATGACTCATGGAAACAAACTGCAGTCCCATTCCTGACTGGACAAGAACAATTATAGTGATTAGATAGATGTTGGTAAGTATAAAGGTTCTGCACATCAACACTAATGCATTGACAACCGTGAGAGTTTAACAGGTATGATGGAAAAAATTATTCGAGAATTGTTATTGTGTTGACTGTCAAATATATATATATATATATATATATATATATATATATATATACCTCCAGTATTTATATTCTTTTATACATTATTTTATGTCAGGTAACATATCAGGCTTGACTTACACTGTCAGGATCCAGGATCCCTGTCGGACCCGTTGTGTTTCCCCTGATCTCCTCTCCTCATGTGTCCTGTCATTCCCCTGTTTGTTATTGTATGCCATGTGCTCTGTGTTTGTCCTCTGTCTCCAGACACCTCCCACACCCTTGATCGTGCACAGCTGAGGACACTCCAGCCGATCACCTCCTGCAGCCTGACACACCAGACTCAGGGCCCGCTAATGAGTTCCCTGTCACTATATAAACTCTGGTCCTGCAGTCTGGGGTTGTCAGGTCGTACCGTCTTTCACCCGCTTCAACTCCGTGGCATCCTCTACCCTCCTGGGGTCAGTCCGTATCGTCTTCTGCCTCGAGGACTAGTGTTCTACGGATTACACTCCGCCACTCTGCGGCCAGCTCTCCGGTGTCGAGCCACGGGACTCACACCGCCGCTTGCCTACTCTGGTGTCGGACCACGGGCTCCACACCTCCACGCACCTTCGGAACAAGACCTCCAGCTCTCCGGTGTCGAGCCACGGGCCTCACACCGCCGCTTTGCCTACTCTGGTGTCGGACCACGGGCTCCACACCTCCACGCACCTTCTAAATAAAACCTGTTTCCAGTAACTTCTGTCTCCTGTGGTCTTGCGTTTGGGTCCTACCTGTTAACTCCCGTGACAGAACGACCTGACCATAATGGACCCAGCAACCACAGGAGCACCTACGCTGGCCGGACATAGCACGCTGCTGGAAGCACACCAGCAGATGCTCCAGGAGATGAGAAGTTTCGCTGGTGAAGTTTCTCGGGTTGGCTGGCTCGTGCAGGAACTAGCCCGGACAGTCAAGTCTCCACCAGTTCCAGCACCCGCACTATTCCCGCCTGTCTTCGCTCCGCCGGTCTGGGAATCCCCCGTGCCGGCTCCGGAGTCCTATGACGGAACACTGGGGAGGTGCCAGGGCTTCCTGTTGCTATGTCAACGGGTATTTGACCGTCAGCCTCAGACTTTTGCCTCGGACGGGGCCAAGGTGTCCTACGTGGTGGGATTACTGCGGGGAAGGGCTTTGGACTGGGCCGCGAGAACGTTAGGTTTTCATCGGCCTAATACTGTGTGTTATGTGGACTTTGTGGCAGATCTGATGAGAGTTTTTGACCCTCTAGGGGACTCTGATTATATGGCTAAGCACCTTCTCAGCCGGAGACGGGGCCAAGCAAGTGTAGCGGAACACTCGGTGGCCCGGCCGACTCCGGCTCCCCGCATTCGGACGGCATTCCAGCCAGCTCCAGTTCCTACCGCCTCTGCGCCACAGCTTTCCCCAGTCCCGGCCACCGCAGTCTCCGAACCGCGGCGACCTCCAGTCCCGGCCGCCGCCGTCTCCGAACCGCGGCGACCTCCAGTCCCGGCCGCCGCCGTCCCGGAGCAGCAGCGACCTCCAGTCCCGGCTGTCGCCTCAGAGCCGCAGCTATCCCCGGACCTCGCCGTTTCAGAACCAGAGCCGCTCCCAGTCCCTGCCGCTGCCGCCTCTACGCCAGCTCCAGTTCCTGCCGCCTCCGCGCCGCAGCCCGCTCCAGTTCCTGCCGCCTCCGCGCCGCAGCCCGCTCCAGTTTCTGCCGCCTCCGCGCCGCAGCCCGCTCCAGTTCCTGCCGCCTCAGCGCCGCAGCCCGCTCCAGTTCCTGCCGCCTCCGAGCCGCAGCCCGCTCCAGTCCAGGCCGCCGCCTCCGAGCCGCAGCCCGCTCCAGTCCAGGCCGCCGCCTCCGAGCCGCAGCCCGCTCCAGTCCAGGCCGCCGCCTCCGAGCCGCAGCCCGCTCCAGTCCCGGCCGCCGCCGCCTCCGAGCCGCAGCCCGCTCCAGTCCCGGCCGCCGCCGCCTCCGAGCCGCAGCCCGCTCCAGTCCCGGCCGCCGCCGAGCTGCAGCGCCCTCCAGTCCCGGCCGCCGCCGCCTCCGAGCCGCAGCGCCCTCCAGTCCAGGCCGCCGCCGCCTCCGAGCCGCAGCGCCCTCCAGTCCAGGCCGCCGCCGCCTCCGAGCCGCAGCGCCCTCGAGTCCCGGCCGCCGCCGCCTCCGAGCTGCAGCCCGCTCCAGTCCAGGCTGCCGCCGCCTCCGAGCCGCAGCGCCCTCCAGTCCCGGCCGCCGCCGCCTCCGAGCCGCAGCCTCTCCCAGACCCGGCCGCTGCCGTCCCAGAGCAGCAGCGACCTCCAGCCCCGGCCGCTGCCGTCCCAGAGCAGCAGCGACCTCCAGCCCCGGCCGCTGCCGTCCCAGAGCAGCAGCGACCTCCAGCCCCGGCCGTCCCAGAGCAGCAGCGACCTCCAGCCCCGGCCGCTGCCGTCCCAGAGCAGCAGCGACCTCCAGCCCCGGCCGCTGCCGTCCCAGAGCAGCAGCGACCTCCAGCCCCGGCCGCTGCCGTCCCAGAGCAGCAGCGACCTCCAGCTCCGGCCGCTGCCGTCCCAGAGCAGCAGCGACCTCCAGCTCCGGCCGCTGCCGTCCCAGAGCAGCAGCGACCTCCAGCCCCGGCCGCTGCCGTCCCAGAGCAGCAGCGACCTCCAGTTCCCGCCGCTGCCGTCCCGGAGCAGCAGCGACCTCCAGTGGCCGCCTCGGAGCAGCATCGACCTCCAGTTGCTGTCTCGGGGCAGCAGCGACCTCCAGGGCCTGCCGCCGCTGCCGTCACGGCGCAGCAGCGACCTCCAGTGCCTGCCGCCGCTGCCGTCACGGCGCAGCAGCGACCTCCAGTGCCTGCCGCCGCTGGACTAGCATCCTGTTCTCCGGGGTCCTTCCACCCACCCGGCCGTCCGCCGGAGCACCCGTGCCCGGAGCCCTTCTGCCCGCCCGGCCGTCCGCCGGAGCACCCGTGCCCGGAGCCCTTCTGCCCGCCCGGCCGTCCGCCGGAGCACCCGTGCCCGGAGCCCTTCTGCCCGCCCGGCCGTCCGCCGGAGCACCCGTGGCCGACACTCTTCTGCGGCCCCGTGGCCGGTCAGATCCTGTCACCCCTCCTCCGGACCCCCGCCGCCCACCCTAGTCGGCCTTGTAGCTGTGGGGACATCCCTCCTCCGGACCCCCTCCACCCGCCCTTTTTTGTGTCTTCTTGTACGTCTAGAATCCGTTCCTTAAGGGGGGGGTACTGTCAGGATCCAGGATCCCTGTCGGACCCGTTGTGTTTCCCCTGATCTCCTCTCCTCATGTGTCCTGTCATTCCCCTGTTTGTTATTGTATGCCATGTGCTCTGTGTTTGTCCTCTGTCTCCAGACACCTCCCACACCCTTGATCGTGCACAGCTGAGGACACTCCAGCCGATCACCTCCTGCAGCCTGACACACCAGACTCAGGGCCCGCTAATGAGTTCCCTGTCACTATATAAACTCTGGTCCTGCAGTCTGGGGTTGTCAGGTCGTACCGTCTTTCACCCGCTTCAACCCCGTGGCATCCTCTACCCTCCTGGGGTCAGTCCGTATCGTCTTCTGCCTCGAGGACTAGTGTTCTACGGATTACACTCCGCCACTCTGCGGCCAGCTCTCCGGTGTCGAGCCACGGGACTCACACCGCCGCTTGCCTACTCTGGTGTCGGACCACGGGCTCCACACCTCCACGCACCTTCGGAACAAGACCTCCAGCTCTCCGGTGTCGAGCCACGGGCCTCACACCGCCGCTTTGCCTACTCTGGTGTCGGACCACGGGCTCCACACCTCCACGCACCTTCTAAATAAAACCTGTTTCCAGTAACTTCTGTCTCCTGTGGTCTTGCGTTTGGGTCCTACCTGTTAACTCCCGTGACATACACATTACCTTCTTAACTTTGCGAAACAAAATGTAACAAATAAATGCTTGGATGTAAATGTATTTCATTGTTAAAATATCAGATACCTGATCTGCCTACTGTAGGAATTTGAGCGTAGAACTGTCTGTTATTTAGTAATAATAAAAGTTTCATATTTCATAATTAATAATTCATATTTAGGCATAATCATAAGGGTTTTGGAAATGCATAATTAAGATAAGCATAAAGTGTTGTAAGATTAGTAGCTAAAAGTAAAATTAAGGACATAAAGCTTGTGTCTAGGTTACAGAAGCTTAGCTTTATATTGAAGGGAGATTTATGTTTCAAACAGGAAGTGGGTGGTTTATTTTGAAAGTCTTTTTCTTACTCTGGGAGAAGCCAACTGGTTGTGGCTCTCTCTGTTCTGGCTCTCAGCCAGAAGGCTGTGTTTTTTTACCTGAGAGCGGAGTAAGTTTTTTGCAAGGGGTTTTATTGTTTTGATATTTCATGGAAATAGTGTACTTCAGTGTATAATCGTATGCTTACTGTTGGGATTAAATTCCTTATAATTGTAAATCAGTCTTGGTAGAGTTATTATTCGAGCAGCGTGTCGACTGTAAACACAGCAGCTGGCCATGTGCTCCGGTCTCCTCGGTGGGCTGAGATTCAGCCCCCAACAATTTGGAAACCACGAAAGGGACACACTCGCCTGGCTCGAGCAATATGAGCTGGTGGCGGCGTTGGTCAATCACTTATCCCGGGCCCAACCATCGGTACATACAGAACCGTTTCATGAATCTGTAAGTTAGCTTTAAGTGTAGGGAATTTGAGCGTAGAACTGTCTGTTATTCAGTAATAATAAAAGTGTTTCATATTTCATAATTAATAATTCATATTTAGGCATAATCATAAGGGTTTGGGAAATGCATAATTAAGATAAGCATAAAGTGTTGTAAGATTAGTAGCTAAAAGTAAAATTAAAAACATAAAGCTCGTGTCTAAGTTACCGAAGCTTAGCTTTATATTGAAGGGAGATTCATGTTTTAAACAGGAAGTGGGTGGTTTATTTTGAAAGTCTTTTTCTCACTTGGGAGGAGTCAGCTCGTGTGGCTCTCTCTCTGTTCTGGCTCTCAGCCAAGAAGGCTGTGTTTTTTACCTGAGAGCTGTGTGAGTTTTTTGCAATGGGGTTTTATTGTTTTAATATTTCATGGGAATGATGTACTTCAGTGTATAATCGTATGCTTACTGTTGGGATTAAATTCCTTATAATTGTAAATCAGTCTTGGTAGAGTAATTATTAGAGCAGCGTGTCGACTGTAAACACACCAGCTGGGCCATGTGCTGTGATCTCCTCGGTGGGCTGAGATTCAGCCCCCCACATAAGACATTTAGGGGAGGAGTGTTTGACTGGCGTTGCTAACAGTTAGCGTTGCTGGGTGCCGGTGAGGAGCGGCCCTGAGGAGACCACGGTCCACTGAGGTGAGCTGCGATTTTACAGTGAAGTATTATTATTTGCATGGTACACTTAACAGACCGGTCTAGAGAATACAAAGGATCCAGATAATAAAGAAATTAATGAAACAGACAGCGCTGTAAGAATATTCATCACATTGGTATCAAGAACCGTTATCTGCTAGGCAGACTGGCTTTGCGTATTCTGAGAGACTCCTGGGCTTAGAGTGAGCATTTGCTGGGTCTTGCTGATAACGTGTTTAAAAGCAGTTTTTGTGGCTTGGCAAACTGAAATATCGTGGCTTTGAGGGGCTGAGGTGTGCAAACCTCGGTAGGCTTGGTCCACGGTTTTCGGGCTGAGTCCACAGCTAGCTGTTTAGAAGTAGCTAAGGCTAGCGGGAGTTAGCTTATGAGATAGCGTATCACATGTGGTGATAAATCGATCTACAAGGCTCTCCCGTGTGCTTTTGCCGTGAATTAAATTAGCGATCGTGTGGATGATACGAAGGAATAAGTAGAATAATGAGCGTTTAGTGGAACTTGGCGGACTGATGTGAGTATTTGCTCAACTGCTAGAAGTGGATAACTCGTAGAAAGGCAATTACGATGAGCGTTGGGTCTGGGGAAGCTAAATAGCCGTTAAACCAGAGGATTTAAGGTTAAATAAAACCAGACAAGAAGTCCATTAATACGTGTGACTGGTCTGTGTTTTAACAGAGTGGAAATACGTTTAAAGGGTGAATATTACTGTCTATGCTATAAGTGTCGGCGTCGAAGCTAACGCTAGCTACGAGTAGCTCCGGACTTTGCGGTAACTATGTATGTAAAATAAAGCTGTTTACAAAGAAAATAACCGGTGGCGTGTGAGAGGAGACAGAAGGCGTATGAGTGGAATTAAAGTGTGGGATTTTGGTGTAATGTGTGTGTGTATATCTTTGCAATTTAGCAAAATCTTTCAAGTGGAGCTATTGAGGTTTGGATAAGAATCAATGTAAAAAAAATAACAAATGGAATTGTGTTAAGGCATCCCAAAAAAACAGAAGAGTAGATGCTCACACATCATTGGTCAACTATGTCCTTTTATTGTATCTTCGATGACTCATGGAAACAAACTGCAGTCCCATTCCTGACTGGACAAGAACAATTATAGTGATTAGATAGATGTTGGTAAGTATAAAGGTTCTGCACATCAACACTAATGCATTGACAACCGTGAGAGTTTAACAGGTATGATGGAAAAAATTATTAGAGAATTGTTATTGTGTTGACTGTCAAATATATATATATATATACCTCCAGTATTTATATTCTTTTATACATTATTTTATGTCAGGTAACATATCAGGCTTGACTTACACATTACCTTCTTAACTTTGCGAAACAAAATGTAACAAATAAATGCTTGGATGTAAATGTATTTCATTGTTAAAATATCAGATACCTGATCTGCCTATTGTAGGAATTTGAGCGTAGAACTGTCTGTTCTTTAGTAATAATAAAAGTGTTTCATATTTCATAATTAATAATTCATATTTAGGCATAATCATAAGGGTTTTGGAAATGCATAATTAAGATAAGCATAAAGTGTTGTAAGATTAGTAGCTAAAAGTAAAATTAAGGACATAAAGCTTGTGTCTAGGTTACAGAAGCTGAGCTTTATATTGAAGGGAGATTTATGTTTCAAACAGGAAGTGGGTGGTTTATTTTGAAAGTCTTTTTCTTACTCTGGGAGAAGCCAACTGGTTGTGGCTCTCTCTGTTCTGGCTCTCAGCTAGAAGGCTGTGTTTTTTTACCTGAGAGCGGAGTAAGTTTTTTGCAAGGGGTTTTATTGTTTTGATATTTCATGGAAATAGTGTACTTCAGTGTATAATCGTATGCTTACTGTTGGGATTACATTCCTTATAATTGTAAATCAGTCTTGGTAGAGTTATTATTCGAGCAGCGTGTCGACTGTAAACAGCCATGTGCTCCGGTCTCCTCGGTGGGCTGAGATTCAGCCCCCAACACTATTGCCCAGATAGCATAGGTATATATCAAATCAATGCTTACTGCTAATATGTCTTTAATTGTAGGAACACTCAAACATGGAACCAGAAGTCACTTTCAACTGGACCAACGTTGTGACTGCCACACATCCCTGCTACGAAATAGATCATTTATATTTCATACTCACAAAAAACCCTTCTATTATTTGTGTATTGTTATATATTTTCCTAACGTTATTGTCTGTTGTGACAATATGTGGAAACCTTCTTGTTATAATATCCGTCTTTTATTTCCAACAGCTCCACACTCCTACTAACTACCTTATTCTCTCTCTGGCTGTGGCTGACCTGCTTGTTGGGATCATAGTCTTTCCTTTCAGCATGGCATTCTCACTTAGCTCGTGTTTCTATCACGAGGATTTATTTTGCAAAGTACGAAGCACTTTTGATATATCACTGAGCACAGCTTCTATTCTGAACCTATGTTGTATTTCTATTGACAGATATTATGCAGTATGTCAGCCTCTGATCTATGAAACTAAAATAAGCTATCGTGTGATTGTGATCATGATCCTGGTGAGCTGGGGGGTCTCTGTTCTAATTGGAGTTAGCATCATAATTGCTGGATTAAATAATGAAACATGTGAGGAAAGTTGTTTGATCGATGTTCTCATAGAAAACACTATTGGACCTATATTGTCATTTTATCTTCCAGTGATCATAATGCTCTGTATCTATCTAAAGATTTTCCTTGTGGCACAGAGACAGGCACGCAGCATCTGGAACACAACCTGTCAGAGAGCAACGGGTGGGGCCACTGTCAGTAAGATGGAGAGAAAGGCCACCAAAACTCTGGCTACTGTTTTAGGAGTTTTTCTATTATGTTGGACTCCTTTCTTTCTTTGTGTCACATTTTTGCCTTTCAGTAATAATTCAGTACCTGTTCCTGTGATTGAAACCCTAAATTGGCTTACACTGTCAAATTCAATGCTCAATCCATTTATTTATGCTTTCTTCTACAGCTGGTTCAGATCAGCTTTTAAAATGATAATTTCTGGAAAAATATTTCAAGGTGATTTTACTGACTCAAAACTGTCTTGACTTGAATTCTTGAAATGGTTAATGATTTGGTTGGCACAATAAAGATGATCATCTTCACACAACTGTACTATACATTTTTCTCAGAATTGCATATTTCTGCAAACATGATAAAAAAATCCTTTCGGAAATTTGTTGTTTCAATACATTTTCCAACCACTAATGAGAAACAAATGTAATTAACGCAATTGACAAAATCATTTTTGAACATTTTTTAAAAGTAAAGACACATTGAAGTACTTGACTATGACAGTCTGGTACTGGTGTAACGAGTGGGGCCTAAAGGCTCTGTTCGGTTCCACACAAACATCCCAAGCATGATAAAATAAGAAAAAAAAGAGGAAAATACAGGTAGAGGGCAGAGTCGCTCTAGATTCAGGCACCGCTTCTAGTGGGTCACATGTGATGATTGAGAAGCTTTATTTTTGTATCGGTCTTGTGAGAAATTCAGGTTTTGAAGCTCCTAATTATGGATATTATGTGTTGCAGTATATTTACTTATGGGAGTTTGAACCAAGTAGTGTGTTTGAGTGTCTGTGTGATCAGTGTTGAGGAATGTGCTGGAGGGGTTGTGTGAAAGTGGTTGGATGAGGTGTTGAAGAAGAACAAGAGCCCAAGAGCCAAGGGGGGGTTAGAAAGTAGCTCCGTGAGGTGTTAGAGGTGTTAACGGGTCAAAAGCCAAGGAGGGGCTTGTTGGACTTCAGCCAATCAATGAGCTGATCGATATGTAATGTGAGACTTTCCAGAGACTTTGGGGGAAAAAAGGAGATGTGATTTCTCCCTGTGTCCAAAAGTTGTGGCATAACAGTCTTTACATTGTTTTTAAGAAAAAAGCTGCATATTGTACCTTCAACACCCTAATTGCTAAATTGGGAGCAATACTTGGTTTTCTGTCCAGAAATAACAATTGAATCCCTATTTGCCATAGAATTAAAATAGAATAAATATTTATTTCTGTTTTGGATTAAGGGGATGTTGTAGCTGCCACCATTATGAAATAATTCCATGCTGCCTACAACTCAGGCCATAAGTACGGATCCTTACGCCCGGGCCACACTGCATGTGTGAGCAGCGCGGATGGCTGCCCCGCACATAACATACATGATGAATACATGATAAATTCTTGAGTGAGGTCACGATTACCTTTGACCGAATCAGTCCATTCTTGAGCTAAGTCAGGGATTCCCAAAGTGTGGTGCTGCCTCTAGGGGGGTGCGCGAGAGGAAAAATGTAATGGCGGTGCAGTCCTGTCTCCTAAAAATTACATTCCCCCAAAACTAAAATGCATTCTCAATTACGTTTTACCATGAACGTATTTTCTCCCTGATTACGTTTGTGTTTGACGTATTACAAATACGTTTCTCATCAACATATCTTTGCCATACTCTAGTCCAGGCCTGGCCAACCCGCGGCTCCCAAGCCGCATGCGGCTCTTTGCCTGGTTTCATGCGGCTCTCACGTTCATATCGAAGTTTGTATTTGTGTTTTTTTTAATGTGCGTGTTCGCTTCGCTTGAGTTCAATACGGTATTTTCGTCAAACGCGCATGTGCGTGAGATGAAAATACCGCAAAGTTTCATAGTGCAAGGGTCGCCAATTGGTGGACCGCAGTCCAGATCCGGACCCAGACGCCGTTGTATCCGGATCCAGGACCTAAAATCGTTTTTTATTTTGACAGAGCGCTTCTATTTTAACCGGCGCTGCGCAGCCTTTTCAGCCTTTACGGCACTCGTTCAGCGATGCAGGAAACGCACCGACCGTTGTAAATCACATCACGTGACGGCAGCTCAGCGAATCAAATATGGGTGTTCTGAGCTGTACACACACCGGGGAGAGACGAGGAAAGAGAAGGAAGAGCAGGAGAATATTACGTGAGTCAGAAGTAATTTCACGTGACGTTCTCCAAAAAGAGAAAAGTGGTCAAAGAGACCAGAGTCTTTAACCAGGAATGAACAGACTCTTATAGGTTAATTCTTCACACGGACAGTTTAAAACCAGTGCGTCTCACATGTTTGGAGACCGTGACGATAATTAAAAGCGGTAAATGAAGCGCCACTACGAGACAAAGCACAACTCTTTTGAACAAACGTACCCACTCGCATCTAAATGAAGACACAGAAAATAAACCTAAGAGCCCAACATGATCAGAATCCTAACGCATGAATTTGCTTCACAACAAGGATGTTACAGAGAGAATAGAGCTGAAACAAGTGGCTTAATAACCACAGATAAAGATCATGCTCACTAATTTCTCTTTTTAGAAGATGAGAAAAATATATTGTGGCTTTTTGACATCACTTCACACCTCAATGAACTGAATTTAAAGCTGCAGGACAATTCAGTGAAATTATTTTTTTGTAAAATGAATTACTTTATTTTAAGATGCACATTTTTGAAAAGCTTTCTGTTCTGTCAGTGATTCTGTCAACATACGTCTGCGAGTCTGTGTTTTCTACCCTTAAACACGTGAAATCAAAGCATCGATCTGTTCTGACTGACACCCATGTGAAAGAATTGCTTCGAGTGGCAACAACGGAATACAAGCCAGATTTGAAGAGGATTGTTCAAGGCAAGGAATGCCAGAAGTCCCACTAAGCAACATGCATAGTCAAAGAAAAACGCTATTGTAAATTATTATATTTTTGTTTGTGGACTTGGTTCAACTGAGAGTTTGTGTGTGTGAGACAGTGCACACAATGTTCATTGTTGAAAATGACTGGCCTGTGTGAGTCAATTTCTGTCATTATCATGTTGGTGTGTGACATTTACAATAAATCTGGCTGAGCAGAACTCTGTGTGTGTGTGTGTGTGTGTGTGAGGAAGGGATGGGGTGATGTTCATGTGTGCCCATGTGTATGATGTGGCTCTTTGCGGTAACACAGTAAAAAATGTGGCTCTTAGTCTCTGACTGGTTGGCCACCCCTGCTCTAGTCTTTATTATGTTTCTGTGATCTGCCTCAGAACCAGAGCATTCTCTCTGACTGAACACAGAATGTCTTTCAGACCCCAAATGTTCACAAAGAGTTCAGTGTTCTTTGTCAGTCTGTAGAAGCCAAACTCCAGCCTGAGCCGAGCAGCCAGCAGCCCCGTCAGCATCAAACTCATGTCCTCTGACCCTTCACTCCTCACATGGCTTTTCCTCATTTTCCAAATTGCTAGTTTGGCCAGTCCTGAAAGGAAGTTCATTAGTGCGGCTACATGTTTTTTCTTAGCAGGGTAGTTTGGCCCATAGATAAAAAGACAGAAAGAAAAGTGTTCTCCTAAGCCCTGAAACCACGCCTGCAGGCAGCTGAAGAGTCTCACCAGTCTGGAGCACTCAACACACATATGGTGGATGCTGTCTGTCTGCAAGCAGAAAGGACAGCCGTCTCCTGAGCTAGGATCGAGGTGCACCAGATACCCGTTTGTAGCTATGGCCCCATGTACAATCCTCCACTGGAGGTCTCCTGTCCGTTGTCCACAGGGGGTTTGTACAGGGACCGCCAACAGCCCCTTGGGGAGGATCCCCTACCAAAAAACTCGGTCCACCTCGACACCCTCACTCCTGCCAGAGAGCGTAAGTTAGAGACCTTCACACTGACATGATACGCTACTTTCCTCCCCAGAGTCTCAAAGTCCCCCAACTGGGGTGTCTTTAGAGACAGCAGGATGTCCTCACCCTTCCACTGTCCCACAGCAGGACAGACATACTCACATTCATCATCCCACTGGTAAGATGGTGTACGGTCTCTAACAAAACGCTCTGAGTGCTTCTGGCAGGGAAGCACAGACCTCCTCCACCAGCAGCCTGCTGTTCCGGATGATGATCAGCTCCGCAAGATGAGGGATGGACATTTTTCATGAGATGACCTAGCGTCACACAGCCGGCCTCTCTCAGTCTGGATCTCAGGCTGACGGACACCAGGACCTGGGATGTGATGTAGCTGCTTCCAAACAGCGGCTCCCTCAAAGAGCCACATCCCCGGTGTCGTCACAGCTCTTCGATAGAATGTAAAAACCTGCCACGCCTGTAAGACGGACAACTGCCCTCTAGATTTATTCAATCAGGCCCTGTGGTGGAGGTAGGACTACCAGTCTGTGCCAAAGAGTCGAGGCAACCAAGTTATTGACAATTAGGACCCTCCCCCTGTAAGAGAGCTGAGGTAGCAGCCATTTCCATTTAGACAGTCTGGTACACACTCTCTCCATACTTTTCTCCCAGTTTACCTTTGCTGAAGATGCCCTCTCAAACAAATACAAACTGCTACCTAGGAACTTGATATCCCTCTGATCTTTGATGAACACATAAATGTCATCAGCATATGCTGACACCACCAGCGAGCGGCGCTGAGGCAGCCCAGGTAACATGAGTCCTGATAGACGGGATCTTAACCTGTTCAGATGAGGCTCAATGGCAATGGAACACAGCAATGGAACTCCCGTCATGTCAAATTCCTTGTATGTTCAACATACAATGGCAATAAACGGTTTCTGATCTGAAAAGAGCAGTCCAAAGATAGGACATCCCTGTCTGATGCCTCTCTGGAGCTGAACTGGACAGCTCAGCGTGCTGCCCACCTTCACCAGACAAGTAGCTTCCTTGTACATCAAACCCAACAGTGACACAAACCCTTCACCAAAACCAAATGCTCTTAAAGTGGAAAAAAGAAAACCATGATCAACCCTATCAAAAGCCTTCTCCTGATCTGATGTTATAAGATCCAACAAGTCTCTCATGATGGATCTGTCCGGTACGCAGTAAGACTGGTCTCTGTGAATTATAGACTCTAGAAAGTTTTTAAGCCGGTTGGTAAGCACCTTGGAAATAAGTTTATAGTCTGTGCATAACAACGCCACCGGTCTCCAGTTCTTCAGCGAGGACAAATCTTGTTTTTTTGGTGACAGTGATAGTACTGCATGCCGATATGATGTCGGTAACAGGCCTGTCTGCGAACACTCCTGCAGCATCTCCCACAGGTCGGCTCCCAAACACTTCCAGAAGTGTTGATATAAGTCCACAGGCAGTCCATCCAGTCCAGGAGCTCTACCAGCAGCCATCTGACACACAGCAGCGGTCAGCTCTCGGGGCCCAGCTGAGGAAGGTCCTGAGGCAGCTCGTCAACACTCTCTCTGTGGTTGTCCTCCTTACTGAAGAGGGTGCTGTAAAAGCTTACGGCATGTTGTCTTTTTTCAATCGGGTCAGTTATCATCTTACCATCAGGGAGGCGGAGACACACGATTTGTTTGGTCCGAGAGACAGACTTCTCCAGATTGAAGAAGCAGGAGGTAGGAGCATCCATGTCCCTAACACTGGTGAATCTTGACCTAACCAAAGCTCCTTTAGCTCGTTCTCGTAGAAGTTAACCTAGTTGTCGTTTCTTCTGTTGAAGCCTGTGAGTGTCTGTGCTGGTGTGAGTGAATAGACTGTGCTCCAAATCCCTGATTTTGTTTCCTAGATCGTCAATGACCCTTTTGACTTTTACTGTGGAATGACTTGTATATTGTTGAACAAATGTGCAGCACAATTTATCCATCTATAAGGAAGTATTATAGCTACTATATAGGCTCCAAAGTTGGGGGTTAACTTTTATGCCAGAGTACCCTCTACCTCAGTAAAGGTTCCCCATTATAAACAATTCAGGAACTAATAATATATCTGTTCTTTTTCTGTTATCTGGGTATGCAGTCACATAACACCATGATGCAAATTGTATGTATTCTGAATCATACATTTTACATATAAGAAAACTTCATAAGAGAACTTCTGGCTGGAAATTCAGTATTCAGTGAGTAAACAGAATGTATTCCCTGGACTAGGGATTCCCAAAGTGTGGAGGTGCGCGAGCTGCCTCCAGGGCAGTGGTTCTCAAACTTTTTGTGTCGCGCCCCACTTTGGAGGAAGAAAAACTTTCATGCCCCACCGCCCCAACAAAATTGTAACAAAATGGTCCATGTTGAATTTTTATTGAAATAACATTTTGTGGCTCCTCCATCTGTGCTTTTTGAAATAATAGAATAAAGAAAATTGCAATCACTTTTAAGTCAACCAGATTACTCCATCAGATAAAAACAAATAAAAGGTGCAATCACTTTGTTAGAACAATGCAAATAAAGTTATATCTGTGCAAAAAAGAACTACAATTTGGCAAAAAACACAGACTGGTCTCTCCTCATCTCCTACCGCGTTCACTGTGAAACCCAGAACAAGATAGGCGTCATCACATGTTCCTCTTGGCTGCTTGCTGTTCGTCTCGGATGCATCGCTTGCGGTTGCTTTTCTCTTCACTAAGAGACACACTAAGCCACACATGTGAGTCGCCAAGGATCATGGCCGTCGCGCATGCGCAAGCGTAACCTGTTAACGGCGTAACTTAAACATTTACACGAAAGTACAGGCATTTCGCCATGTATTTATTAATTACTTAAAAAAAAATAAAAAATTTTGCATTTGTGGGGCGTGCCCCACAATTTGAGAACCACTGGTCTAGGGGGTGCGCGAGAGGAAAAATGTAATGGTGTAATAATCAATATTAAATATAATTTTTAAAAATGTAAGTGGGATTTTTGCCAAAATAAAAACATGAATTATAAAAATTCCCTTTGTAAGATTTAAATTTAAAATTAAACACTTGCAATTTAATAAATAAGATAAGATAAGATAAGATAATCCTTTATTAGTCCCTCAGTGGGGAAATTACAGGATTACAGCAGCATCGCTCACCAGTAATAAATGAAGATAAAAAAATCAAGTAGTATAAATAGACTAAACAGTAAACAGTAGTAAAAAATATGACAGTAAAGAAGAATACAAAATATACCAGTATGTACAGACGGAGTAAAAATGTGAAATGTAAGATTATACTTCAACGTATTTGATATTGCACGGGATTGACAGTAAAGAAGACTATTAAATATACCAGTATATACAGGCGGAGGCGGAGTAAAAATGTGAAATGTAAGATAATACTTAAACGTATTGGATATTGCACAGGATTGACAGTAAAGAAGACTATTAAATATACCAGTATATACAGGCGGAGGCAGAGTAAAATGTAAGATAATACTTAAACGTATTTGATATTGCACAGGATTGACAGTAAAGAAGACTATTAAGTCTACCAGTAAGTACAGACGGAGTAAAAAGTAAGTGTAAGGTAAATACTTAAACGTATTTGATATTGCACAGGATTGCACGGATTAGGTATTGCACCAGGTGAATGAATTAAAGTGTTCAGAGTGTTCAAGTGTTCATGTTCAGTCCAAAAGTTCGTGTTCAAAGTGTTCAAAGTGTTAGTGGTCTCCCGAGAGCAGCTTGTTGTGCAGCCTGACAGCAGCGGGGAGGAAGGACTTGCGGTACCTCTCCCTCAGACACCGGGGATGAATCAGCCGGTGACTGAAGGAGCTGTGCAGAGCTGCCAGAGTGTCCTGCATGGGGTGGGAGGCGTGGCTCATCAGGGATGAGAGCTTCGCCATCATCCTCATGTCTCCCACCACCTCCACAGTATCCAGTGGACACCCCAGCACGCTGCTGGCCTTCCTCACCAGTTTGTCCAGTCTCCTCCTGTCAGCTGCCGCGATGCTGCTGCTCCAGAAGACCACTCCATAGAAGATGGCTGATGCCACCACGGAGTCGAAGAAGGTCTTCAGGAGTGCTCCCTGCACCCCAAAAGACCTCAGTCTCCTCAGCAGAAAGAGTCTGCTCTGTCCTTTTTTATAAAGAGCGTGAGCGTGGTCAGTCCAGTCCAGTTTATTGTTCAAGTGAACACCCAGGTACTTATATGAGTACACGACCTCAATGTCCAGTCCCTGGATGCTCACCGGTGTCGGAGGAGGGCGTTTACCCCGGCGGAAGTCCACCACCAGCTCCTTGGTCTTGCTGGTGTTGATGTGGAGGCGGTTCCGCTGGCACCATCCTAAAAAGTCCTGGTTTAGTTCCCTGTATTCTCTGTCATCATCTGCGGAGATGAGGCCGACGATTGCAGAGTCGTCAGAGAACTTTTGCAGGTGGCAGTTGGCGTTGTGTTTGAAGTCCGAGGTGTAAATGGAGAAGAGGAATGGAGCCAGAACGGCTCCCTGTGGGGCCCCTGTGCTGCAGGACACCCGATCTGACTCACACTCCCGTATCCGCACATACTGTGGACGGTTGGTGAGGTAGTCCAGGATCCATGCAGTGAGGTGGTGGTCCACCCCGGTCTGCTCCAGCTTGTCCCTCAGAAGCAAAGGCTGGATGGTGTTGAAGGCACTGGAGAAGTCATAGAACATGACTCTCACAGTGCTACCAGCCTTTTCCAGGTGAGAGAGGCATCTCTGCAGCAGGAAGATGACGGCGTCATCCACCCCGATGCCGGACTGGTAGGCGAACTGAAGAGGGTCCAGGGATGAACTCACCAGAGGGCGGAGATGGGCAAGGACCAGGGTCTTCATCAGGTGGGATGTCAACGCCACCGGCCTGTAGCTGTTGAGGTCCTTGGGCCGCGGGTTCTTTGGTACCGGTACCACGCAGGATGTCTTCCATAGCTGTGGTACTTTCCCCAGCCTCAAGCTCAAGTTGAATATGTGCTCCGCTATCCCGCACAGCTGGTCTGCGCAGGATTTGAGGAGCCTTGAGCTGATGCCGTCCGGACCCGTGGCCTTCCTCGCCTTGATCCTCCTCAGTTCCTTCCTCACTTGGTTGAGGGACATGCGGGGGGGTGGGGTGCTGTGTGTTGGAGTGGGGAGGTGTGGAGGGGGGCCGAGTGCTGTGGGAAGGGGGGAGGTGGAGGGGGAGGGGGGGTAATAATCCACAGGGGATGCAGATGACGGGGGTTGCAGCAGCAGGGAGGTCTGGGTGGGGGGAGGGGTGAATGGCTGGTCAAACCTGTTAAAAAATAAGTTCAGCTCAGTCACCCACTTTTGGTCCCCCTCAGGCTGTTGGTTGGGCCCCTTGAACCCAGAAATCGCCTTGAGGCCCTTCCAGACCCCGACGGTGTTATTCTGCTGCAGCTGGTCCTCCATCCTCATCCTGTAGACATCTTTCCCCTCCCTGATCTTCATTCTCAGCTCCCTCTGCACAGTCCTCAGCTCCTCTTTGTTGCCAGATCTAAAAACCCTCTTCTTCTCCCTGAGGAGGGCCTTTATCTCCGGAGAGATCCAGGGTTTGCCATTTGAGAAACACCGTACAGTCCTGGTGGGTACGGTGTTCTCAACACAGAAGTTAATGTAGTCCGTGATGCAGTCGGTGAGACCGTCGATGTCATCCCCATGGGCATCACTGAATACCTCCCACACAGTTGTCTCAAAACAGTCCTTCAGAGCCTCCTCGGCTCCATCGGTCCATCGTCTAACTGTGCGGGTCTCAGCTGGCTGCTTCTGTGCAAGAGTTGTGTACACAGGCAGGAGGTGCACCAGGTTGTGGTCAGATCTGCCCAGGGGAGGGAGAGGTGATGATATGTATGCCTCCTTGGTGTTGGCATAAAGAAGGTCCAGTGTTTTCTTGTCTCTGGTGTGGCATTTGACATACTGGGTAAATGTGGGCAGAGTGGAGGACGGAGGGGCATGATTAAAGTCCCCAGAGAGAAGGAGGAGGGCATTGGGGTGTTGTGTCAACAGCCTGCTTGTCGCCGAGTGGATGACGTCACAGGCCGTTTCAGCGTCAGCAGAGGGGGGGATATACGCAGCCACCACAATAACGTGCGAAAATTCCCTAGGCAGATAGTGTGGCCTCATGCTAACCGCTAACAGTTCAATGTCCGCTGTGCAGGTCTGCTCCTTAACAGTGATGTGTCCAGAGTTACACCATCTATCATTAACAAACACTGCCAGGCCTCCTCCCTTCCTCTTACCGCTCTCCGTTGTCCTGTCCGCCCATATGATGCGGAACCCGTCCAGAGTAGCGTGTGTGTCCGGTGTTAGCTCGGTTAGCCACGTCTCCGTAAACACCATGAGGCTAGACTCCCGGTATTCCCTCTGATGGCGAGTTAGCGCCGCTAGCTCGTCCATCTTGTTGGGCAGAGACCTCACGTTTCCCATGATGATGGAAGGGAGAACGGGTGTGTAGCATCTTCTCCTGGCGCGACGTTCTGCCCCCGCACGGCATCCCCGTTTCTTCCTCCTCAGCTCGCGGGGAACAGCGGGTCTCTCGTCGGTTAGCACCGCCGCGTCCCGGAATGCTAACAGCTGGTCCCTGGCGTAAACAACAGGACCATGGCTGCACGCTGGATCCCCAGACACGGAGGTGAAAATAGCAATAAACAGCAGGTAGACCACGACAAGCTCGACACGTCTAGCTGCCATAATGCACCGATTAAGAACGGTAGCTAGTATAAGAAAAAAAGAAGCGAAAGAAGTACAAAAATAACATAATATAAGAAAAGCTAAGTAGTGAGTGGGAGCTGCTGTAAAAGGCAGCCGGAACTGGAAGCCTCTTGTTATTTCATTTATAAGTAGTATTGTTTAATTACTGTAGATGTTTCATCCATTAAGATTATTTTTCTCTTTAACAGTAATTTGTTTAGTTATATTATTTTTTGGGTAATTACTGTGGGCACCTGTTGCTATTTAAACGAGTAGAAAGATAGGACCAGCATGCACCGGGGTGGGCGTATAGTTTTTACCAGCTGCACAGCAGCATTGCACTGCACAGGACAGGAGAGACAGCACGACAGGAGTTTTGTTTGTTAGTTTGTTTTATTTGCTTTATTTTATGAACACACAAAAATGGAATCCTGCTTGGACATTTCACTCTCTTCTGGCTGCGTAAGAATACCGACCACGGTGCATCAGTGGCGTTTGATTATTATTTGTTTAAGTTTGATTTAGCCGACAAATGGCCACTACAGAAGTGGAGAACAATCTGGCAGTGAGTGTGTGTGAGGGAGGGGTTTAAATAGTGGAGGAGACAGAGTGACCAGGTGAGAGTAATGAGCTGATGAGGTGAGTGTCACTGAAAGGTGCACTGAATGAACTGATTAGGTGAGTGAGAGGTGGAAAAAACTGGATAGTAATGGCAGAGCTGTGACAGAACTCCCTCTTGCCTCTCCTCCGGACCGTATCCCTCCCAGTCGCCCTGGTACTGAAGCCCTCGCCCCCAGCAGCGGGAGCGCAGCAAGTGATGAACTGAGTAGACCGGACCTCCTTCAATGAGTAAGGGTAGATCAACAGGTTTAATAATTCCCTCAGCTTGACTGATTTTATGAGCCAAGTCATCTTTGTACCCGTAGGAATGTGTGAAGCAATGAAAGACAGATGAGTTAAGATAATAGGCCATCAAAGACATTTTTTTTCATCTCCCCTAAACAATTCATGAGAGAACATTCTTAAAGTGGCATGAGCAGGAAGTTGGAAACACAGTAAAGTTGATAACACAACGCACCAAGAGAACGACAGTGACTCAGAATTCTATTCACATGAATCAACAGAAGGCACAAAGTTAAGTAGGTGTCTAGGAGGGATTTAGGTATCTGGCAAAGCAATTACGCCTAAAACTAATAAGGCTGCTGGGAAACACACAAAGGCGAGCCCAACCACTCTGCACACTTAACTCAACCCTTAACACAAGCCGACAGCAGGCTGCACACCGCCCAAATCTCAACAATGCCCAGGGAGACTGAAGATATAGACGCTGGCTGACACCGGTTCATTCATTCAGTTCACTACTTCCACTTCTTATTGTTAGTCTGCAGTTCATTGAAATTTCAGTTATAATTTTCCCATCATCACTGTCAGGTGGCAGCGCATTTTTCAACCTACAACCATCCTGTCGTGTTCGGGTCAAATCTGACCGATTTACAACTTTAATAAATCATAAATATTGTGTTTTACATCTGATTGCCTCAAGGCCTCATGATATTCTCCCCACTAGACATTTGAACATATACAATTACTGATCACCACTTTCATTGAATTTTCAGTGGTTTAGTCAACTTTGTAACACCCATGGTGTTCCCGGTCAAAAGTGACCGCCATAGGAAATGAATGGGAAACACTAGATTATGTCCATTAATCAGACTAAACAATGTTTCATATCTTCTCACTTTCCCCCTAAACCTTTATCTGTGCCTTGCTCTCATTTTACTCTGAGCACAATGAGTAGGCCACTGATGAGGCGATTTTCTGTCAGAGAGGCTATGGACCTAATTTTTGAACCAGATGAAGAGGAGATTGAACCGGAGATAGATGAAGATGTCTCAGACATTGAAGATAACATTGATCCTGATTTCGATGCGGACGATTATAACAGATGGCGAGGAAGTGGCACCAGAGGAACAGGCACCTGAGGTGACATTCCAGTCCAAGGGTGACAAATTGCTCTGGTATTCATCCTCCCAGGACAGAGGAGGCAGAGAGAGTTGAAAACATAATAAGGATGACGCCAGGGCCAACACGATATGCAAAATCTCGTGTGGAAGACATCAAGTCCAGCTTCCAACTCTTTTTACCAGAGTCCATTGAGGGTATTATACTGGACATGACAAACCTGGAAGGGAGGCGTGTGTTTGTGGACACGTGGAGAGCATTGGACCAGGTAGACCTCCAAGCCTACATGGGTCTGTTGATTCTAGCAGGAGTATATCGGTCAAACAATGAGGCTAGAAAGAGTCTGTGGGATGCGGAGTACGGAGGCCTATATTCCGGTCAACAATGTCCTGACAACAGTTTCATTTAATTTAGCAATACATTTTCAGTGTCTATTCTTTGTATAATCACAGCAGTTGTTCATGTAAAGAGACATTGTTTACAGCTTAAAAAGGTGTTAAATAAAATTTGGTGAAGATTAAAGGTCTTTGTGTTAATGTAAGAGCAGTTAAAACAGACCGGTCAAATTTGACCAGGAACACTAAAGTAAGGGGGGGAGAAACGAACACGACAGGAGGGTTAAATGTGACACATAGCATTGCAGGATGGAGTACGTGCCAGGGAACTTTATTTTCATTCCATAGTGTGAATGTTTAAGGTCGATGGATTTTACACTCAAATGAAATGGTGGAACCTAAAGCTAGTGCACTGATATTGTCAATATTGTATGTTTGACTCTCAAAGAGAATGGCAATGAGAAAAAGCAGGTTTTGAATGTTCACTCTTTGGAACTTGGCATTTGGTCAGCCTGGTCTTACTCCCAGGGCATCACATACCAATCAGAACAACAGTATGAGACGCACCAGGCTTTCAAATAACTCCGACATTAAACCATCCGCATGGGGATTAGACACAAAGCAACAGGCGTAGTATTTAAGGGAGAGAAGTCCACAGGTGGGAGGCGAGTGGATGGGGGTAAAACAAACACAGGACTTTTGGTCAGGAGACGAACGTTTGTGTCCCAAGTGAAACCAAAAGTTTGTTTTTACTGACACTGATAGTTGCTGACGATGTGACGCTACGCAGTGACCTTTTGTCTTCAGCTTACGATACGTTTTGTCACGAACCCGACTCAATTAGTTCATGTTGTTCCAACTCAACTGGTTCTGTGCACCCAACCCTTGTTGATGTTTGTCTACAGTGTAAACACTGCTCGGCAGTGACATTCCCGGGAGTCACCTATTACCATTATTAGGAATGATTTCAGAGGTACACCCATTGTGGATTTTTAAAGGCCGACATAAAAACATAATAACTATATAATAATAAGACGATAGCCAATTAATTATCCAATACCCTGCTGCCATTCAATCCCCCCGTGAAAAAAATCAATCAATCTGAATTGTTGAGTCTATTACAGACTGTTCAGACTGGATATGAATCTGGAACTTTTTATCATTTATATGAAAATATCCTGAGGTGTAAATCGATGGCTTCCATTGTTGTAATATATTTTCACAATGGGTGAAACTAAGTCAACGATGACTTATTTTACCTTATTTTGTAACCCAAACCACTCTTTCAAAATTGTGTTTTGGGTAAAAATAAGTGAATAAAACAAATAATCAAAAGTGCAACCAGACTATAAAACATGAAAGTGATATGTCTAATGCTTTATTTCTGTAGAGGTTGCGATATAATCACTGAAATGAAAAATGCGAGATGTGACAGTTCAGAGTCAAGGCTGGAGAACTTGCTCCGCAGGTTTCACAGCTCTGCTGGTAAGAATCTGTGACTTGACAGCACCGTCACCTCCTGCCAGTCAGTGTCATTTAAAACCACAACTTAGAACGTCATTTCTACTACTGGTCTTGCAGCTATGGGCCATGGTTCAGTGGTGGTGTACAGGTGGTAAAACATGTGGTGTCTTTCCTTTTGACAATCTAACATAGTTATCTAATGTGTACGAGAAAGGTGTTTCATCAATATGCTCTGCCAGTAGCAGTACCTTGTGCCACACAGCTGACTCGAATGTCAGTAAGCCACCTTCACGCACACACCTAGGTTCTATAGTTTACGCTCATTTAGTATTTCTCTTTTCTTTTCTATTTGCAGTGCACATATTGTGTCAATTTCACACTTCAGTTCAGCTTTGGTTCAAGTTACTATGAGGCTACTTTAAACTGGTTATGAAGCCATCTCAGTGTAATACTGATGCCTCTTCGTATATATCCGTGTTAACCATCCGTGTTGAGCCGCTGTTTAAAAATGACAAACACGATTCACAGGCCTTATCTATATATTGTGAGAATACAAAAGAATGTGTGTGTAAATGAACGTTCCTGACCATTTTAACTGACATTCTCACTTCATCTTATATTATTGCCATTAATAGGTAAACCAGCCATTTAGAAGAGATATATGTTTGTTTTATGCATGGGTTATTGAAAACATATTCACATGTTCACATACCTTTTTAAATGAGAACAGCAAATGCATTAAGGAGTTAACAGACTCTCTCATTCTTTTCATTTCCTCTCATCAGTAACACAAACAGAATGTACGCTAGCCTTTCATATTCATTTTAACTCGCTGCTCCGCCGGAGCCAATTGGGAGCCGTATTGATGGGCCAGCTGGAAGAAAGGGAGGCAAGGGAGAACAAGAACCAGGACTGAGTGGGTATCAGACCCTGCTGCAGTAAAATCACAGATTTTCGGAAAGGGAATCCGGTGCTCAGAAACAATACCGCTTTTGTCAGCAGGTACCACAGAAATAAACAAAAATAAATACCTCGTAGTAGCTTTAAGTTTGCTTGAAGTCATTTTCATTTCTGTTTCTTGAAGTCACCAGTGCTGAGGAAGCTGCAGGTTGCAGCTGCGGGTTGCCTCCTAAAGCAATATTCTTAAATACAGAAAGAGGCTGATGTGGCTCTGGTTCATGTTACATCATGACTTCCAACTTGAACTCTCTGGTCAGACAGACTAAATAAGCGCACGAATGATAAGAATCTCCAGTTTGTAACTCAAATCATCGGACTCAAACATACAGACATTTGAGACTTAATGTAGTCAGCGAAATCTCTGCTGGTTTGCTTGATTATGGTAAACCACTGGAATTCAGTCAATTATATAACAAGTTTAAGTGTCATTGTAATGAGTTTTAGTTCCAAGAAAAAAAACAAGAATAACAAGAGATATTTTACCCTTGCCTGAGGGAATGATCCTTCAATGAACCATCTGTCTATTGTCAATGTGCACAAGGTCGGCGCTTGGAGCACATTTTGAAGAATCCAGTATGACAAGTTATGTTCAACCTGTACTGCAGATTTTACAGCTGAGTTGGAGCGCCGTATGGATGGATGGATGGGTGACCGTGAAAATGGTTTTCGTACAGCTGCAGCATAAGGAAACAAGATACAGCACTGTGCTTTTAGTGCACTGCAAATGCATAGACCCTTCTACAGCCCACGTTGTAAAAAATATGTTCGCAACGGCAATCACGTTTTGCACCACACATCCGGACAAGTTAGCAAGCTTCAAACATTTAATTAAAATTAAAAGTAGCATCAAAATGTCTGGTTGTTGCATGTTCTGTTGTCAGAATCGATACTCCAACAGCGAACACAAGTTCTACAGACAGGATCTCCCGACTGTTGGAGAGCAACATGTCACGCTAGCCCACTGACCAATCACGTACTTGTAGGCCTGCAAGCAGCTCTGACACGTCCAAGAATACGCCCAACATGTCAAACTAAAGATCTGATTGGTTGAACACTATGACAATCAACAATATCGTCCCCATTCACTTAAACTGCAAAGGGATTCACGTGTGAGTCTGCAGGCCTCTGGCCTCTCTTCTTACATAGAGACACAGAGGTGAGATCTGATTGGATAAAAGCTCTACTTAAAACAAGCTGCACTGGAAGCAGAGCAACTGAGGAAGACAGTAGCTGTGCAATGATAAAATAAGATAATGGGAAAAAAATTATAATACATGTAGTGTATTTATGAAAAAATAATAGCTATAACTTTGTGATTCTGTTTAGGCCAGCAGAGAAGGCCTTGCAGGCCCTGACGGCCCACCACTGCAGTAAAGTGTTGAACCAGACTGTGTAGGATCCACCACCCCACCCTAGCCTGCTATATTGACCTCTCATGACATTACAACCTGTAATATGGCTGCCAGAGGATATGTTACATCACCTGCATGTCCTCTATTCTACTCCGTCTAACAACATGTCATTTGTGGATTGGTGGGAATCAGAGACATCTTTGCAACTCCAACTTTTGGCAGGTGGAGGCCTTGAAGCAGGCTGGTACGTGACATGTCCTACAATGAGGTGTTGAAGATGTCTGTAAACACCGGAGACAGCTGATCAGCACAATGCTTCAGGGTAGAGAGGGAGATAGATAACGTTTTGGATTAAGTCCCTAATGAAGATGATGTCTAGTTTGAACTCACACAGTCCACGCCCTCAATTGGACTCTATAGGCAATAATATCCTAAGTGTAGCCAGCCAATCAGGCTTAAAGACTTAGCATTTTCATTAATATGATGCCATTCACTTCATACTTGGAAGTGATACCAGCAAACGTTTATTCAAACAGGAAGGAATACCACATCTGAAAGTGGCCCAATAAAGAAGCTACATCAAAACCTTTAGGGAGAGAAGACAGTCAACTGATTGCAAACATTTGAGATCCATCCATCCATCCATCCATCCATCCATCCATCCATCGTCTTCTGCTTATGGGTCGTGGGTGCAGCAGGTTTAATATTCTTGATGTCCCTCTTCCTAGCAAGGCTTTCCAACTCTTACTGAGGAAAACCATGGCTTTCTCATGCCAGGCAAGATATACAGTATATAGTCCCTCTTGTAATGGGTGTAGTAAGGTCCCAGGAGCAGTACGACAAACACCAGGGATAGTTTGACTCAAAACTTTATTTTCCTCGGCACCCACAACAGGAAGAATATTTTCAGGAAAACAGGGGCTGGTTCTCGTGGTCGGGGACAGAAGGCTGAGTGAGTTACCGGGGAAGAGGCAAGGCGAGATAGTCCAAAACAGGCAGGGTCGGTAACGGGGAATCAGTCCAAGGGTGTACGCGGGAAAGTCTTGCATGGAAGTGGAGAACAATCTGGCAGTGAGTGTGTGTGAGGGAGGGGTTTAAATAGTGGAGGACAGAACTCCCCCCCCCCCCCACCCCCTCAAGGGCCGGCTCCGGAAGTCCCAAAAACAAAACGTCTCCCAAGGCAAGGCGGTGGGGCCAGGAGGAGGGTTAGAACTTCTCAGAGGCCGCAGAGTCAGAGTCCCCAGCCGGGTGGGTGGAGGGGTTCTGGTGGTAGGGTTGGGCCCAGATGAAGGACCCTTATAGTCTGCACCGGGAACCGGGTTCCTGCCTATGAAACCTGGCGATGAGTCGTGGGTCGCAGATGTTCCGATCCGGAACCCATTGCCTCTCCTCCGGACCGTATCCCTCCCAGTCGACCAGGTACTGAAGCCCTCGCCCCCAGTGGCAGGAGCGCAGCAAGTGATGGACCTCCTTCAATGAGGCGAGGAGGTGGAGGAGGTGGGGCAGCCGGCACCAAGGGACTCTCCAGGACCGTTTTGACCGGGTTGATGATCCTCTCAATTTCGAACGGCCCGATGAACCTTGGGTCCAGCTTCTTAGACTCAACCCGCAAAGGTAGGTCCCGGGTTGACAACCACACCCTCTGACCCACCTGGTAGATAGGGGCTGGAGTGCGGTGTCGATTAGCTTGCTCGGGCCCTAGCCCAGGTCTGGCGGAAGCGGCGGATGAATGTATGGACAGATGGGCAGGAAACCTCCTTTTCTAATCCAGGGAACAGAGGTGGCTGGAACCCATAAGTGACAAGCCTGTGGCGGAGCTGGTCAGGGTGTTATGGGCATACTCCACCCACATCAACTGGCGGGACCAGGAGGCAGGATTCCGGGAGACCATGCAGCGGAGGGCTGTTTCCATCTCCTGATTCTTCCTCTCTGTCTGACCGTTGGATTGAGGGTGAAACCCCGAGGACAGACTGACAGTGGCCCCCAGCAGAGCGCAGAATTCCCTCCAGAAGATGGAGGTGAACTGAGGACCTCGGGACAGAGACGTCGACTGGAATCCCATGCAGGCGGAAGATATGCAGGGAGATGAGTTCTGCCGTCTCCTTAGCAAATGGAAGTTTGGGTAGAGGAATAAAATGGGCCAGTTTGGTGAATCTGTCGACCACTGTCAGAATGGCGGTGTGGCCCTCAGATGGTGGTCGTCCGGTGACAAATTCCAGGGAGAGAGGAGGGCACACGCTGGGACCGGCTTGACCCCAAGTCGCGGCCCTCACCGATTCCTCAATCTCCCAGGTGAGGATGGCTACTTGGCAGGAGGCAGGGAGGATAGACGAGGAGCCAGAGGTAGGTTCCTCCTCCCCCTGAAACTGACGGGAGAGGGCATCAGGCTTGACATTGCGGTGACATTTCGGTGACATTGCGGCGATAGGAGAGCGTGAAGTGGAACCGGGTGAAAAATAATGATCACCTGGCCTGTCGGGAATTGAGTCTCTTGGCTGTACGGATGTACTCAAGGTTTTTATGGTCGGTCCAAACCATAAATGGGAGCGTGGTCCCTTCCAACCAATGGCACAACTCTTCCAGGGCCAGCTTCATTGCAAATAGTTCTCGGTTACCAATGTCGTAGTTTCTCTCGGCGGGGGAAAGCCGTCGCGAGAAAAAGGCGCAGGGATGGAGCTTTTGGTAGGTGGCCGAGCGCTGTGACAGGACACCCCCAACCCCTATGTCGGAGGCATCCACCTCCACCACAAATTGTCTGTCCAGATTCGGGACTCGGAGGATGGGTGCGGAGGTGAACCTGGACTTCAGATTCTGGAAGGCCTCTTCAGTTGCAGAAGTCCACAGGATAGGAATCTTGGAGGAGGTGAGGGCAGTGAGTGGGGAAGCGACCGCGCTGTAATTCCTGATGAACCTCCGATAGAAATTGGCGAACCCCAGGAAGCATTGAAGTTGCTTGCGGGAGTTTGGGACATCTTATTGTCTACAGTCTTCATCTTATTGTACATTTTTGCAGTAGCTAGGTTCTTGTCATTGCATTTCTATAAGTGCAGTATATCTTATATTAGCCTTTTAGTAAACATTAAATTGTTAATTCAAAAAATATCTTTGAAATTGTTATAACAGGCTCAAGGACACAGACAGTATAATATACCTGATATCACATGCAAACAGAATGTAGCATATCTCATCTAATTAGACTGGTGACATTTGAATAAATTATGGTAATTAGGTGGGGATTGATTATTTTAACATCTAGTCAAAAGGTTTTGCACAGTAGCACAGAGAATGCCACACACCCAGGACACACACCCACGCTGATGTGTCATCTATTTTGAGTGGTTTGGTATGAACCTTAACACACTACAATTATTTTGTTATTTTAAATGTATGTCTTTGTTTGTCAAGAAGATTGATGTTGTGGTTACACATGCACAAGTAAATATTCAAGTATTTGAGAATTTTCCTCAGTTGGTTAATATTGGAAATTTGAATTTCAGGAATCTATGTAGAAGCATGGAACCAGAAGCGACTGACAACGGGAGTTACACTGTTAATGACATACATCCCTGCTACGAATCAGATAATACAACTTACTTATTCACAAGCAACCCTTCCATAATATGTGTTTTATTATATGTTTTCCTCGGCACATTGTCTGTTGTCACAATATGTGGAAACCTTTTCGTAATAATCTCCGTCTCTTACTTCAAACAGCTCCACATCCCTACGAACTACCTCATTCTGTCTCTGGCTGTGGCCGATCTGCTTGTAGGAGTTCTAGTCTTTCCTTTCAGCATGACATTCACTGTAACCTCATGTTGGTATCACGAGAGTTTGTTTTGTAAAGTACGAGGAAGCTTTGATGTTACACTGTGCACAGCTTCTATTTTGCATTTATGCTGTATTTCTATTGACAGATACTACGCAGTGTGTCAGCCTCTTGCTTATAAAAGTAAAGTAAATGATCGTTTCATTAGGATTATGATCCTGGTGAGCTGGGCAGTTGCTGTTGTAATTGGCATCGGCATTATATTTGCAGGTTTTAATCAAGGAAAATGTGAAGAAAGTTGCTTAATAGATGCTGTAATATCGACCACTCTGGCATATATTTTTTCATTTTATATCCCTTTCAGTATAATGCTTAGTATCTACCTGAAAATTTTCCTTGTTGCAAAGAGACAGGCAATCAGCATTCAGAACACAACCGGTCTGAGCACAAAGTCTGGAGCAACCGTCAGTAAGATGGAGAGAAAGGCCACCAAAACTCTGGCTATTGTTTTGGGAGTTTTTCTCTTATGTTGGACTCCGTACTTTCTTTGTATCATCTTTCAGCCTTTAACGTACAATGTTACACCAATCGCTGTGATTGAAGCGCTGAACTGGCTTGCACTGTCAAATTCAATGCTTAATCCATTTATTTACGCTTTCTTTTACAGCTGGTTCAGAACAGCTTTCAGATTGATCATTTCTGGAAAACTATTTCAAGGTGACTTTGCAAACTCTAAACTCTTTTGACTCGTCTTTTGTTTAAATAACATCTTAGTAATGGTTAAAAAATATTTAAAATTATTTTTTTTTTTACAAACAATACAACCTTCACTGAGGAAAATGTTCTGTATCAACACAGGTATTTTGTATTTAAATTAATAATTTAATACAAGTAAAATAAGTAAATAACACAATGACATGCAGATAACAGATTTTATTGGAATTTGATTGTAAAGCAGTTTACAAAAGCAATTTCTTTCACCAGCTTAAAGTACTTCGGCAGGTAATTTAATTCCATGGCTCTGTCTTTTCATCTATCATCTTCTAACTAAACATGTTTTTATAATTATATCTGTCGAATAGTTTTGCTGTAGAATAGTTTTGCTAAAGCCAATATGCTTGACTTTGTACAGGCCAACAGAAAAATGCTTCCACACAGGTGCCAGGCCATTGTTCCATGTTGCGGCCCATTACTCTAAAACATCAGAAGTTTGGCTTACACTGACATTCTTACCGTATATCTAACCAACCCAACCAACGAAGGCAACGAGTAATAAGAGGTAGAGTGGTGGGGTTGCCTTTGCCAGTTAGAAAAGAAATCAGTTAGTTCCAATGATGTCATTCTGGCTAATAATTAGCCATTTGCTTCTATTTGTTGCACGGAAAACCTTCGAATGGATGTTTGTTTTCGGGATAACGGGCTGTCGGACAAATGGGCTTTCGGTCTGATGCAACGTTTTTTGGACTAATGTTGTTTCATAGCACTGGGCCGTCTGAACAATGTGCAGTCCCCTCTTATATGTTATGTGGAGTTATATATTTTCCTTGACTCATTAACTGTTGACACAATATGTAGAAACCGTCCTGTGTTAATCATTTACTTCAAACAGCTTTACGCTCCCACAAACTCCGTGGTGACCTGCTTGTGGCATCTTTGATCAGCACATCTTCCATTCTGAACTCGTGCTGTATTTTTATTGATAGATATTATGGAGTGTAACATCGTCTGATGATTTGCACTGACTATTGATGTTATTAGGAAGAAAATAAAGATTAACATCTTCTCTCTACTCTGTCTTGCTTATTCAAGTATACATTGTGCAAGGGAACTGTCACTGTTTGGTGCTCTGTGTAGTTAACTCTTTGTACACAGTCTGCACCACACAGGTGTCTAAAGTCACTTAAACAGTACACTCTGTTCTGTCAAATTGTGAGGTTATTACTGTAAATATGTTATATAATTAAAAAAGATTAAATAAAACCAAAAATAAACAAACTCATTGAAAACTAGAAGCAATTATCTTCACGTTTGTATAAACAACTATGTGTATGCAGGACAGTACCGTTTTAACATTTATACCAGTATTGACGAAGTTGTACATTTGTTTCTATTATAAAGACCTAGTTAAGATAGTAAAATGTTTTTTTTTTTATTTCTTAACATCATATGCTTTATATTAGACTGTCCTGGACATAATACATATCACATGTAAAATAGAGATTATACAAACTCATGGCATTTGTTGTATTCACATTGAAGTTTTTATTGGTGGAACATAAAGCTAATTGTGCAAGCATTATCAAAAAAGACAAGAGACTATGAAATTAACTTTGAACATAACTGCTCTGGAGTCTAAGCACAACTTACTTAAACAGTTCAAAACAACGTTATGAGTACTCTTCTGACAAGGACTCAGTCTTTTTCCAGAAGAATGGTCAGCTACAGGACACTGACAGGAAAGTTGTTAACACTTTTACTTACCTTAATTCAATTTTACTTGATTGCGGGTACTCAATCTAGAAAAATGAAGTAGGTCAAAACAAGTGTCTTTATGTCTTGTATGATGATGTTCAACAAAATAACTGGGAAACATGTTACTATGTCCTTCACAATGCCTGGTTGATGGTTTGGCTAGTAGCTGCAGCCATCACACATACAAAGCATAATGTGTAGGCATTCCTATTAGGCTTCATGATTGTAATAAGTATTGTTTAAATGTATACATCATTTTCACATACAGGCATGATTTAAATGTTCCATATTTGTTCTTAACATGAATACACCAAATGCTTACAGTCACCTGGTGATAAGAACACGGTAAACATAAAAAAGTTAGCAATCAGTCAGAATACGCTTATTCTTTCAATCACAACGTCTTATTTGAAAGGAGGCCATGGAGACTGCTAACCTCCTGGTTCTCCATGTTTTCCGACTTCACGGCATTCCCCTGGATAATGTGTCTGACCGAGGGCCGCAGTTCTCGTGGCAGGTCTGGAAAGCTTTCTGTCGGGCACTGGGTCCCACCGCCAGTCTCTCCTCTGGTTACCATCCACAGACGAATGGCCAGACGGAACAGGCTAACCAAGATCTGGAATCGTCTCTGCGTTGTGTCACTGCTCGCCACCTGTCCTCCTGGTCTGTACACTTGCCGTGGGTCAAGTATGCTCACAATTCCCTCATTAGCACTGCCACTGGCATGTCCCCCTTCATGGCCTCCTTGGGGTATCAACCGCCCTTGTTTCCGGCCCAAGAGAGGGAGGTAGCAGTGCCATCTGTCCAGGCCAACCTCCGTAGGTGCCGACAGATATGGAGGGAGGTCCAGTCGGCGCTCCAGTGTTCGGCCACCCGGAACAAGCGCATCGCTGACTGTCACCGAGCACCTGCACCCACCTAATCATTTCTGACAACAATGAAAAATTGAAGATAGCAACAACTTTCCACTTCATCTTAACAGTGTTTTGTTTCAACATACACCAATACTAAAGTTATGGATGGTATACCACAGTGGGATATTTTTTGTGGATCCTCCCCGGCTCGGGTCTACTACAGCTCTGGTTGCTGCTGCAGCCTGGGGCTGTGATGCATTTTTATCCAGCAGCCAGCAACTTACTGAAGGTACGTAGTATCAACCAGTTTTCTGTCGATCTTATCTGTCACCATGGGCCCAAACAAAGCCAGTCAAGAGGAAGATACTCTCAGCTCAGCACATTCACCATTGTCCACAATCAGAATGTGCGTATACATCTCTGACATAACCTCAACATTGTAACCTTCACATTCTGTTGATATAGATAGTATTTGTTTTCATGTTTTAAACTATACCTTTGCCTAAATCTTAGACATAGCACCTTTAATGAACTGACCAAGTACACCGAGTCGGATACAAGCACAGGAGTTTTAACATCTTTTGACCTATTAGTTAGGTAAAATACCCACCCTGACGTGGACACAGATTTATTAGTAGTTTAGCTTTTGAAATAGTGCTAAAATCACATATATGCTATCATACAATCATGTGGTTGGTTAATTTGCTTTTTTGCCACAAACAAACCAGGTCCGCACCAGGATTTGATTGACAACTTTCACACCAGCCCACACGAAATTAACTAACCAGGAAAACAGATCTGAGTTTGTTTTAAAGGAATCAAACGGGTTAGATGTTAATGCACATTAATGCTCTGTTCACACTACTAACAACACAGCAACAGGCTATATCTCATTTTCTATGAAGGCCGGTGACATGAAGCTACAAACTGACGCCCAATACGGGCATCCCACACTACAAATGCTGGTCTCAACTTTTTTCAGTGCTCCAATGACACAGTTAAGCATCAACCTATTATGTGTTTAGTTTTCCCCAAGTTCTGTTCCATCAAAAATGCCATTAACCAGTTCCCTGTACTATTAAACAACATAATTACTCCACCAAACACTTGAGTAACATCTTGGTGAAACTGTTGGGTTTTTACAAGACAGTTAAGCTGCCTTAGTACAAAAAACAATCATCACATATTGCTCCTCATCAGTAAAATCACTGCTGATTTGGAAGCTAGCAAAAGTTAGAAAATAAAACTTACGGTGTGCTGTTCTCGTTTTTGTTGAACTGGATCTCTGTGACCATGTACATTGCTCCACCTGTGGCATTTTACCCTCACTTCTGAAGAAAACCCAAAGATAATTGAACTCCTTCACTTCTGTGGGTGACTCATTCCCATTCCAGGGGAAGCAGAAAACCATAGCCTCAGACTTGGAGGTACTGGCTCTCATCCCAATGCTTCACACTCAGCTGCAAACCCTCCCAGCACATGCTGAAGATCACGGTATGAAGGAGCCAACACAACCACATCATCTGCAAAGAACAGCAACACAATTCTGAGATCCCCAAACTGGGGACAGCCCTAGTGGAGGCCAACACCCACTGGAAAAGTGTTTAACTTTGTGCAGATTATACGGTCACAGCTCTTACTTGTGTTATAGGACCGGATTACCCGTAGCAAACGAAGTTGGTTCCCTGTATTCCCACAGAACCCCCCACAGGACTCCAGGGGGACACAGTTTTAAGCCTTTTCCAAGTTCACTAAACTCATGTAGACTGGGTGGCCTAAGTCCCATAACCCCTCCAACATTCCTGCAAGGGTAAAGAGCTGGTCCACTGTCTAATTAATCACATATACCCACCTGAACTAAGATCTGATACTGTACATACAAGGCTATATGCCATTTCGCATACATATCTGTGGTCTTTCCCAATAATTGTTTTATTTTTGGCATTGTTGGATTTGCACCTTACATTAAACAGCTCATATCTATGATACCGTTAACCCATTTGCATTTCTGGTATCATGTAGATTTACGCTCTACATATATTTCCTATTTTGTGCTGCAACTACTGCGCAGTCCCTCACAATGAATAAAGTTATATCTTATCTAGATATAATCTAGATAGATATCTAGATATATCCGCCAGGGCTGCCCTTTGTCACCGGTCCTGTTCGTGACTTTCATGGATAGGATATCTAGGCGCAGCCTCGGGGCGGAGAACGTCAGGTTCGGGGGTCTCGGGATCGCCTCTGTGCTGTTTGCAGATGATGTGATCCTGTTAGCCTCCTCGGATCGTGACCTCCAGCATTCATTGGGGCGGTTTGCAGCCGAGTGTGAAGCAGAGGGGATGAGAGTTAGCACCTCCAAATCTGAGGCCATGGTGCTCTGCCGGAAACCGGTGGATTGCTCCCTCCAGGTGGGGACGGAGTGCCTACCTCAAGCGAAGGAGTTCAAGTATCTCGGGGTCTGGTTCACGAGTGAGGGTACGGCTGCAGCCGTCAAGCGGGCGCTGCACCGGACCATCTTGGTGAAGAGGGAGCTGAGCCGGAAGGCCATCAGGGTGAGGGAGGCCTTCACATCCTACTTCTCTGCTGAGGGAACGGTCCCATGGCAAGACACCGTGTAATGCCCAAGCACATCCAAAACGGCTCTTTTAAGAGCCACCCACACATTACTACTGAGCAAACTTCCTGCAATATTACTTAATATATGTAGTAGCAGTGTGTCCTTCACAATACAATCATCCCACACTATAATGTACTATATTCAGTGCAGTGATGGGATGTTATAAAAAAGGCACATATATATATATATACATATAGGATAGTTGTATCCGTTGTTTGTTAAGAGTTTTCTTGTAAAACTACAATAAAGAACATGGACAAAGTAACATGAAATAAAGTGCATTTCTTTTTTTAAATGCAATCAAAATATAAGAAAATAAGTATATATAATATATAATAATATAATTAGTAAACAATCATACAAATGCTATATATATATATTAGGGGTGTAACCGTTCACAAAATTCACAGTTGGGTTCGGTACGATACAGTGGAGCCACGGTTCGGTACGTTCCGGTACAGTAGAAAACTATAAATGCCAGAGAAATGTACTTGATTTTAAAATATATTTATTCATTAAAACTAACAAAGTTATTTTTTGACTTTGCACAATAATGGAACTATACCTGAGTGACCCATCTTCTGGGGTGTCTTCTTAGCAACACATAAGCATAAAAAACAAAAACTGCTCCTTAATGTTATGTAGTATTGTTACTTACATCTTGCTTACATCTTGTATTGTTACTTACATCTTGCAAAAGAGATTTTTTATCTCAATGGGACTACCTGGTTAAATAAAGGTTGAAAAAAAAAAAAAAGGTATTGTTCTGTTCGTCATGCGTACCGAACCGTGAGCCTCGTACCGAACGGTTCAATACGAATACGCGTATTGTTACACCCCTAATATATATATATACAAAACATGTAATAACTTTTTTTAAATTCCTGGTTCGTTCCCTGGAAAGATTGTCCCCCAGACATTTACTCCAAATGTTCCAAATTCAGCACCACAGTGCTGGCTTCATAAATTAATTTGTGAATTTGAAATTTCACATATTCCTTTTGTTGGGGTGGCAATCTTTCCAGGGAAGGAACCAGGCTCTTGATGAAGAGTTCATCCTCTGATGGTGGGGGTGCTGGTGGAGCTGGTGGAGCAGGGGTGTCGCTTCTCAGGGCCTGAAGAATGCGCTCGTCTACAGTCCTCTGCCTCTCGATCCCTGTTGGCCTTTTTCGAGCCCTTCTCTTTCCTGCGTGAAATGGAAACAACATATTTTGTGAAACTATTGCATCCCATCACTACAATAGCTTGTAAAGTTAATATTTGTCATCGTGAAAAACATACCATGAATGCATAAATTATATTCATACAAAAAAATGCAATCCAACTTTTGTGATGTACATACTGTTGGAGCTAGATCTTTTCAGGGGAGACCCAGACCGCTGGACTTTCGCTGCTGCAAACCTTCGGCCATATATGAAAATCATACAGAACCAGGCTTTGCCAAATGAAAAAAAAAACCTCTTGCACTGCTTTGGCCTGTCGTTACTTCTTCAGCTGTGTTAATCTTTTCTGTATGACTTAACTATGCTGTGGTTTTGTGTCTTCACTTCAAGTAACCTCCCCTGTCAATCTCAGATGGCCCTGCTGCTGCCTCTGACATCTCGTCCTGGTCTGGTCCTGCATCTGTGAAGTATTCTGCGGTACTGTCTTCCTCGACCGTCCGCCCCATGTTACCGCTACTCTCCCTGGGAGTCACGAAGGGGTTAACATGGTTCATATAGTAAAGTACAACCGATAGCCCGAATCAAGTAACAAAGACATAATAAGAACTTACCAGGTTGTCCGACGTCCTCACTCACTTTCCTCCATGCGATATCTTTTTTAGATCGGTCGCGGTAGAGATATGACGACGTATCGTAAAGCTCGGGGAACCCACAAACCGCCACTATTAATTTGTCCTCCATTGCTGATTCAGCAACGGCAGGACGTCACTGATGACAGGGGGAGCAACTCAACGCTGATAGGCTATCGCCGATAGGCTATCGCGCCGGGGCGTAACGCCGAAGTTAAAAAATTTCAACTCACGCGTTTGGGACGATTTTGCGTTTGACGCGAATTTGCGTCAATCGCCCCACGAATTTGCGTCAATCGCACCGCGCCATCGCAAATTCGCGGCGCGTCAGTCTCATCGCGTCTGTGCATAGACGTATGTAATCTACTTGCGCGAATAATTCATGCATTTGGTGTGAACGCACTATTGCAGTCTTCATTTTATTGTACATTTGTGCAGTAGCTAGGTTCTTGTCATTGCATTTCTATAAGTGCAGTATATCTTATAGATAGATAGATAGATGTATGCTTTATTCATCCCAAGGGGGAAGTTTGTTTGTAGCAGCAGCAAACGAAGTTACAGAGTAAACGTAAAAATATGAAAGATGAAAGATGCTCAATACAATACAATAAGATAACAGAGCAGAATATAAGAAAATTTAAAGAAAATAAAAAATGGCACAGTATGTACAATAAAATACAATGGTATAAGTTAACTAACTAGGTAAAAACAGTAGTACAAGGATCACCAACAGCAAACAACAACAGTTAGCAGTGTTGTAGTCAATTGATGGATGATTTGGCCAGAGGTGATTTAATAGTGTCTTATTGCAGAGGGCAGGAATGTTCTCCTGTATCTTTCCTTGTGACAGCGGAGCTGCATCAGTCTGTTGGAGAAAGTGCTCCTCTGTCCCTGCAGGAGGTGGTGGAGAGGGTGATCCGGGTTATCCAATATGGATAATAGTTTCTTCAGTGTCCTCCTCTCCACCACCTGTTCCGGATTATATTAGCCTTTTAGTAAACATTAAATTGTTAATTTAAAAAATGTCTTTGAAATTGTTATAACAGGCTCAAGGACACACAGTATAATATACCTCATATCACATGCAAACAGAATGTAGCATATCTCATCTAATTGGACTGGTGACTTTTGAATAAATTATGGTAATTCGGTGGCGTTTGATTATTTTAACATCTAGTCAAAAGGTTTTGCACAGTAGCACAGAGAATGCCACACACCCAGGACACACACCCACGCTGATGTGTCCTCTATTTTGAGTGGTTTGGTATGAACCTTAACACACTACAATTATTTTGTTATTTTAAATGTATGTCTTTGTTTCTCAAGAAAATTGATGTTGTGGTTACACATGCACAAGTAAATATTCAAGTATTTGAGAATTTTCCTCAGTTGGTTAATATTGAAAATTTTCATGTATTTCTATTACCATACTGTGAAGGACCGGGGTATGCAGAAAGCTGGGAGAGCAGGTAAAGGTGGAAAAACAGGGATTTTATTGACCCAAAGTATTTACAAGAATTAAGAATGGTAAAAAAAATCAAGCAAAGGTGAAAAATTTGAATAACTATATAAACTTAACATAACTGCTCTGGAGTCTAAGCACAACTTACCTAAACAGAACTTAGTTCAAAACAACGTTATGAGTACTCTTCTGACAAGGACTCAGTCTTTTGCCAGAAGGATGGTCAGCTACAGGACACTGACAGGAAAGTTGTTAACACTTTTACTAACCTCAATTCAATTTTACTTGATTGCGGTTACTCAATCTAGAAAAATGAAGTAGGTCAAAACAAGTGTCTTTATGTCTTATATAATGATGTTCAACAAAATAACTGGGAAACATGTTACTATGTCCTTCACGATGCCTGGTTGATGGTTTGGCTAGTAGCTGCAGCCATCACACATACAAAGCATAATGTGCAGGCATTCCTTGCTTACAGTCACCTGGTGATAAGAACATGGTAAACATAAAAAAGTTAGCAATCAGTCAGAATACGCTTATTCTTTCAATCACAATGTCTTATTTGAAAGGATGCTGCCCACACTGTAAATGTCATCCTTCCCCCCCTTCCTGCTGGCTCCAGGTTTGGGTTGAGAGTTGACGTACCCATGTCGACTGTTGGTTACAAGTGTTGGGACCAATAGGGGGCGTGTTTGAGTTATCAGCTTTTAAGAAACTGAATTCTTGACATCAATAGAATTATTAATGTGAGTAACAATTATTAATGATTATTAATAATAACGGGGCACCACCCTGCGAACAGGGACCAATAACCAAACGATAAAACTAAGTCTCATAATTAGTGTTCACTCGTAATGTCAATAGTCGGGTACGACTACACATTCGAAGTGACCGTGAAGGATTGAATTCGAGCACAGACTACTAGATACAGGTTCATTACATACATATGCACAAGTAATCACAGACGACTGCTCCTTAAAGTATAACAGGGTTTATTAAATCAGAATAATAAATGATCAGATCAATTAATATTGCAACCAACAAACGTTATCATACAATTTTATATGCCTAATACCTAAAGAAAAGAATAAAATGGGTGAGGGTGTGTGTGTGTATGTGTGTGTGTATGTGTGTGTGTGTGTGTGAGGATCTCTATGTGTGAAACGAGAGCTTGACGCTACAGCTCGAGTGACTCAGACCAATTGGCGGAAGCGTTGTTGTATGTCCCCACATGTGTCTGTGAGGCAAGAAAGGGAGCAAAGTTGGGGGTCATGAATCAAGCTTCTGCGTGTAGTGAGAATGAGGATCGCTGATCATATCTTCCACAAACTGCCGTTGTCGTGTCGCGAACTACCGTCAGCTGTGCACGATATGATCGCGATTCCACACTTCACTCACAGAGCTGATGTGACGGCCCCTGTCTCTAATCACTGCAAGTATGCTTTTGTCCCTCTGTCCCTAGAGAGCAGATTACCTGATGCGACGCACCTGGTCCAGGAACAGGGAGGGCATAAAACCCTGCTCTAGCGTTGCTCGGGGCGGGTTTACTCTCCAGCGTACGTGGAGGGTTCCCAGCCAGTTGCTGCCGGTTGTTTTGGTTTCCTTTGGTTTCGCTGACAACACCCACACTTCATTCCACCCGCATCCACGTTGACACTACTGATGTTATTGACGGACACACTTCATAACTTTAACTATTTCTTTATTTGGTTAAATAAACATTTTGACGTTACCATCATTTGTTGTGTCTGCCGTATTTGTCATGGCCTAGGAGCCGGGTTATGACAAATTGGGGGCTCGTCCGGCTTTTTTCCCGTTTAGGCTATGATTTAGGTGAGACTTGGGAAGGGGTACTTTTGTATTTGTGGGCATTTTTGTACCTGGCGTGCGTTTCGGATTTGGTTTTTGTAGCGTTTGGGTCAACTAAACGGTAAAAATATTTCTGAAGGTTGGTTTTTGTCTGCGTTTCTATGTGCAGATTGATTGTTTGCTTCCTCCTTTGTTTCCTTGGGCTGCCAGTAAACGTAGCTGCCTATGTGAGTATTGATTCAATGCAAAGGACAACGGGGTTGGGATATATCTACTGGGTAAGTTACGGTCATATTTGTTGTTGGGTCTTTCTTATCCGGACTTGGTGAGGGGGGGGGTTCGTGGTTATGATTGTGCTGCAGCGGGCCCAGATGACGCCTGCAAGTTGCTCAGTGCGCAATTCCATCAAAGTGGTGCGGAGTTTTCCCTGGTAGACTGTAGCGACGTTGCCCTTTGGGTTCGTTGAGCTGGGGTTCTGTAGTGCTGTGGCGAACGTGGTTGAAGCTTGCTTGGGAGCATGTCCGTGGTTTCAGGGGAGTTGCTAGCTTGCTAGTCGCTCTGCTAAACCAGCGGTCTTCAGTGCATAAATACCCACCACAAGTAGCTGCATGAAGACTAGGGATGAGCTTAGTTAGCAGGGTTGCTCCAACCAAGGCTCCAAACCGAGGTGAGGGTTATTCCTCATTAAGCACAGGGGTAAACTTTGAGGTGTCTGTGTGGTTCGGCTGTGTGCACCAACGTGGTTTTGCTCAGTGGATAGTCGTTGTAAATAGTTGAAATGTCTGAGGTTGAGGCGTTCATTGCTGCTCCATCTCAGGAGTCCCTGGATACATGCACAAGAGAGCAGTTGCTCTTGATTGCAGGTCATTATTTAGTGGTGGTTGTAGGTGATAAACGCAACAAGGAGAACATTAAATATGCGATAAAAGCGAAATTGACCGAATTAGGAATTATATCTGGGAATAAACAAGAGTCATCGTCGATTCCGACTGCGGTATCATTTCAGACGCATGGACTAACCTTTGAACAACAGACGGCGATTTTGCTGTTGCAGTTGGAACATGACAAAAGTAAACATGAATTGGAGATGGAACATGACAAAAGTAAACATGAATTGGAAATCAGAAAACAGATAGAAGTGGAGAAAATCCGCCAGGAATCAGAGACGGCAAAGATAGATCTGGAGAGGTATCGTTTGTCACTGGTCAGAGATGGCATGTTGTCCGGTGAGGATCAGGGCGCACAGGTGCCCAGGTCTGCGGGGGATCGCTTTGATGTGCGTAATTTGCGCTGGTTGCCACCGTTTAATGAAAGGGATCCAGACACCTTCTTCTTGCTGTTTGAACGGGTAGCTAAAGCTAGAAAGTGGCTCGATGCGGACTGTGCGCTGATGCTTCAGTGTGTCCTCTCAGGGAAAGCACAGGAGGCGTATTCCTCTTTGAGCGTGGAGGATAGCTCTAGCTATTCAAAGGTAAAGTCTGCGGTGCTTAAAGTGTATGAGCTGGTGCCAGAGGCGTATCGCCAGCATTTTAGATCCTCGGAGAAAAGACGTGGTCAAACCTATGTGGAGCTGGTAAGAGACATGTCAACGCACTTTAAGCGATGGTTGACTGCGCTGGACATAGATACGTTTGAGGATCTGTATGATTTAATGATTTTGGAGCAATTTAAAAATGTCCTTCCAGATCGTATTGCGACATATGTCATTGAACGAGGAAGCACAACTGCTGCTAATGCGGCCGTATCAGCTGATGAATACCTGTTGCTCCAGAAGAGCAGTTTCAGAGAGTGTTCTGTGGTTCGCGATGGTTTTGGTGTGCGGGGAAGTGGTTCTGACGCGGTTTCGCGGGAGATGCATTCAAGGAAGGTGGGAGTTTTTCAGTCTGACATTGGAACAGGTGGCGGAGTTGACAATAGTAATACCTGTAATTATTGTCGGGAGGAAGGACATTGGAAGGCAGAGTGTCCTACGTTACAGGCTAGACTAAGGGATGTAAGACCTAATGTTAGGCCTGCTGCTTGTGCTGCTACGGTTGAAGACTGTGGTGGTGTTGAGGGGCATACATCTCACGCTTGCGACCTTGGGGTTTTGGCAGCTTATGCTCCTTTCATTCGAGGCGGATTTGTGTCACTGTTGGGAAGCGAGGTAAATGTCCCGATAAAAATCTTGAGGGATACAGGGGCCTATGATTCGTATATCATTGACTCTGTTTTGCCTTTGTCGGAGGAGACTGATACTGGTGACTGTGTTCTCAATCGTGGGATGGGGTTGAAGGTTCTCCCTGTTCCTTTGCACAAGATGGTGCTTGACTGTGAGCTGGTTAAGGGTGAGGTAGCAGTTGGTGTGCGTCCGGCGTTGCCTATTGAGGGTATACATTTTATTTTGGGCAACGGCTTGGCTAGTAGCCGAGTTTGGATGGACACTCATCCCGCACCAGTGGTCACATGCTGCCCAATCGATTCTGTGTCACACGAGAGTTCCAGAGTAGTGCCAGAGGTCGTTTCATCCTGCGAATGTACACATGCTATGGGCAAATCGGACCCTGACGTGTCATCTGACGACACCAAGGGTGAGATGGTTTTGGAGGTCCCATCTCGGTCTGAGCTTCCTGGGTCACTGTCACGCAGTGAGGTGGTGGAGGATTGCTGTGTTGATACTGGGTGGCCAGTGAGTTTAACAGTGGACTGGGTGAATGGTTTTAGACATGGTTTGTTGGTGGCTGGAAGTCTGACGCGGGGGGAGTTGTCTATGTCTCGGAGTGAGATGGAGAGGTTGTGTGACCAACGTGCAGAGCCTGATGGTGGTCTCTTATATGGGCGGTTGGGAGATTCAGAAGCACTTTGTAAGTTGCTTGGACACGCACTTGTACGTTGACTAGTCACCAGTGTCACTTCAAATTTCATATGCCATATTGTATTGTTTCATTCACCTGTTCTTCTTGGGTCCGTCATCTTAATGTGCTTCTCAGGTAACGAGGTTGCTGATGATGGAGTGGGAGCTACAGGAAGGATATTATGTGCAATGGCCATATATTGTGATGCTATTTTTGTTTTGGTGTGAGTAGTTCGGCTCTGTGGGCTTGTTAGTATGCCGGTGATCCCTTGGGACACCGACTTTAAGGGAGGGGGGGTGTGACGGCCCCTGTCTCTAATCACTGCAAGTATGCTTTTGTCCCTCTGTCCCTAGAGAGCAGATTACCTGATGCGACGCACCTGGTCCAGGAACAGGGAGGGCATAAAACCCTGCTCTAGCGTTGCTCGGGGCGGGTTTACTCTCCGGCGTATGTGGAGGGTTCCCAGCCAGTTGCTGCCGGTTGTTTTGGTTTCCTTTGGTTTCGCTGACACCCACACTTCATTCCACCCGCATCCACGTTGACACTACTGATGTTATTGACGGACACACTTCATAACTTTAACTATTTCTTTATTTGGTTAAATAAACATTTTGACGTTACCATCATTTGTTGTGTCTGCCGTATTTGTCATGGCCTAGGAGCCGGGTTATGACAAATTGGGGGCTCGTCCGGCTTTTTTCCCGTTTAGGCTATGATTTAGGTGAGACTTGGGAAGGGGTACTTTTGTATTTGTGGGCATTTTTGTACCTGGCGTGCGTTTCGGATTTGGTTTTTGCAGCGTTTGGGTCAACTAAACGGTAAAAATATTTCTGAAGGTTGGTTTTTGTCTGCGTTTCTATGTGCAGATTGATTGTTTGCTTCCTCCTTTGTTTCCTTGGGCTGCCGGTAAACGTAGCTGCCTATGTGAGTATCGATTCAATGCAAAGGACAACGGGGTTGGGATATATCTACTGGGTAAGTTACGGTCATATTTGTTGTGTCTGCCGTATTTGTCATGGCCTAGGAGCCGGGTTATGACACTGATTTAATGAAGAGAGAAATCCCACACGAAGTGAAATAAAATTAATGAAAGTAATCCCCAAATAAACAGATCTTCCTAACTGCTGTGGGATGAGCATCTGTTTCTTATCACGTCTCTTAAGCAATAATAACAAAATACTACATCCACTAGCAGCGACTGATCTTAAGGCAGACAGTTACGACAGGAAATACATAATATATATAGCGGGACTCCGTGGTCCGCGATAATTGCGCAATGACGCGGTGTAACAAGACAGTGATTGAACACAACAGGGTGCGGGAATAATAACACATAACTGAATAAGCTAATGCAAATGCTAAGCTAGTGCTAAGCTATTGCTAAGCTATGCCCAAGATGCAATGAACCTTACTTGGTGAAGTTTCATTCGGTGGGGCTCGTTCCCGTGGTGGGAATCGATCAGTCCTCGAGTGTGGGCTCAGCAGCGCGGCGTTTGAGCTGGCGCGGATGGGGTCGGACCTCTGTAGCGCAGCTCGCTCTGGAGCACGCGGGTCCAATCTGTTCTCGCTGCAGCGGGGACAGTGAAACTTCGGGTGAGACGGCGTGGTCCGTGCGTTTCCCGGTAATCATTGGTTACGGAAGGGGTTAGTCCTCGTCTTCCTGCCGGAGGATTTGATGAGGGTGCGCGGTCCTCGTGGGTGAACTTCGTTCCTCCCGGAAATCGTAGTGGGCCTTCGGTTGTCAGCGTGGCGCTGGGGGGGGGGAGAAGGGCCCGGTGCCTCTTCTAGTCCCAGGACGGAGTCCAGAGGGAAGAGAGCATTGTGTGCTCCCTGCTCGACGGAGGTCGAAGGGGAAAAGCGTGGAGGTGTCGGCTGCAGGCACTTTTGTTGGGCACTGGTTTAACCACAGGGGTCCTGGTGCTGTCTTGGCTCTCGGCCAATGAGATTGCAGCGGTGCATTCAGGAACAATAGTTTTTGGGGGGGGGAGAAGTTCACACCCTAATGTGAAATTCCTTCAGAGGGGGTTTGGTGCTCATCAAACCACAAACAGGATGAAACCTTTGCTTGCAAAAGGGACGGCCTGATCCTCTTTGTTCACAGCACATGTTGAAGCCATATGCTCAGACCCCAACACAAGTTAAATTTGAACAAATTCGAACTAACGTGTAGCTTGCTCAAATTAATTTGAATACAATCCATACAGCTGTCACACCAGAATCTCTTTTGATCCATTGATAATATAGAAATGGTGATTGGTGCAGCTTTAAAGCGATAGGTCTTGACATTGTGAGATTGACATCGAAAGGATCCCCAATGTCAGAAATGTTTATATCATAGACACAGGGACTTTAAAGGCACCTTTTTTCATGATAGCACAAAGACTAGTGCAAGCAACTTGCTGGTATTTGCTGACTTTAAAATGGGCTTTCCAACTCCCTTTAGTACTTCCATGCACTGCACCAAGCTCATGGCGCAAAAGGAGAAAAAAGTGGGGAAGAGGCTTGATAATGTGAGTCGCGGTGTCGGTACAGAATTGGGGTTGAAACCTGTAATTTGAAGTTGCACTGAGAAAAAAGCAGCTCCACTCAAAGCGATGTTAAAACATACGATCATACAAAAGGTGCATTGAGCTGTTGTAGTGTTTTATTTGATCCCTGATCAGTGCAACGGCTCTCTAGCAAGGCTGGAGCGTTGATCTGTGTGGGAGAGGGAGCAGCATGAGCAAGAGTATGGGAAGACAATTAAGATGTTGTCCCTGAAAATAAAAAACAGGATTGGTGACAATTTATGGCATTGAAGGACCAGATGGCTCGTAGCAACGACCCCGGTGCCCGATATTCCCACAGTATCCCCCACAGGACTCCAAGAGGGACATAGTTGTAAGCTATCTCCAAGTCTACAATACACATGTTGACTGGATGGACAAAGGCAAGGCAAGTTTATTTGTATAGCACATTTCAACAAGGCAATTCAAAGTGCTTCACATGAAACCATTAACAGCATCAAAGCATACGGCAAAAGAAAATGAGATTTTAAAACAATTAAGAACATTCATTGAAACATTAAAAACAGTCATTAAAACACTAAAAAGCAGTGTAAGAAATGAAATTCAGTCGTAAACAAACCCCCATGACCACTTCAAGAGAACTGCAAGGTTAAAGAGGTGGTCCACTATCCTATGGCCAGGTCGGAATCCGCATGAGTCAGAGCTTCCTTTCCAACACATTGCGATAAACATTCCCAACAAGCTGAACAGTGTGATGCAGAGTTAATCAAAGCACATCCCCTGTCCACCATCTCAGTCTGCCACTCCACAGGCACTGTCCCTAACCTTCACGTGACACTGAAGATGCATGCCAGCCAAGACAGCCGAACAATGTCCAGAGCTTTCAGCATTTTATGGCAAAACTCATCTACCCATGGCGCCCTGCAGCCGAGGAGCTTTTTTTTTTTACAACCACAGCAACCTCTGCCAGGAATATGGATGGGTCATTCCCCCGAGTTTTCAAACTCTTCCTCCTGTACCGAGGACATGCTGGTCTGGTTCAGGAGTTCTTAAAGTGCTCTTTCTACTGCTCGGCAAAATTCCCAGTCCGTGTCTGCAGTACTCCTTCCCTGCTGAACACAGCCTGTGCCAAGCTCTGCTTTCCCTTCCTGAGTTGTCTAACGGTTTGCAAGCACTTTCTTGAGGACAACTAGAAGTCCCTCTCCATAATCTCTCTGAACTCTTCCCACAACCGGGGTTTTGCTTTGGAAACCACAGCTGCATTCCTTCTGGACAACCTGTACCTGTTCAGCTTGCCGGCCTCCTTCATTCTTAGGTTGCTGCCACGACAGGCACTGATGATTTTCTGACCACATCTACTAGCATCCTCATGCACAATGGAGGCTATGAACATTGCCCAGATTAATGCCATACCCCCAGTGTTGGGACCATGTGTTTGGCTTCGCCATATGCTCTGCGACAAAGACATCTAGGCCTGCCAATTCGGCAGGCAAGACCCATCCTGATTTGAGTAGATAGCATCCAAACCCCGACCAGAAAAAAGTTCACATCTAGATGTGAACTCATCACCCATATGCAACGCTGTCCTCCCATTGACCAAGGCCTACAGACACCCCAGGTGCCCTGTGGATCAGCCCGGTTTCCATAAAACAGTCTTTCACCCCGACCTCTAGACCATTCCCATCTGACTCATGTTGGAAAAGGAGGCACGCAACATTGCTGTGTTATAAAAGAAAATCCTAGGTTAAACAGTTTTACATTCGCTGGACGAATCTAGTGGACTGTTTGTTTTGTTTTTGTTCGCATCCTGGAAGAGGAAGCGGACAATTTTCCTGCAGAAGTCAAGAAACGGATTCTTCAGAGAGAGAAGCACATTTCTCCTCTCCACCCAAGCCGCCTTTGTTTCAGCCGTAAGGAAAAAAAGATTCCCTTAACAAGCCGAAGAATTCTCTGACGCACAGAGAGATTTATCACCGCACAACCTGAGTCAGCCAAGGACTCAGAAGGACCGCATCGACCGCCAAGAAATCAACTCATAGTAAGGCAAAGAATCTGGGCAGTTAGATTATTGTGTTTATTATCTTGTTTGTGTTGCTTAAGTTACTGTGTCATTTTTATAACGTGGTGTTTATGCTCAAAATCGCTGAGATTAACGGCCGAGATCGTTAATGGTGTGTAGAAGTTACCGTGTATCTGCTGCAATCGTGTTGAGAAGTTTCACTGCTGGTGAGGCCGGAAGTTGTTTCTCATTAGTTCAGAGGTCAGAACCGTGGCTGTGTGAATCAGAGAGTCGTCAGCTGTGTTTCTGTAGATGAGAACAATCTTCCGTACTCCACCACGGCAGGGAGGATTTTATTGTGTTTTTGGAGGATTTATTTTGTTTTGTTTGCTTTCGCTCTTCTTTTGCTAACCAACACACACATATAGGTTTAAGCTAATGTAGCTCCGGGGTTGGGCTAACGGCTTCCGACAAGTGTAGATCGCGAGATCTCTATTGTCTACCGCCATTTTAGAGTCTCGCGCTATCTTGTGGTCTCGCGAGAGACGTCGCCAAGTTTCAGATTACATCATACGTTGTCTGAGCTGTTCTCTCCCCCCTCATCCCTACACACACACTGCATGCACACCCACACAAACACACAGAACACTTCTTGTAGGCTGTTAACTCAAACACCCTCCTTTTCGTTCCCAACACCTGCCTCCCCTGGGATTGCATGAAGAATTCTTTCGAAGGTTGGAGTTGTAGAATTCGAGGACAGTGGCCTCAGCAGGACATTTCCAGTTTAGTCAAAATACATGATTGGGATACTCGGATGCAGGAACGTCGGAGAGAGCGTAACTACAGGTTCCCGGCTCCGGTTCGTCAGCCAGTAACCACTTCCGGTCACCGGGTCCCAGCTCCCCCTCACCACCGCAGCCCAGGCCTCAGCACTCGCCCGCTCCGGCATCTTCTCCCGAGGATCGGGATGAACCCATGCAGTTGGGACGGTTCCATCTGTCTCAGGGAGAGAGGGAGCGACGAATCCGTTCAGGAGCCTGCCTCTACTGCGGCGAGTCGGGTCACCGTATCCCTGTCTGTCCGGTGCGACCAAAAGAGAGGGCTCGCCAGTAAGAGTGGGTATACTGGCGAGCGACTCCACCCGACTTCCCCGTTCCAAGTCCCATCTCACACTACCAGCTAAGTTATGCCTGCCGTCCGGTGCTCTACCAGTCTTGGCCCTCATCGACTCTGGAGCAGAACAGAGTTTTTTGGACTCCTCCTTGGCCTTCGCTCATGGGATTCCCTTGGAGGAGTTGGAATGCCCTCTTCAGGCGACCGCCCTGGATGGAAGTCGTTTGACCAATGTCACGCACCGGACCTGCCCTGTTACCCTGCTTGTATCAGGAAACCACCAACACGAGATCTGTTTTTACATCTTCTCTACGCCCCTGACGCCTCTGGTTCTGGGCCATCCTTGGCTCCTGGACCACAACCCACAGATGGACTGGGCAGGAAACAGAATCATCGGTTGGAGTCCTAGATGTCTCTCGAGGTGCCTCAAGTCCGCCATTCCCCGGCAGACCTCTTCTCTCCACACCCCTACAAACGGAACTGATCTCACCTCAGTCCCTTTGGAGTATGCAGATCTCAGCAAGGCATTCAACAAGGAACGAGCCCTTTCCCTGCCACCCCACCGACCCTACGATTGCGCCATAGAACTATTCCCCGGTGCCACCCTGTCCTCCAGCCGACTATACAACCTTTCCCGACCAGAACGCGAGTCGATGGAGACCTATATCACAGACTCCCTCGCTGCTGGAATTATCCGCCCGTCATCGTCCCCGTGGGAGCAGGGTTTATCTTCGTGGCCAAGAAGGACAAGAGTCTCCGTCCTTGCATCGACTACCGAGGGTTAAACCAGATCACCACCCGGAACAAGTACCCACTACCCCTAATCAACTCTGCTTTTGAATCCCTACCCGGTGCCACAATTTTCACCAAGCTAGACCTCCGCAATGCTTACCACTTGGTTCGGATACGAGAGGGGGACGAGAGGGGGACGAGTGGAAGACCGCTTTCAACACTCCCCTGGGACATTTCGAGTACCTGGTCATGTCATTCAGACTTACTAATGCACCAGCCATTTTCCAGGCTTTGGTGAATGACGTGCTCAGGGATTTTCTCAACCGGTTTGTGTTTGTCTACATCGACGACATTCTGATTTACTCAAACCTACAGGAACATTGCCACCATGTCCGTCAGGTCCTTCAGTGCTTACTGGAGAACCAACTCTTCATCAAAGCAGAGAAATGTGAATTCCATGTCACCTTCGTACAGTTTCTTGGTTTCATCATTGAGGAGGGTCAGATTCGTAAGGACCCAGAAAAGGTTAAAGCGGTCACCGAGTGGCCGGTCCCCTCTAACCGGAAGAAGCTCCAGCAGTTCCTAGGATTTGCAAACTTCTACCGCCGGTTCATTCGGAACTACAGTCAGACGGCGTCACCCCTAACCAGACTCACCTCCTCTAAGGTGTTTTTTTTCCTGGTCCCCTGAGGCCGACCGGGCGTTTAATGCCCTCAAGGAGCGATTCACATCAGCCCCCATCCTAGTACAGCCGGATGAAAGCCGCCAGTTCGTGGTCGAGGTGGACGCCTCCGACACCGGAGTAGGAGCAGTATTATCACAACGCTCAGCCACTGATTCTAAGCTCCGTCCGTGTGCTTTTTTCTGTCACCGCCTTTCCCCGGCCGAGTGGAACTATGATGTGGGCAACCGGGAGTTACTGGCCGTCAAGCTGGCTCTGGAGGAATGGAGACATTGGTTGGAGGGGTCAGCCCGTTGGGCTCTGTTCTCCGGCCACCCTGGGATAAGATGTACAATCAACTGGCTCCGGCGCTCCTTCTGGTGGCCATCCTTGGACAATGACACCCGAGCGTACGTCCTAGCCTGTACCACCTGTGCGCGCAACAAGGCCTCACACAGACCCCCTGTTGGACTATTACGACCTCTGCCTGTTCCCCACAGGCCTTGGTCGCATATGGCATTGGACTTCGTCACCGGATTTCCCCCCTCCGAGAACGACACGGTCATCCTTACCATCGTGGACCGGTTTTCCAAGGCGGCTCACTTTATTCCCCTTCCCAAGCTCCCGTCGGCCCACGAGACCGCAGACTTGTTGGTTCAACATGTCTTCAGACTCCACGGCATCCCTATGGATATTGTTTCTGATCGGGGTCCTCAGTTCTCCTCCCAAGTTTGGAAGGCATTCTGCCGCAGCCTTCTGCCGCAGCCTCGGTGCCACTGCTAGCCTCTCCTCCGGCTTTCACCCCCAGACCAATGGGCAGAGTCTGGGGGCTTAACCAGGAGCTAGAAGCCATGCTCCGATGTGTAGCGGTGGCAAATCCATCTTCCTGGAGTCGTCACTTGGCCTGGATAGAGTATGCACACAACAGCCATACCTCTACGGCAACAGGTCTCTCCCCCTTCGAGGCCTCCATTGGCTACCAACCTCCCCTTCTACCCAGCCAAGAGGTCGAGATTTCTGTCCCATCTGTCCAAATCAACCATCGCCGTTGCAGAAGAGTCTGGAGAGAGACTCGTGCCGCCCTACTTCGTTCTTCCGAACAAAACAAGCGTCTGGCTGATCGCCACCGCACACCCGCCCCCACCTATCTTCCCGGCCAACAGGTCTGGCTTGCCACCAAGGACATATCCCTACGCACTGAATCCAAGAAGCTCTCTCCCAGATTCATTGGCCCGTTCCCCATCGTCTCTGTTATCAACCCGGTCACGGTCAAGCTCAAGCTCCCGCAATCCATGAGGATCCACCCTGTTTTCCACGTGTCTCTTTTCAAACCCGTTCACTCCAGTCCTCTGAACCCTCCGGCCGAACCCCCTTCACCCCCCCGACTCATCGAAGGCGGTCCGGTTTACACAGTCGACCATCTCCTGGATGTCCGCCGACGAGGTAGGGGTTACCAATACCTCGTTGATTGGGTGGGGTATGGTGTGGAGGAACGATGCTGGGTTCCTCGCTCCCGGATTATGGATCCAGAGCTACTCCGCACATACCATTGCCTGCACCCCGATAAGCCTGGCGGTTCGCCGGGAAGCTCCCGTTGAGGGGGGGGGGGGGGGGTACTGTGAGGATTTATGTCTAACTCTGCTGTATTTCCCTCAGTAGTGTCCTTCTACGAGTCCCGCCCACTGCTGCGCCTCTCTCCGTAGGCACAGCTGTGCCTTAGCTCCTGTGATCGCCTCCAGCTGACATAAATACTCCTGTCACTCTCATCCCAGTTGTCAGTCCGTCCGTTTACCAACCTGGTTTCCCGTCCCGTGAGTTGTCCGTTTTTTCACTCTGTGAGATTCCTTTACTGACAATCCGTTTTTGTGTTCAACTTACCTGCCGTCCAGTGTCGAGCCTCGGGTTTTCACCTGCACGAAGAACCTGCCTTCCAGTTAGTTCCTCGGAGATCAACTGTGTAGTCTTGGCGTTCCTGTGTCGAGCCTCGGGTATCACACAGACGTTCCAGCCTGCCTGCCAGCAACTTTCCGGCTAGGATCAGAGCGGAGCACGAGGACGCGCCTCCGTGTTTGACGTGACCGTTTACCTGTCGGCTTCGTCAGCCGCTCAGAGGATTTAGCCACTTTCCGGCTTGGACCCGTGCGGAGCGCAAAGAGACACCTCCTTTTTGACTTTATCTATTTCCTGTCTTTTCCTCTGCCTGAGAGAAATAAAGAATATTGTTTTTTGAAATAGAACTCTGCTGTCCTGAGTCTGCATTTGGGTCCATGAACGCACCACATCATAACACTTACTTGTGTTATAGGACTGGATTACCCGTAGCAATGAAGTTGGTTCCCTGTATTCCCACAGAACCCCCCACAGGACTCCAGGGGGACACAGTTTTAAGCCTTTTCCAAGTTCACTAAACTCATGTAGACTGGATGGCCTAAGTCCCATAACCCCTCCAACATTCCTGCAAGGGTAAAGAGCTGGTCCACTGTCTAATTAATCACATATACCCACCTGAACTAAGATCTGATACTGTACATACAAGGCTATATGCCATTTCTCATACATATCTGTGGTCTTTCCCAATAATTGTTTTATTTTTGGCATTGTTGGATTTGCACCTTACATTAAACAGCTCATATTTATGACACTGTTAACTCGTTTGCATTTCTGGTATCATGTAGATTTACACTCTACATATATTTCCTATTTTGTGCTGCAACTACTGCACAGACCCTCACAATGAATAAAGTTATATCTTATCTATCATAATACTTGATACGTTATCTGAATGATGAAGTCTCTGATAGTAACCACAAAATAATGTGTTCATATCTTTTCAGAGTATACAAAATGTCCATGTGTGTCTTGGATTGCTGTTATGAGTGTTTTTTTTAAATCTTTTTTTATCTGATTAATGAGGAATTAACCGTTTTTTTCATTGTGTTCAAAATAATTCTGTCTCATAATTTGCATAATTGGATACAACGATTCATGATATTTTAGGCCATGACCACACTACTATGTTTCCATTTGAAAACGCACATATTTAGCTATGTTTACAATGAGCGTCCACACTAGGCCAGAGTTTCAGAGCACAGAAAACAGATACGTTTGAAAACTCCGGGGTTACCTCCTAGCAGTGGTGGGCCAGCAAGGCCTTCTCTGCTGGCCGAAACAGCTATTTTATAATTTAATAATTTTTCTTTTAAATACACTACATGTATTATAATTTATAAAAATATTCCCGGAAGATCACAAAACATGAACAACTGATTACAGGTTTTGCTAACCTTGTTGTCTTTACTAACAGCTGTTGTGCACTTAAAGTCTTCATTTTTACGGAGGAAGCAGCTGTTATTGAAGCAATTAGTGAGCGGCAGAGCAGACGTCTGAAGTCACGGTTTGCGGCTTTGAGGAAGACGGCGGACACAAAACGGAGGACTTTCCTTTCCTTATCAGTGCTTATTTTGCTCTGCACAACTGTTGTGAAGTTAACACACAAACTGTAAAGGAACAAAAGCAGGAATTGCTCTCCATTATGACAGAGACTTCAGCCACCAGCAGATCTACGAGTGTGAAAACAGACAACGAAACCGAGAGGGAACGAGTGAGAGACGCGTGTTGACCAAACTTATTGATCCATAATCTAGTAAACTTTTGTGTAAGTGTTGATTTTAAAATAAATTTGATGTTTGAGAGAGACAGAGAGAGAGTGAGAGAGAGAGAGCGAGCAAGACACACAGCTATGTAACTAAGTCTGAAAAATAAAACTTCTAAAGGGAAATTTGTCTATTTGAGTTTATAGAGGAAGAATTTAGAGAAAGATCTTAACTATCAAGCACGACCTTTCATTATTAAAGACTACTATATTACTTCATATATATCGTTTTTTTTAACTAAGCAACCTATCTACTTCCTGTTTACACCGGCAGCCGCATGCCCAGTGTACGTGAATAGTCATGTGATATTAGTTTTCAGTTGGATGGAGATTACTTCGAAAACGATGCTGAAACACCTGTGTGGACTGAGACAATTTTGTTTTAAAACTTATATTAGTGTAGATGTAACCTTAGAGTCTTCATCTTATTGTACATTTTTGCAGTAGCTAGGTTCTTGTCATTGTATTTCTATAAGTGCAGTATATCTTATATTAGCCTTTTAGTAAACATTAAATTGTTAATTTAAAAAATGTCTTTGAAATTGTTATAACAGGCTCAAGGACACACAGTATAATATACCTCATATCACATGCAAACAGAATGTAGCATATCTCATCGAATTAGACTGGTGCCTTTTGAATAAATTATGGTAATTCGGTGGGGATTGATTATTTTAACATCTAGTTTTTGCACAGTAGCACAGAGAATGCCACACACCCAGGACACACACCCACGCTGATGTGTCCTCTATTTTGAGTGGTTTGGTATGAACCTTAACACACTACAATTATTTTGTTATTTTAAATGTATGTCTTTGTTTCTCAAGAAAATTTATGTTGTGGTTACACATGCACAAGTAAATATTCAAGTATTCGAGAATTTTCCTCAGTTGGTTAATATTGGAAATTTGAATTTTAGGAATCTATGTAGAAGCATGGAACCAGAAATGACTGACAACGGGAGTTACACTGTTAATGACATACATCCCTGCTACGAATCAGATAATACAACTTACTTATTCACAAGCAACCCTTCCATAATATGTGTTTTATTATATGTTTTCCTCGGCGCATTGTCTGTTGTCACAATATGTGGAAACCTTTTCGTAATAATCTCCGTCTCTTACTTCAAACAGCTCCACATCCCTACAAACTACCTCATTCTGTCTCTGGCTGTGGCCGATCTGCTTGTAGGAGTTCTAGTCTTTCCTTTCAGCATGACATTCACTGTAACCTCATGTTGGTACCACGAGGGTTTGTTTTGTAAAGTACGAGGAAGCTTTGATGTTACACTGAGCACAGCTTCTATTTTGCACTTATGCTGTATTTCTATTGACAGATACTACGCAGTGTGTCAGCCTCTTGCTTATAAAAGTAAAGTAAATGATCGTGTCATTGGGATTATGATCCTGGTGAGCTGGGCAGTTGCTGTTGTAATTGGCATCAGCATTATAATTGCAGGTTTTAATCAAGGAAAATGTGAAGAAAGTTGCTTAATTGATGCTCTAATATCGACCACTCTGGCATGTATTTTTTCATTTTATATCCCGGTCAGTATAATGCTTAGTATCTACCTGAAAATTTTCCTTGTTGCAAAGAGACAGGCAATCAGCATTCAGAACACAACCGGTCTGAGCACAAAGTCTGGAGCAACCGTCAGTAAGATGGAGAGAAAGGCCACCAAAACTCTGGCTATTGTTTTGGGAGTTTTTCTCTTATGTTGGACTCCGTACTTTCTTTGTATCATCTTTCAGCCTTTAACGTACAATGTTACACCAATCGCTGTGATTGAAGCACTGAACTGGCTTACACTGTCAAATTCAATGCTTAATCCATTTATTTACGCTTTCTTTTACAGCTGGTTCAGAACAGCTTTCAGAATGATCATTTCTGGAAAACTATTTCAAGGAGATTTTGCAAACTCTAAACTCTTTTGACTCGTCTTTTGTTTCAATAACATCTTAGTAATGGTATTTAAAAAACATATTTTACAAACATAATACAACCTTCACTGTGAAAAATGTTCTGTATCAACAGGTATTTTGTATTTAAATTAATAATTTAATAAAAGTAAAATAAGTAAATAACACAATGACATGCAGATAACAGATTTGATTGGAATTTGATTGTAAAGCAGTTTACAAAAGCAATTTCTTTCACCAGCCTAAAGTACTTCGGCAGGTAATTTAATTCCATGGCTGTCTTTTCATCTATCATCTTCTAACTGAACATGTGTTTTTATAATTATATCTGTAGAATAGTTTTGCTCGAATAGTTTTGCTGTAGAATAGTTTTGCTAAAGCCAATATGCTTGACTTTGTACAGGCTAACAGAAAAATGCTTCCACACAGGTGCCAGGCCATTGTTCCATGTTGCGGCCCATTACTCTAAAACATCAGAAGTTTGGCTTACACTGATATTCTTACCGTATATCTAACCAACCCAACCAACGAAGGCAACGAGTAATAAGAGGCAGAGTGGTGGGGTTGCCTTTGCCAGTTAGAAAATAAATCAGTTAGTTCCAATGATGTCATTCTGGCTAATAATTAGCCATTTGCTTCTATTTGTTGCACGGAAAACTCCGGCCTTCGAATGGATGTTTGTTTTCGGGATAACGGGCTGTCAGACAAATGGGCTTTCGGTCTGATGCAACGTTTTTTGGACTAATGTTTCATAGCACTGGGCCGTCTGAACAATGTGCAGTCCCCTCTTATATGTTATGTGGAATTATATATTTTTCTTGACTCATTAACTGTTGACACAATATGTAGAAACCGTCCTGTGATAATCATTTACTTCAAACAGCTTTACGCTCCCACAAACTCCGTGGTGACCTGCTTGTGGCATCTTTGATAAGCACATCTTCCATTCTGAACTTGTGCTGTACTTTTATTGACAGATATTATGGAGTGTAACATCGTCTGATGATTTGCACTGACTATTGATGTTATTAGGAAGAAAATAAAGATTAACATCTTCTCTCTACTCTGTCTTGCTTATTAAAGTATACATGGTGCAAGGGAACTGTCACTGTTTGGTGCTCTGTGTAGTTAACTCTTTGTACACAGTCTGCACCACACAGGTGTCTAAAGTCACTTAAACAGTACACTCTGTTCTGTCACATTGTGACGTTATTACTGTAAATATGTTATATAATTACAAAAGATGGAATAAAACGAAAAATAAAACAAGCATTATCAAAAAAGACAAGAGACTATGAAATTAACTTTGAATAAAAATAACACCATATGCAAGTGTACAACAAAATGTCATGTATTTCTATTACCATACTGTGAAGGACCGGGGTATGCATAAAGCTGTAATAAGTATTGTATAAATGTATACATCATTTTCACAGAGGTCTGGGTCTTCTGTCGGTCCCACGCACACGATTTAAGACCCGTGGTGACCGAGCCTTTGAGGCAGTGGCTCCGAGGCTCTGGAATGCTCTGCCTGCAACTCTGCGCCTCGCAGATACTGTGGATACTTTTAGAAGCCAGCTTAAAACCCACCTGTTTAGGCTGGCATTTGTGTAAAAGTAAACCCATGTCCTAGCCATATTTTAAGACCGGCTCTTAAAATGTTTTACATTTTTATTCTATTTTATTTATTTTTATTATTTTATTTTATTATTTTTAATTTTTTAATTTTCTCTGTGTATATAATTTATTGACCCTAGGGTCACATTATGTTATTGATACTTTTAAATGTCTGTTCTGTTTAAGCACTTTGTGATATTACTATCTGTGAAAAGCGCTATATAAATAAAATTCATTCATTCATTCATTCATTTGTTCTGAACATGAATACACCAAATGCTTACAGTCAACTGGAGATAAGAACACAGTAAACATAAAAAAGTTAGCAATCCGTCAGAATACGCTTATTCTTTCAATCACAATGTCTTATTGAAAGGATGCTGCCCACACTGTAAATGTCATCCTTCCCCCCTTCCTGCTGGCTCCAGGTTTGGGTTGAGAGTTGACGTACCCATGTCGACTGTTGGTTACAAGTTAAGTTTGAACAAATTCGAACTAACGTGTAGCTTGCTCAAATCAATTTGAATACAATCCATACAGCTGTCACACCGGAATCTCTTTTGATCCATTGATAATATATTTCATGATATCACGAAGACTAGTGCAAGCAACTTGCTAGTATTTGCTGACTTTAAGAATTGGGGTTGAAACCTGTAAATTGAAGTTGCACTGAGAAAAAAGCAGCTCCACACAAAACGATGTTCAAACATACGATCATACAAAAGGTGCATTGAGCTGTTGTAGTGTTTTATTTGATCCCTGATCAGTGCAACGGCTCTCTGGCAAGGCTGGAGCATTGATCTGTGTGGGAGAGGGAGCGGCATGAGCAAGAGTATGGGAAGACAATTAAACCTTTGTCTCGCTTGTAATGTAATTTATCGATGTCCTTGTATTAGTTGATGGATAGTTTTTTGCTATCAAGCTGGTTAGCCTATCATCAACCGATTGCAATGTGGGTGGTGTGCAGAGTGTGTTGAAATCAGCAATGTTTCCTTTTAAGTTTAGTTGTAACTAAAACCTGACTCTTGCAGAATAGTGATGCCAGTTATTTTTGCTGTTACCATGTCATGTCATTGTTGTTCTTACTCAGCTGCTCTTTTTTTGTTCCCAGCTTGTAGCCTTGTTGGAAACGTTTCACATAACAACATTACTTAATTGCCTAGTGACAATTAGATAGTTTGTTCATACAGCGTACCTTGGGGAAAAGCCGAGCTCTGCACCACCAGAGCAGTTCAGGGACCAAAAACTCAACATTCATACCCCTAATGGGAGAGATGTCAGTTTGCATAATATCATTGCATATGACTTTAAACTAACTGAATATACTATATGTTGGATTTTATGACTAAATACAGTTAAATGCAGCCATGTTCTCCTGAGGGAGAATCTGTTTGATTTGATTTTTTACACGAATGAATGGCTGAGAGGTATGTATTTACGAGTACATTGTTTGCATCTTGCAATAAATATTTATTAACCCAGGTCGCTAACACTACCTTACACTATGATAATGTGAGTAATATCCAGGACCGGCTTCCAGGCTTTGGGATAATAGGATGTGCTAGTCTGAAGTTTTTCATTGATTTCATAGATTTAGCCGTCGCCATCTTGGCTTTTTGCATCCAGTGAAAGGAAACTAACATATTTTAAGAGATATGTGCAGAGGAGTGACGTAGAGCCGCCGTTTACAGCTCTGGTAGCAGCAGCGACCTGTCAATCACAGTAAGCCCACCCTAAAGCATACTCTGCTTTATGGTCTATTTGACTCTCAATGGGATCATAATTTAATAAATAAACATCATGCTGTAATGAAGAATACTTGAAACTAGAGATTGAGACTATAAACTCATGTTTACAATGTTTACTGAGGCAATAACTCAAGTGAGAGGTTTCATTTTCGGACTTCATTGGTCTTTGTTTTGCAACCAGAGGAGTCGCCCCTTGCTGGTCAGTGGAGAGACAGTTGACACAAAAAAACGCTCCTCTGGTCCATAACCCTCCCAGTCAACCAGGTATAGGGGTCTGGACTACGGGCTTGAGGAGGGAGACATGAAATCCTGGGTGAATCCTCATGGAGCGAGGTAACTGTAGTTTGACCGTGACCGGGTTGATGATGGAAATGATGGAGAAGGGACCGATATATCTGGGGGAGAGCTTCTTAGACTCGGTGCGTAGGATGATATCCTTGGTCGAGAGCCAAACCAGTTGTCCGGTATGGTAGACAGGAGCTGGAACACGACATTGATCCACCACTCTCTTATTCTGTTCTGCCGTGCGAAGCAGAGCGGCCCGAGTCTCTCTCCACACCCGTCTACAACGACGGGCATTGCTCTGGACTGATGGAACTGCAACTTCGACCTCCTGGCTAAGGAACAGGGGAGGCTGATAGCCCAAGGAGACATCAAATGGGGATAGTCTGGTGGCTGTAGACGTGTGGGAATTGTGGGTGTACTCCACCCACGGGAGGTGACAGCTCCATGAGGAGGGATTGGTAGCGGTCACACACCTGAGGATGGCCTCAAGCTCTTGGTTCAGCCTCTCCGTTTGGCCATTAGTTTGTGGGTGGAATCCCGAGGAGAGGCTGGCCGTGGCGCCGAGGGTGTGCCATAACTGGGGCGACCGTGGCTTACTGGGTAGAGAGGGTTGTCCGCCAACCGAAAGGTCACCGGTTCGATCCTCGGCTTCACCGTGTCCTGTGTCGAAGTGTCCCTGAGCAAGACACTGTACCCCTAACTGCTCCCTGGGTGCCTGTCATTGGCAGCCCACTGCTCCCTATATATACAGGGATGGGTCAAATGCAGAGAATAATTTCCCCACTGTGGGACTAATAAAGGAATGTTTCTTTCTTCTAACTGGGATGAGAATTGTGGGCCACGGTCCGAAACGATGTCCGCAGGGATGCCATGAAGCCTAACGACATGTTGGATTAGTAAGTCGGCGGTCTCACAGGCTGATGGAAGCTTGGGCAGTTGCAGAACCTCGCGGACATGGTGAGTGTGTTCCTGGGGGTTCGGGGAGTAGATAAGGATGTCGTCTAGGTAAACAAACACGAAGCAGTTGAGGAAGTCACGGCGAACGTCATTAACCAGGCCTTGAAAAATGGCAGGGGCATTGGTTAATCAAAACGGCATCACCAGGTATTCAAAGTGTCCCAAAGGTGTGTTAAAGGCCGTCTTCCATTTGTCCCCCTCGCGAATCCGGACAAGATGATAAGTGTTGCGGAGGTCCAGTTTAGTGAAGATCTTGGCTCTGGCTAAGGATTCGAAAACAGAGGTGAGAAGCATTAGCGGGTACTTATTTTTGATAGTAATCTGATTCAAACCTCTGTAATCAATGCAGGGACGGAGGCTCTTATCCTGCTTGCAGACAAAGAAAAATCCCGCTCCCAGAGGTGAAGATGACAGACGTATGATTCCTGCAGCGAGTGAGTCCGTTATATATCTCTCCATTGATTCGCGTTCTGGCCGGGAGAGATTATATAGCCGGCTAGTGCGAAGTGGGGCGCCCGGAAGCAGGTTCGATAACACAGTCGTAGGGGCGATGAGGAAGTGAAAGGGCCCGCTCCTTACTGAATGCCTCTCCTAGATCCATATACTCCCGGGGCACAGAGGAGAGGCTAGGACTGGTGTCAGGTCTGTTGGGGGGAAGTGTTTGACGTGGGACTGCAGATCTGAGGCAGCGGGAGTGACAGGCGGAACTCCATTCTACCCCCAGCCCAATCGATTTGTGGATTATGATCCCTAACCCAGGGATATCCCAGGACTAGATGTGCTTGAGGGGAAGGAAACGCGCAGAACCGGATCTTCTGACTGTGATTTCCGGACACTTGCACGGAAATTGGCTGAGTCTGGTGAGTGAACTGCCATCCAATGCGCTCACCAGCAGACCGCGCTCTAATGCTTCCACTGGGATCCCTTGTCTCTCAATAAAAGCAGAGTCCAAAAAGTTCTGTTCAGCCCCCGAATCAATGGGTGCAGACAGGTGCACAGGACCAGATTGTAAACACAGGATGGCAGGAAACAGTGATCGAGACTTGGGATGGAGAAATCTCCTTGAATCGCTCCCCACCGTATAGGCTAATCTCGCATTGTCCGAAGCATATGTGCGGGGTTGCTGATTAAAAACAAATCCACACTGGAGCATGAAACCTCTACATTCCCCTGAAGCTCCATCATAGGGTACAGGAGAGGAAACAAAAGACTCGCGAGTGCTGGATGAGTCCTCAGGAACCTGTTCCGGGGTGGGGGAGCGGCGCAGCGCGAGGTCCTGCATCAGGCTTCTATCTCCGCCACCTGGGTCCCGATAGCACACTGAGAGACAAGTGGGTCCTGCAGCACGTGGTTGGAAATCGCCCTCTGCAGATGATCCGCAGGTGGAGATGCTGCTGCGATGGCTGGGTCCATATTTGGTCAGTCCGTTCTGATATGTGATAGTGTAGGAAGCAGGTTGAATCCAGCCAGGGATTTTATTGCTCATATTCAGAATTATTACAGGTTAACACGCTAAACAGAGGCACAGTGTCCAGTGGGCCAAAGTCTCTCCTTCTCTCCGGAGTCGGGAGGGAAACTCTACCGAACTCTCACCGGGAAAAGGTCCGGACAGGATCAGTTGAGGCCGTGGACATGGCAGGCAACTGGCGGCAGAAGACCTCCAACGAGCAGGACAGCGCGACTGTGGAAACCCGAGGACCTACACAGGATTGCCTCTTCGCACAGGTGATTCCCGAGGATCTACACTGAGCGGCAGGAGTGCTGAAGACAGCCAGAGAGTCTTCAATCAGACTTACGCGACTAGGAACCGGACTGGTAAACGGATGGATTGATGACGCGCCGGAGGAAAACCGGGGTATTTAAACCAGCTGAAGATGATCACCGGAATGCACCACAGCTGAGCCTACAGAGAGGGGCATGGTAGTGGGCAGAACTCGGGGATGGAAACTGCAGGCTGATATAAAAAACAAAACACAAGCACATGGCACTCGATAACAAACTAGACAGGGGAAAAACAGAGGAGCACACACTAGGAGCAGTCAGAAATCCTAACAGAAGGTAAGGAAGTAAAACCAGTGGTAAGTAGCCTGAAGACTGGGTAGGGGTGAAGCAAGAGACCTCCAGCTGGCAATCTCGGGGCTGGACAGTCAGGCAGAACATCTCCGAAAGGCGGCCATGAGGATGACCAGATGGGCGGAGCTGTTCTGGAGGGTGGCCAGGAGGGTGACCGGACAGGCGGAAGGAAGGACAGAAGAACTGGACCCCTCTGGAGGGTAACCAGGAGACAAGACAGAAGAGCTAGAATGCTTTGGACGCCAGCATCGGCAGGAATGGAACAGTTTGCTGCAGTTCAGGATTGAATTCAGGCAACAGGAGTTTAGGACTGGATTCAGGCAACTGGATTCTGGCAACTGTAGCTCTGCTAGGACAACAAGGACAGTTGACTGGCTAAACCACATTGGAGGTCAGCTACGGAGACATGACCCCACCAGACATGGACACAAAGGCGAGACAACGCTGGAACAGCAGATGGCAACTGATGACCTGGCTCTAGGTTGGACCAGTGGAGCGCTGAACAGAAACAGGAGGTTGCTGCGGCCCGGCGGAAACGAGTATCTGGACTCCGGACAAAACATGTGGAGGAGGTGTCGGACAGAACATGCGGAGCAGGTGTCAGCCAGGAAACGCGGAACATGTGTCTGCTAGACCCCCGAAAGGAGCTGGCTTGGTGTCGGCTGGGACCCCTAAAACCGGGGCAGGCTTGGGTCACTGGGCAGCGGAGACTCTTGGTCTCTAAGCAGCTTTGGGGATTGATGTCTCCTAAACCCATGCTTCATTCAGGGAACTAACAAGAGGCTAACTGGTTGAAGACTAACATAGAGGGGAGCTAGCTGGAGTCTATAAGGACCTCCCAGTGCCAGGCAGGTTTCCATGAGCGGGTTTGGGGCTAGAGCAGGCACAAGCCAGGCTGGCTGCAGACTCACAAAGCCAAGCCTATAGTTTTGGAGGTAGGCTGGCTGTGAGTTGGCCAGGATGCAGGCTTGGAGGCTGGTGGAGAGTCTGCTGAGTCCATAGTTAGTCGGTTTGTACTGTTACAATGCAGGGTTAGGGTTGGTGGTGGGGCACTCCTTCCCTGTAAGGCTTTCCCCCCCCCCCAAGTTTTTAGTTCCCCAGATTGCCACTTCCAATTCCTTGACAAATAAGGAGTCACGATTGTTGTTGGTAATTCTGACCCGGGCGTCTTTCCTAATTGCAATGTCTCCTCCCAAGGAAATCTGAAAGAAATCCAGAACATAAAAAATCAAAACATTAGATTGTAAGAAATTCTTAAAAGATAGTTCTTATATTAACCAGTGAGTACAGATGCAGATGTCTTGTTTACTTCTATGTACTATGTTTCATTGTTTAGGTTTTGGCAAAGTATATATATAGTATATTGTAAAAAAAATGGGTACAAATATTGTACCTTGTCTCCAACAGGAGATACAGATGGTTCCTCTCCAGTCTCACATCCAGTTCATGCAACTACCGAGAGCATAAGGTAAACACAGTTGCATTTCCTTGCCTACTTTTACCCACTTTCATCAGGAACTATACTTCTACAATTTCACTTATACCTGTTTAGTGAATATGGGCCTACTTAGTTATTTGTTACGACTGCACTTTATTGTCAAGTGTTACCATTTGGGGTTGATGTGCTGCTCAACTTCTTCAGCAGCTGTTGCTGCAACTCAATATTGAGAGCACGGAGTGTTATGTTCTCAGCCTCAACTGCTGCTCTTGAGTTCTTCTGACCCTCTAACCTGTAACAGAAGGAAATATGTCATGACTAACTAAATTATTCGAGATAATACGAATATTTAATCAAATATATTAAGTGAAGCTATCTGGCTATTTATAGACAAGGCAGGTAGCAGTGCACCTGCACAGAGTTCATCAATATTCGGAAATCATTAAAGACCAAATCTGGGTTGTACGTAGTATTTATGTCATCTAGAATATAGCAAATTAAGTAATGAGCACTCACAGATAAGTGGACGCATATGTCAATGTGTCTTTTTTAAATCAAAGTTAGGTTAAATAAAAAATTGGATAAAGATCAACTCTCACTTTTTTCTTGTTTCCTGCAGTTGCAGGGACATTTCATTGTTTTTCTTTTGCCTCCTTCAAAAGTTTCTCTGGAACAACCCCACCATCATCGGTGTCATCACCATCCTCTTCTGAGAAACCGTCAGAGAGGATACGCTCCCTGACTTTTTTGAATGGATTTGGGCAGATTGGCGACTTTCTTTTGCGAATTCTTCTTTCTTGAAGAATGGCCAGGAGGTTGGTTTTTTTGGCTTCTTCCACAGTTTTTTTCTGATTTGTCTGGAAACATAGATAAGAACATCATGGAAAAGTTACCATTGTGTAATACAAAACGTATCAACCAAAACCAACAAAAAACACAAAAAAGGATATTGCAATACATAAATGGTTTAGTTATAACTATATATACATATTTATATACAGTATATATTACATTTTAACTAGAAGGGGATCAGATCAGCAAACAAAGGGGCCTCACAATAAAATGTCCAACAGTCTCTCTCTCTCTCTCTATATATATATATATATATATATATATATATATATATATATATCTATATATATATATATGCACAGAGATGGGCAAAGATACATCAAAATGTATTTTGATACAAAATACAAAATACTGGTGTCAGAAAATGTAACAAAATACAGGAAATACTTTTTTCTGGATTTTCCGTTTTCTCACAATTTGGTACAGCAGAGCATTCAGGTTTGGGCTATAATGTATGAAATAATAAAACTAAGAATACTTTCATAATATGCCTTTTAAATAAAATAAATTGGATATTTAATGTTTTTTTTTACTGTCATAGCCTGGCTAACTGTGAACTATATTGTGTGCCAGTAATTGATATGGCATTATGACTAATGACTAATATGAGGTATCGTAGAGCTCTGGGTGAACATAGACGGATACAGTATTTGTTTCCTGATTCAACCTCAGGACGTCAGTGATGACAGGGGGAGCATCTCAACGCTGATGACAGGGGGAGCATCTCAACGCTGATTTAACTTATTTATACTAATTACCAGTGGCGGCTGGTGGAAAATTTTCTAGGTAGGGCCATCCTATCAATTTCAGCAAACATCCCAGTATGATTTAATGCAAAATAATTTCAGTATCAAACACGCATTACTACTTTGCAGTTACATATTTAACATTTATTCCAACACGAAAAAAAGCAGGAAATAACACTTATATAATATAATATAATATAACATGTTTATTTATTGAGATGCCCCTATGGACCTTGTTATAGGAGGTAAAGATCAGGAGAAGTAAACATGAAGTGTAATGATGAATACTGATGTTAAATTAAGCTATGATGAGTTTTCACTGTTAATTTACGATCTCAATTACATGTTGATGCCTCCATGACCAAGTTAAGCAGATGAGACTGAGGCTATGTAGAAGAAAAGATGTTCACTTTGCCGAATATGTAGCTTGACGGAGTTCTCCATGTGTGTCCTGGTGTTCTCATGTTTCCTTACCTCGTCCGAAGCAGATAAACCCTCCGCCCTCCGACCAGCAGTTCTGAGTAAACTGTTAAATGAATTGCTGCCAAAGGTGCTTCTTAGAAGTGACTATGAATACATATGAAATTTAACAACATGTAACCGAGGGGGTTCTTTGACATTATGGGCTCTTATGTGTAGTATCAATTGCAGAAAAAAAGGAACTTTATTCAATTTAAAGTGTCATTGATATCCCATTAAAGTTTGCAAAAAGTGAAGATATATCCTGCTGCCACTGTAATCTGTAATTTTGTGGAAAAGTAATAGCCGGTGGAAAAGCCAGGATTTAAAGGATCTTGAAAAGATCTTCATGCTGCTTCATGGCCCAGAAAGAAGTCGACAGCTATGTGATTGTATGGCATCTACTCTGTATAATTGTTTTGATAGTTCTTAAAGTTGTGGTGATTTATTTAATAAATAATTCAAAATGGTGAAAGGGAGTTTGAACATCATCATCATGTTGACCTATAGCCACTCCCTGAACCTGATATGCTAATGAGCCCAGAAGAAATAAATCTAACTTCAAAATACTGCTCAGCGGGACATAGACCAAGAACCCCTCTGAATCATACCGAGCACTGACATTAACTGATAATCGCTCTGAATACTGATAGTTATATTTTTCCTGATTTAGGGCATGTAATTGCAAATGTTACCGCAGTATTAACGATCATTTACACATGGAACCTAAATTATTTTTCAACAGGTCTGATGATCTCTGTGATGAATCAGCAAATGGGTATGGCTCAGCAGCAGTCACAACTTCATCTGTATTATGCATTTTCGTCGGCTGTTTATCTGTTCTTATAATGTGTGGAAACCTTCTTGTAATAATCTCCATTACTTACTTCAAACAGCTCCACACTCCTACAAACTACTTGATCCTCTCTCTGGCCGTGGCTGACCTACTTGTTGGGGTTTTAGTTTTACCTTTTAGCATGATACTGACTGTATGCTCATGTTGGTATCCTGAAGATTTACTCTGCAAGGTACGAGGCACCTTTGATGTGTTTCTGAGTGTATCTTCTATTTTGAATTTGTGTTGCATTTCTGTTGACAGATATTATGCTGTGTGTCAGCCTCTGAGGTACAGAGCTAAAATAAATGCCAATGTTATTGTGATCATGATCCTGGTGACCTGGACTGTTTCTGCACTAATTGGAATTGGAACCACGATTCGGGGACTAAACCAAGGGCAACCAAATAGGTGTTTGTGCTTTTCACAAACGAGCACTTCCCTTATAGGATCAATTTTTGCGTTTTACCTCCCAGCTATCGGAATGTTCACCATCTACCTAAAGATTTTGTTGGTGGCACAGAGACAGGCACGCAGCATCCAGAGCACAATCCGTCAGAGCATAAATTCTGGAGAAACTGTCAGTAAAATGGAGAGAAAAGCCACCAAAACTCTGGCTATTGTGATGGGAATTTTTCTAATCTGTTGGACTCCTTTCTTTATTTGTTTAACCTTTTATCTTTTGAGTAATTACAATATACCAGTTCCTGTGGTGGTAATGTTTAAGTGGCTTGGTTGGTCAAATTCAATGCTCAATCCATTCGTGTACGCTTTCTTTTACACCTGGTTTCGATCGTCTTTCAGAATGATCATTTCAGGAAAAATATTTCAAGGTGATTTTACTCATTCAAAGCTGTTTTGACTCGTTAATGAAGTGCTGGCATGTCAATAATGATGGAGTTTGAACCCCAAGGTCAGCATCTCTATTCCACTGCATTTGATATATGAACAATATGTGCATAGCAAATGTTGTGATACAACTTTGAAATTGTTTTCCACGGTACCCAACCCTATAAACATATGTCCTTCTTGAGACTTTTTTTTTATCCTGTTGCTGGTTAAAGTCTGTTCTCTCTGCAGTAGCTTCACTAGCATCAAATACTGGCACTCTGACTGTTTTTCTTATGTGGAGCAACATTGTTTGGTATATTAAAACGTTCATATCAAGCACTCGTGCCCTTCTTGCTTTAATGTTTTAAATTCCAAGGTTGCTCAAAGTTATTACCCATTGTTGTCCTCAGGTGAGACATTATGATATAAATGTATCTCGCATGAGGCACTGCTTACTGGTATGACCACTGCAACAAGTAAGACTAAGGGAAGCCTGTCCATCAAGTTAAAACAGGCTGACTGCACGACTTTCAGACTTTCCATGACCTCTCTGCACAATGTTATGCATCGCAATTAGCGAGAGTACAGCTGCAACAGTTTTTTTTGTATTTGCAGTTCTCTTCTATTTTATTTTGCCTGCTTTTTTTTTTGACATGGAGCATGGAAGAAATTGTCTCCATGACCCTTTTAAGTTCCTTCCATCCATACCAAGCATTGATATCTTCCTTGGACTTAGCAAGCATTAGGGTTCAAGCCATCATCTGTGTTTTTTTTTTGTTTGTTTTTTACTTTATTCAGATACATTTAGTACATTGCAATTTCTAGTAGGAATTTTGATTTTGCATTCCTCAAAACAATATACTTGTAGGCCTACACGTATATATATTATATATTGTATATTATTAGAAAATAAATACAATCAGGAGGGATTTTTACAAATTCTAAATGTACTAAACATACAATTAAAATGCTCTCCTCAAAGCCAGCTGACAATTAAAAATCACATTAATTTTACTTTACTGAAAAAAAATCAAATAAACAAAAAAGAAATAAAATTCATTAAAAATATGTTGGTTGGCTTTTTCCAGTGTGCAATCACCAACTCTGGTTTGGTCGTAATAAACCCGTTATTCACAGAGTTAGATGTAAACAGCTGTTATGCTCTCCTCAAACCTATCAGACACTATTGAAAAACACAACTCAACAGAAACAAAATACAACAAATCAAAACCATCTTGGTTTGCTTAGTTTCCACTGCGAATACCATCCAATCTAGTTTGGTTGAAATAAAGCCTTCCCAGTGAGCCCCAACCGGGATTACAATGTTGATTGCGAGTTGAAAACTGGGTGATATTTGCTTTGAACGTCTAAGACAGGGGTCTCAAACTCATTTTCACTCCGGGCCACATCAGCATCATGGTCGCCCACAAAGGGCCGGTTGTAAATGTAACTACTTGTAACATATTGTTAAATAACTCTCTGCATTTGATTATTGTTTATTCAAGTGTAAAAATATTGTACATGCAGTTATATAAATGTAAAAATATATTTAAGCACATTTCTGTTATTATAACTTAAATCCTTTTAATTTATAGTTAATAAACCCACATTACTCTGTCAAACTATTGAAGAAAATAGCAAAGACAAATATCAAACAAGTTATTACAATAACTTTGTTCAATGCTTAAAATCCTTTCAAGGGTGCGTTTGCACAATCCCACATGAAGTATTTCATGTGTTTTAAAGCCACGTTTAAAGTAGTCTTCAATGTACTCATATACATTTCCATTTCAAATGTACAGTAACCAGCCAATGAGCTGCTTCTATGACTGTGTGTTTAAGTATCTCATAATTTTGAGTTTCTCTTTCATAAATTTGAATTAAAACTCCGCGGGCCGGGAGTTTGAGACCCCTGGTCTAAGACCTATTTTCGCCGTCTTTTCAACCACCTGAAATGCAGTTTGAACATCAACGTGTCACAAAACACCAATTTGTTTGAAAATGTTTGTAGGTTGAAAGAGAGACGATATTGGTTGTGAATGTATTCCTCCAAAGTCACATTCCACTAGACGGTGAAAAGTGGTCTACACAAAGATTTGAACACTTTAAATGTTTCATATAACATGTCATAAATATAGAACTATAGACCGTGTGCTGCCAAAAAGATGCTCCCAAAATATCGTAACAGGAGCAGTGTACATTCTGTCTATACATTCATGTAAAATACGAGTGTGTGTTACTGCTGGAACACGCATGCGCAGGTACTTTGGCTCAGACTGCCTCAAGAGAGGCTTCACACTAACTACATACTTTGTAAGTACTTGAACCACTGAATTCCAATAATGCAAACCAAAATTAGCACCAGCAGTATAATTTTATGCTGCTCACAATGCGGCCTTGGCTGCTAGCTTGTAGCGTTAGCATGTTAGCTTGTAGCGTACTGTAGCATGGATCAACAGTAAACACAATCATGTGTGTAAGTTAATGTTGGAGACTGTCTTTATGGGCTGTCGCTGTTGCTGTATAAAGTGCGTTTTTAGGCCATTTCTCATCTGAAACACTACAGAAGGCGAGTGGGGCTGTATACAGTTTGAATGGGGAGGAAATGAGTAAAACAAAGCGATGTGTTAACAAGAAGAGGGTCAAAACGTTGTTTGGCAGACAGCAACATACAAACAAAGTATTATACTGTGTAATATCCCAGTGAGCATCTCTGTTAAAAAAAGATGTTTAAAAAACGACAATGGTCATTGGTGATGAAACGTTCAAAACTGGTTTCAAAAAGTGAATATTTGTTTCTCATGCTTTTATTTACAGATGTCCTCCTTGAAAATATCACAGACCATCTGAAACCGGCTCCCGTGTGGCATCGACAACATTTAATGATAAACAAAGTGTACCTGTATAATGCTTTTCTACACAGCAAAATTGGTAGTGTTAATTGGTGTTCATTTTCCAGTGAAAAATATTTTGAGTTGATCAGTGTTGAAGTGGGTGTTCTTTTAGCACTTGCAGTGCTGAAATAGCTCTGGGGGCGGAGTTCTTGCAGCGAGTTAATGCAACGCAATCCTGACTGAATTACGTACATATCTGGTTCTCTTTCATAGCAATCGTTTCGTGTCTCACATTGGGAACGCCTTCGGCGTGACCTCATCAGAAGCTCCTATTGCATTCTGCCAGCCAGGATTGACTGGAACTAAGCATGTCAGTGTCAAGGAGGGTGGAGCCCCTCCCCTTATAAAGGGGCTTTACGCTACGCTGCCAGTCATTCAAAAACCTCTTCTCGCTACGAGCATAAGTTCCAACCTTGTATCTCTCAAACTAACTGTCTATCTGGGACCTAGCTTAACTGTCCATAGACACGAGCGAAAACTCGGTCACCGGGCGCTTTGTTCACGGACTGGTCAGTTATTTGAGATTACCACTCATACTAGCCTGTCACCAAACAGTAGTCTGAGCTGCTAACTGTGGAGAGTAGCAATACTTTCAACAGCTATCCAAACCGAGTGGCAACACTCCGAGGTAGCAATACCCCATGAAAGTGAAACCCCTTCCTCAAACCACTAGCTTCACGGGGCTAACGCATCACCGAGTAGCAATACTCCCGCTGTATAACCCGCAACACTCCCAGTCGGCCCCCGCTAACCCTAGCCACACCAGGCTAATAGCACACACAGCGTAACTTTAGCTTTACAGCTAATTATCTCTGCTAGTGACAATGGCTACCGCTTTTGTCCCTAAAGCAGATGAGAAAATGCAGGCATGAACAATAAAATATTGAGCTGGGACACTCACCATGTGTGTGATATGTCTTGGTTTGAAACATGCCCAAGCCGCCTTTGATTCCACAGAGGAGTGCACGCACTGTGGCCGATTCTCCCTCAAAGTGCTACGTCGCCGTCTGGCTCGTCAGACGAATATCACCGGCGGCGACCCGGTTATGGCTTCCACTGCAGCAGCTCCAGAGCCGATGGAGCTAGCCGAGTTGATGGTACCCGAAGCTGAGGCTGGACCGAGCTGGGGAGATCACCTGGACCTTGCGGACCCGCTGCCCCAATAATTAGTCCAATTTGCCGGTCCCTATCTCACGGCACACCCGCAGGATTATTCGGTGGAAGTGGCGGATGACTCGGATGATGGGTCGGAACTCCTCATGACAGACGAGGATGACGAGTCTTCTCTATTGTCTGGCCGGGTTGCAAAACCCAAAGCCTCCGCGGCTCCGGTGGGTGATGGAAACGCATCTTCCCCTATATTAGACTTGGACTTGCAGGACGTATGTAAATGCACCGCCGCTAAGCTCAACATCCCATGGCCCGAAGTCCAAGCTGAGGTGACACAGTCCCGTTATGATGGGAAAAAGCTGCCCAAAGTGAAAAGGACAGGAAAACGGCTCCTGCCGATCTTTCCAGAACTACTGGAGGAATTTGCTATCTCTTGGCGCAAAAAGCCGTACAGAGAGAAGCATCTTGTGGCAGGCAGTTCCATGCTTGACAGTGAGGGAATGGAGAGCCACGGCTTTCGCAACATGCCCCCATTGGAGCCCGTGGTGGCGGCTCACCTCTTCCCGAAAACATCCCCGTCGTCCCCAGGACCCGCTCACCCATCCAGAGCAGACCGCCAGTCCAACCTGACAGATAAGTCGTACAAGGCGGTCAGGGCCCTTAATACCACATCTCTCCTAATGGCATACCAAGCCGAGCTGGAGGAGGAGATGACGGCGTCCCCTGACCCGGCGTTATGGTAAGAGGTGTGCATCATCACCGACCACTGCCTCCACCTCCACATGGTAGCGATCCAGTCGCAAGGTAGAGCCATGGGGTTGATGGTTTTGCAGGAGAGAGCCCGCTGGCTGAATCTCACCACCTTGTCGGCCAAAGAGAAGGAAGACCTCCTTGACACCCCTATAACACCCCAGGGTCTCTTAGGCACGGCGGTCACATCGATGCAGACGAAGTGCGAGGAAAGCATCCACTAATCTGCAACAAATACATTAAAACGGATACCTAACATTCTAAGGTCAATTATCTATATGATCTCTATTGCGGTAAAACATCACCATAGAGGTCATATCCGGCCCGAACAGAGGATTCAATTTCCCGACCACCCCTCTCGTAATTAACACATGGTACCTTCCCGGAACTATAAAATGGTGCTCTTGTACCCTGGGGACTCTTTTAGGATAAACACCTTGGAGAGGAGACAGCAGAGGTAAGTGCTTTGAACATGCAGGTTATTTGACAGCACTATTAATATATTCAATCACTTTAGTTAAAGATAACTAAACCACTAATATGTTTGTGTCTCCAGGCCTGACCTTCTATAATTACTTCTGAGACCACATCAGAACTGTACAATAAACCTTCAACTCTCAGTGTGTGAGTCTCTTATTGTCTCGAACAGTCCACAAATGCCTGAATTGGAGGGTCCTTGTCACACTGCCGAAACCTCAAGCAGTATCTCAGGCTCTGCTGAGAGCATCAGGTCCGAAGGGCCCGTGGCAGAGTATTCCGTCTCACTCATGCCTAGTACCGAATGAGCGGTGCGACGTCCCTATGCCACTAGAGGGGGCTCTAACTCCTTGTATGACAGACTGGCCTATCAGCCCTCTGTCACTGAAAACAGCAAGCTGGTCAGAATGCACCAGCGCAGAGTGGGTTATGAGAACATTAAGCAGGGGATACAGGCTTCAATTCGCCGTAACACCGCCACAGTTCAGGGGGGTAATTCAGTCACAAGCTCCAGGCGGAGCTGCCCGTTTTCTGCAGGAAGAGATTTCCTCCCTGCTAGAGAAAGGAGCAAAAAGAATTATTCCCCCCGGAGCAATAACAATTATTCCCCCCGGAGCAATAACAATTATTCCCCCCGAACACAGACAGAGTGGGTTCTATTTAAGATATTTCCTGGTTCCCAAGAAAGGGGGGCGCGGCATGCGTGCAATATTAGACCTCCGAGAGCTAAACAAGCACCTCAGGAAATACAAATCAAGTTCTGGATGTTAACGCACGCGTCTCTGCTGCGTTTTCTGCGCCCGGGCGTTTGGTTCACTTCAATCGACCTCAACGACGCTTATTTTCACATCACAGTATACCCACCACACAGGAAGTATCTCAGATTCAACTTCCAGGGGACAAGTTACGAGTATCTAGTCCTCCCCTTTGGTCTCTGTGACAACCCCTCCCTTCCACCAGGGGTCTGTGTCCTGTTTTCTCCTCAGTTGTCTTCCAGGATGTTAATTGGCCACTGATGGGCGACACCTGAGCTTTGGGTTGGTCCCAGCTATAAAGGCTGCCCCTCTTCTTTGGCTGTGGTGCCTCTCCGCGCCTCTCCTCTCTGCCGCCTCTTTGGAGGACCTGGCTGATGCTTTGTTTTGTTTGTTTCGGTTTTGTTAGTTGGTTCATTAAATAAATGTATATTTATTACTTTTAACTCGTCTTGTCTCCCTCATGTTGCGGCCTTTTGAGCCGGGTCGTGACACTGAGCCCAAGAGTGTGAAATGCACCGAGGCGACTGTGGGACCGCTCAGGAGGCGTCCGAGTAACCACGTACATCGACGACTGGCTTATTGCAGCGTCCGACCGCCAGGGGGCAGCAGATCACACAAAGTTACTCATGGAACATTTGGTGAATCTGGGCTTCAAAATAAATCAAGAAAAGAGTGTTCTTCCTTGTCAGACCATCTCCTTTATAGGCCTATGTATAGACTCGGCTCAGGCCAGAGTGAGGCTGACTGGGGAAAGGTTAAAGGCACTCAGAGATTGTTTAGCTCTTTTTCACAGGGGCAAATTTGTGTCTCTCAGACTTTGCCAAAGGTTGTTAGGGCTGATGGCCTCCGTTCTAGTAGTGGTTCCGATGGGACGTTTACACATGAAGGGAATGCAGTGTTGGGTGGTTTCTCACAGGCTAGACCCACGTCGTCATGGCTCTCACATGGTGAGTCACAGTGGCTTGCTCAGCAGCACTAATCCCGTGGAGAAGCGAGGGCTTCCTGACTCAGGGAGTGCCTATTGGGGTTATTTTGTGCAGGAAAGTGGTCACAACAGATGCCTCCCTCTCAGGTTGGGAGGGGGCGTGTTCGAAGGGAGAGCAGTGAACAGGCCCTGGGATCCTCACATGCTCTGCTCTCACATAAATTACCTGGAATTAGTGGCTGTTCATCTGTCACTGAAACATTTCCTCCCTTTTCTGAGGGGACATTATGTGATAGTCCAGACGGACAACACCACAGTAGTGGCTTATATCAACAGAGAAGAGGGCTTGAGATCCCTTCGGTTACACATGCTGGCACACAGACTGATTGTCTGGAGCAGCAGACAGTTTCTGTCCCTGAAGGCCACACATGTGGCGGGAATACTGAACTGTGGAGCAGATCTCAAGATCAAGATGGCACCATGGACGGCTGCCTCGATGTGTTGGTGCGCATTGTTTTGTGTTGTTTTTGTCGTTCATTCAGTTTTATGCTGCGATACCCGGAGCTCTTTCACCAGAGATGAGCTCATGAACATCAGGGGTACAACTCCAGCGGACTGCGTTCCAACTTTTCTGCTAACTTCTGTGGAATTACCGATCACCTTAGCCCATGCAGTGAAACGCTGTAGGAGAGGGAAACGGGCCGGAGCGCTGGTGCGTCTTCGCATACGTGGATTTCACACACCGCTGCCGGGCATATTTCTCTCAAACGTCCGCTCACTGTGCAACAAACTGGACGAACTTCAGCTACTGGTGGGGAAAGACAGAGACTTTTCTTCATCTTCCGTTTTGTGCTTCACTGAGACCTGGCTCTGTGGATCGATACCCGGTCGCGGCTGTTTTCTGTCCTGGCCCCTCAGTGGTGGAATGAACTCCCCAGTGACGTCAGAGTCGCTGCCCATCTTTCGGCGGTCAATGAAATAAAACAAAAGATTAAAATCCTCCGCGCCGTGCGGGAGTACGGAAGATTGCTCTCTCAGCCGGCGGTTTTGACCTCCTGAACTGATGAGAAGCAACTTCGACCTCACTGCGGCTGTCTCGACACGAATCACGGTAGCATGAAATACACCAACTTCTCCACAACCCCAGCGATCTCAGCGACCGATAGTGTCGGCGATTATTAAGCATATACCACGTTATATAAATGAACAGTACTTTAAGCACATAAACAAGATAAAATAAACACAAATTAACTCTCTCTAACTCTGCCCAGAATCGATTTCGGCTTACGGTAAGATGCAATCATGGTGATTGAGGGGGGTTCTTCCGAGCTTCGGCGGGCTCAGGCAGCGCGGCTGCGGGCCGAGGGAGGTATGCTCTCGGTGGGAGAGAATCGCTTCGTCTGGATCGGGGACGTTCGCGTCCTTATGACCGGAGCAGGCGAGACGCTTGATGGAGAGTGAAGTTCTCTCCCTCTCTCTCTGACGAAGTCTTGCTTCTTCACTTCTGCAGGAACAAAGAGGGTTCGCTTCGTGGATACGAACAAAGATAAAATAGACAGTTTGGTGAATTCGGCCAGCAAATATAAACTGTTAAACCTAGGTTTTGATTAAAAAGAAAGGGGAACAACGTTGCAGTGTGTAGCCCCTGCTACCCCGGAGGGATCGATGGAAAAAGCATTGAGGTGGGGGTTGTAGGGTAGTTTTGTAGAAAGGTTGCTGAACCACAGGGGTCCTGGGGTGTCTTGGCGCTCGGCCAATTAGACTGCAGCGCTGCTTTCAGGTAACGGCAGGGAAGCATAGTTTTTTGGGGGGGAGGGAACTCACACCCTAATGTAAATTTCTTCAGAGTTGGGGGTTTGGTGCTCAAACTACAATCAGGATGAAACCTTTGCTTGCAAAAGGGAAGGCCTGACTCTCTCTTTGTTCCACAGCACATGTCGAAGCCATATAGTCAGATCCCAACAAGTGTTATCTACTTTGAAGTGAACAAGCTTGTAGTTGACCATTTCAGTGAGCATTTATATGCCTACCAAGTATATGAAACTGATGAGAAAGATGTAATCAAAGCAGACAGTCTTGTTATTTATGAGCCCTTTGACTTACAAAGTGCTTATGGTGAAGATGAGAGCCAATATATTGTACCATTATTTTCTTTGTAAATGTGCATATGTAGTTAAGTTGTGCCCATGGTGCTTGGAAGATATTTTCTGAATAAAAAGAACATGTTTTTGTATCAATGATTTATTGTAGTTGACTGTTATGTCTTTATGGTGAAAACATTTCAACTTATGTAAACATGGATACACAATTTAGTGTTAAAAATACACTGTGATGTGTCATTAAACAACACTGTGAGTGTCGATATTTAACGCTATTAAAGAGTTAAAATATTAACACTATCCAAAGTGTAAATTTAACTCAGAACCAGTGAGAATTATATAAACACTGGCATAGTGTTAATATTAACCCTGCGAGTTAAATTCACACTTCGCTGTGTAGTCTTCTGACCACTCAAAGTGCTTTAACACTACACGTCTTCATTCACCCATTCATACACTGATGCCCGTCAGGACTAACTAACATTCATACAACATTCACACACCGCAGGCACAGCTATGGAAACAACCTGGGGGTTAAGTATCTTGCTCAAGGACACATGGACACATGGACTAGCGGAGCCGGGGATAGAACCGACGATCCTCTGATTGAAGGACGATCCTGCTCTACCACTGAGCCACAGTCGCTCACATTTAAAGAAGGAAAGGGCCATTTTGTTCAACAATCGTGTACTTTCTATTTCATTGTAGTTGTATTTAAAGAACATTGTTCATGTTATATTTATATTGTTGCTTAATAAATACAAATTCACTAGCTAGGGCCCCACCTCGGCCGGCGACGTGGTTGGTCGGAGTGTTTTAGGGATGGTTGGTGGAGGGTAGCCTAGGTGAAGCGGTTTGGGGAAAGGCTAGGTTGAGGGTCCACTGCGGCTCCCGGGCCTTGCAGACCCCCCCGTCCATGTGGGACAGTGGTGACTGTGGAGGAAGGTGCCTCCAGGGAGTGGTTTTAAAGAGGGAGGGAGGGTGGGGTGCGAAAGGCGTGGCAGGCCGAGCTATAGTGGCCGTGGGTATTTGTAGGGTGTGGCCGGAAGTGGCCCCGAGGAGGTGTGGCCCTGCTCCTGAAATTCAGCTAAGGTCTTATCTCCAATTCACTAGCTAGGGCCCCACCTCGGCCGGCGACGTGGTTGGTCGGAGTGTTTTAGGGATGGTTGGTGGAGGGTAGCCTAGGTGAAGCGGTTTGGGGAAAGGCTAGGTTGAGGGTCCACTGCGGTTCCCGGGCCTTGCAGACCCCCAAAAGCCTGCCTACGGGAGCAGCGCTGCCTGCCCGTTGCGCATGTCGGTGGCGCTGTGGCGGGTATAAAGTTGGTAGGCGTGGGAGGACCAGCGGCCTAGGGCTTTGATGAGGTGATCGGGGACTCCTCTGCTTGCCGCGGTGGTGGCGGCTCCTACGCGGAAGGAGTGGCCGGAGAAGGAGTCTGGATTGATCCCGGAGAGGGCTAGGATCCCCCTGAAATGCGCGAGGAACCAGGATCGGTCGGCGATGCGGCCTGTCTCGGTGATGAACCGTGGTTCGTGGGGAGTGGTTTGCTGTGTTTTCCTGGTTTGCAGGTGGTGCATGAGGGGTTCGTAGGGGCTCAGGTGTGAGTGGAGTTTGAAATAGTACGGGGACTGGTTCACTGATCTGGTTCGTTTTGCTCCGTTTTGAGCCGGAAGGCTCGGCAGTTTTCGGAGACGGGGTAGAGGTCGGCTATGCAAGGGTGGAGGCTAGGGTTGAACTGGGCTGAGGAGGACGTGAATTCGGAGCAGCGTAGGAAGCCGAAGAAGGCGAGTAAGAACATGGCTTCTAGGGTACGTGCCGGGAGGGGCAGGCGGTCAGAGCGGAGGGTGGCGATGCAGCGGGACACCAGGTCGGAGGTCAACGGAAGGCCGCGAGGCGTCGATGGAGGTGCTCGGCGCTGGAGGCCTTTGAGGAGTAGGGACAACTGGGGGAAAGTTGTGGGGGAGCCGGTGAGCAGTTTGGCGAAGAACTTAATGCTGCTGAGGTAGACCTTGGTGGTGGTCGTGTTGATGCGGAGGGTCGAGTGGGCATGGTAGGTGAAGCTGCATAGGGAAGCCACGTCGAAGGATGGGAACGGGAGGTGGAACGCTGCGTGGAAGGCGCGAAAGGCATTCCAGCCTGTCCAGTGGGTGGAAAGGGTGCGGGGGGCTAGGCTGGAGATGATGGCATGTTGAGACAGGGAGACGAGCTCGGTGATGGTTGGCTTCAGATGATGTATATCGTTTCGGAAAATGGTGGGACCGGGTTTGGGTCCTCCTCCGCGTCTGGCGCTAAGGTCCTGAAGGTGGAATTCGGTGGGCCATTTGGCTGAGAACCATCGTCTGCCATGGTACCCCCCAAAACCGGCGGAAGGGGCTGCGTCGGTGAAGAGCTGGATGTCTTCTGGGTTGGAGAGGTGGTCGTCGTAGAAAAAGGTGATGCCGTTCCAGTTGGACAGGAGATGCTGCCACATCTGCATCTCTGCTCTGGAGGGTTTGTCCATGGGGACTAGGCCGGTGAGTGAGGGTGTGGATGATTTTCTTTTGGGCTGGTATGGAGGGGGGAGGGATCGCTGATGCCAGGCAGAACTGCTGGGTGTGTTGTTGGTACTGGGGGATGAATTGTTGGTACTGGGGGACCTGGGGGAGGGGCCTAGCGTCCCTGGGCCGGCGGCGGGGCGTGAAGCGGCTGGTTCCCATGTGGCGGCTGGTTTGGAAGAGGATGGGATAGTTGGAGAGAATGAAAGGAGAAAGTAGGAACTGGCATCCCGGTGCCAGGAAACTGTGTGGTGAAAAAAAAAGGGGGGGGGGGGGAGGACTGAGGCGAGGGACCCTGGCAGCCCGGTGCCAGGCGCCTGCGTGGCGGGAGCATGCGTGGTATGGAAAGTGGGATAGGGGGGGGGGGACGGAGGCGAGGGACCCTGGCAGCCCGGTGCCGGGAACCTGCGTTGTAGGGAAGGCAGACGTAGTAGGAAAAGTGGGATAGGGGGGGGGGGACAGAGGAGAAGGAACCTGGCAGCCCGGTGCCAGGGCAGGGGGCAGAGGAAGTGTGGTGAGGGGGAATAGTGACGGTACAGGCAGAAGGATCCAAGCTGGAGAGTGCAGTAGGATCCTGCGGAAGTAGGGAAAAAGAGAGAGTTGGCTTTTCTTTTTCTGAGGGTGATCCCGAGGAACTCCAAGGAGTGTAACGGCCCTTCTGTCTTCCTATGGAGAGGGGGACGCCGAGCTGAGCGAAGACTGATGTAATCGTCGACAGGCCGTGGGCTGGAGGTGCTGACTGGGGGGAAATGACTAGGAAGTCGTCGAGCAGGTGGACCAGGTGGGGGATTTTATGGTTATTAGTGAGGATCCAGCATAGGGCCTCTGATAGTGAGTCGAATAGTTTGGGGCTGCTTTTACATCCGAATGTGAGTCTCACGGCGAAGTAGTAAGCGCCCTTCCAGCGAATGCCGAAGAGGTGCCAGAAGTCCGGGTGGATGGGGAGGATCTTAAAGGCGTCTTTTGGAAGAGGATGGGATAGTTGGAGAGAAGGAAAGGAGAAAGTAGGAACTGGCATCCCGGTGCCAGGAAACTGTGTGGTGAAAAAAGGGGGGTAGGGGGGAAGGACTGAGGCGAGGGACCCTGGCAGCCCGGTGCCAGGCGCCTGCGTGGCGGGAGCATGTGTGGTATGGAAAGTGGGATAGGGGGGGGGGGACGGAGGCGAGGGACCCTGGCAGCCCGGTGCCGGGAACCTGCGTTGTAGGGAAGGCAGACGTAGTGGGAAAAGTGGGATAGGGGGGGGAACAGAGGAGAAGGAACCTGGCAGCCCGGTGCCAGGGCAGGGGGCAGAGGAAGTGTGGTGAGGGGGAATAGTGACAGTACAGGCAGGAGGATCCAAGCTGGAGAGTGCAGTAGGATCCTGCGGAAGTAGGGAAAAAGAGAGAGTTGGCATTCCAGAGCTGCTATGAAAAGGGGGGTTTGCTTGGGATGGTTGGTTTGCTTGGGATGGTTGAGGGGGACGCCGTGAACCTGGCAACCTGGAACGGTGTGGCCGGCGGGGCGGGGCTTGGTGGTGCGTGGCTGCGTCACTGACGGCGCGCCGGTGTGTTTTTGCCGGAGAGCGGGTTGCTGCGTGGCGAGGTGCCGTGGCGGCCGAGAGGAGTTGGAGCAGTTTCGCTTTCTTATCGCGGCGATTGCGGGGGATTCCCTTCTCCTGCAGCGCTGCCTTCTCCTGCAGCGCTGTTTAGTAGGCGCGCTACGGTCCAGGCGGCGATCCTGGTCGGTTCTGTTCCGACCGGGGAACCGGTCGGGGCGCGAGCGCCGTGCGGCGGCTTCGAGCGTGGCGTACTGGGAGGCTGGAGTCGACGGAAGCTGGGCTGTCGGGGGAGCGTTCCCGAGCGCCGTGTCCGGAGTGAGCGGAGGAGGAGGGGGGGGACTTCCGCGTCCGTTGCCTGCGCTCGGGGGTAGCGGGTCTCCGTCTGCTACGGGGGCTTGCTCTGGAGCGAGCGGAGGAGGAGGGGGAAGACCTCCGTCCGCGACGTGGTTTGCTGGAAGATGGCGGTTGGTCTGGGTCCCCGTATTGGCAGATTGTCCTGAGGGAGGGATTCCGGTCGATGGGTGGGCTGGTCCGCGGGTTCGGCTGTGTTTAGCTGCCTGGGCGATCTCGGAGGCAATCGATGGCGTCTGACAGCCCTACCGTGGTGGAGTGCGTCCCCGGGATGTGCGAGTGGCGGCTGGGGAGACAAGCTGGTCGTCGTCGTCGGAAGGCCCGGAGGGTAGCAGGTCCATGCTGCGAGGTAAGGGATTACTTTGTTTTGTTTTTCTGCGTGGCGTTTGCTGTTTAGTGCGAAAGGCGTGGCAGGCCGAGCTATAGTGGCCGTGGGTATTTGTAGGGTGTGGCCGGAAGTGGCCCCGAGGAGGTGTGGCCCTGCTCCAGAAATTCAGCTCAGGTCTTATCTCCAATTAATTGTTGCCTGTGTCATATGTCCTGTAAGTGGAAACTGTTGATGTGTTACTATAACTATGTACGTAAATTGCTACAAATTTTATTGAGGCTGCGGCTCAGTGGTAGAGCAGGGTCGTCCTTCAATCAAAGGATCGTCGGTTTGATCCCCGGCTCTGCTAGTCTATGTGGATGTGTCCTTGAGCAAGACACCTAACCCCCCAAATTGCTCCTGCAGGCTGTTCCTGCGATATATGAATGTGAGTTAGTACTGATGGGCAGGTAGCACCTTGCATGTTAGCCCCTGCCATCAGTGTATGAATGGGTGTGAATGGGTGAGTGATGACATGTAGTGTTAAAGCGATTTGAGCGGTCGAAAGATTATAAAAGCGCTATACACGTACAGTCCATTTACCGGGCAGCTTGTTTCTTTTTTTTGTTTTATTTAAATTCTGGTTACGTTTTTGCACTTTGTTTCATTTAACTTTTTATTAATAAATGCCACTTTTATGCACTACTCCTGCTTATCAACCTGGCTCCTCAACATCACTTTTTAAAGTTTACCTGTGCCAAACTAGCTCCTCTGCCCGTGATATGGGGTGGCGGCTCTACAAACAGGCAAGACAAATGTTGGAGCTATTTATTTGATATTGTATTTTGTTATTTCATTTATAAGTAGTATTGTTTAATTATTGTAGATGTTTCATCCATTAAGATTATTTTTCTCTTTAATAGTAATTTGTTTAGTTATATAATTTGTTGGGTAATTACTGTGGGCACCTGTTGCCATTTAAACGAGTAGAAAGATAGGACCAGCATGCGCCGGGGTGGGCGTATAGTTTTTACCAGCTGCAGAGCAGCATTGCACTGCACAGGACAGGAGAGACAGCATGACAGGAGTTTTGTTTGTTAGCTTGTTTTATTTGCTTTATTTAATAAATACACAAAAATGGAATCCTGCTTGGACATTTCACTCTCTTCTGGCTGCGTAAGAATACCGACCACTGTGCATCAGTGGCGTTTGATTATTATTTGTTTAAGTTTGATTTAGCCGACAAATGGCCACTACAGTGAGAGAGAAGCAAACAAGTTGGACGTGATCCCAGTGTCCAACAACACTTTGTCCCCGCATCGATGCTTTGTCCGAAGACATCCTGGCTACATTAATCGGTCGCATGAAGAAGAGTGAGTTTTACTCTCTGCAAGTAGACGAGCCTACAGATGTGGCCAATCTGGCCAATCTTCTGGTGTACGTCCGTTACCTTTTCGAAGGCACGGTGCAGGAAGATTTTTTGTCTTTTTTATCTTGTAAACAAACACCAAGCGCGAGCAAACTGTTCTGTCATTGGTTTGATTTTTATGCGGCTATCAATATGCTCTGTTGCTTTTTTTTTTTTTAAGGTGTGGGGGATTGGGGGTGCGTGAACCCGGTCGGGATGTAGAAGGGGGTGCGTGGCCTAAAAAGTTTGGGAACCGCTGCCCTAGACCATAGGGAGGGCTAACTCAGATTTCTCGTATGTTTCTTGGTCCTCATTTAATTGGATTGAGTTTATTATGTCATTATTCAGATCATTAGGAGGCCAAACAATTGTTTTGCTCAATTAGTTTTGTTATTGCTGGAAAACAATAAGGCCCCAGGTTGAAGAGGTGAGATGATGCTGCCAAGAAGAGAGAGAGATAATGTGTGTGTGTGTGTGTGTGTGTGTGTGTGTGTGTGTGTGTGTATGGCCCAGGGACCAGCAACCACGACGTACATTCACACCTCTAATTGAAGGCTGTTGCATCACATCATCTAACTGGAGGCACTATTATCATAACAAACAAGTGAGCATTTGGATCAACATACATTCAACTTTTTACAGGTTAATACAAATGAAATAAACAATAATACAATAAAAATAAGTTTTTATGAAACATCGTCAGGTTTACGGTTCATGTCATTTACCAAATGAAAAAGACAGTGACATTACAGAACAGCAGTGTACAAACACACTACATTGAAAATAAAACATTCCCCACACCAGACCACAGAGCCTTGCTGTTATTGTCCGGAAACAATCAGGTCCTAAGTAATTTGTATATATTAGTGCTGGGCAATGATTACAATTTGTAATCGCATTTAATCGCATTGTTATGCGCACAGTTCAATAATGAATTCAAAAGTATTGTATTGCGCACTTTTATTTTAAAAGTACTGCTGTATGAACAAAAGCCGGTGTTCACAACTTATTCTTCATGTGTGTAATAGATGCAATTTGAAATATACTTCTTGAAAACTGCAAACCTATCTACGTCATGTTTTTTATGTTTGTTAAATTCTCAGTAGCGATAACTAAATGAGGCTTATTACACATATTACAATATTACAGAAAAAAAAACTTTAAAAACACGAAACTGATTATATAAATGAATCGTTTCTTTTTTGCTTTTTTTGGTATTTTGGTCAGACACATATCGTAACATGTGTGGTATTTGTTATGTACGTTGGTACATAGAGGGTGATAAGAAGCTGTACATGGAGGGACTTAGGACCCAGGGGAATGTAGGTGACGCATGGAACCTGTCGTCTGTACCGTGGCAGTAACGTGCATGAGGAAGTTATGCTAATAAAGAGTTCTAGCAGTTTGTTCTCACGTGCTTATATGTTCATTTAAAAACACGACAATATGTATTTTGATATCGTCACGTTTGATCCTGTGACGAGACGATCAGGCGTGTGTGAGACAGGAGGGACCGACGGTTCCAGATCTGGCGTGTCACCCGGTGGGGGGGAAGAGCGGCAGCAAAAGGAAGAGACGCCACACAAACACAGCTGTTCACCGCTCGCTGCCCGGTTCTTGTGTTAAAAATGTCCGCTTAATAATTTAAAAAAAACTGCGTTAACTTGCCCAGCACTAGAATATATACATTCTCATAAAATGGTTAGCATATGAGCCTTCTGTTATCTTGCACTTAATACTTAAAACGTAATACTTACAACTTTAATAGATCTGGGTTCATTTCATTGCATCTCCCTGGGGTAATATGTAGTCTATCCCTCCATCAGTTAACCAAAACTGGGGGAGGGTGACATTGGGACGAAGGCAGGGTTCACTGTGGACAGGTCGCCAGACTATCGCAGGGCAATATGTAGCCAATGATTTATCTTAAAGTTCCTTCGTTCTATTAGTGGTTAAACAGCCAGACAGGTTCAGCCGTATATCATACCATCCTATCTTTAATTTCTACACCAAAATCAGTCTCCCATTCCATTTCAAGCGGAATATATGATTATGTGAAAGTCACCATATACAAATCAGGTAGAGAGATGGTGATGTGGATAAATAAGTAGATCCTGATGGAGACCATCGGAATGTAGAAGCATCTGTGGGTGCACAAGGATCCTGCTTGGAGAGAAATATTGCTTTAGATTTTGCGTAGCTATACTTGTATCTCGTAACTCAGTTAAGATACTTACATAGAGTAATATGTCACCAGCATGCAATGATATTTTGTACCGTGTTAGGGTTTAAACAGAAGGATGCGAGGCTTCAGCAGGCCGCAGGGAGATTTCTGCTTCGAGCTTCCTACTGCGCATGCGCATCAGAAAGACGGAACTGGATTCGGTTTCAAAATTAAACAATATTTAATGTACTACACAAAGTTCACTTACAAGCTGAATTAACTATCAACAGTAATGTTCTCGAGAGCAGAGACCACATGCACGCATCTCACTCACATTTCTGAATTCAGGTGCTGAAAAACGAGAGTGGAAGTGGTCTGAGGAATGCTCTCTAGAAAAGTCTTTTATATGCCCGACAGTTGGAAAGTGTCGTAACTGTCATAAAACGTGTGACTGATCCTCCGTTGATTAGTGTAGTGTCACGGGTTGTCCCTAGGGTGGGGCAGTGCAAAAGAGAGCGTAAAACAGGCACAATCAAACCGTATAAACAAAAATAAAGGTTTTATTGGTCCCTCCCACTGGCAGTTCCTTTAACTCCAAAATCACACCTCAAACAAAAAAGTCCATGAATAAACATAAAGCGTCCCGGAGGAGAAAGTGGTTTCTTCATCAAACAAAGTACTCCAACCCGGCAAAGTCCTTGGTCTCTGTTCCTCCAGGTAGGCGTCCTCTCTCCTACTCCGGGCCCAACTCCTCTCGCAGTGATGCTCTCCCCTCTGCCCTTTATTCAGTTTCCCCGCCCTGCCTCAATTAGGGGCCTTAAGCACCTGGAGCTGGGTGCATGATGAGGCAGTCTGGGAGCTGTAGTCTCTAGCCCGGCGGCCATTTTTGGGTTGTGGCCACTGATCCTGGGTGAGGATGTAGCGCCCCTCCACCACCTGTCCCCTTGTGATGCCACATATCCCTCTCCCCGGGCCTGACGTCCTCGGCAGGGTGAATGAGGACCAGAAGGCATCACGGCGTGACAGGGCATCTGCGTTTCCATGGCGCCGTCCTGGCCTGTGAATGACAGAAAAATTAAAAGGCTGGAGGCTTAAAAACCACCTAGTTACCCTGTTGTTGGTTTCTTTGTTTTTTGCCATCCATTGCAACGGTGAATGATCGGTCACCAGAGTGAACCTTCTTCCAAGCAGGTAATATTTGAGGGTTTCCAGGGCCCATTTCAAGGCTAGGCACTCCTTCGCCACTGTGGCATAGTTCCTCTCTCTTGGCAGCAACTTCCGACTCAAATACAGAACGGGGTGTTCCTCACCTTCCTTTATCTGGGCTAGCACAGCGCCCAGACCCACCTCAGACGCATCTGCCTGGACCACAAACTCCTTGCTGAAGTCAGGGGCAGTAAGGACTGGTTTCGAACACAAGGCCCTCTTCAGGTCGCCAAATGCTTCTTCTGCCGCCGGGGACCATGTCACCATACGGGAGTGTTTCTTGGTAGTTAGTTCTGTGAGAGGGGCTGCTATCATAGAGAAGTCAGGGATGAACCTTCTGTAATAATTGGCAAGGCCCAAAAAAGATCTCACCTGCTTCTTGGTCACCGGTTTTGGACAGTCTTGGATTGCACAGAGTTTTGCCTCCTGGGGTTTGACAAGGCCCCGCCCGATGGTATACCCCAAGTAGTTGGTCTCCCCGAAAGCCAGCTTACACTTCTTGGGGTTCGCCGTCAAGCCTGCCTGCCGGAGGGAGTCCAGGACCTTCTGCACACGCGGTAAGTGACTTTCCCAGTCTGGGCTCTGAATCACCACATCATCCAAATAGGCAGCTGCATACTCTCGATGGGGTTTAAGTACCTGATCCATCAAGCGCTGGAATGTGGCGGGAGCTCCAAACAGGCCAAAGGGCATCATACGGTATTGCCAAAGACCTCCCGGGGTGGCAAAGGCTGTCTTCTCCTTTGATTCTGCAGACAAGGGAACTTGCCAATACCCTTTTGTAGCCCGACCTTTGGTGAGGTCGGGGCAGAAGTAGTTGCTCAACAACTAGGTCCTTACTTCTGGTTACCTGATACAAGAGGCCATTTTTCACTGAAAAATGAGGGTAGGAAGGAGTCAACCGGGTTCCCACCAATGTTCCCTCTAGGACCTGGACATTTCTTAAGGCATTTCCCAGGGTTGGGTCCTGTAACTGCGCTGTTCCATACTGTCCTTTAAGGGGCGGCAGGTCCTGAAGGCCATCCTCACTCGGCCCAGGTGGTGGCTCGGGGTCGTCCGATTCAGCGCCACTCGAGGTGTCTGCCGAGGCTTGGGCTGACCCGGGGGTGTAAAGGCAGGGATTGACAACGTTAACCCATGATTTACTTATTTCAGAATTGTGAGACTTACGTTTCCGTGGCTCTCGACTGAGCTTCTTTAGTGCTTCCCTCCACAGCATCCGGAAGGCCGGGCAGTCCCTCCCAATCAGGACGGGGACAGGAAGGGACCGGATTACACCCACCTCAACATTAAAGGTGCCCTTAGTTGTGGTGAGTTTCACTACGGTGGTTGGGTACTCATGGGTGTCTCCGTGGACACAAACCACCGGGAAGAGGTGGCCGTGAGCCGGGAAAGATGCCTCCAAGACGGCCTCCTGGATCAGGGTCCTGGCACTTCCAGAGTCGAGCAGGGCTTCTACATCGCGCTGATTCACTTTTACGGGGCACGTGGGTCGCCTGTCCCTACTTTCCCCCAGCAGGGCAGCAAAGTGGGCCTGTGGTCCACTGGCGGACTCTGCTGTGGGCATGGGCTCGTCTAGCCTTTCGCACTGCCACGAGATGTGGCCCCATTGGCCACAGCGATAGCACTGGCGGACCTCCGGGTTCTGACCCACCCGGTGCTTCACAGGTTGACTACTGCCTCTGAAGGGTGGGTTAGAGGGAGGGTTGGCCGGGGTAAGCCCACTTTGGCGAGGCACACATGGCCGGACAGGGAGGGAAGCCACGGGGTCTTTACGGGGTGGGCCGAGCATTTCGGAGGCCGCCTGGTACTGTTCTATCGCTCCTACCAACTCTGGCCGTTGTTAACTTTTGGTGGCTGATTAACCGTTTGGGTACCTCAAGCTGCAGTAGCTTCAAAGGCATGGAGGTATGCTTCCACATCGTCTGTCACCCCTAGTTTAGGGATGAAGTCAGCTGCCCTGGGTCTCGATGTTGGCACCTGCTGGAGCTCCTGCTCCTTCAGGTCATTAGCCCTTACTTGTTGTTGCAACAGGGCACCGCTGATTTCTTGCTGGGCCCTCTGGCTCTCCAACAGCATCTGCATCAGTGGCTCCATTTGGGATTGGTGGCCTGGTGGTTGCAGTCCTGCAAAAAGTTGGGTCACGTCCTCCAAGTCTTCACTCTCAATCATCAGCACTTCGGCCCCAGTGCCCACATTCTCCACCACCTGTAGTGTCACGGGTTGTCCCTACGGTGGGGCAGTGCAAAAGAGAGCGTAAAACAGGCACAATCAGACCGTACAAACAAAAATAAAGGTTTTATTGGTCCCTACCACTGGCAGTTCCTTTAACTCCAAAATCACACCTCAAACCTTTATTCAGTTTCCCCGCCCTGCCTCAATTAGGGGCCTTAAGCACCTGCAGCTGGGTGCATGATGAGGCAGTCTGGGAGCTGTAGTCTCTAGCCCGGCGGCCACCACCTGTCCCCTTGTGATGCCACATTAGTGATTGGCTCCATTTGAATTCTGTCCCCTCCCATTATCGATTCTTTAGCGAAACATCTTGGCTCCTTGCAAAACATCTTTCTTGGCTCCACCTCTGGTCAGCTTGGCATTTGACCCAACCCATCCTCCATTTGCTGCATGTCTCACTCAGAATCCCTGTCTGACCCTCAAACTATTCTTACAGTTTTAATACCTTTAGTGACTATACTTTTATGATTTAATACATTCAATGAGTTAATATACTGTAACATATAATATCCTCTATAAGTAAGAATATTGTAAACATATTGTGACTAACATATTATTGTGACACTTCTACTCACCACTAGGGGTGTTATTTAATCTTACTTGTAATGTGTTTAATACTGAAATTCTCCACAACCGCTTGGCCCCTGTTTGAATAGCCCTAACATCAGGATCAGTACGGATGGCCTCTGCAAGAGGCTCTATTGCTAATGCTTCAAGTAAAGGTGATAGTGTCAGCCCTGTGCAGGGCTTCGTTCAAGTGGAAAGATGGGAGACCATTTGCTGTTTGTAATTACAGTCTTTTGGAGCAGCATAAAGCACCTTTGTCTGTTTAAGGAAGTTCTCAGCAAGTCCAAAATTAGCAAGGACATGGACGGCCATCAGGCTCATTTCCCGACTCCTTCCGATAGCTTTTCTCATATTTTACTCATTTTGCCATTGCACAGGATTTGGCCACCAGTGGTACCACATACTGTAGCACACAGGTGAATGTCTGCAGACAGCAGGCCCTCTAGTGCCAATACACTGGTTGCTAGGATTTGGGTTTTCAACCTAGTGTAACTAATTATGTTGATGATATTCAAGGATCTGCAGTGTTGTGTATAATGACCATAAAAATGCAGGATTGTTCTGTATACTAATCTGTAAAACTTTGCCCACTACACTTCTTTTCACCCAACCTATTGAGAGCTATTGAGCTATTGAGGTTTGAATAAGAATCAATGTAAAAAAAAAATAACAAATGGAATTGTGTTAAGGCATCCCAAAAAAACAGAAGAGTAGATGCTCACACATCATTGGTCAACTATGTCCTTTTATTGTATCTTCGATGACTCATGCAAACAGACTGCAGTCCCATTCCTGACTGCACAAGAACAATTATAGTGATTAGATAGATGTTGGTAAGTATAAAGGTTCTGCACATCAACACTAATGCATTGACAACCGTGAGAGTTTAACAGGTATGATGGAAAAAATTATTAGAGAATTGTTATTGTGTTGACTGTCAAATATATATATATATATATATATATATATACCTCCAGTATTTATATTCTTTTATACATTATGTTATGTCAGGTAACATATCAGGCTTGACTTACACATTACCTTCTTAACTTTTCGAAACAAAATGTAACAAATAAATGCTTGGATGTAAATGTATTTCATTGTTAAAATATCAGATACCTGATCTGCCTATTGCCCAGATAGCATAGGTATATATCAAATCAATGCTTACTGCTAATATGTCTTTAATTGTAGGAACACTCAAACATGGAACCAGAAGTCACTTTTAACTGGACCAACATTGTGACTGCCACACATCCCTGCTACGAAATAGATAATTTATATTTCATACTCACAAGAAACCCTTCTATTATTTGTGTATTGTTGTATATTTTCCTAACGTTATTGTCTGTTGTGACAATATGTGGAAACCTTCTTGTTATAATATCCGTCTTTTATTTCCAACAGCTCCACACTCCTACTAACTACCTTATTCTCTCTCTGGCTGTGGCTGACCTGCTTGTTGGGATCATAGTCTTTCCTTTCAGCATGGCATTCTCACTTAGCTCGTGTTTCTATCACGAGGATTTATTTTGCAAAGTACGAAGCACTTTTGATATATCACTGAGCACAGCTTCTATTCTGAACCTATGTTGTATTTCTATTGACAGATATTATGCAGTATGTCAGCCTCTGATCTATGAAACTAAAATAAGCTATCGTGTGATTGTGATCATGATCCTGGTGAGCTGGGGGGTCTCTGTTCTAATTGGAGTTAGCATCATAATTGCTGGATTAAATAATGAAACATGTGAGGAAAGGTGTATCATCGATGTTCTCATAGAAAACACTATTGGACCTATATTGTCATTTTATCTTCCAGTGATCATAATGCTCTGTATCTATCTAAAGATTTTCCTTGTGGCACAGAGACAGGCACGCAGCATCTGGAACACAACCTGTCAGAGAGCAACGGGTGGGGCCACTGTCAGTAAGATGGAGAGAAAGGCCACCAAAACTCTGGCTACTGTTTTAGGAGTTTTTCTATTGTGTTGGACTCCTTTCTTTCTTTGTGTTACCTTTCTACCTTACACTAATATTTCAGTACCACTTCCTGTGATGGAAACACTAATGTGGCTTGCACTCTCCAATTCAATGCTCAATCCATTTATTTATGCTTTCTTCTATAGCTGGTTCAGATCTGCTTTTAAAATTATAATTTCTGGAAAAATATTTCAAGGTGATTTTACAAACTCAAAACTGTCTTGATATGAATTACTGAAATGGCTTATGATTCATCTGTCATAATAAAGACACTTTTGTCATATAACTTTATTTTTCATTGTACTCTACAAATGTGATAAAAATCATTTTAGAAGTGGTTTGTTTCAAATAAATGTTCCAAGAAATAATGTGAAACAATAGTAACGAACACAAAACAACAACATAAACTGGATTAATTAAATCAAAAATAACCTGATTGTGACAGTCTGGTACTGGTATAGTGCTGGGCGGCACGACCAAAAATGTATATCATGGTATTTTTTAAGATTCTGGCGGTTTCACGGTATTTTTTTTCCTTGACTCTGTTATTATATAGGTTTATAGTGGCTTACTCTACTGTCAGCAGTACATAGAATATTAAAACATTTTAATGTCATCATGTATAAAGGCTTTGCTTACTATAGGGTTTGCTTGTTTGTTCGTATAATGTTGGGACAGCAGTTTGGCTGAAGTATTTTTGCCCCGGTAAGTTAAACCTTGAATCCAGTGTTTCCTTTCATAGCTGGATCGTTATTGAGTTCGTAATGTCACTCCACCCCTTGCTTTTCTTGTCATATGCAGCGCCACACTCTTGGTATTCCAAGTCATGTTTTCTGCTGAGGTGATCGAGTAAGTTGCTAGTGTTACTGGCAGCTGCAACAACAGTGGCTCGACAGACTTTGCAATATATAGTCTTGTGGACGTCGGATTTTTTAAAACCGAAACACTTCTAAACAGCAGACCCAGCTCCTCTCTTGGCCACAGACTATCGGTGCATTTCCGGTCTGTCTTTGTTCATCCTGCATCCTCTTTTCTGCGACGGAGCCTCTCCCAGCTGTTAACACACTGTTGTGCTAGCGGGCTAGCTAGCGATCTGTACCCAGCATGCCGTTCGGCGGTGTCATTTTATAAATGTACAATTATTAGTGTTACAAATTGTTTATTTGTCACAAACTGTTGTGTCGTGGTGTTTTGCCCTGTTAAAGAGCGTTAGTTGTGCGTTATTAATTGTTGTGTTATAAAGTTATAACCATGATTAGGGGTCCCTCTCAATACACTTAAAAAAACTAGCTCCGACCACAGTGCCCTCCGCGGCCAACAATATATTTAGCTGCCTGTTAAAGAGTTACAGCAGTTGTTGTATGGCGGTGTGTGAAAAATGAATATCATACTGGAAATCAAAACAGCACTTTACTCGTATTTCACTTGATGAGGTGCACTGTTAATGCAATTCAGTGAAAAGTTTTTGCTCAAAGGTAAACCATGTAGCATTGTCAGTTTGTATACAGCAGGGGTGTCAAACTCGTTTTCACTCTGGGCCACATCAGCATTACTGTTGCCCTCAAAGGGCCGGTTGTAAATGTAAGAAACCCACATTACTCTATCAAACTATTCAAGAAAATAGCAAAGACAAATATCAAACACAAGTTATTCCAATAACTTTGTTCAAAGCTTAAAATCCTTTCAAGGGTGCGTTTGCACAATCCCACGTGAAGTATTTCATGTGTTGTAAAGCCACGTTTAAAGTAGTCTTCAATGTACTCACAATCCATTTCCATGTCAAATGTAGGGTAACCAGCCAAAGATCTGCTTCTATGACTATTGTGTTTAAGTATCTCATAATTATGACTTTCTATCTCATAATTTCGAAGATGGGGATATTTTTATTATCAAGTCTAACTTAATATATATATATATATTTTTTTTTAATTTTCTTTTTTTTTTGCTGGCGGATTCGCGGGCCACATAAAATGACGTGGCGGGCCTTGAGTTTGACACCCCTGGTATACAGCATTCAAAGTTTGCCCTTTCTCCATGGCTAAACGAGCCAGAGAGAGAGAGAAAGTGCAGCGGTAGTCGAGCGAGAAGAACTGACGTTAGTGCAACAGAAACAACAGAGGAAACATCCGGAGATGGAAAACACTGATAAAAACACACGCTGATGACAATCCGTTCTTCGACGCTTTTTGTCATACAAATGCCAAAGGGGGCATTGTGCCTCGGTATCAGATGCAAAGAGCCGTCACAAAACGGTTGTGTTTTACAAACACAAAATATATACTAGTTATTGGCTTACACACCCAAGTGGGGCCCAAAGGCTCTATAAAGCTCTATCTATTCATCTATAAAGCATTTTTTTTGGGAATATTTTATTTTAACAATGCAAGAGAACATGCAGAGCTTACAGAACGCAGTCCATTAAACATTCCAAAAAATGACATAACACACAAATACACAAATAGATGAAATAAAATTAACCTCTTAATGCCTAGCCCTATTTTTAGGCCTCTGCTCGAAAATTGCATACCCAAACTCAAAAGAGTGCATCTTTGCAAGCACAAGGTCTATTTGAATAATTTGGTGTGTTGTAATAAAGGAACACTTGTGAGATTTGTTCAGATGTGTAAATATCAGTGTATAAGTTACTGGTTAAGAGTAAATGAACATGGCACACAGCTCAAATTGAAAAGTTTCAGGTTCGCCTGAAAAAAAAGCCCCTTCATTGTTATTATTTCATTGAAATGATGCAGCCCCCAGCCTAAAACATCTCCCAAATCATAGCACATATATGTGAACAGTCTCTCTGCAAAGTTTTACTTTGATAAAGTGAAGCAGAACAAAATGAGAGAAGTGTTAGTACAGAAAGTTTAGGCGAGATTTCCAAAATGTGCATTTGGGCACCATGTGTGCCATGTGTGCCATTTGAATTTCCTCATGTACTAAACTACATATTTCACTTATAAATTACTAATGGTGTTAAATACATCCAAATGCAGCAATGTCTGGCTTTTTTTGGAAAAAAAAAAAAAATTATATATTTTTTTATATTATATTTTATATTATATTATTTTATATTATATTTGTAAGTCTTCTGTTTCGACATCTTACTAATTACCGGTAATCCTAAAAATGAACGAACTGTGAAAAGGCAGCCGAAATCTCATCTATCATCTATCTGAAACCAAGCTCCAGCTGTAATCAATTGAGTGTGTTCAGCTGTGCGTAAAGCTAGCTGGCAGCGTGCTCCTCTTTTTATAGATACGCAGAACAATAACTCTGGCTCCCATTGGCCGACCTCCATGGTACATACCTCTCTGTATTCGTTAGCTCCAATAGAATTGAGCTAATCACTTGAAAATGAGTGACAGCACTGTTAGCCAGTCAAAATCATCAAGTCTCCGAAAATAGTGACTTGCAGTGTCTGGGACCCAAATCATGTTAAGCCTTCCCCTGTGGGGTGAAATGACCCCCTCCGAAGGAAAGGCGTGTCCCTGCTGCAAGGCAGGAAGTACATTGACTGTTTACCAGCGAAAAAATGCGGGGGATTATAGTTGTTCGGCTTCAAAACGACAATAGTAAGTGATATTTATGATCATAAAGCGATAATATGATTTGTGTTGCTGGTGTCTGTTGGCCTCATATCTCAGCGATAGTTTGACGGAGAGAAATGTTACGGATATGTCCGTAATCGTTGTGGTGTTGGCGTGATTTCTGCTATTTCGGTTTGTTTGTTAGCATAAAGCTATGATTGCTAAGTCCGGAAATGTCCCGAGTGTGTACACTCCTGGCGAAATATGAATATGGTGTTGTAGTTATGCTAAGTTTGAGTACTGAGTTGTGTTTGGAGTATGTTCAAATGTCTTTTATACGATTTTATCCCAGGTTTCTGACGTTTCACGGGGTATGCGACATCATTATTAATTAATATGTGTTCACTGGTCCAAGTATGACACAAATGACCACGTGACTAGTGTCCCCTTATAAGGGGACCCTCGTCACTAAGAGGTAAATAAATAAATTAAATAAATAATTCCCCCCCACCCAAACAAAACAAAAAAGGCTGGTGCATAAAGTAACACAGCACAAAGAGACTGGAATGACACAGTGTATATTGTAACTCAGAGCTCTAAATAGTTACAGTCCTGTGGTACTGTTAGTGTTGTACCCATGTACTCCAAATAAGGCTGCCAGATTTCCAAAAATAAATGATATATTTTTCTGAGACTATATGTAATCTTTTCAAGAGGAATACAACTGTTCATTTCCACAGACCATCTGTCGATGAGAGTGGGGGAATCAGACTTCCACGTCATTGCGATACATTTCCTGGCCACACATGAAGCAATTTCTGCAAGTTTAATTTGGAGCTTCGTTAAAGGCCTGTTGAGAGTTGTGAAGTTTCCCAGTAAACATAGTTCAGGATCTAATGGAAAGGTAACCCCTGTGATCTTTGTTATTGTATTCCAAAAGTCATACCAAAAGGACCTCACCTGCAAAGCCAGGTACAGTGTAGGAAGGCGCCGACCTCTATGCCACATCTGAAACACATTTCTGACATTTCAGGTTTGCATTTATGTAGCTTCTGTGGGGTGAGGTACAGCTGATGAAGAACGTTATAATGAACAAGTCTGTACCGGGCATTAACCGTTGCTGACAAACTGTTCTGGCACAAATCTGACCAGAGTTCTTCATCAATTGTTATGTTCAAGTCTGATTCCCATCTCATCCTGGATCTGTGTAATCCTAGTTTTGGGCCCTCATTCAGCAACATGGAGTACATTTTAGAAATAAATTTGTACACATTTCCCTGGTGAAGGAATTTTTCCACGTTAGTTAACACAGGTAGAGTCATTCCATAGCCTGTGTCATAGCCTCTTTGCAAATTCACTGTGCAAGAGCCAGTGTATCTCCTGTGATCAAATACAAAAAGATAAACCAAAGCACCAACATTAACGAAGAAAACAAATCCCTTCACCCACCCCTCTTCCCCCCAAGTGCCTATTCCTGAACATTTGACACTATCTTCCCTATCAAACTGGGTTGTGCACTTTGCACTTGTCAAGTATGACATGTCTGGCTGGTTCAAACAAACCAGCCCAAGGCTCTGTCTTAGAAAGAGTTTTACAATATGTATAGTATCCAATTTTAAGTGTAACAAGAAATTATAACAAACGCTGAAAATCTATAATCATTATAATACTCTATAATCATCTATGAAGCTTTAATACAGATGCTTTAACCCTATGTTGGGATCAATAGGAGCTTGTTTGGGTTATCAGCTTTTAAGAAACTGAATTCTTGACATCAATAGAATTATTAATGTGAGTCACAATTATTAATGATTATTAATAATAACGGGGCACCACCCTGCGAACAGGGACCAATAACCAAACGATAAACTAAGTCTCATAATTAGTGTTCACTCGTAATGTCAATAGTCGGGTACGACTATACATTCGAAGTGACAGTGAAGGATTGAGTTCGTACACTGACTACTACATCCAGGTGTTATTACATACATATGCACAAGTAATCACAGACGACTGCTCCTTAAAATATAACAGGGTTTATTACATCAGAATAATAAATGATCAGATCAATTAACATTGCAACCAACAGACGCTATCATACAATTTTATGTGCCTAATATCGAAACAAATGAATAAAGTGGGTGAGGAGGTATGTGTAGTGACCGTTGCTTCCCAATAAAAAGTCACTAGGTTGCTGTAATGCCTGTTCTGACGCGTGCCATAGATCACATAGTCCAGGTTTGAATATTGGTACTTTTATTCCTCACATACAAAGAGTTCACAACTTTCTCCTCCACTTATGCATTTCTCCATTTGCCAATATATCACAACCCCTGTCATTGTTACCTGCACGTTGTTACCTGCACGTTGTTACCTGCACGGTCAAAAACTGTTTGCTTCCTACCTATGCGCAACACCTGTTCCCAATGACCCCACTGATTATATTATGTGTGGCCTGACTCACAGCGCCACTACCGCCCCATGTGGTGGGAGGTTGTACCACAACAAAAACAACAAAATGGCTCTTACACACCGGCCCCTAATTGGTTCTGGCGGTAGACAAACAATTATTTATACGTTTACGTAAGGAGCCATTACATTAGAAACAAAAAATGTACAGTTTTAAACTGTCAACTTTATAAACACATCCAATCGATAAATTATATTTCCATGTCTTAAAAACATGGTTGTGGGTTTCACCATTACTCTTACTCGCCAGTCGCTTCACAAAGCAGACAAATCTTTGTCACTGGTCTTTCAATTATGCTGGTCTTGGTTTGCAGACGAACAGAACGCACTAGTCCTTTCCTATCAGGAAATGTCTGGAGTATCTTTCCAAGTATCCAGGATCCACGAGGTGCTGTTGAATCAACAACGATGACGATATCTCCAGGTAAAAAATTTATTTTTTCCTCGTTCCATCTTTGCCTTTCCTGCTGCAGCAATGGTACGTACTCTTGTGTCCATCTTTTCCAAAACAGATCAGCCAAATACTGAGTCTGTCTCCATCTTCTTTTTATGTATAGATCCCTTTTTTCAAAGAGTCCAGGCGGCAACACTGGGTTTCCTTTCATCAAGAGAATATGATTTGGCGTCAATGGCTCAAGGTCATTAGGATCATCAGATAAATGTGTAATAGGTCGATCATTCAGTATGGCCTCCACTTCACACAACATAGTGTGAAATCCTTCATCATCCAAACATTGCTGACGAAGAACAGTGCTCAAAATCCTTCTGACCATACGCATGATGCGTTCCCACACGCCACCATGATGGGATCCAGCAGGAGGGTTGAAACTCCACCTAATACCTTCCTGTGCCATACTATTTTGTATTTTACTGTGCTCTAATGAAGCTAGAGCTTCTCCGAGTTCTCTTTCAGCTCCCACAAAGTTAGTTCCGTTGTCTGATCGCATCGTAGAAACTTGTCCTCTCCTGCAGATGAATCTTCTCAACGCATTGACACACGAGTCTGTATCAAGCGAGTAAGCAACTTCCAGATGGACTGCTCTACTTGCCATGCAAGTGAAAAGAACTTCATAGCGCTTCAGGATGGTACGACCTCTCTTTACCTCAATTGGACCAAAATAATCCACACCAACATTTGTGAATGGTGGGAGATCAGAAACAACTCTCTCAGCGGGTAAATCTGCCATTTTCTGCTCCCCCACCTTTCCTCTGTGCCGCTTACAGAAGTAGCATTCAGTTATTACTTTTCTCACTGCTGAATTGGCGCTTGTAATCCAATACCTTTTCCTTACCTTGGAGAGTATATGATTTCTGCCACCATGGCTTAGTTGTTCATGAATATGACTGAGTATAAGAGTAGAGATATGTTGGTCCTTGGCTAGAATGAGCGGGTGTTTTCTTTCTTCAGGCATGGAAGCTTTGTTTAGTCTTCCTCCAACTCTCAACAGACCTCCTTCATGACTTGGGTTCAGTTTGTAGATGCTGCTGTCCTTTTTTACTTTTGCTTTTTCAGATGCCAGCGCAACAGTTTCATTGTGAAATCTTTCCCCTTGGCTGAAGCGAACAATAGATGTCTCAGCTTTGAAGAGGTCATCTACGGACAACCTTTGTCCTCCTAATGTGACTTTGAATTCTTGCATCTCCGAATTGACATCCACTATTTGACGTCCATTGCCACTGGCATTTGCAGAAATCAGCTGCTTCCTTTCCTTACTTAAAGTCAGCAAATTCATCTTCAGCATGAGAATCCAACCTACTGCAACTTTCAGTCTTTTCCAACTGGAAAAGTGAGTAATCAGTTTATGCGTGGGACTTGAATCATCTTCAGTGACAATTGCATTTACCGTGAAGTTCCTTTTAACTTCTGGGTCCTCAGCAATGTCCAAATCCAAGACGTGCGCCGGCCACTCATCCTCCGGTTTCCACATTTTTCCATCAGTGCGTTCCAACTGATGCTCTGGCACCTTTTCAGCATATCCTTTGCCAATGACATCAGTAAAGAAGTTTGAATATTCTTTGTGGTACCTTTGATCCTTCAGGAGTCTCCTTTTCAGTGAACTGACACGCTGTTTAGCAACAGTAAAGTTGTTTGGCATGTTTACATGGGGTGCCTTGAAAGGCAACTTAACATTGTAATGTCCACCTTTAAGTTGTACTGAACCTTTCATTATTTCCATGAACTTTCTTTCTTCAATTGACATCTCCTCTTTGTCATTAGAGACAGTTTCACTGAAATCCTGATTGTACTGTCGTATCAACAGTTCTTCCAATTTGTCAACACCAATCCGATTAACAGTGACAGCAGGGTAGCTACTCTCACACTGCTTTGCACTGTTTCCATGAAGCGGTCCATTAATCACCCAGCCCAGTAGAGTTCTTACTGCATATGGTCCCTCTCCTCGGCTGTTGATCACTTCCCACGGTTCCATTAACTTTGAGGCATTTGTGCCAATCAACAAATCAACATCAGCGTTAATACGGGGAATATGTACATCCTTCAGGTAAGTCCACTTAGACAACTCTTCTTCAGGAATGATATTGTTTGTCGACACGGGCATTTCCTTCTGAGTGAATATACTAGGAAGCTCAAAAAACCGCTTGTCAGCAAATTCAGAGATTTCCAAACCTTTGACAATACAACTTTGAACAGTAGTACTGTGACCCATTGTACGTAGATTAATCTTCGTCTTTCTTCCTTTGATGTTCAGCCTTTCCATTAGACTTTCAGAACAGAAAGTGTCAGTACTTCCTGGATCCAGAAATGCATAGGTTTGTACGATTTTGTTTCCCCTTGTACACTTAACATTGACAGGTAAGATTGAAAGGATGCCGTTACTGCCCCCGGCCCCTGTATGACCACAAGTAGAGACAGCCGTGCCACTCACCGACAGTTCCTTTGCCTGATCTTCACCTTTGCGTCCTTCCTTTTTCTCAATGTGAAGAATGCTGGGATGACTTTGGTTGCAAACTCTGCAAGATATGAGTTTATTGCAATCCTTGCTCATGTGTCCTATGCGCAGGCAACCAAAGCAAACTCTTTTCTCTTTCAGAAATTCCAATTTTTCCCGATGTACTCTTTTTTGCAATTGTGGACAATGCTCCAATGCGTGTCCATGCATACAATACAAACAGGAATCGATTCAAGGAAACAGAGCAGTAACAAATGAAATAAAACAATCCCCAAAGAAACAATCAATGCATTTAATACACAATACAACGGAGCTTCTCTGGTCCGTGATGATTATGTAATTACCTCCGTATAATGAGACGGTGTCTTTAACACGAACAGAATACGAGAATGCACAATGGAGCGGATCTGAGGTCCGCTGGAGGTTGCGCAATACCTTGATATTGTGCAACAGTAACGTAACACACCAAAAACACGGGAATATCAACATATAAATGAATAACCTGAATTAAATTTATTTATTTAACGCTTACTGTGAGAAGTTCGTTGCAGCGGGGAGAGTGTCCGTGGAGGGTTGTGTTTTTCCTCTTCCTGAAGGAAAAACAGGCAGGGCGAAGCAGCTTTTTGCACAGCTGGTCCGCGGTGCTGCGTCGGTCCTACTCCTGCAGAGAGTGGGGGCCTTTGATTTTCAACGTCGGCTGAGACACGTTGTCGATTCGTATCTCCCGGTAATGAGCGGTGCAGAAAGAGGTTTAGTCGTCTGGTACCGTTGGCGTGTGCACGAAAGGCGGCAGACGGATGTGATGGTAAAAAATGTTTTAACATGTCCTCCTCATATTCTCTGATGATATGTGCTGCTAGAAAGTTCATTTTCACAGGCGTCTGGATGTCTGAACACATTGACATGTTCGTTCTGATACAGAGGTCACTTTCTATCTTATTCTGCACAAGCGACCGAAGTGTTCTTTCTGTAATCAACTGCTGTTTCTATTAGCCTAAACATTTGCTGAAGACCTACTGTCTGTGAGAGTTCGCAGCAGAACACTGGCCCCCACCTGTCTTCCCCGTCTCCTCTGTCTTATCCTGTCTTCTCAGTGTTGCCTGTATAAATACCTTGTTTTGATTCTGCGTCTCCAGAGCATGAGCACATTTCACTGTGATTCGTGGCTGTGGTTGTGTTCTCTGTTTGCAAACATTAAATTGACTTTCTGAAACTTTGATCATTCATCAAGACTCTGTCTATTTTGAACACTTTGGATAAAACCAACTTCACCTGAACTGTTAAAGGAAATTTTCCATTACACGGATCGCATAAGGTATTCGTGTCTCGCGGGCCGAGGGCCGAGGGCCGAGGGCCTTAACTCAGAATATACGTGGTCGATTTCAGCCAGCGAAATGGCACGTGGGCGCTGAGTTGAGGTTGGATGAGGCCGATCGGTCCTCGGGGCATCTTCATAGGGACCGGACGGATCCGGATCGAAGAGGAAGATCTCCATTGTGTTCTGGCTTATAAGCGGGTCTGTCCGCACAGCAGGAGGCTGCTTGTCGGCCAATGAAGGCTCCGGCTGAGCGGTGGCCGAGGGCGGGGTCAGCTTAAAGGGGCAAGGATCAGAGTTCGGGTCAGATGTGTACAGGACTGAGCCTGTGAGGAGCTCAGTCGTCCAGCAGGTGGCTGCCAGACCCCAACACCTATATTTAATATGTTTTTGTTCTGAACTCACACAATCTTACACACTCACAGTAGGTTGCTAATCAACAGTGCACTCTCTTGCAGTGCACCTTATACATGGAATAGTCTGAAAATAGACTTGGACTTTATGCCACCACTGCAGCTGTTCAAAGGCCCATTTCAGATCTTGATTTAAATTGATTGTAACTTCTAACTTCATCTGGCTTATTTTTTATTGTATTTTTATACTTTACTGTATTTTTTAGGTTGTAACTGTTCACAAAATTCTTGATTGGGTTAAATATGACGCAGTGGTGGCACGTACATTTTCAATACAGCAGAAAAGCAGAAATGCCAGAAAAAAGTCCTTGATTTTAAAATATTTGTATTCATTAAACTAATATAAAGTATCTTATTTTTTAACTTTGAACAATGATGGATTCATTTGTGTACAGGAAGCTGGAGCAACTCCTTTTTGGTCTTCAACACAGGCTGCCGTTTTGCTTCAGTGAAAGAAGGTCACACTCTCTGATCTTTGCTAGGAGGTCAGAGATCTGCAGCATTGCCATTGCTTCCTGAAATGCTAGATTAATGACATGGGCAAAGCATCCTATTTGTGGTCCTAGTCCAGCAGCTCTAACAGCATTTGCTATATTCCTGGTATTGTCAGTAGTCCCAGGAATAGTTACATTAGCTCGCTCCAACTTCCACTGATTCTGTCATCTTTTGGGCCAAATCCTCGCTGATGAGACTCTCAAGGGGGCGTGTCTGAAGAACATGGCTCTTCATCTCCCATTCAGTTGTGAGGTAATGTGTCGTTACAGTTAGGTAGCTTTGTGATGTACGTCCGTCTGTTGTCAGAGGAACAGCGGGTGCTTCGGTCATTTGACTCTCTGTTTTAGCTTTTGTTTTCTTTTACAAAGCAGGAATTATGGTCTGGCGAAATGGGCTCGTGAAGGAGTAGTGTCACGGGGCTCAATAACATTAGGCATGTTCTTATGGCCTGCGTTTTCCACTCCAGAGTAGGGTCTCAAATCCACGGCTATAAATATACCTTTAGCCCTGTTCCAATCAGTAGGGAATAGCTGCCTAAACTCTGCGGGAATAGTTTGTAGCGTGTGTGCTGCTGTTGGTTTTCCTTGTAAGGTAGTTTAGCGTAGCGTGCCTCCGATAACAAACATGGTTCATTCAACATGGACAACTGATTACAGGTGTTGCTGACCTTGCTGTCTTTACTAGCAGCTGTTGTTCAGTTAAAGTCTGCATTTTTGCGGAAGAAGCAGCTGTTAATGGAACGATTAGCGAGCGGCCCTACGGAGCGACAGTCTGAAGTCACGGTTAGCGGCTTTGAGGAGGACGGACACAAAACGGAAGACTTTCCTTATTAATGCTTATTTTGTTCTGCACAATTATTGTGAAGTCCACAAACAAACTACAGAGGAGCAAAACATGAATTGCTCTCCAGTAGGACAGAGACTTCAGCCACCAGCAGAGCTACGAGTGAGAACAGAAACAATGAAACCGAGGAAACGAGTGAGACGTGTGTTGACCACATTTATTGACCCATAATCTAGTAAACCATTATGTGTAAGTGTTGATTTTGATGTGTGAAAGAGAGATAGAGATTGTCAAATAGAGTTGAGCTCCCAGGGAAGCTGCCTTAAATGAGGGAATACATGTTCGGTATCTAAATTAGGCTAAAGGGACATAAAGCGTATAATTTTAGTTTAACGGACGAAATTGAATAATCATTTTAAAGCAAGCGTGTATTACATAACAAATGTAAAGTGATTTTAACAAATATAAACCTGATAATAATAATAATATGTGTATCTGAGTATAGTGCAGACTGTTTGTATTGAAAGTACGGAGAAAGAGGAAGTAAGCAGGATGTTGGCTTCAAGGGATGGGGAAATGACGGCGGTTGAGAAGAGAAGACACAAAGCATAATAATGATGAAGGATGAGATCAATAATCATTTTATAAGCAAATCTGTACTAAGCAAAGTGATTAATAACTGTAACTGTGATTATGATAACTAATCTGTGTTAGAAATGTGTGAGTGTAGGAAAAGGGGAAGTACAACAGATGTTGAACACCCAGACACACGCGCAGGGCTTGATTGTGTAAGCGCCCAGACAGGGAAGTTGGGGTGATTACCTCATGCACACACACAAAAGTTAGGTACTTTTCGAAGCACATGCACCAAATCAATGATGTCATGTTAATCATGTGCTGAGGGAGGACGTGTTGGGGAAGAGGGGGGAGAGACGGGAGAGGCAGCCCAAAAGTGTTATAAAAAGAAGTAACTTGCAAACAGCAAGACGGGAATTCACGACGGGACGCTGACCGAGCCATCCATGGAGAAACACTGGACCTCGATCGACAGCCGCGTCGGAGGACTTCGTCTCTGCTCACGGAAAAAAGACCGCCATTCGTGGACAAAGATTGAAAGACGGAGATTTTCCTCTCCCCCTGCTTGACTTTAACAACTGGACAACGGATGGACACAGCCGCCTAAAAGACTGTGTACTGAGCCTGAAGGATCGCTGAATGGACTCCGTTGGCTGTGCAGGAGGGGCCGGAGGGTCTGGCCAGACCTTCGCTCCTAACACCTCCAAAATAACTTTTTCATCGGACCTTTGAAATCCAGCTCCAACCGAGCCACCTCGGCATCAAAACTAATGAGTATAATCTCAGAAGAAAATTAAAGTAACGAATCAAGTATAGTATTATTTTTATGTGAGCTGTAGCTTAACCCTTGCTAAATATATATAACCTGCAATAAATATCTAATCTGCATTTAAAGTAAAATTCTCAAGTGCATTCATTTGCTGAAGTGGTAAATGTTCCTCGTGGCAAGTAAAAAGTTAAATCTATTGTATGTCTTACAACTGAGTTCTGAAAGGTTATCCTAGTGACCTATCCACTTAACAATCCCTTACGGTTTTAGATGTAATCCTAGCCGTTAAAACCAAACCTGGCAATTTACCAAGAGCCCGGATCCAAAAGAGGGAAGCTGCCATAACTGACGTGACTGGTAGGAGCGCCCGGGGTCAGGGTGGCCCCTCGACCGAGTGCGCATTTACCGGAGGAAGCAGGGTAGACGTCAGGAGTAACGGTAGTTAGCAGAGCCAGGCGAGTTTCCTCGTAAGAACACCAGCTCGGAAATCTTTTAATAGAGAGCTGAGTCAGTAAGTAGCCCCGTATCGGGCCAAAGAACCCCAGGATCTAACAAGATAGAGCAAGACCCGCAGTGCTGTAACTATGTCTGAAAAATAAAACATCTAAAACTTTCCACAAAATGTGTCTGTTTGAGTTCATAGAGAAAGAACTTAAGTATCAAACACAATCTTTCATTTTTAAAGACTACTTTATTACTCTGTCGTATTTTTTAAACGAAGCAACCAATCTACTTCCTGTTTACACCGGCACCAACCCGCATGCCCAGTGTACGTGAATAGTGATATTCATTTTCAAGCGTTGTAGTATGGATGCAGATCATTTTGAAAACGATGCTGAAACGCCTGTGTGGACGGAAAACTCTGTTTTAAAACGTATTAGTTAGGATGGAGCCTGTCAAGCTTCCTGTGCTGATGACGACAAAGTGTCTTCCCCCATCAAAATGTGTCTGATTAATGCACGCTCTGTAACAAACAAGGCTCACATTTTAAATGACTTGTTCACAAGTCATAATCTGGCTTTTTTATTTCTGACCGAGACCTGGCAACGGAATATGGAATGCATCCATTTTAATGAACTCTGCCCTGTGGACTGTTCTTATGTTGGGACACCGCGTCTAACAGGCCGCGGTGGAGGCCTCGCGGTGGAGGCCTCGGAGGTCTGGAAGAATCAGTTTTCCTGCCACTTGGGGAGCACAGAATCCTTTATTACTTTTGAACTACAGCTGACTAAAGTGGGCCGGCTAAAGCCGTTTTACTGTTTTCTAATTTACCGACCTCCAGGTCCTGCAGGTCAGTTTTTATCAGAGTTCACAGACTTTCTGACCTCTATTATCAAGCTAGACAAAGTGCTTCTGGTTGGTGATTTTAATCTGCATATCAATGATACCACAGACTGTACTGCTACTGAGTTTCTCAATATTACTGAATCTTTTAATTTCACGCAACATGTTTCTGGTGCCACTCACAGGGGTGGTCACACCTTGGACCTTGTGTTTTCTCTGGGTCTTGATATTGATAATACCCGTTGTGAGGACCTATTGATCAGTGACCATAAATGTATTTTCTTTGATCTTTCTGTAAATACTGACCCCTTGTGTCTGAAACAAACATTCCACTCCCGCATTATTACCCAGAGTACAGCTGGTCAGTTCTCTATGCACTTCTGCTGTGATATCAACACAAATCTCAATGATGTTGAACTCTTGATACAGTCATTTAATGAACATTGCACCACTTTGCTGGATAAAGTGGCACCTCTTAAGGAAAGGACCAGGGCTGCCTGTAACACTACTCCATGGATGACGGACGCAGTGACCAGCCTGAAACAGAAGTGTCGCAGGACAGAGCGGCTCTGGAAAGCTACTGCGCTAGAAGTGCATCGTTTATATCTCAAAGACCTCAGAGTTTCCTTTAATACTGGAGTAAAGGAAGCTAGAACTGCTTATTTTGCCAACCTAATCTCTTCTTCAAAGAGAAATCCCAAGATTCTGTTTGACACAATTAAGATAATTGTTTCACCGTCTGTCTCCACTTTACCATGCTATTCTGTTAATGATTGCAACAAATTCCTTATCTATTTTATTGATAAGGTAACAGGTATTAGATCTGGCATTCAGCCTGGGATCTGTCCATCTACTTGTAGCTCCTCGCAATCTCCTGCTGTTCTGGACTCTTTCCAGCCTATCAGCCTTCAAGACATGATAGACTTAATTAACAAAACAAAGCCATCATTTTGCCCTCTGGATATAATTCCATCATCTCTATTTAAGAAAGTTCTGCTAACTATTGGCCCTGCAGTAACATCTATTGTCAATACCTCATTGTCTACAGGAATTGTCCCTTCCTATTTCAAACATGCCACTATCCAGCCCATATTAAAGAAACCAAACTTAGAGCCAGCTTTGCCCATGAACTACAGGCCCATATCAAAACTACCTTTCTTGTCCAAAATTTTAGAGAAAGTGGTGGCCAAACAACTTACTGCTGCACTGGAGAGGCACAACATGTACGACAAGTTCCAGTCTGGGTTCCGTAAGCAACACTCTACTGAAACCGCTCTCCTGAGGGTTTCAAATGACATTCTCATGTGTGCTGATGCAGGTGACTGCTCTGTGTTAGTTCTTCTGGACCTCAGTTCTGCATTTGACACTGTAGACCATGACATCCTGATTAAGAGGCTACGTGATTGGGTGGGCATAACTGGCATAGCGTTAGACTGGTTTACATCTTACCTCAATGACAGAAGTTTCAATGTCTCTGTGGGTGATTTTTGTGTTACCGCTCCACTGTCTTGTGGTGTACAGCAGGGCTCGGTTCTGGGGCCTCTGTTATTTTCCCTTTATCTGTTACCTTTGGGACCGATCATAAAAAGCAATAATGTGTCCTATCACTTATATGCAGACGATATCCAACTTCATCTGTCATTCAAACCCAGCGAGGCATTCACATTAACTCGGCTCCTGGACTGTGTAAATGCCATCAGAGACTGGACGGCAGAAAACTGCTTACAACTCAACGATTCTAAGACGGAGGTCCTAGTTATTGCTCCAGAGGAGTTTGTCCCCATGATCAGGCAGATTATCAGTCCACTCTCCTCTGCTGCCATTGCAACCTGCGCAATCTTGGGATTTTCTTTGATGGATCCATGTCGTTTGACCCTCATGTTAAGCAGCTGTCCAGGTCATGTTTCTTCCATCTAAGAAATATCAGTAAACTGAGATCTGTGGTTTCAACACCTGAATTAGAGATGATCATACACACATTTATCTCCTCTCGCATTGACTACTGCAACTCACTTTTCACATCACTCAGTGCATCTGCTCTTAACCGTCTGCAGGTCATCCAAAATGCTGCCGCCAGATTACTCACCAGGACAAATCGACGGTCTCATATCACCCCCGTACTCCGATCTCTCCACTGGCTTCCTGTAGCATCTAGGATACACTTTAAAATTCTCACCATCACTTACAGAGCACTTCACGGTCAGGCTCCGGCTTATGTAGCTGATCTGCTTCGCCCCTATTCACCCGCCCGCACTCTCAGGTCAAACGCTCTAGGTCTTCTGTCAGTCCCACGCACACGATTTAAGACCCGTGGTGACCGAGCCTTTGAGGCAGTGGCTCCGAGGCTCTGGAATGCTCTGCCTGCAACTCTGCGCCTCGCAGATACTGTGGATACTTTTAAAAGCCAGCTTAAAACCCACCTGTTTAGGCTGGCGTTTGTGTAAAAGTAAACCCATGTCCTAGCCATATTTTAAGACCTGCTCTTAAAATATGTTTTACATTTTTATTATTTTTATTATTTTATTTATTTTTTATTATTTTATTTTATTATTTTTTATTTTTTTATTTTCTCTGTGTATATAATTTATTGACCCTAGGGTCACATTATGTTTTTTATGCTTTTAAATGTCTGCTCTGTTTAAGCACTTTGTGATATATCTGTGAAAAGCGCTATATAAATAAAAATCATTCATTCAAAATCATTCATTACCACCTTGCCACAAGTTGTCGGATGCCCTTATTCTCTCCCAAGAGGCCCAGTAGTGGTTTCTAGTCGGTCACAATTGTGTATGCGTATGATTATGGTGGAATTTCATATCAGGCTGGCAATGATAGCCAGTGTTTTTTATGTCAAGCATAACATGTAACATAACATGTATCCGATTGGTCTGTCAGTGGCGTCTGGAAACTGTTGGGATAAAACTGCTCTGACACTATAAGGTAATGCATCTTTGTGTCATCAAAGTGCACTCACAACTGCTCCCACTGAAGGCACATTTTGGCAGCCTTAAATGCTTTGCTTCCCCATCTCCATGCGGCTCCCTTCCTGAAGAGCTCAAGTAGTGGCCACAGCATGGTGGAGAAATTGGGCAAGAGCCTGTGGTAATAATTGAGCATTGTCAGAAAAGATTTCAACTAGGTCTGGTGGGGCGGTGTTATGGTCTGCTGTTTGTAATTCTTCTCTGTATGGCTCCCCTCTCGAGTCATCACCCAGATTGTACAGCATTTGGGCATAGTCTTCCTTTTCCTCATCATCTTCCTGCTTAGGGGTTGCACCTCTTATGTTTAATTGGCTCTGTCTGGACTGCCTGGTGCTGCTGCATTTCCTGGCCAAGTACCTCCTTCTGTTGATTAGACTGATAGAGTGATGAGTTGAAGAAGCGGATGAATCTGCGAAGACTGGGCTGCGTTGGGGAGGGGTGCATAACAGCAGCATGAACGTACTGAAGGTAGACAATCATATTTAAAAGAGACAGCAACAAGATGATAGGCTAACAATGTCATTGTTGCGTTGTGCTGTTGGATAGAAGAGACCAGCTGATCTAAAGAGCTGATATCTTGATTGACAGCCCCAAAAAATGACAGCAAGGAAATAATGAGGGAGATGTATGAGAAATAAACTACGGGCTTAGGCATGCAAGAGTATAGTCTTCGTGAGCGAAGTTACGCTAGAGCTTAATTTTGTCATGCGCTTCCAATAGAAGTGCATGACAAAATGAAGCTCTAGCGTTGTTATTGCCACACACCAGTCTGTCTTTCAGTGCAGTCCCAAACCCAGTATTCAATAAGTCTCTTCGGTCCCCTACAAATGATGCGATCAGAATACATTACAGTGCAGTATTAATTTGAGCATGCCATAGGATTGTCATTAACGTGATGCCATTCAATTCAGACTTGGAAATGCTACTATACTACATTATTCAAATGAGAAAATGACATTTAACAAGGAATACCCTGCCTGAAAATGACCGAATAATGCAGCTGCATCAGCACCTTGCCATGGCTAACAGGGAATCAACATATTGCAAAAACGTAAGATCTTCATACAAAATGATGATGAATCATGAATTCCCATGTAGGGTGACATAACACTGACAAACTTAAGTAGGATGAAACATGATCAAGAAAATGGTACAATACAACTTGGCCCCAACCTTTGTGTTGTGTTATCTGACCTTAGGATGGAATCAGACTGAAAATGGAATATTTGCTCAGCCATGGACTGTTTTGGTCCACAGAAAAGGGGAAAGTTCATGATAATGTATTTTGTTTTGCATCAATACAAATATTACTTGAGCATTCTTGATACACACACACACACACACACACACACACACACTCAGCAAGTTGTTACCTTTTTTGTTGCTTGGCGTTTCACAGGACACTGTATCCTAAGTTTGATTGGACAAGTGAGCTTTGCATTAATTATAGTAATGAGACAGGAATTCATAAATATTAAGTCTAACTAACAGTAATCAATGACTTCTATACTGATGTGTTTCTGGAGGGTTCAATAGGTATGGTATGAAAATGTATGAAGACCTAGTACAAAAGAAAACTAATATTTCAATTGTGCATTAATACTGAACATCATATTTTGTCAATCAAATGCTTAGAACTGAATATTTCTCAATCTTATTTTTGATAATGTATGTGTGGATAACTGAATGACAGGAACACATTAGCTTGGACATGGATATCAGCATCAACAGGACTAATGTGCTTACTGAGATACATCCCTGCTATAAGATAGATGTATCTTACGTACTAATGAGCAACCCTTCTGCAATATGTGTATTGTTTCATATTTTCCTTGGCTCATTATCTGCTGTAACTGTATGTGGAAACCTGCTTGTAATAATCTCCATCACTTACTTCAAACAGCTACATACTTCTACAAACTACCTCATACTCTCTCTTGCTGTGGCTGACCTACTTATTGGGCTTTTAGTCTTTCCTCTCACCATGGAATTCTCGAGAACGTCATGCTTGTACTTTGAAGATTTATTTTGTAAAGTACGGAGCACCTTTGATGTATTACTGTGCATATCTTCTATTCTAAACTTGTGTTGTATTTCTATTGACCGATATTATGCTGTGTGTCAGCCTCTGACATACAGAGCTAAGATAAATAATCATGCTGTTGTGATCATGATCTTGGTGAGCTGGGGGGTTTCTGCTGTGATTGGAATCGGCTTCATTATTGTAAGACTAAACCAAGAAATATGTGCTGGATCATGTTTAATCGTTTCTTTAATGGCAAACATTTTCGGACTTATTTTCTCATTTTACCTCCCAGCGATTGTAATGCTGTTTATCTACCTAAAGATTTTCCTTGTGGCACAGAGACAGGCACGCAGCATCCAGAACACAACCCGTCAGAGAACAAAGTGTGGGGCCACTGTCAGTAAGATGGAGAGAAAGGCCACCAAAACTCTGGCTATTGTGATGGGGACTTTTTTTCTGTCTTGGCTTCCTCTCTTTCTTTGTTCTACCGTTCTTTCTTTCAGTCATGTTTATGTGCCGCTTCCTTTGATTGAATTACTTAATTGGCTTGCACTGTCAAATTCTATGCTCAACCCATTTATTTATGCTTTGTTTTACAGCTGGTTTAGATCAGCTTTCAGAATGATAATTTCTGGAAAAATAATTCGGGGTGATTTTACAAACTCAAAACTACTCTAATTAATGGTTAGCTGTGCTGAAATACAGTATGTATTGTGTCTATGATGAAAATGTATGGAATATCCACATGCAAAAACATACACAAATATGTATGCACAATACACACACACACACACTATAGACTGTACTGTACCTGAAGTAAAAGTATAAAAACTACGTTGAATAAATCCCTTGAAATCTATATGAATGTTTAAAATACTTATTCAATGAAAATCTGTTGTTCAAATTTTCTTTTGTTATTGTTAAAAATGTGATTAATTACTGGTACAACATGACACACAAGGGTGTGATTTTGAAAACATTAGTAAAGATTGGTTTGCAAAATCCTTTCCAAAGTTCCAAAGAGCTTCTCAGGCAGGTGCCTCTGACAGTAGCCGTGTTGAAATTGAATTGTCCATCCAGCAACTTTGAAGCTACCTTTTGTCACACAAAAAATAATGTTCAGAAAAAAGTAACAGTAGGCATGTTTCCATCAACTGGTTTGGAGTGAATAAACTAGAAGGGATTGAAGTTGTTAGAAGTGAAGGAAAAAGTAGAGGGTGCCAACTATAGCAGGGGTCTTCAACATTTTTCAGGCCAAGGACCCCCAAACTGACAGAGAGATGGAGCAGGGACCCTCAACTCTATATATTGTATACAATTGTGTTTTATATTAAACCGGGCCTAGTGCGATATATAAACATACCTTGTTGTTGTGCATTCAATACTAAGCTATTCAAATAATACACAGGTTCATATATTCATGTTTTTATTTTTAACATGTGCAAGGTACAGTGAGTAGGGTGGCCGTGCCACTGCCATTTATAAACATACCTTGTCAACTGATACCAATGCCAATATCAACATTGTCTGTCATGCATACAAGCTATTCAAATTGACGTTTTTTAAACATAAATGTGGAAATGAAAATGAGTGATGGCCCATTAGTGCCACTGCCATGCATAAACATACCTGTTATCTTGCATACAACACTGAACTATTAAAATAATGGACAGATTCATGTTTGGAAAAAAAATAAAAATTGTAATCAACCAAAAGTTTTGTGGACCCCCTGCAGTACCTCCGCGGACCCCCTGTTGAAGACCTCCGAACGAGAGCCATGTTGGTTTTTTGAAAAGCTGACTTTTCAGAATGAAACTGATCACCTTTTTTGTCTGGTAAAAGTAAATCTGTGTGGCAGTGTTGAAAAGCCTGTAATCTGTCTGAGAACTATTGATTAACGAGAATGTAGGAGCATGGAACCAGAATCTACTGCTTACATGCACCCCTGCTATGAAATACATGTTTCTTTCATGATAACAGGGGCCCCTTCCACACCATGTGCTTCGTCGTATATTTTTCTTGGCTCCTTGTCTGTTGTCCCAGTATGTGGAAAACTTCATGTAATGATCTCCATTATTTCCTTTTAACAGCTGAAAATTCATACAAACTATTTTAAAACAAGTCCCTTGTAATTCATTCCATTTTGAATGAATTTGTATGTAACAAAAACATTGACATATATGATGTATTGAGAACGTTTTGGATTAAGGAATGAACACCACATCTGAAAGTGGCCCAAGAATGCAGCTACATTAAAACCTTCAGAGAGAGAGAAGACAGTCAACTGATTGCAAAAACTTTAGATCCATCCATCCATCATCTTCCGCCTATGGGTCGTGGGTGCAGCAGGTTTAATATATGACGTCCCTCTCCACAGCAAGGCTTTCGAACTCTTACTGGGGAACCCCAAGGCGTTCCGAGGGCCAGATGAGACATATAGATTCCCTCCAGGGTGTTCTGGGTCTACCCCAGGGCTTTTTATCAATTGGTTGTGCCCAGACAACCTCAAAAGAGAGGCATCCAGAAGGCTTCCTGATCAGATGCCCGAACCACCTCAGCTGGCCCCTTTTGACGTGCAGGAACAGTAGCTCTAAGGTCCCTTTTCTATCTCAAATGCTGAGCAAAGCCACCTTGCAAAGGAAGCTCATTTTGGCCACTTGTATCCGCAATCTGTTACTTTTGGTCACAACCCAAAGCTCATGACCATAGGTGAGGGTCGGAACGTAAATTAACTGGTAAATCTAGAGCTCTAATTAATGGTTAGCTATGCTGAAATACGGTATGTATTGTGTAGAAGTGTCGATGATGAAAATGTATGCAACATCCACATGAAAAAACATACACAAATATGTATACACAGTCTATACACACACTATACTATAGACTGTACCTAAGATAAAAGTATAAAAACTACTTTATATATAAAATGTGTCGGCCGAAAAGTGGATGTGTGTAGGAGGGAGGTTTTTGTAATTTTGGGTTCTGAGGACGCCCAGGGAGCTTGGTTCACAATGTTCATTAGTATCTAGTTGGAGGATGATGATCTATGGGTTTTTTTTTTTTTTTTGTGTCCGGGATTGGTTGTTTGTGTGGTTGGCAGGGATGTTGTGAGCTGTTCTGTTTGTGAGTGGCATGTCGCATGTAACCTGTGTCAACTGAAATTAAAAGGATTGAAAGAAAGAAAAATTACTTTGAATGAATCCTTTATAACGTTTTATAATAATTATTCAGCTCTTTAATGATAATAAAAGAGGATGTGAACAACAGAATTCCATTGATTAATTACTGGTACAACATGACATACACAACGTTGTGATGTTGAAGACTTTAGTAAAGTTTGGTTTGCAAATTCCTTTCCAAAGACCTCGTCAGGCAGGTGTTTCCAAAGCCTGCCTCCGAGAGTAGCCTTGTTGCCATTAGATTTTCTGGCAACTTTGAAGCTAAATTTTGTCACAAAAAAAGTAACGTTTAGAAAAAAGTACAGGAAGGCACGATTCCATCAACTGGTTTGGAGCGAATAAACTAGACTACATTGAAGTTTTGTTAGAAGTTGACGCTATAGGCTTCGTATGGCTGTAATCCGCCAGTAAACAGAGTAGAAAAAGTAGAGGATGCAAACTGGAGCCATGTTGGTTTTAAAACCGGACTTAAAAGCTGACTTTTCAGAATGAAACTGATCACCTCTTGGTCAGGTAAAATAAATCTGTGTAGCAGTTTTGAAAAGCCTGTAACCTGTCTTAAGAACTATTGGTTAACGAGAATCTCATTTCAATGACTTGTAAGAGCATGAAACCAGAATCTACTGCTTACATGCACCCCTGCTATGAAATACATGTTTCTTTCATAATAACAAGGGCCCCTTCCACACCATGTGCTTTATTATATATTTTTCTTGGCTCCTTGTCTGTTGCCACAGTATGTGGAAACAGTCTTGTAATGATCTCCATTTACTTTCAACAGTTGAAGATTTTTTACAAACTATTTTAAAACAAGTCCCTTGTAATTAATTCCATTTTGAATGAATTTGTATGTTGCAAAAACATTGACATATATGATGCATTCAGAATCAGAACAGTTTATTGCCATGGTATGTTGAACAAACAAGGAATTTGACATGACGAGAGGTGCATAACATTTGACAATCAACACAGTGAAAATTTTACAGAAAGATATAAAATAAAGTAAAATGCAAAATAAAGTGCACAAACTTTTCACAGTGTAGCGTAAAAGTGTCGAGTGTAATTAAATAAGAACTTAGAAGGGATGTGCGGGGGAGTGACCGGTAGGAAATTGTCCAGGGGATGACAGAGTCAGTGGGGGTCCTGGGCTCTGTTAATGAGCCCGACTGCGAACAGGAAGAAACTGTTCATGTGGTGTGAGGTCTTGGTCCTGATAGACCTCAGCCTCCTGCCAGATGGAAGGGGCATGAACAGTTTTTGTCCAGGGTGAGAGGGGTCGGCTACAATCTTTCTTGGGTCCTTGAAGTCTTGGAGGGATGGCAGATTGCAGCCAATCACCCTCTCGGGAGAGCGAATGATGCGCTGCAGCCTGTCCTTGGCAGTGGCTGCAGAGTACCAGACCATGATGGAGGAGCAGAGGATGGACTCAAAGATGGCTGTGTAGAAGTGCACCATCATTGTCTTTGGCAGGTTGAATTTCTTCAGCTGCCTCAGGAAGTACATCCTCTGCTGAGCCTTCTTGGTGATGGAGCTGACAGGACAAGGCGCTCAAAATACTTCATAACCCGCCCTGACCTCTGTGGTCAGGGCGACGGGCCTGTAGTCATTAAGTCCTGTGATCCTTGGTTTTTTGGGGACGGGGATGATGGTGGAGGCCTTGAAGCAGGCTGGTACGTGACATGTCCTACAATGAGGTGTTGAAGATGTCTGTAAACACCGGAGACAGCTGATCAGCACAATGCTTCAGGGTAGAGAGGGAGACAGATAACGTTTTGGATTAAGTCCCTTATGAAGATGATGTCTAGTTTTAACTCACACAGTCCACACCCTCAATTGGACTCTACCGGGGAAATTGGACTCTACCGGGGCAGAGGCAAGGCGAGATAGTCCAAAACAGGCAGGGTCGTAACGGGGAATCAGTCCAAGGGTGTACGTGGGAAAGTCTTGCATGGAAGTGGAGAACAATCTGGCAGTGAGTGTGTGTGAGGGAGGGGTTTAAATAGTGGAGGAGACAGAGTGACCAGGTGAGAGTAATGAGCTGATGAGGTGAGTGTCACTGAAAGGTGCACTGAATGAACTGATTAGGTGAGTGAGAGGTGGAAAAAACTGGATAGTAATGGCAGAGCTGTGACAGAACTCCCCCACCACCCAGCGCAGTAAGTGATGAACTGAGTAGACCGGACCTCCTTCAATGAGGCGAGGAGGTGGAGCAGCCGGCACCAAGGGACTCTCCAGGACCGGTTTGACCTTGGATATATGGAATGTGGGGTGGATGCGCATGGATTTGGGGAGCTTGAGCCTTACTGCCGCTGGGTTGATGATCCTCTCAATTTCGAACGGCCCGATGAACCTTGGGTCCAGCTTCTTAGACTCAACCCGCAAAGGTAGGTCCCGGGTTGACAACCACACCCTCTGACCCACCTGGTAGATAGGGGCTGGAGTGCGGTGTCGATTAGCTGCTGTAGCGTAGAGGTCCGCAGACCGGAGCAGGGTTGCTCGGGCCCTAGCCCAGGTCTGGCGGCAGCGGCGGATGAATGTCTGGACAGATGGGCAGGAAACCTCCTTTTCTAATGCAGGGAACAGAGGTGGCTGGAACCCATAATTGACAAGCCTGTGATGGAGCTGGTCAGGGTATTATGGGCATACTCCACCCACATCAACTGGCGGGACCAGGAGGCAGGATTCCAGGAGACCATGCAGCGGAGGGCTGTTTCCATCTCCTGATTCTTCCTCTCTGTCTGACCGTTGGATTGAGGGTGAAACCCTGAGGACAGACTGACAGTGGCCCCCAGCAGAGCGCAGAATTCCCTCCAGAAGATGGAGGTGAACTGAGGACCTCGGTCAGAGACGTCGACTGGAATCCCATGCAGGCGGAAGATATGCAGGGAGATGAGTTCTGCTGTCTCCTTAGCAGATGGAAGTTTGGGTAGAGGAATAAAATGGGCCAGTTTGCTGAATCTGTCGACCACTGTCAGAATGGCGGTGTGGCCCTCAGATGGTGGTAGTCCGGTGACAAATTCCAGGGAGAGAGGAGGGCACACGCTGGGACCGGCTTGACCCCAAGTCGCGGCCCTCACCGATTCCTCAATCTCCCAGGTGACGATGGCTACTCGGCAGGAGGCAGGGAGGATGGACGAGGAGCCAGAGGTAGGTTCCTCCTCCCCCTGGAACTGACGGGAGAGGGACATTGCGGTGACATTGCGGCGATAGGAGAGCGTGAAGTGGAACCGGGTGAAAAATAATGATCACCTGGCCTGTCGGGAATTGAGTCTCTTGGCTGTACAGATGTACTCAAGGTTTTTATGGTCGGTCCAAACCATAAATGGGAGCTTGGTCCCTTCCAACCAATGGCGCAACTCTTCCAGGGCCAGCTTCATTGCAAATAGTTCTCGGTTACCAATGTCGTAGTTTCTCTCGGCGGGGAAAAGCCGTCGCGAGAAAAAGGCGCAGGGATGGAGCTTTTGGTAGGTGGCCGAGCGCTGTGACAGGACACCCCCAACCCCTATGTCGGAGGCATCCACCTCCACCACAAATTGTCTGTCCGGATTCGGGACTCGGAGGATGGGTGCGGAGGTGAACCTGGACTTCAGATTCTGGAAGGCCTCTTCAGCTGCAGAAGTCCACAGGATAGGAATCTTGGAGGAGGTGAGGGCAGTGAGTGGGGAAGCGACCGTGCTGTAATTCCTGATGAACCTCCGATAGAAATTGGCGAACCCCAGGAAGCATTGAAGTTGCTTGCAGGAGTTTGGGACATCTTATTGTCTACAGTCTTCATCTTATTGTACATTTTTGCAGGAGCTAGGTTCTTGTCATTGCATTTCTATAAGTGCAGGATATATTATATTAGCCTTTTAGTAAACATTAAATTGTTAATTGTAAATATCTTTGAAATTGTTATAACAGGCTCAAGGACACAGACAGTATAATATACCTCATATCACATGCAAACAGAATGTAGCATGTCTCATCTAATTAGACTGGTGACATTTGAATAAATTATGGTAATTAGGTGGGGATTGATTATTTTAACATCTAGTCAAAAGGTTTTGCACAGTAGCACAGAGAATGCCACACACCCAGGACACACACCCACGCTGATGTGTCATCTATTTTGAGTGGTTTGGTATGAACCTTAACACACGACAATTATTTTGTTATTTTAAATGTATGTCTTTGTTTCTCAAGAAGATTGATGTTGTGGTTACACATGCACAAGTAAATATTCAAATATTTGAGAATTTTCCTCAGTTGGTTAATATTGGAAATTTGAATTTCAGGAATCTATGTAGAAGCATGGAACCAGAAGCGACTGACAACGGGAGTTACACTGTTAATGACATACATCCCTGATACGAATCACATAATACAACTTACTTATTCACAAGCAACCCTTCCATAATATGTGTTTTATTATATGTTTTCCTCGGCGCATTGTTTGTTGTCACAATATGTGGAAACCTTTTCGTAATAATCTCCGTCTCTTACTTCAAACAGCTCCACATCCCTACAAACTACCTCATTCTGTCTCTGGCTGTGGCCGATCTGCTTGTAGGAGTTCTAGTCTTTCCTTTCAGCATGACATTCACTGTAACCTCATGTTGGTACCACGAGGGTTTGTTTTGTAAAGTACGAGGAAGCTTTGATGTTACACTGAGCACAGCTTCTATTTTGCACTTATGCTGTATTTCTATTGACAGATACTACGCAGTGTGTCAGCCTCTTGCTTATAAAAGTAAAGTAAATTATCGTTTCATTAGGATTATGATCCTGGTGAGCTGGGCAGTTGCTGTTGTAATTGGCATCGGCATTATATTTGCAGGTTTTAATCAAGGAAAATGTGAAGAAAGTTGCTTAATAGATGCTGTAATATCGACCACTCTGGCATATATTTTTTCATTTTATATCCCGGTCAGTATAATGCTTAGTATCTACCTGAAAATGTTCCTTGTTGCAAAGAGACAGGCAATCAGCATTCAGAACACAACCAGTCTGAGCACAAAGTCTGGAGCAACCGTCAGTAAGATGGAGAGAAAGGCCACCAAAACTCTGGCTATTGTTTTGGGAGTTTTTATCTTATGTTGGACTCCGTACTTTCTTTGTATCATCTTTCAGCCTTTAACGTACAATGTTACACCAATCGCTGTGATTGAAGCACTGAACTGGCTTACACTGTCAAATTCAATGCTTCATCCATTTATTTACGCTTTCTTTTACAGCTGGTTCAGAACAGCTTTCAGATTGATCATTTCTGGAAAACTATTTCAAGGTGACTTTGCAAACTCTAAACTCTTTTGACTCGTCTTTTGTTCAAAAACATCTTAGTAATGGTTAAAAAATATTTAAAAAAAAAATTTTTTTTACAAACAATACAACCTTCACTGAGGAAAATGTTCTGTATCAACACAGGTATTTTGTATTTAAATTAATAATTTAATACAAGTAAAATAAGTAAATAACACAATGACATGCAGATTACAGATTTTATTGGAATTTGATTGTAAAGCAGTTTACAAAAGCAATTTCTTTCACCAGCCTAAAGTACTTCGGCAGATAATTTAATTCCATGGCTCTGTCTTTTCATCTATCATCTTCTAACTAAACATGTTTTTATGATTATATCTGTCGAATAGTTTTGCTGTAGAATAGTTTTGCTAAAGCCAATATGCTTGACTTTGTACAGGCCAACAGAAAAATGCTTCCACACAGGTGCCAGGCCATTGTTCCATGTTGCGGCCCATTACTCTAAAACATCAGAAGTTTGGCTTACACTGACATTCTTACCGTATATCTAACCAACCCAACCAACGAAGGCAACGAGTAATAAGAGGCAGAGTGGTGGGGTTGCCTTTGCCAGTTAGAAAAGAAATCAGTTAGTTCCAATGATGTCATTCTGGCTAATAATTAGCCATTTGCTTCGATTTGTTGCACGGAAAACCTTCGAATGGATGTTTGCTTTCGGGAAAACGGGCTGTCGGACAAATGGGCTTTCGGTCTGATGCCACGTTTTTTGGACTAATGTTGTTTCATAGCAATGGGCCGTCTGAACAATGTGCAGTCCCCTCTTATATGTTATGTGGAGTTATATATTTTCCTTGACTCATTAACTGTTGACACAATATGTAGAAACCGTCCTGTGATAATCATTTACTTCAAACAGCTTTACGCTCCCACAAACTCCGTGGTGACCTGCTTGTGGCATCTTTGATCAGCACATCTTCCATTCTGAACTTGTGCTGTATTTTTATTGACAGATATTATGGAGTGTAACATCGTCTGATGATTTGCACTGACTATTGATGTTATTAGGAAGAAAATAAAGATTAACATCTTGGATCTACTCTGTCTTGCTTATTAAAGTATACATGGTGCAAGGGAACTGTCACTGTTTGGTGCTCTGTGTAGTTAACTGGATGTACACAGTCTGCACCACACAGGTGTCTAAAGTCACTTAAACAGTACACTCTGTTCTGTCAAATTGTGACGTTATTACTGTAAATATGTTATATAATTACGAAAGATGGAATAAAACGAAAAATAAAACAAGCATTATCAAAAAAGACAAGAGACTATGAAATTAACTTTGAATAAAAATAACTCCCATATGCCAGTGTACAACAAAATGTCATGTATTTCTATTACCATACTGTGAAGGACCGGGGTATGCATAAAGCTGTAATAAGTATTGTATAAATGTATACATAATTTTCACATACACACTGAAAAAAAAAAAAAGTAACATTTACTTGAAAAAAGCTAGGTAACAATTTTTACTCAGGAATTCTCAAGTTAAGTTTACTTACTAGTAAGAATTGGTTTTTATCCAAAATATGCAAGTAACTTTTACTTGCAAATTTCTCCCTTAGACATAAAATGTACTTTGCCTTTTATAGTAATCTTTACTCAGGCTACCTTTGGATCTAATTACAAAACCCCAGTAGAAATCAATTAGGTGTTTCATGTATATTTAACTAGATTTTCTATATTTAACTAGAAGTTTAAAACTGATGACAGAAATATAAGTTACTGTAAAAATATGTCAGAATATGATAGTGACAAAATAATGTTAAGTGTATTAGACTCGCTCTAAAGTCTCTAATTCCACCACGTATGGGATATATTTTAGCACATGACCAGAGTGTGCTTGTTACTGCTCAGCTATGATTCCCTGTCTTGTCACATTTTCCTCATTTGACCTCGGCTGGACTTGAGGATGTCCGAGAGAAAGCGCGCTGTGTGTGTGACTCAGCACAGCAAAGCACCTGTGTGGCAGAAGTGGGCTTCACAAAACCGAAGTAATTCCCCCTCCCCCTCGTCGACGGACCGTGTCGAGCACCGTGTCCCCAGGCCAACAACTTTTCAAGGCAGAACCCTGTAAAGTCGCGACCAAAACCAGCAAAAACATGTGCACAATATGTAGCGCCGTGGGCCATGTCTGTAATGCTGCCCCAAGTTAGCTAGCATGATAGCCTAACGCTAGCACGCTAAACTGACCAGTTCGCCAGTCTTCAGTGTTCACAACTCAAACACAGACTTGACCGAAGGCTCAACAGCAACGTAGAGCATTAATTAAACATATAACCTACCCCAATGGCTCCCGTCCATGAAGTTCCTCTCCTCAGGTGAAACGCTGCCGTCCTTGTTCAGGTTCTGCTGTTCCGTTGTTTCGCTGAAGAAAAAAGCGCTAACTCTCCTCTGACGTCACTCCCTGAGTACGCGCTATAGGTTGCCAGGTTTCACTTGTATTACCCAAGTACAATTTACTTTGTTGTGTCAGGTAGTGCATTCAATACAGTAGTTTAGTAGATATTACTGAGTGTGAATGATTACAATGTACTTGTAAAAATGAGGATACATAATTACAAACAAACACCAAGTAACACATTAAATAAAAGGTGATATTTTAAAGTAAAAGCACTGGAATGATAATTTCTTGTAAAATTTACAAAAATAATCGAGGTAATAATTACAGGGCTAAAAAGTCATTTTTTTCAGTGCAGGCATGATTTGTTCTTAACATGAATACACCAAATGCTTACAGTCAACTGGAGATAAGAACACAGTAAACATAAAAAAGTTAGCAATCCGTCAGAAGACGCTTATTCTTTCAATCACAATGTCTTATTGAAAGGATGCTGCCCACACTGTAAATGTCATCCTTCCCCCCTTCCTGCTGGCTCCAGGTTTGGGTTGAGAGTTGACGTACCCATGTCGACTGTTGGTTACAAGTTAAGTTTGAACAAATTCGAACTAACGTGTAGCTTGCTCAAATCAATTTGAATACAATCCATACAGCTGTCACACCGGAATCTCTTTTGATCCATTGATAATATATTTCATGATATCACAAAGACTAGTGCAAGCAACTTGCTAGTATTTGCTGACTTTAAGAATTGGGGTTGAAACCTGTAATTTGAAGTTGCACTGAGAAAAAAGCAGCTCCACACAAAACGATGTTAAAACATACGATCATACAAAAGGTGCATTGAGCTGTTGTAGTGTTTTATTTGATCCCTGATCAGTGCAACGGCTCTCTGGCAAGGCTGGAGCATTGATCTGTGTGGGAGAGGGAGCGGCATGAGCAAGAGTATGGGAAGACAATTAAACCTTTGTCTCGCTTGTAATGTAATTTATCGATGTCCTTGTATTAGTTGATGGATAGTTTTTTGCTATCAAGCTGGTTAGCCTATCATCAACCGATTGCAATGTGGGTGGTGTGCAGAGTGTGTTGAAATCAGCAATGTTTCCTTTTAAGTTTAGTTGTAACTAAAACCTGACTCTTGCAGAATAGTGATGCCAGTTATTTTTGCTGTTACCATGTCATGGTCATTGTTGTTCTTACTCAGCTGCTCTTTTTTTGTTCCCAGCTTGTAGCCTTGTTGGAAACGTTTCACATAACAACATTACTTAATTGCCTAGTGACAATTAGATAGTTTGTTCATACAGCGTACCTTGGGGAAAAGCCGAGCTCTGCACCACCAGAGCAGTTCAGGGACCAAAAACTCAACATTCATACCCCTAATGGGAGAGATGTCAGTTTGCATAATATCATTGCATATGACTTTAAACTAACTGAATATACTATATGTTGGATTTTATGACTAAATACAGTTAAATGCAGCCATGTTCTCCTGAGGGAGAATCTGTTTGATTTGATTTTTTACACGAATGAATGGCTGAGAGGTATGTATTTACGAGTACATTGTTTGCATCTTGCAATAAATATTTATTAACCCAGGTCGCTAACACTACCTTACACTATGATAACGTGAGTAATATCCAGGACCGGCTTATAATAGTAATGTAGGATAATAGGATGTGCTAGTCTGAAGTTTTTCATTGATTTCATAGATTTAGCCGTCGCCATCTTGGCTTTTTGCATCCAGTGAAAGGAAACTACCATATTTTAAGAGATATGTGCAGAGGAGTGACGTAGAGCCGCCGTTTACAGCTCTGGTAGCAGCAGCGACCTGTCAATCACAGTAAGCCCACCCTAAAGCATACTCTGCTTTATGGTCTATTTGACTCTCAATGGGATCATAATTTAATAAATAAACATCATGCTGTAATGAAGAATACTTGAAACTAGAGATTGAGACTATAAACTCATGTTTACAATGTTTACTGAGGCAATAACTCAAGTGAGAGGTTTCATTTTCGGACTTCATTGGTCTTTGTTTTGCAACCAGAGGAGTCGCCCCTCGCTGGTCAGTGGAGAGACAGTTGACACAAAAAAACGCTCCTCTGGTCCATAACCCTCCCAGTCAACCAGGTATAGGGGTCTGGACTACGGGCTTGAGGAGGGAGACATGAAATCCTGGGTGAATCCTCATGGAGCGAGGTAACTGTAGTTTGACCGTGACCGGGTTGATGATGGAAATGATGGAGAAGGGACCGATATATCTGGGGGAGAGCTTCTTAGACTCGGTGCGTAGGATGATATCCTTGGTCGAGAGCCAAACCAGTTGTCCGGTATGGTAGACAGGAGCTGGAACACGACATTGATCCACCACTCTCTTATTCTGTTCTGCCGTGCGAAGCAGAGCGGCCCGAGTCTCTCTCCACACCCGTCTACAACGACGGGCATTGCTCTGGACTGATGGAACTGCAACTTCGACCTCCTGGCTAAGGAACAGGGGAGGCTGATAGCCCAAGGAGACATCAAATGGGGATAGTCTGGTGGCTGTAGACGTGTGGGAATTGTGGGTGTACTCCACCCACGGGAGGTGACAGCTCCATGAGGAGGGATTGGTAGCGGTCACACACCTGAGGATGGCCTCAAGCTCTTGGTTCAGCCTCTCCGTTTGGCCATTAGTTTGTGGGTGGAATCCCGAGGAGAGGCTGGCCGTGGCGCCGAGGGTGTGCCATAACTGGGGCGACCGTGGCTTACTGGGTAGAGAGGGTTGTCCGCCAACCGAAAGGTCACCGGTTCGATCCTCGGCTTCACCGTGTCCTGTGTCGAAGTGTCCCTGAGCAAGACACTGTACCCCTAACTGCTCCCTGGGTGCCTGTCATTGGCAGCCCACTGCTCCCTATATATACAGGGATGGGTCAAATGCAGAGAATAATTTCCCCACTGTGGGACTAATAAAGGAATGTTTCTTTCTTCTAACTGGGATGAGAATTGTGGGCCACGGTCCGAAACGATGTCCGCAGGGATGCCATGAAGCCTAACGACATGTTGGATTAGTAAGTCGGCGGTCTCACAGGCTGATGGAAGCTTGGGCAGTTGCAGAACCTCGCGGACATGGTGAGTGTGTTCCTGGGGGTTCGGGGAGTAGATAAGGATGTCGTCTAGGTAAACAAACACGAAGCAGTTGAGGAAGTCACGGCGAACGTCATTAACCAGGCCTTGAAAAATGGCAGGGGCATTGGTTAATCAAAACGGCATCACCAGGTATTCAAAGTGTCCCAAAGGTGTGTTAAAGGCCGTCTTCCATTTGTCCCCCTCGCGAATCCGGACAAGATGATAAGTGTTGCGGAGGTCCAGTTTAGTGAAGATCTTGGCTCTGGCTAAGGATTCGAAAACAGAGGTGAGAAGCATTAGCGGGTACTTATTTTTGATAGTAATCTGATTCAAACCTCTGTAATCAATGCAGGGACGGAGGCTCTTATCCTGCTTGCAGACAAAGAAAAATCCCGCTCCCAGAGGTGAAGATGACAGACGTATGATTCCTGCAGCGAGTGAGTCCGTTATATATCTCTCCATTGATTCGCGTTCTGGCCGGGAGAGATTATATAGCCGGCTAGTGCGAAGTGGGGCGCCCGGAAGCAGGTTCGATAACACAGTCGTAGGGGCGATGAGGAAGTGAAAGGGCCCGCTCCTTACTGAATGCCTCTCCTAGATCCATATACTCCCGGGGCACAGAGGAGAGGCTAGGACTGGTGTCAGGTCTGTTGGGGGGAAGTGTTTGACGTGGGACTGCAGATCTGAGGCAGCGGGAGTGACAGGCGGAACTCCATTCTACCCCCAGCCCAATCGATTTGTGGATTATGATCCCTAACCCAGGGATATCCCAGGACTAGATGTGCTTGAGGGGAAGGAAACGCGCAGAACCGGATCTTCTGACTGTGATTTCCGGACACTTGCACGGAAATTGGCTGAGTCTGGTGAGTGAACTGCCATCCAATGCGCTCACCAGCAGACCGCGCTCTAATGCTTCCACTGGGATCCCTTGTCTCTCAATAAAAGCAGAGTCCAAAAAGTTCTGTTCAGCCCCCGAATCAATGGGTGCAGACAGGTGCACAGGACCAGATTGTAAACACAGGATGGCAGGAAACAGTGATCGAGACTTGGGATGGAGAAATCTCCTTGAATCGCTCCCCACCGTATAGGCTAATCTCGCACTGTCCGAAGCATATGTGCGGGGTTGCTGATTAAAAACAAATCCACACTGGAGCATGAAACCTCTACATTCCCCTGAAGCTCCATCATAGGGTACAGGAGAGGAAACAAAAGACTCGCGAGTGCTGGATGAGTCCTCAGGAACCTGTTCCGGGGTGGGGGAGCGGCGCAGCGCGAGGTCCTGCATCAGGCTTCTATCTCCGCCACCTGGGTCCCGATAGCACACTGAGAGACTAGTGGGTCCTGCAGCACGTGGTTGGAAATCGCCCTCTGCAGATGATCCGCAGGTGGAGATGCTGCTGCGATGGCTGGGTCCATATTTGGTCAGTCCGTTCTGATATGTGATAGTGTAGGAAGCAGACCCAAACGCACACTCACACAGCAGGTTGAATCCAGCCAGGGATTTTATTGCTCATATTCAGAATTATTACAGGTTAACACGCTAAACAGAGGCACAGTGTCCAGTGGGCCAAAGTCTCTCCTTCTCTCCGGAGTCGGGAGGGAAACTCTACCGAACTCTCACCGGGAATAGGTCCGGACAGGATCAGTTGAGGCCGTGGACATGGCAGGCAACTGGCGGCAGAAGACCTCCAACGAGCAGGACAGCGCGACTGTGGAAACCCGAGGACCTACACAGGATTGCCTCTTCGCACAGGTGATTCCCGAGGATCTACACTGAGCGGCAGGAGTGCTGAAGACAGCCAGAGAGTCTTCAATCAGACTTACGCGACTAGGAACCGGACTGGTAAACGGATGGATTGATGACGCGCCGGAGGAAAACCGGGGTATTTAAACCAGCTGAAGATGATCACCGGAATGCACCACAGCTGAGCCTACAGAGAGGGGCATGGTAGTGGGCAGAACTCGGGGATGGAAACTGCAGGCTGATATAAAAAACAAAACACAAGCACATGGCACTCGATAACAAACTAGACAGGGGAAAAACAGAGGAGCACACACTAGGAGCAGTCAGAAATCCTAACAGAAGGTAAGGGATTTCTTTGTTTTGTTTTTCTGCGTGGCGTTTGCTGTTTAGTGCGAAAGGCGTGGCAGGCCGAGCTATAGTGGCCGTGGGTATTTGTAGGGTGTGGCCGGAAGTGGCCCCGAGGAGGTGTGGCCCTGCTCCAGAAATTCAGCTAAGGTCTTATCTCCAATTAATTGTTGCCTGTGTCATATGTCCTGTAAGTGGAAACTGTTGATGTGTTACTATAACTATGTACGTAAATTGCTACAAATTTTATTGAGGCTGCGGCTCAGTGGTAGAGCAGGGTCGTCCTTCAATCAGAGGATCGTCGGTTTGATCCCCGGCTCTGCTAGTCTATGTGGATGTGTCCTTGAGCAAGACACCTAACCCCCCAAATTGCTCCTGCAGGCTGTTCCTGCGATATATGAATGTGAGTTAGTACTGATGGGCAGGTAGCACCTTGCATGTTAGCCCCTGCCATCAGTGTATGAATGGGTGTGAATGGGTGAGTGATGACATGTAGTGTTAAAGCGATTTGAGCGGTCGAAAGATTATAAAAGCGCTATACACGTACAGTCCATTTACCGGGCAGCTTGTTTCTTTTTTTTGTTTTATTTAAATTCTGGTTACGTTTTTGCACTTTGTTTCATTTAACTTTTTATTAATAAATGCCACTTTTATGCACTACTCCTGCTTATCAACCTGGCTCCTCAACATCACTTTTTAAAGTTTACCTGTGCCAAACTAGCTCCTCTGCCCGTGATATGGGGTGGCGGCTCTACAAACAGGCAAGACAAATGTTGGAGCTATTTATTTGATATTGTATTTTGTTATTTCATTTATAAGTAGTATTGTTTAATTATTGTAGATGTTTCATCCATTAAGATTATTTTTCTCTTTAATAGTAATTTGTTTAGTTATATAATTTGTTGGGTAATTACTGTGGGCACCTGTTGCCATTTAAACGAGTAGAAAGATAGGACCAGCATGCGCCGGGGTGGGCGTATAGTTTTTACCAGCTGCAGAGCAGCATTGCACTGCACAGGACAGGAGAGACAGCATGACAGGAGTTTTGTTTGTTAGCTTGTTTTATTTGCTTTATTTAATAAATACACAAAAATGGAATCCTGCTTGGACATTTCACTCTCTTCTGGCTGCGTAAGAATACCGACCACGGTGCATCAGTGGCGTTTGATTATTATTTGTTTAAGTTTGATTTAGCCGACAAATGGCCACTACAGTGAGAGAGAAGCAAACAAGTTGGACGTGATCCCAGTGTCCAACAACACTTTGTCCCCGCATCGATGCTTTGTCCGAAGACATCCTGGCTACATTAATCGGTCGCATGAAGAAGAGTGAGTTTTACTCTCTGCAAGTAGACGAGCCTACAGATGTGGCCAATCTGGCCAATCTTCTGGTGTACGTCCGTTACCTTTTCGAAGGCACGGTGCAGGAAGATTTTTTGTCTTTTTTATCTTGTAAACAAACACCAAGCGCGAGCAAACTGTTCTGTCATTGGTTTGATTTTTATGCGGCTATCAATATGCTCTGTTGCTTTTTTTTTTTTAAGGTGTGGGGGATTGGGGGTGCGTGAACCCGGTCGGGATGTAGAAGGGGGTGCGTGGCCTAAAAAGTTTGGGAACCGCTGCCCTAGACCATAGGGAGGGCTAACTCAGATTTCTCGTATGTTTCTTGGTCCTCATTTAATTGGATTGAGTTTATTATGTCATTATTCAGATCATTAGGAGGCCAAACAATTGTTTTGCTCAATTAGTTTTGTTATTGCTGGAAAACAATAAGGCCCCAGGTTGAAGCGGTGAGATGATGCTGCCAAGAAGAGAGAGAGATAATGTGTGTGTGTGTGTGTGTGTGTGTGTGTGTGTGTGTGTGTGTGTGTGTGTATGGCCCAGGGACCAGCAACCACGACGTACATTCACACCTCTAATTGAAGGCTGTTGCATCACATCATCTAACTGGAGGCACTATTATCATAACAAACAAGTGAGCATTTGGATCAACATACATTCAACTTTTTACAGGTTAATACAAATGAAATAAACAATAATACAATAAAAATAAGTTTTTATGAAACATCGTCAGGTTTACGGTTCATGTCATTTACCAAATGAAAAAGACAGTGACATTACAGAACAGCAGTGTACAAACACACTACATTGAAAATAAAACATTCCCCACACCAGACCACAGAGCCTTGCTGTTATTGTCCGGAAACAATCAGGTCCTAAGTAATTTGTATATATTAGTGCTGGGCAATGATTACAATTTGTAATCGCAATTAATCGCATTGTTATGCGCACAGTTCAATAATGAATTCAAAAGTATTGTATTGCGCACTTTTATTTTAAAAGTACTGCTGTATGAACAAAAGCCGGTGTTCACAACTTATTCTTCATGTGTGTAATAGATGCAATTTGAAATATACTTCTTGAAAACTGCAAACCTATCTACGTCATGTTTTTTATGTTTGTTAAATTCTCAGTAGCGATAACTAAATGAGGCTTATTACACATATTACAATATTACAGAAAAAAAAACTTTAAAAACACGAAACTGATTATATAAATGAATCGTTTCTTTTTTGCTTTTTTTGGTATTTTGGTCAGACACATATCGTAACATGTGTGGTATTTGTTATGTACGTTGGTACATAGAGGGTGATAAGAAGCTGTACATGGAGGGACTTAGGACCCAGGGGAATGTAGGTGACGCATGGAACCTGTCGTCTGTACCGTGGCAGTAACGTGCATGAGGAAGTTATGCTAATAAAGAGTTCTAGCAGTTTGTTCTCACGTGCTTATATGTTCATTTAAAAACACGACAATATGTATATTGATATCATCACGTTTGATCCTGTGACGAGACGATCAGGCGTGTGTGAGACAGGAGGGACCGACGGTTCCAGATCTGGCGTGTCACCCGGTGGGGGGGAAGAGCGGCAGCAGAAGGAAGAGACGCCACACAAACACAGCTGTTCACCGCTCGCTGCCCGGTTCTTGTGTTAAAAATGTCCGCTTAATAATTTAAAAAAAACTGCGTTAACTTGCCCAGCACTAGAATATATACATTCTCATAAAATGGTTAGCATATGAGCCTTCTGTTATCTTGCACTTAATACTTAAAACGTAATACTTACAACTTTAATAGATCTGGGTTAATTTCATTGCATCTCCCTGGGGTAATATGTAGTCTATCCCTCCATCAGTTAACCAAAACTGGGGGAGGGTGACATTGGGACGAAGGCAGGGTTCACTGTGGACAGGTCGCCAGACTATCGCAGGGCAATATGTAGCCAATGATTTATCTTAAAGTTCCTTCGTTCTATTAGTGGTTAAACAGCCAGACAGGTTCAGCCGTATATCATACCATCCTATCTTTAATTTCTACACCAAAATCAGTCTCCCATTCCATTTCAAGCGGAATATATGATTATGTGAAAGTCACCATATACAAATCAGGTAGAGAGATGGTGATGTGGATAAATAAGTAGATCCTGATGGAGACCATCGGAATGTAGAAGCATCTGTGGGTGCACAAGGATCCTGCTTGGAGAGAAATATTGCTTTAGATTTTGCGTAGCTATACTTGTATCTCGTAACTCAGTTAAGATACTTACATAGAGTAATATGTCACCAGCATGCAATGATATTTTGTACCGTGTTAGGGTTTAAACAGAAGGATGCGAGGCTTCAGCAGGCCGCAGGGAGATTTCTGCTTCGAGCTTCCTACTGCGCATGCGCATCAGAAAGACGGAACTGGATTCGGTTTCAAAATTAAACAATATTTAATGTACTACACAAAGTTCACTTACAAGCTGAATTAACTATCAACAGTAATGTTCTCGAGAGCAGAGACCACATGCACGCATCTCACTCACATTTCTGAATTCAGGTGCTGAAAAACGAGAGTGGAAGTGGTCTGAGGAATGCTCTCTAGAAAAGTCTTTTATATGCCCGACAGTTGGAAAGTGTCGTAACTGTCATAAAACGTGTGACTGATCCTCCGTTGATTAGTGTAGTGTCACGGGTTGTCCCTAGGGTGGGGCAGTGCAAAAGAGAGCGTAAAACAGGCACAATCAAACCGTATAAACAAAAATAAAGGTTTTATTGGTCCCTCCCACTGGCAGTTCCTTTAACTCCAAAATCACACCTCAAACAAAAAAGTCCATGAATAAACATAAAGCGTCCCGGAGGAGAAAGTGGTTTCTTCATCAAACAAAGTACTCCAACCCGGCAAAGTCCTTGGTCTCTGTTCCTCCAGGTAGGCGTCCTCTCTCCTACTCCGGGCCCAACTCCTCTCGCAGTGATGCTCTCCCCTCTGCCCTTTATTCAGTTTCCCCGCCCTGCCTCAATTAGGGGCCTTAAGCACCTGGAGCTGGGTGCATGATGAGGCAGTCTGGGAGCTGTAGTCTCTAGCCCGGCGGCCATTTTTGGGTTGTGGCCACTGATCCTGGGTGAGGATGTAGCGCCCCTCCACCACCTGTCCCCTTGTGATGCCACATATCCCTCTCCCCGGGCCTGACGTCCTCGGCAGGGTGAATGAGGACCAGAAGGCATCACGGCGTGACAGGGCATCTGCGTTTCCATGGCGCCGTCCTGGCCTGTGAATGACAGAAAAATTAAAAGGCTGGAGGCTTAAAAACCACCTAGTTACCCTGTTGTTGGTTTCTTTGTTTTTTGCCATCCATTGCAACGGTGAATGATCGGTCACCAGAGTGAACCTTCTTCCAAGCAGGTAATATTTGAGGGTTTCCAGGGCCCATTTCAAGGCTAGGCACTCCTTCGCCACTGTGGCATAGTTCCTCTCTCTTGGCAGCAACTTCCGACTCAAATACAGAACGGGGTGTTCCTCACCTTCCTTTATCTGGGCTAGCACAGCGCCCAGACCCACCTCAGACGCATCTGCCTGGACCACAAACTCCTTGCTGAAGTCAGGGGCAGTAAGGACTGGTTTCGAACACAAGGCCCTCTTCAGGTCGCCAAATGCTTCTTCTGCCGCCGGGGACCATGTCACCATACGGGAGTGTTTCTTGGTAGTTAGTTCTGTGAGAGGGGCTGCTATCATAGAGAAGTCAGGGATGAACCTTCTGTAATAATTGGCAAGGCCCAAAAAAGATCTCACCTGCTTCTTGGTCACCGGTTTTGGACAGTCTTGGATTGCACAGAGTTTTGCCTCCTGGGGTTTGACAAGGCCCCGCCCGATGGTATACCCCAAGTAGTTGGTCTCCCCGAAAGCCAGCTTACACTTCTTGGGGTTCGCCGTCAAGCCTGCCTGCCGGAGGGAGTCCAGGACCTTCTGCACACGCGGTAAGTGACTTTCCCAGTCTGGGCTCTGAATCACCACATCATCCAAATAGGCAGCTGCATACTCTCGATGGGGTTTAAGTACCTGATCCATCAAGCGCTGGAATGTGGCGGGAGCTCCAAACAGGCCAAAGGGCATCATACGGTATTGCCAAAGACCTCCCGGGGTGGCAAAGGCTGTCTTCTCCTTTGATTCTGCAGACAAGGGAACCTGCCAATACCCTTTTGTAGCCCGACCTTTGGTGAGGTCGGGGCAGAAGTAGTTGCTCAACAACTAGGTCCTTACTTCTGGTTACCTGATACAAGAGGCCATTTTTCACTGAAAAATGAGGGTAGGAAGGAGTCAACCGGGTTCCCACCAATGTTCCCTCTAGGACCTGGACATTTCTTAAGGCATTTCCCAGGGTTGGGTCCTGTAACTGCGCTGTTCCATACTGTCCTTTAAGGGGCGGCAGGTCCTGAAGGCCATCCTCACTCGGCCCAGGTGGTGGCTCGGGGTCGTCCGATTCAGCGCCACTCGAGGCGTCTGCCGAGGCTTGGGCTGACCCGGGGGTGTAAAGGCAGGGATTGACAACGTTAACCCATGATTTACTTATTTCAGAATTGTGAGACTTACGTTTCCGTGGCTCTCGACTGAGCTTCTTTAGTGCTTCCCTCCACAGCATCCGGAAGGCCGGGCAGTCCCTCCCAATCAGGACGGGGACAGGAAGGGACCGGATTACACCCACCTCAACATTAAAGGTGCCCTTAGTTGTGGTGAGTTTCACTACGGTGGTTGGGTACTCATGGGTGTCTCCGTGGACACAAACCACCGGGAAGAGGTGGCCGTGAGCCGGGAAAGATGCCTCCAAGACGGCCTCCTGGATCAGGGTCCTGGCACTTCCAGAGTCGAGCAGGGCTTCTACATCGCGCTGATTCACTTTTACGGGGCACGTGGGTCGCCTGTCCCTACTTTCCCCCAGCAGGGCAGCAAAGTGGGCCTGTGGTCCACTGGCGGACTCTGCTGTGGGCATGGGCTCGTCTAGCCTTTCGCACTGCCACGAGATGTGGCCCCATTGGCCACAGCGATAGCACTGGCGGACCTCCGGGTTCTGACCCACCCGGTGCTTCACAGGTTGACTACTGCCTCTGAAGGGTGGGTTAGAGGGAGGGTTGGCCGGGGTAAGCCCACTTTGGCGAGGCACACATGGCCGGACAGGGAGGGAAGCCACGGGGTCTTTACGGGGTCGGCCGAGCATTTCGGAGGCCGCCTGGTACTGTTCTATCGCTCCTACCAACTCTGGCCGTTGTTAACTTTTGGTGGCTGATTAACCGTTTGGGTACCTCAAGCTGCAGTAGCTTCAAAGGCATGGAGGTATGCTTCCACATCGTCTGTCACCCCTAGTTTAGGGATGAAGTCAGCTGCCCTGGGTCTCGATGTTGGCACCTGCTGGAGCTCCTGCTCCTTCAGGTCATTAGCCCTTACTTGTTGTTGCAACAGGGCACCGCTGATTTCTTGCTGGGCCCTCTGGCTCTCCAACAGCATCTGCATCAGTGGCTCCATTTGGGATTGGTGGCCTGGTGGTTGCAGTCCTGCAAAAAGTTGGGTCACGTCCTCCAAGTCTTCACTCTCAATCATCAGCACTTCGGCCCCAGTGCCCACATTCTCCACCACCTGTAGTGTCACGGGTTGTCCCTACGGTGGGGCAGTGCAAAAGAGAGCGTAAAACAGGCACAATCAGACCGTACAAACAAAAATAAAGGTTTTATTGGTCCCTACCACTGGCAGTTCCTTTAACTCCAAAATCACACCTCAAACCTTTATTCAGTTTCCCCGCCCTGCCTCAATTAGGGGCCTTAAGCACCTGCAGCTGGGTGCATGATGAGGCAGTCTGGGAGCTGTAGTCTCTAGCCCGGCGGCCACCACCTGTCCCCTTGTGATGCCACATTAGTGATTGGCTCCATTTGAATTCTGTCCCCTCCCATTATCGATTCTTTAGCGAAACATATTGGCTCCTTGCAAAACATCTTTCTTGGCTCCACCTCTGGTCAGCTTGGCATTTGACCCAATGTGTTTAATACTGAAATTCTCCACAACCGCTTGGCCCCTGTTTGAATAGCCCTAACATCAGGATCAGTACGGATGGCCTCTGCAAGAGGCTCTATTGCTAATGCTACAAGTAAAGGTGATAGCGTCAGCCCTGTGCAGGGCTTCGTTCAAGTGGAAAGATGGGAGACCATTTGCTGTTTGTAATTACAGTCTTTTGGAGCAGCATAAAGCACCTTTGTCTGTTTAAGGAAGTTCTCAGCAAGTCCAAAATTAGCAAGGACATGGACGGCCATCAGGCTCATTTCCCGACTCCTTCCGATAGCTTTTCTCATATTTTACTCATTTTGCCATTGCACAGGATTTGGCCACCAGTGGTACCACATACTGTAGCACACAGGTGAATGTCTGCAGACAGCAGGCCCTCTAGTGCCAATACACTGGTTGCTAGGATTTGGGTTTTCAACCTAGTGTAACTAATTATGTTGATGATATTCAAGGATCTGCAGTGTTGTGTATAATGACCATAAAAATGCAGGATTGTTCTGTATACTAATCTGTAAAACTTTGCCCACTACACTTCTTTTCACCCAACCTATTGAGAGCTATTGAGCTATTGAGGTTTGAATAAGAATCAATGTAAAAAAAAAATAACAAATGGAATTGTGTTAAGGCATCCCAAAAAAACAGAAGAGTAGATGCTCACACATCATTGGTCAACTATGTCCTTTTATTGTATCTTCGATGACTCATGCAAACAAACTGCAGTCCCATTCCTGACTGCACAAGAACAATTATAGTGATTAGATAGATGTTGGTAAGTATAAAGGTTCTGCACATCAACACTAATGCATTGACAACCGTGAGAGTTTAACAGGTATGATGGAAAAAATTATTAGAGAATTGTTATTGTGTTGACTGTCAAATATATATATATATATATATATATATATACCTCCAGTATTTATATTCTTTTATACATTATGTTATGTCAGGTAACATATCAGGCTTGACTTACACATTACCTTCTTAACTTTTCGAAACAAAATGTAACAAATAAATGCTTGGATGTAAATGTATTTCATTGTTAAAATATCAGATACCTGATCTGCCTATTGCCCAGATAGCATAGGTATATATCAAATCAATGCTTACTGCTAATATGTCTTTAATTGTAGGAACACTCAAACATGGAACCAGAAGTCACTTTTAACTGGACCAACATTGTGACTGCCACACATCCCTGCTACGAAATAGATAATTTATATTTCATACTCACAAGAAACCCTTCTATTATTTGTGTATTGTTATATATTTTCCTAACGTTATTGTCTGTTGTGACAATATGTGGAAACCTTCTTGTTATAATATCTGTCTTTTATTTCCAACAGCTCCACACTCCCACTAACTACCTTATTCTCTCTCTGGCTGTGGCTGACCTGCTTGTTGGGATCATAGTCTTTCCTTTCAGCATGGCATTCTCATTTAGCTCGTGTTTCTATCACGAGGATTTATTTTGCAAAGTACGAAGCACTTTTGATATATCACTGAGCACAGCTTCTATTCTGAACCTATGTTGTATTTCTATTGACAGATATTATGCAGTATTTCAGCCTCTGATCTATGAAACTAAAATAAGCTATCGTGTGATTGTGATCATGATCCTGGTGAGCTGGGGGGTCTCTGTTCTAATTGGAGTTAGCATCATAATTGCTGGATTAAATAATGAAACATGTGAGGAAAGGTGTATCATCGATGTTCTCATAGAAAACACTATTGGACCTATATTGTCATTTTATCTTCCAGTGATCATAATGCTCTGTATCTATCTAAAGATTTTCCTTGTGGCACAGAGACAGGCACGCAGCATCTGGAACACAACCTGTCAGAGAGCAACGGGTGGGGCCACTGTCAGTAAGATGGAGAGAAAGGCCACCAAAACTCTGGCTACTGTTTTAGGAGTTTTTCTATTGTGTTGGACTCCTTTCTTTCTTTGTGTTACCTTTCTACCTTACACTAATATTTCAGTACCACTTCCTGTGATGGGAACACTAATGTGGCTTGCACTCTCCAATTCAATGCTCAATCCATTTATTTATGCTTTCTTCTATAGCTGGTTCAGATCTGCTTTTAAAATTATAATTTCTGGAAAAATATTTCAAGGTGATTTTACAAACTCAAAACTACTCTAATTAATGGTTAGCTGTGCTGAAATACAGTATGTATTGTGTCTATGATGAAAATGTATGGAATATCCACATGCAAAAACATACACAAATATGTATGCACAATACACACACACACACACACTATAGACTGTACTGTACCTGAAGTAAAAGTATAAAAACTACGTTGAATAAATCCCTTGAAATCTATATGAATGTTTAAAATACTTATTCAATGAAAATCTGTTGTTCAAATTTTCTTTTGTTATTGTTAAAAATGTGATTAATTACTGGTACAACATGACACACAAGGGTGTGATTTTGAAAACATTAGCAAAGATTGGTTTGCAAAATTCTTTACAAAGTTCCAAAGACCTTCTCAGGCAGGTGCCTCTGACAGTAGCCGTGTTGAAATTGAATTGTCCAGCAACTTTGAAGCTAACTTTTGTCACACAAAAAATAACGTTCAGAAAAAAGAAACAGTAGGCATGTTTCCATCAACTGGTTTGGAGTGAGTTAACTAGAAGGGATTGAAGTTTTTTTAGAAGTGAAGGAAAAAGTAGAGGGTGCCAACTATAGCAGGGGTCTTCAACATTTTTCAAGCCTGATAGACTGATAGATAGATGGCGGAGGGACCCCCAACTCTATATATTGTATACAATTGTGTTTTATATTAAACCGGGCCTAGTGCGATATATAAACATACCTTGTTGTTGTGCATTCAATACTAAGCTATTCAAATAATACACAGGCTCAGATTTTCATGTTTTTATTTTAAACATGTGCAAGGTACGAGAAGAAGAAGAAAGAGAAGAAGCCATTTTTATTGTCATATACATATACACAAAATTTGACTACTGCATTTGACCCATCCCTGTATATAGGGAGCAGTGGGCTGCCATTGCTCGGTGCCCGGGGAGCCGGGGGTTCAGTGTATTGGTCAGGTACACTTTTACACGTGACACGTCCCAGTCGGGGATCTAACCGTTGACCTTCCGGTTCCCAGACGACCCTCCTAACCCAGTGAGCCACGGTCGCCCCCACGGTCGGCCACCCTACAGTGAGTAGGGTGGCCGTGCCACTGCCATTCATAAACATACCTTGTCAACTGATACCAATGCCAATATCAACATTGTCTGTCATGCATACAAGCTATTCAAATTGATGTTTTTTTAAACATAAATGTGGAAATGAGTGATGGCCTATTAGTGACACTGCCATGCATAAACATACCTGTTATCTTGCATACAAACTATTAAAATAATGGACAGATTCATGTTTGGAAAAAAAAAAAATTGTAAACAACCAAAAGTTTCGCGGACCCCCTGCAGTACCTCCGCGGACCCCCTGTTGAAGACCTCCGAACGAGAGCCATGTTGGTTTTTGAAAAGCTGACTTTTCAGAATAAAACTGATCACCTTTTTTGTCTGGTAAAGTAAATCTGTGTGGCAGTTTTGAAAAGCCTGTAACCTGTCTAAGAACCATTGATTAACGAGAATGTAAGAGCATGGAACCAGAATCTACTGCTTACATGCACCCCTGCTATGAAATACATGTTTCTTTCATGATAACAGGGGCTCCTTCCACACCATGTGCTTCGTCGTATGTTTTTCTTGGCTCCTTGTCTGTTGTCCCAGTATGTGGAAAACTTCATGTAATGATCTCCATTATTTCCTTTCAACAGCTGAAAATTCATACAAACTATTTAAAAACAAGTCCCTTGTAATTCATTCTATTTTGAATGAATTTGTAAGTAACAAAAACATTGACATATACGATGCATTGAGAACGTTTTGGATTAAGGAATGAACACCACATCTGAAAGTGGCCCAAGAATGTAGCTACATTAAAACCTTCAGAGAGAGAAGACAGTCAACTGATTGCAAAAACTTTAGATCCATTCATCCATCGTCTTCCGCCTATGGGTCGTGGGTGCAGCAGGTTTAATATATGACGTCCCTCTCCACAGCAAGGGTTTTGAACTCTTACTGGGGAACCCCAAGGCATTCCGAGGCCAGATGAGATATAGAATAGAATAGAATTTATACTGTCTTTATCCCTTTAAGGGGGAAATTTTTCTCTGCATTTGACCCATCCCTGTATATAGGGAGCAGTGGGCTGCCAATGACAGGCGCCCGGGGAGCCGGGGGTTCAGTGTATTGCTCAGGTACACTTCGACATGTGACACGTCCCAGTCGGGGATCGAACCATTGACCTTCCGGTTCCCAGACGACCTCCAGTTCCCAGACGACTGGGGCACTGCAAACCTGAAGGTGACTGTAGCAGGTTCTCTGCTACCCAGTGGGTCGGGGGAGCACAATGACGCCAGCACACGGTGGAATGACGGTTCAAATGTTTTTTATTGTCGGACACTCTGACAGGGCTTGGCCGTGTGCTCTCCTGCCTAGCCTCCGAGCACACGCCGCGGGAGTTTTCCGTCCTCTCCCGTCCTGTCCATCTCAGCCTCACACTGTCGCTCGTCCCGAGCTGCCCCTCTCGCCTCCGTCGCCACTGTGGGATTAAATACAGCTGAGAGTAAGACAATCAGGATCAGTCTCAGCTGCGCCTAATTAAGTCCCTTCCCGACACCGTTCCCCGAACCACTCCCACACTCCGCCCCCTCCACAGCTGAGCCACTCACGCCCGCCACCACAGTGACGTTCTGAAGGAGCCAATATCACCACATCATCTGCATAGAGCAGAGATGCCATTCTATGGTCCCCAAACCAGACATTCTCCTCCCCCCGGCGGCACCTTAAAATCCCCTCCCTGAAAATCACTAACTGGATTGTTGACAAGGAACAACCCTGACGGAGTTCAACACACACTGGAAATGTATTGTACTTAATGCCAAGTTTACGGACACAGCTCTTAACCCAGTGCGCCACGGTCGCCCCTATATAGATTCCCTCCAGGGTGTTCTGGGTCTACCCCAGGGCCTTTTATCAATTGGTTGTGCCCAGACAACCTCAAAAGAGAGGCGTCCAGAAGGCATCCTGATCAGATGCCCGAACCACCTCAGCTGGCCCCTTTTGACGTCCAGGAACAGTAGCTCTGAGGTCCCTTTTCTATCTCAAATGCTGAGCAAAGCCACCTTGCAAAGGAAGCTCATTTTGGCCACTTGTATTCGTAATCTGTTACTTTTGGTCACAACCCAAAGCTCATGACCATAGGTGAGGGTCGGAACGTAAATGGACTGGTAAATCTAGAGCTATACCATCCGGCTCAGCTCCCTTTTCACCACAACAGTGCATAACAACGCCCAGGGCACTCCTGGCGCTGCACAAAACCGCCTGTCCATCTCATGCTCCATTACACCCTGACTCAAGAACAAGACCATGATAAACTTGAACTTCCTTGCTTGGGACAGTGACTCACTCCAAACCGAGAGGGTGCAATCAACCTTTTTCCCGCAAAGAACCATGGACTCAGACTAACAGGTACTGACTCTCATCCCGATTGTTTCACACTCGGCTGCAAAGCGCCTCAGTGCATGCTGAAGGTGACGTTCTGAAGGAGCCAACATCACCACATCATCTGCATAGAGCAGAGATGCCATTCTATGGTCCCCAAACCAGACATTCTCCTCCCCCCGGCGGCACCTTAAAATCCCCTCCCTGAAAATCACTAACTGGATTGTTGACAAGGAACAACCCTGACGGAGTTCAACACACACTGGAAATGTATTGTACTTAATGCCAAGTTTACGGACACAGCTCTTAACCCAGTGCGCCACGGTCGCCCCTATATAGATTCCCTCCAGGGTGTTCTGGGTCTACCCCAGGGCCTTTTATCAATTGGTTGTGCCCAGACAACCTCAAAAGAGAGGCGTCCAGAAGGCATCCTGATCAGAAGCCCGAACCACCTCAGCTGGCCCCTTTTGACGTGCAGGAACAGTAGCTCTGAGGTCCCTTTTCTGTCTCAAATGCTCAGCAAAGCTACCTTGCAAAGGAAGCTCATTTTGGCCACTTGCATTCGCAATCTGTTACTTTTGGTCACAACCCAAAGCTCATGACCGTAGGTGAGGGTCGGAACGTAAATGGACTGGTAAATCTAGAGCTATCACATCCGGCTCAGCTCCCTTTTCACCACAACAGTGCATAACAACGCCCAGGGCACTCCTGGCGCTGCACAAAACCGCCTGTCCATCTCATGCTCCATTACTCCCTGACTCAAGAACAAGACCATGATAAACTTGAACTTCCTTGCTTGGGACAGTGACTCACTCCAAACCGAGAGGGTGCAATCAACCTTTTTCCCGCAAAGAACCATGGACTCAGACTAAGAGGTACTGACTCTCATCCCGATCGTTTCACACTCGGCTGCAAAGCGCCCCAGTGCATGATGAAGGTGATGTTCTGAAGGAGCCAACATCACCACATCATCTGCATAGGGCAGAGATGCCATTCTATGGTCCCCAAACCAGACATTGTCCTCCCCCCGGCGGCACCTTAAAATCCCCTCCCTGAAAATCACTAACTGGATTGTTGACAAGGAACAACCCTGACGGAGTTCAACACACACTGGGAATGTATTGTACTTAATGCCAAGTTTACAGACACAGCTCTCATTTTGGGCATACAAGGACCAGGTGGCTCAAAGCAACGACCCCGGTGCTCCGTATTTCCACAGTATCCCCCACATGATTCCCAGGGGTACATGGTCGTAAGCATTCTTCAAGTCTACAATAGTGAGGGGTTCACAGGTCGCAACCATACAAAGGAAAGGAGTGAAGACACCGTCAGCTGCGGGGGAAGAGAAAGCAGACTTCAGAGGAGGATTGACCAGGCCAATGGGTCAAAGGCCAGGAGGAGCTTATTGGATTTCAGCCAATCACTGAGCTGATACGGGACCTCTCAGAGACACACGGAACACAAAAGAACTGTGACTGTCCGGAGAAGATCAGACCTAATGTGGAGTACATTACAGCTAGACTGGGCAACGCCAGACTGTGGTGTGTGACATATTTGGTCTCTGCTCCACGGAACATTAGATTATTAATAGTGTGATTCAGTTTGTAACTGTTTTTGCATTTGTTTGATAATAAATCCTTTTGATTTTGACTTGGACCAGCTGTTCTATTTTGGAGGCGGATAAGAAGCACATGGCAAGGGGGAAGGGCAGTTTCTCTCTTCGATCAGAAGTGCCCTAACAACGGTTTGCAAGAACTTCCTTGAGGACAACTGGAAGTCCTTCTCCATCATCTCTCTGAACTCCAACCGCAACAGGGTTTTTGCTTTTGAAACCACAGCTGCAGTCCTTCTGGCCAAGCTGTACCAGTTTGACAGCCTCCTTCATTCTTAGGTTGACACAATGACTGGCTGGGTACTCCAAAGTTCTTTTCGGTGCACAAGCACAGTAGCTATTGCCCACAAAACACAACTCCCAGGGTCACACAAATGCCTCCACCAAGTTAAATCTCTCATGAAAAGTCTTAGATATTCAAACAAAATGATTGAATGAATTCCCATGTAGGAAGACATAACATTGACACCCTTAAGTAAGATGAAACCTGATCAGAACAGAGGCTGTTACAGTCCGGCTCAGAGGTTACAACAAAAATGGGAGACCAGACAGGATAAAAGTAATAAATAAGCACATTTATTTACAAAATTATTCAAAACAATAGAACAAACGTGGAAAGTAAGTAATCAGTAATGTAAGCATGTGTGGATGTGTGAAAAAAAGAAGGGAAAAAACAGTTGTGTCAGCCAAGGACAAGAAAATCATGTTCAGGTGGTGAACTTTGTGAAGGATTTCAGTATTAACAACATTATTAGTAGGATTAGATAGCATCCTAAGTGGTGAGTAGAAGTGTCACAATAACAAATATGTTAGTCACAATATGTTTACATATGGAATGTATTGTGTTTACAATATCCTCACTTATAGAGGATAGTATATGTTACAGTATATTTACTCATTGAATGTATTAGATCATAGAAGTATAGTCACTGTAGGTATTAAAACACTAAGAATAAGTCTTGAGGGTCAGATAGGGATTCTGAGTGAGGTTTCACAGACAGGCAGCAGCAAAAGGAGGCGACCTCATCGATGGAGGATGGGGCCAGTGGGACGGTCAAATGCCGAAGCTGACCACGACGGAGAGGTGGAGCCAAGGTGTTTTGCGAGGAGCCAAGATGTTTTGCTGAAGGATCGATAATGGGAGGGGACAGAATTCAAATGGAGCCACTCACTAATCGCCACGGAGGATCATTCAGACGTTTTAGGACAGTTTCGGACACTTTCCGACTCTCATGGGATACAAAAGACAATGTTTTAGGGAGTTTACCTCAGATCACTGCAGCTTGCTTTTTCAGCTAACTGGCCTGGGTCGGACTGTGAGGTGATGCGCGTATGTGGTCTCTGCGCTCGAGAACATTACTATTGATAGTTAATTCAGCTTGTAAGTTAATTTCGTGTAGTACATTAAATATTGCTATTAATTTTGAACCGGACCCAGCTCATTTTTTCTGGTGCACGTGCGCAGTAAGAAACTCGCAGTAGAAAGAGGTCCTGCGGCCTTGCAGCCTTTCATCCTTTGTTCTAAGACTCAACAACTTTAACACCAGGCTTAGGTGCTGGTCATCAGCTGACAGCCAGAGTCCTGTAAGAGAAAGAACTGCCCGGAAAAGGAACACGACCGATAGTGGATTGGATGAGTCTTCACAAAGGCCATCAAGACAATGGTAGACTACTACTTGGCCCCAAACTTTGGGTTGGGTTATCTGACCCAAGGTCGGATTCAGACTGAAAATGTATGTGCTATTTGAGTATTTGCTCAGCCAGGGTATGTTTTGTTTCCTGGACAAAGGGAAAGATTATCATAAGATATTTTATATTGTGTCAATACAATAATTATTTTATCTTTTATTTATTGATGAAATGAAATGCACACACACACACAAACACAAAGATAAAACAAACAGCAAGTTGTTAGCTTTCATTGCGGTTTGGGATCTCACAGGACACTGGATCCTAAGTTTGATTGGACAAGTGAGGTTTGCATTAATTATAGTAATGAGACAGGAATTAATAAATATTAAGTCTAACTCAGGCAGAGTGCCACAGTAATCAAGGACTTCTATACTGATGTGTAGACTATCTGGAGGGTTCAAATGCTGTGGTATGAAAATGTATGAAGAGCTAGGATAGAAAAAACGAATGTTTTAAATGTGCATTAATACTGAACATAATATTTTGTCAATCAAATGCTTAGAACTGAATATTTCTCAATCTTATTTTTGATAATGTATGTGTGGATAACTGAATGACAGGAACGCATTAGCTTGGACATGGATATCAGCATCAACAGGACTAATGTGCTTACTGAGATACATCCCTGCTATAAGATAGATGTATCTTACGTACTAATGAGCAACCCTTCTGCAATATGTGTATTGTTTCATATTTTCCTTGGCTCATTATCTGCTGTAACTGTATGTGGAAACCTGCTTGTAATAATCTCCATCACTTACTTCAAACAGCTACATACTTCTACAAACTACCTCATACTCTCTCTTGCTGTGGCTGACCTACTTATTGGGCTTTTAGTCTTTCCTCTCACCATGGAATTCTCGAGAACGTCATGCTTGTACTTTGAAGATTTATTTTGTAAAGTACGGAGCACCTTTGATGTATTACTGTGCATATCTTCTATTCTAAACTTGTGTTGTATTTCTATTGACCGATATTATGCTGTGTGTCAGCCTCTGACATACAGAGCTAAGATAAATAATCATGCTGTTGTGATCATGATCTTGGTGAGCTGGGGGGTTTCTGCTGTGATTGGAATCGGCTTCATTATTGTAAGACTAAACCAAGAAATATGTGCTGGATCATGTTTAATCGTTTCTTTAATGGCAAACATTTTGGGACTTATTTTCTCATTTTACCTCCCAGCGATTGTAATGCTGTTTATCTACCTAAAGATTTTCCTTGTGGCACAGAGACAGGCACGCAGCATCCAGAACACAACCCGTCAGAGAACAAAGTGTGGGGCCACTGTCAGTAAGATGGAGAGAAAGGCCACCAAAACTCTGGCTATTGTGATGGGGACTTTTTTTCTGTCTTGGCTTCCTCTCTTTCTTTGTTCTACCGTTCTTTCTTTCAGTCATGTTTATGTGCCGCTTCCTTTGATTGAATTACTTAATTGGCTTGCACTGTCAAATTCTATGCTCAACCCATTTATTTATGCTTTGTTTTACAGCTGGTTTAGATCAGCTTTCAGAATGATAATTTCTGGAAAAATAATTCGGGGTGATTTTACAAACTCAAAACTACTCTAATTAATGGTTAGCTGTGCTGAAATACAGTATGTATTGTGTCTATGATGAAAATGTATGGAATATCCACATGCAAAAACATACACAAATATGTATGCACAATACACACACACACACACTATAGACTGTACTGTACCTGAAGTAAAAGTATAAAAACTACGTTGAATAAATCCCTTGAAATCTATATGAATGTTTAAAATACTTATTCAATGAAAATCTGTTGTTCAAATTTTCTTTTGTTATTGTTAAAAATGTGATTAATTACTGGTACAACATGACACACAAGGGTGTGATTTTGAAAACATTAGTAAAGATTGGTTTGCAAAATCCTTTCCAAAGTTCCAAAGAGCTTCTCAGGCAGGTGCCTCTGACAGTAGCCGTGTTGAAATTGAATTGTCCATCCAGCAACTTTGAAGCTACCTTTTGTCACACAAAAAATAATGTTCAGAAAAAAGTAACAGTAGGCATGTTTCCATCAACTGGTTTGGAGTGAATAAACTAGAAGGGATTGAAGTTGTTAGAAGTGAAGGAAAAAGTAGAGGGTGCCAACTATAGCAGGGGTCTTCAACATTTTTCAGGCCAAGGACCCCCAAACTGACAGAGAGATGGAGCAGGGACCCTCAACTCTATATATTGTATACAATTGTGTTTTATATTAAACTGGGCCTAGTGCGATATATAAACATACCTTGTTGTTGTGCATTCAATACTAAGCTATTCAAATAATACACAGGTTCATATATTCATGTTTTTATTTTTAACATGTGCAAGGTACAGTGAGTAGGGTGGCCGTGCCACTGCCATTTATAAACATACCTTGTCAACTGATACCAATGCCAATATCAACATTGTCTGTCATGCATACAAGCTATTCAAATTGACGTTTTTTAAACATAAATGTGGAAATGAAAATGAGTGATGGCCCATTAGTGCCACTGCCATGCATAAACATACCTGTTATCTTGCATACAACACTGAACTATTAAAATAATGGACAGATTCATGTTTGGAAAAAAAATAAAAATTGTAATCAACCAAAAGTTTTGTGGACCCCCTGCAGTACCTCCGCGGACCCCCTGTTGAAGACCTCCGAACGAGAGCCATGTTGGTTTTTTGAAAAGCTGACTTTTCAGAATGAAACTGATCACCTTTTTTGTCTGGTAAAAGTAAATCTGTGTGGCAGTGTTGAAAAGCCTGTAATCTGTCTGAGAACTATTGATTAACGAGAATGTAGGAGCATGGAACCAGAATCTACTGCTTACATGCACCCCTGCTATGAAATACATGTTTCTTTCATGATAACAGGGGCCCCTTCCACACCATGTGCTTCGTCGTATATTTTTCTTGGCTCCTTGTCTGTTGTCCCAGTATGTGGAAAACTTCATGTAATGATCTCCATTATTTCCTTTTAACAGCTGAAAATTCATACAAACTATTTTAAAACAAGTCCCTTGTAATTCATTCCATTTTGAATGAATTTGTATGTAACAAAAACATTGACATATATGATGTATTGAGAACGTTTTGGATTAAGGAATGAACACCACATCTGAAAGTGGCCCAAGAATGCAGCTACATTAAAACCTTCAGAGAGAGAGAAGACAGTCAACTGATTGCAAAAACTTTAGATCCATCCATCCATCATCTTCCGCCTATGGGTCGTGGGTGCAGCAGGTTTAATATATGACGTCCCTCTCCACAGCAAGGCTTTCGAACTCTTACTGGGGAACCCCAAGGCGTTCCGAGGGCCAGATGAGACATATAGATTCCCTCCAGGGTGTTCTGGGTCTACCCCAGGGCTTTTTATCAATTGGTTGTGCCCAGACAACCTCAAAAGAGAGGCATCCAGAAGGCTTCCTGATCAGATGCCCGAACCACCTCAGCTGGCCCCTTTTGACGTGCAGGAACAGTAGCTCTAAGGTCCCTTTTCTATCTCAAATGCTGAGCAAAGCCACCTTGCAAAGGAAGCTCATTTTGGCCACTTGTATCCGCAATCTGTTACTTTTGGTCACAACCCAAAGCTCATGACCATAGGTGAGGGTCGGAACGTAAATTAACTGGTAAATCTAGAGCTCTAATTAATGGTTAGCTATGCTGAAATACGGTATGTATTGTGTAGAAGTGTCGATGATGAAAATGTATGCAACATCCACATGAAAAAACATACACAAATATGTATACACAGTCTATACACACACTATACTATAGACTGTACCTAAGATAAAAGTATAAAAACTACTTTATATATAAAATGTGTCGGCCGAAAAGTGGATGTGTGTAGGAGGGAGGTTTTTGTAATTTTGGGTTCTGAGGACGCCCAGGGAGCTTGGTTCACAATGTTCATTAGTATCTAGTTGGAGGATGATGATCTATGGGTTTTTTTTTTTTTTTTGTGTCCGGGATTGGTTGTTTGTGTGGTTGGCAGGGATGTTGTGAGCTGTTCTGTTTGTGAGTGGCATGTCGCATGTAACCTGTGTCAACTGAAATTAAAAGGATTGAAAGAAAGAAAAATTACTTTGAATGAATCCTTTATAACGTTTTATAATAATTATTCAGCTCTTTAATGATAATAAAAGAGGATGTGAACAACAGAATTCCATTGATTAATTACTGGTACAACATGACATACACAACGTTGTGATGTTGAAGACTTTAGTAAAGTTTGGTTTGCAAATTCCTTTCCAAAGACCTCGTCAGGCAGGTGTTTCCAAAGCCTGCCTCCGAGAGTAGCCTTGTTGCCATTCGATTTTCTGGCAACTTTGAAGCTAAATTTTGTCACAAAAAAAGTAACGTTTAGAAAAAAGTACAGGAAGGCACGATTCCATCAACTGGTTTGGAGCGAATAAACTAGACTACATTGAAGTTTTGTTAGAAGTTGACGCTATAGGCTTCGTATGGCTGTAATCCGCCAGTAAACAGAGTAGAAAAAGTAGAGGATGCAAACTGGAGCCATGTTGGTTTTAAAACCGGACTTAAAAGCTGACTTTTCAGAATGAAACTGATCACCTCTTGGTCAGGTAAAATAAATCTGTGTAGCAGTTTTGAAAAGCCTGTAACCTGTCTTAAGAACTATTGGTTAACGAGAATCTCATTTCAATGACTTGTAAGAGCATGAAACCAGAATCTACTGCTTACATGCACCCCTGCTATGAAATACATGTTTCTTTCATAATAACAAGGGCCCCTTCCACACCATGTGCTTTATTATATATTTTTCTTGGCTCCTTGTCTGTTGCCACAGTATGTGGAAACAGTCTTGTAATGATCTCCATTTACTTTCAACAGTTGAAGATTTTTTACAAACTATTTTAAAACAAGTCCCTTGTAATTAATTCCATTTTGAATGAATTTGTATGTTGCAAAAACATTGACATATATGATGCATTCAGAATCAGAACAGTTTATTGCCATGGTATGTTGAACAAACAAGGAATTTGACATGACGAGAGGTGCATAACATTTGACAATCAACACAGTGAAAATTTTACAGAAAGATATAAAATAAAGTAAAATGCAAAATAAAGTGCACAAACTTTTCACAGTGTAGCGTAAAAGTGTCGAGTGTAATTAAATAAGAACTTAGAAGGGATGTGCGGGGGAGTGACCGGTAGGAAATTGTCCAGGGGATGACAGAGTCAGTGGGGGTCCTGGGCTCTGTTAATGAGCCCGACTGCGAACAGGAAGAAACTGTTCATGTGGTGTGAGGTCTTGGTCCTGATAGACCTCAGCCTCCTGCCAGATGGAAGGGGCATGAACAGTTTTTGTCCAGGGTGAGAGGGGTCGGCTACAATCTTTCTTGGGTCCTTGAAGTCTTGGAGGGATGGCAGATTGCAGCCAATCACCCTCTCGGGAGAGCGAATGATGCGCTGCAGCCTGTCCTTGGCAGTGGCTGCAGAGTACCAGACCATGATGGAGGAGCAGAGGATGGACTCAAAGATGGCTGTGTAGAAGTGCACCATCATTGTCTTTGGCAGGTTGAATTTCTTCAGCTGCCTCAGGAAGTACATCCTCTGCTGAGCCTTCTTGGTGATGGAGCTGACAGGACAAGGCGCTCAAAATACTTCATAACCCGCCCTGACCTCTGTGGTCAGGGCGACGGGCCTGTAGTCATTAAGTCCTGTGATCCTTGGTTTTTTGGGGACGGGGATGATGGTGGAGGCCTTGAAGCAGGCTGGTACGTGACATGTCCTACAATGAGGTGTTGAAGATGTCTGTAAACACCGGAGACAGCTGATCAGCACAATGCTTCAGGGTAGAGAGGGAGACAGATAACGTTTTGGATTAAGTCCCTTATGAAGATGATGTCTAGTTTTAACTCACACAGTCCACACCCTCAATTGGACTCTACCGGGGAAATTGGACTCTACCGGGGCAGAGGCAAGGCGAGATAGTCCAAAACAGGCAGGGTCGTAACGGGGAATCAGTCCAAGGGTGTACGTGGGAAAGTCTTGCATGGAAGTGGAGAACAATCTGGCAGTGAGTGTGTGTGAGGGAGGGGTTTAAATAGTGGAGGAGACAGAGTGACCAGGTGAGAGTAATGAGCTGATGAGGTGAGTGTCACTGAAAGGTGCACTGAATGAACTGATTAGGTGAGTGAGAGGTGGAAAAAACTGGATAGTAATGGCAGAGCTGTGACAGAACTCCCCCACCACCCAGCGCAGTAAGTGATGAACTGAGTAGACCGGACCTCCTTCAATGAGGCGAGGAGGTGGAGCAGCCGGCACCAAGGGACTCTCCAGGACCGGTTTGACCTTGGATATATGGAATGTGGGGTGGATGCGCATGGATTTGGGGAGCTTGAGCCTTACTGCCGCTGGGTTGATGATCCTCTCAATTTCGAACGGCCCGATGAACCTTGGGTCCAGCTTCTTAGACTCAACCCGCAAAGGTAGGTCCCGGGTTGACAACCACACCCTCTGACCCACCTGGTAGATAGGGGCTGGAGTGCGGTGTCGATTAGCTGCTGTAGCGTAGAGGTCCGCAGACCGGAGCAGGGTTGCTCGGGCCCTAGCCCAGGTCTGGCGGCAGCGGCGGATGAATGTCTGGACAGATGGGCAGGAAACCTCCTTTTCTAATGCAGGGAACAGAGGTGGCTGGAACCCATAATTGACAAGCCTGTGATGGAGCTGGTCAGGGTATTATGGGCATACTCCACCCACATCAACTGGCGGGACCAGGAGGCAGGATTCCAGGAGACCATGCAGCGGAGGGCTGTTTCCATCTCCTGATTCTTCCTCTCTGTCTGACCGTTGGATTGAGGGTGAAACCCTGAGGACAGACTGACAGTGGCCCCCAGCAGAGCGCAGAATTCCCTCCAGAAGATGGAGGTGAACTGAGGACCTCGGTCAGAGACGTCGACTGGAATCCCATGCAGGCGGAAGATATGCAGGGAGATGAGTTCTGCTGTCTCCTTAGCAGATGGAAGTTTGGGTAGAGGAATAAAATGGGCCAGTTTGCTGAATCTGTCGACCACTGTCAGAATGGCGGTGTGGCCCTCAGATGGTGGTAGTCCGGTGACAAATTCCAGGGAGAGAGGAGGGCACACGCTGGGACCGGCTTGACCCCAAGTCGCGGCCCTCACCGATTCCTCAATCTCCCAGGTGACGATGGCTACTCGGCAGGAGGCAGGGAGGATGGACGAGGAGCCAGAGGTAGGTTCCTCCTCCCCCTGGAACTGACGGGAGAGGGACATTGCGGTGACATTGCGGCGATAGGAGAGCGTGAAGTGGAACCGGGTGAAAAATAATGATCACCTGGCCTGTCGGGAATTGAGTCTCTTGGCTGTACAGATGTACTCAAGGTTTTTATGGTCGGTCCAAACCATAAATGGGAGCTTGGTCCCTTCCAACCAATGGCGCAACTCTTCCAGGGCCAGCTTCATTGCAAATAGTTCTCGGTTACCAATGTCGTAGTTTCTCTCGGCGGGGAAAAGCCGTCGCGAGAAAAAGGCGCAGGGATGGAGCTTTTGGTAGGTGGCCGAGCGCTGTGACAGGACACCCCCAACCCCTATGTCGGAGGCATCCACCTCCACCACAAATTGTCTGTCCGGATTCGGGACTCGGAGGATGGGTGCGGAGGTGAACCTGGACTTCAGATTCTGGAAGGCCTCTTCAGCTGCAGAAGTCCACAGGATAGGAATCTTGGAGGAGGTGAGGGCAGTGAGTGGGGAAGCGACCGTGCTGTAATTCCTGATGAACCTCCGATAGAAATTGGCGAACCCCAGGAAGCATTGAAGTTGCTTGCGGGAGTTTGGGACATCTTATTGTCTACAGTCTTCATCTTATTGTACATTTTTGCAGTAGCTAGGTTCTTGTCATTGCATTTCTATAAGTGCAGGATATATTATATTAGCCTTTTAGTAAACATTAAATTGTTAATTGTAAATATCTTTGAAATTGTTATAACAGGCTCAAGGACACAGACAGTATAATATACCTCATATCACATGCAAACAGAATGTAGCATGTCTCATCTAATTAGACTGGTGACATTTGAATAAATTATGGTAATTAGGTGGGGATTGATTATTTTAACATCTAGTCAAAAGGTTTTGCACAGTAGCACAGAGAATGCCACACACCCAGGACACACACCCACGCTGATGTGTCATCTATTTTGAGTGGTTTGGTATGAACCTTAACACACGACAATTATTTTGTTATTTTAAATGTATGTCTTTGTTTCTCAAGAAGATTGATGTTGTGGTTACACATGCACAAGTAAATATTCAAATATTTGAGAATTTTCCTCAGTTGGTTAATATTGGAAATTTGAATTTCAGGAATCTATGTAGAAGCATGGAACCAGAAGCGACTGACAACGGGAGTTACACTGTTAATGACATACATCCCTGATACGAATCACATAATACAACTTACTTATTCACAAGCAACCCTTCCATAATATGTGTTTTATTATATGTTTTCCTCGGCGCATTGTTTGTTGTCACAATATGTGGAAACCTTTTCGTAATAATCTCCGTCTCTTACTTCAAACAGCTCCACATCCCTACAAACTACCTCATTCTGTCTCTGGCTGTGGCCGATCTGCTTGTAGGAGTTCTAGTCTTTCCTTTCAGCATGACATTCACTGTAACCTCAAGTTGGTACCACGAGGGTTTGTTTTGTAAAGTACGAGGAAGCTTTGATGTTACACTGAGCACAGCTTCTATTTTGCACTTATGCTGTATTTCTATTGACAGATACTACGCAGTGTGTCAGCCTCTTGCTTATAAAAGTAAAGTAAATTATCGTTTCATTAGGATTATGATCCTGGTGAGCTGGGCAGTTGCTGTTGTAATTGGCATCGGCATTATATTTGCAGGTTTTAATCAAGGAAAATGTGAAGAAAGTTGCTTAATAGATGCTGTAATATCGACCACTCTGGCATATATTTTTTCATTTTATATCCCGGTCAGTATAATGCTTAGTATCTACCTGAAAATGTTCCTTGTTGCAAAGAGACAGGCAATCAGCATTCAGAACACAACCAGTCTGAGCACAAAGTCTGGAGCAACCGTCAGTAAGATGGAGAGAAAGGCCACCAAAACTCTGGCTATTGTTTTGGGAGTTTTTATCTTATGTTGGACTCCGTACTTTCTTTGTATCATCTTTCAGCCTTTAACGTACAATGTTACACCAATCGCTGTGATTGAAGCACTGAACTGGCTTACACTGTCAAATTCAATGCTTCATCCATTTATTTACGCTTTCTTTTACAGCTGGTTCAGAACAGCTTTCAGATTGATCATTTCTGGAAAACTATTTCAAGGTGACTTTGCAAACTCTAAACTCTTTTGACTCGTCTTTTGTTCAAACAACATCTTAGTAATGGTTAAAAAATATTTTAAAAAAAATTTTTTTTTACAAACAATACAACCTTCACTGAGGAAAATGTTCTGTATCAACACAGGTATTTTGTATTTAAATTAATAATTTAATACAAGTAAAATAAGTAAATAACACAATGACATGCAGATTACAGATTTTATTGGAATTTGATTGTAAAGCAGTTTACAAAAGCAATTTCTTTCACCAGCCTAAAGTACTTCGGCAGGTAATTTAATTCCATGGCTCTGTCTTTTCATCTATCATCTTCTAACTAAACATGTTTTTATGATTATATCTGTCGAATAGTTTTGCTGTAGAATAGTTTTGCTAAAGCCAATATGCTTGACTTTGTACAGGCCAACAGAAAAATGCTTCCACACAGGTGCCAGGCCATTGTTCCATGTTGCGGCCCATTACTCTAAAACATCAGAAGTTTGGCTTACACTGACATTCTTACCGTATATCTAACCAACCCAACCAACGAAGGCAACGAGTAATAAGAGGCAGAGTGGTGGGGTTGCCTTTGCCAGTTAGAAAAGAAATCAGTTAGTTCCAATGATGTCATTCTGGCTAATAATTAGCCATTTGCTTCGATTTGTTGCACGGAAAACCTTCGAATGGATGTTTGCTTTCGGGAAAACGGGCTGTCGGACAAATGGGCTTTCGGTCTGATGCCACGTTTTTTGGACTAATGTTGTTTCATAGCAATGGGCCGTCTGAACAATGTGCAGTCCCCTCTTATATGTTATGTGGAGTTATATATTTTCCTTGACTCATTAACTGTTGACACAATATGTAGAAACCGTCCTGTGATAATCATTTACTTCAAACAGCTTTACGCTCCCACAAACTCCGTGGTGACCTGCTTGTGGCATCTTTGATCAGCACATCTTCCATTCTGAACTTGTGCTGTATTTTTATTGACAGATATTATGGAGTGTAACATCGTCTGATGATTTGCACTGACTATTGATGTTATTAGGAAGAAAATAAAGATTAACATCTTGGATCTACTCTGTCTTGCTTATTAAAGTATACATGGTGCAAGGGAACTGTCACTGTTTGGTGCTCTGTGTAGTTAACTGGATGTACACAGTCTGCACCACACAGGTGTCTAAAGTCACTTAAACAGTACACTCTGTTCTGTCAAATTGTGACGTTATTACTGTAAATATGTTATATAATTACGAAAGATGGAATAAAACGAAAAATAAAACAAGCATTATCAAAAAAGACAAGAGACTATGAAATTAACTTTGAATAAAAATAACTCCCATATGCCAGTGTACAACAAAATGTCATGTATTTCTATTACCATACTGTGAAGGACCGGGGTATGCATAAAGCTGTAATAAGTATTGTATAAATGTATACATAATTTTCACATACACACTGAAAAAAAAAAAAAGTAACATTTACTTGAAAAAAGCTAGGTAACAATTTTTACTCAGGAATTCTCAAGTTAAGTTTACTTACGAGTAAGAATTGGTTTTTATCCAAAATATGCAAGTAACTTTTACTTGCAAATTTCTCCCTTAGACATAAAATGTACTTTGCCTTTTATAGTAATCTTTACTCAGGCTACCTTTGGATCTAATTACAAAACCCCAGTAGAAATCAATTAGGTGTTTCATGTATATTTAACTAGATTTTCTATATTTAACTAGAAGTTTAAAACTGATGACAGAAATATAAGTTCCTGTAAAAATATGTCAGAATATGATAGTGACAAAATAATGTTAAGTGTATTAGACTCGCTCTAAAGTCTCTAATTCCACCACGTATGGGATATATTTTAGCACATGACCAGAGTGTGCTTGTTACTGCTCAGCTATGATTCCCTGTCTTGTCACATTTTCCTCATTTGACCTCGGCTGGACTTGAGGATGTCCGAGAGAAAGCGCGCTGTGTGTGTGACTCAGCACAGCAAAGCACCTGTGTGGCAGAAGTGGGCTTCACAAAACCGAAGTAATTCCCCCTCCCCCTCGTCGACGGACCGTGTCGAGCACCGTGTCCCCAGGCCAACAACTTTTCAAGGCAGAACCCTGTAAAGTCGCGACCAAAACCAGCAAAAACATGTGCACAATATGTAGCGCCGTGGGCCATGTCTGTAATGCTGCCCCAAGTTAGCTAGCATGATAGCCTAACGCTAGCACGCTAAACTGACCAGTTCGCCAGTCTTTAGTGTTCACAACTCAAACACAGACTTGACCGAAGGCTCAACAGCAACGTAGAGCATTAATTAAACATATAACCTACCCCAATGGCTCCCGTCCATGAAGTTCCTCTCCTCAGGTGAAACGCTGCCGTCCTTGTTCAGGTTCTGCTGTTCCGTTGTTTCGCTGAAGAAAAAAGCGCTAACTCTCCTCTGACGTCACTCCCTGAGTACGCGCTATAGGTTGCCAGGTTTCACTTGTATTACCCAAGTACAATTTACTTTGTTGTGTCAGGTAGTGCATTCAATACAGTAGTTTAGTAGATATTACTGAGTGTGAATGATTACAATGTACTTGTAAAAATGAGGATACATAATTACAAACAAACACCAAGTAACACATTAAATAAAAGGTGATATTTTAAAGTAAAAGCACTGGAATGATAATTTCTTGTAAAATTTACAAAAATAATCGAGGTAATAATTACAGGGCTAAAAAGTCATTTTTTTCAGTGCAGGCATGATTTGTTCTTAACATGAATACACCAAATGCTTACAGTCAACTGGAGATAAGAACACAGTAAACATAAAAAAGTTAGCAATCCGTCAGAATACGCTTATTCTTTCAATCACAATGTCTTATTGAAAGGATGCTGCCCACACTGTAAATGTCATCCTTCCCCCCTTCCTGCTGGCTCCAGGTTTGGGTTGAGAGTTGACGTACCCATGTCGACTGTTGGTTACAAGTTAAGTTTGAACAAATTCGAACTAACGTGTAGCTTGCTCAAATCAATTTGAATACAATCCATACAGCTGTCACACCGGAATCTCTTTTGATCCATTGATAATATATTTCATGATATCACAAAGACTAGTGCAAGCAACTTGCTAGTATTTGCTGACTTTAAGAATTGGGGTTGAAACCTGTAATTTGAAGTTGCACTGAGAAAAAAGCAGCTCCACACAAAACGATGTTAAAACATACGATCATACAAAAGGTGCATTGAGCTGTTGTAGTGTTTTATTTGATCCCTGATCAGTGCAACGGCTCTCTGGCAAGGCTGGAGCATTGATCTGTGTGGGAGAGGGAGCGGCATGAGCAAGAGTATGGGAAGACAATTAAACCTTTGTCTCACTTGTAATGTAATTTATCGATGTCCTTGTATTAGTTGATGGATAGTTTTTTGCTATCAAGCTGGTTAGCCTATCATAAACCGATTGCAATGTGGGTGGTGTGCAGAGTGTGTTGAAATCAGCAACGTTTCCTTTTAAGTTTAGTTGTAACTAAAACCTGACTCTTGCAGAATAGTGATGCCAGTTATTTTTGCTGTTACCATGTCATGTCATTGTTGTTCTTACTCAGCTGCTCTTTTTTTGTTCCCAGCTTGTAGCCTTGTTGGAAACGTTTCACATAACAACATTACTTAATTGCCTCGTGACAATTAGATAGTTTGTTCATACAGCATACCTTGGGGAAAAGCCGAGCTCTGCACCACCAGAGCAGTTCAGGGACCAAAAACTCAACATTCATACCCCTAATGGGAGAGATGTCAGTTTGCATAATATCATTGCATATGACTTTAAACTAACTGAATATACTATATGTTGGATTTTATGACTAAATACAGTTAAATGCAGCCATGTTCTCCTGAGGGAGAATCTGTTTGATTTGATTTTTTACACGAATGAATGGCTGAGAGGTATGTATTTACGAGTACATTGTTTCCATCTTGCAATAAATATTTATTAACCCAGGTCGCTAACACTACCTTACACTATGATAATGTGAGTAATATCCAGGACCGGCTTATAATAGTAATGTAGGATAATAGGATGTGCTAGTCTGAAGTTTTTCATTGATTTCATAGATTTAGCCGTCGCCATCTTGGCTTTTTGCATCCAGTGAAAGGAAACTACCATATTTTAAGAGATATGTGCAGAGGAGTGACGTAGAGCCGCCGTTTACAGCTCTGGTACAATCACAGTAAGCCCACCCTAAAACATACTCTGCTTTATGGTCTATTTGACTCTCAATGGGATCATAATTTAATAAATAAACATCATGCTGGAATGAAGAATACTTGAAACTAGAGATTGAGACTATAAACTCATGTTTACAATGTTTACTGAGGCTTTGTTTTGCAACCAGAGGAGTCGCCCCTTGCTGGTCAGTGGAGAGACAGTTGACACAAAAAAACGCTCCTCTGGTCCATAACCCTCCCAGTCAACCAGGTATTGAAACAACCCTACCTCGTCAACGGACATCCAGGAGGCGATTCACCGTGAAGACGGGTCCCCCCTCGATGAGTCGGGGGGGGGGGGGGGGGTTCTGGCGGAGGGTTTAGGGGTCTGGAGACTACGGGCTTGAGGAGGGAGACATGAAATACTGGGTGAATCCTCATGGAGCGAGGTAACTGTAGTTTGACCGTGACCGGATTGATGATGTAGATGATGGAGAAGGGGCCGATATATCTGGGGGAGAGCTTCTTAGACTCGGTGCGTAGGATGATATCCTTGGTCGAGAGCCAAACCAGTTGTCCGGTACGGTATACAGGAGCTGGAACACGACATTGATCCACCACTCTTATTCTGTTCTGCCGTGCGAAGCAGAGTGGCCCGAGTCTCTCTCCACACCCGCCTACAACGACGGGCATTGCTCTGGACTGATGGAACTGCAACTTCGACCTCCTGGCTAAGGAACAGGGGAGGCTGATAGCCCAAGGAGACATCAAATGGGGATAGTCTGGTGGCTGTAGACGTGTGGGAATTGTGGGTGTACTCCACCCACGGGAGGTGACAGCTCCATGAGGAGGGATTGGTAGCGGTCACACACCTGAGGATGGCCTCAAGCTCCTGGTTCAGCCTCTCCGTTTGGCCATTTGTTTGTGGGTGGAATCCCGAGGAGAGGCTGGCCGTGGCGCCGAGGGTGTGCCATAACTGGGGCGACCGTGGCTTACTGGGTAGAGAGGGTTGTCCGCCAACCGAAAGGTCACCGGTTCCTCGGCTGCACCGTGTCCTGTGTCGAAGTGTCCCTGAGCAAGACACTGTACCCCTAACTGCTCCCCGGGCGCCTGTCATTGGCAGCCCACTGCTCCCTATATATACAGGGATGGGTCAAATGCAGAGAATAATTTCCACTGTGGGACTAATAAAGGAATGTTTCTTTCTTTCTTTCTTCTAACTGGGATGAGAATTGCGGGCCACGGTCCGAAACGATGTCCGCAGGGATGCCATGAAGCCTAACGACATGTTGGATTAGTAAGTCGGCGGTCTCACAGGCTGATGGAAGCTTGGGCAGTTGCAGAACCTCGCGGACATGGTGAGTGTGTTCCTGGGGGTTCGGGGAGTAGATAAGGATGTTGTCTAGGTAAACAAACACGAAGCAGTTGAGGAAGTCACGGCGAACGTCATTAACCAGGCCTTGAAAAATGGCAGGGGCATTGGTTAATCAAAACGGCATCACCAGTTATTCAAAGTGTCCCAAAGGTGTGTTAAAGGCCGTCTTCCATTTGTCCCCCTCGCGAATCCGGACAAGATGATAAGTGTTGCGGAGGTCCAGTTTAGTGAAGATCTTGGCTCTGGCTAAGGATTCGAAAACAGAGGTGAGAAGCATTAGCGGGTACTTATTTTTGATAGTAATCTGATTCAAACCTCTGTAATCAATGCAGGGATGGAGTCTCTTATCCTTCTTGCAGACAAAGAAAAATCCCGCTCCCAGAGGTGAAGATGACGGACGTATGATTCCTGCAGCGAGTGAGTCCGTTATATATCTCTCCATTGATTCGCGTTCTGGCCGGGAGAGATTATATAGCCGGCTAGTGGGAAGTGGGGTGCCCGGAAGCAGGTTCGATAACACAGTCGTAGGGGCGATGAGGAAGTGAAAGGGCCCGCTCCTTACTGAATGCCTCTCCTAGATCCATATACTCCCGGGGCACAGAGGAGAGGCTAGGACTGGTGTCAGGTCTGTTGGGGGGAAGTGTTTGACGTGGGACTGCAGATCTGATGCAGCGGGAGTGACAGGCGGAACTCCAGCCGGTGATTCTACCCCCAGCCCAATCGATTTGTGGATTATGATCCCTGATTCAGGGATATCCCAGGACTAGATGTGCTTGAGGGGAAGGAAACGCGCAGAACTGGATCTTCTGACTGTGATTTCCGGACACTTGCAGGGAAATTAGCTAAGTCTGGTGAGTGAACTGCCATCCAATGCGCTCACCAGCAGACCGCGCTCTAATGCTTCCACTGGGATCCCTTGTCTCTCAATAAAAGCAGAGTCCAAAAAGTTCTGTTCAGCCCCCGAATCAATGGGTGCAGACAGGTGCACAGGACCAGATTGTAAACACAGGATGGCAGGAAACAGTGATCGAGACTTGGGATGGAGAAATCTCCTTGAATCGCTCCCCACCGTATAGGCTACTCTCGCATTGTCTGAAGCATATGTTGCTGATTAAAAACAAATCCACACTGGAGCATGAAACCTCTACATTCCCCTGAAGCTCCATCATAGGGTACAGGAGAGGAAACAAAAGACTCGCGAGTGCTGGATGAGTCCTCAGGAACCTGTTCCGGGGTGGGGGAGCGGCGCAGCGCGAGGTCCTGCATCAGGCTTCTATCTCCGCCACCTGGGTCCCGATAGCACACTGAGAGACTAGTAGGTCCTGCAGCACGTGATGGTGTTGCCCAAGGAGAGCGCCTTGGTTGGAAATCGCCCTCTGCAGATGATCCGCAGGTTGAGATGCTGCTGCAAAGGCTGGGTCCATATTTGGTCAGTCCGTTCTGATATGTGATAGTGTAGGAAGCAGACCCAAACGCACGCTCACACAGCAGGTTGAATCCAGCCAGGGATTTTATTGCTCATATTCAGAATTATTACAGGTTAACACGCTAAACAGAGGCAGTGTCCAGTGGGCCAAAGTCTCTCCTTCTCTCCGGAGTCGGGAGGGAAACTCTACTGAACTCTCACCGGGAAAAGTTCCGGACAGGATCAGTTGAGGCCGTGGACACGGCAGGCAACCGGCGGCAGAAGACCTCCAACGAGCAGGACAGCGCGACTGTGGAAACCCGAGGACCTACACAGGATTGCCTCTTCGCACAGGTGATTCCCAAGGATCTACACTGAGCGGCAGGAGTGCTGAAGACAGCCAGAGAGTCTTCTCACAACAATTAATCAGACTTACGCGACTAGGAACCGGACTGGTAAACGGATGGACTGATGACGCGCGGAGGAAAACCGGGGTATTTAAACCAGCTGAAGATGATCACCGGAATGCACCACAGCTGAGCCTACAGAGAGGGGCGTGGTAGTGGGCAGAACTCGGGGGTGGAAACTGCAGGCTGATATAAAAAACAAAACACAAGCACATGGCACTCGATATCAAACTAGACAGGGGAAAAACAGAGGAGCACACACTAGGAGCAGTCAGAAATCCTAACAGAAGGTAAGGAAGTAAAACCAGTGGTAAGTAGCCTGAAGACTGGGTAGGGGTGAAGCAAGAGACCTCCAGCTGGCAATCTCGGGGCTGGACAGTCAGGCAGAACATCTCCGAAAGGCGGCCATGAGGATGACCAGATGGGCGGAGCTGTTCTGGAGGGTGGCCAGGAGGGTGACCGGACAGGCGGAAGGAAGGACAGAAGAACTGGACCCCTCTGGAGGGTAACCAGGAGACAAGACAGAAGAGCTAGAATGCTTTGGACGCCAGCATCGGCAGGAATGGAACAGTTTGCTGCGGTTCAGGATTGAATTCAGGCAACAGGAGTTTAGGACTGGATTCAGGCAACTGGATTCTGGCAACTGTAGCTCTGCTAGGACAACAAGGACAGTTGACTGGCTAAACCACATTGGAGGTCAGCTACGGAGACATGACCCCACCAGACATGGACACAAAGGCGAGACAACGCTGGAACAGCAGATGGCAACTGATGACCTGGCTCTAGGTTGGACCAGTGGAGCGCTGAACAGAAACAGGAGGTTGCTGCGGCCCGCGGAAACGAGTATCTGGACTCCGGACAAAACATGTGGAGGAGGTGTCGGACAGAACATGCGGAGCAGGTGTCAGCCAGGAAACGTGGAACATGTGTCTGCTAGACCCCCGAAAGGAGCTGGCTTGGTGTCGGCTGGGACCCCTAAAACCGGGGCAGGCTTGGGTCACTGGGCAGCGGAGACTCTTGGTCTCTAAGCAGCTTTGGGGATTGATGTCTCCTAAACCCATGCTTCATTCAGGGAACTAACAAGAGGCTAACTGGTTGAAGACTAACATAGAGGGGAGCTAGCTGGAGTCTATAAGGACCTCCCAGTGCCAGGCAGGTTTCCATGAGCGGGTTTGGGGCTAGAGCAGGCACAAGCCAGGCTGGCTGCAGACTCACAAAGCCAAGCCTATAGTTTTGGAGGTAGGCTGGCTGTGAGTTGGCCAGGATGCAGGCTTGGAGGCTGGTGGAGGGTCTGCTGAGTCCATAGTTAGTCGGTTTGTACTGTTACAATGCGGGGTTAGGGTTGGTGGTGGGGCACTCCTTCCCTGTAAGGCTCCCCCCCCCCCCAGGTTTTTAGTTCCCCAGATTGCCACTTCCAATTCCTTGACAAATAAGGAGTCACGATTGTTGTTGGTAATTCTGACCCGGGCGTCTTTCCTAATTGCAATGTCTCCTCCCAAGGAAATCTGAAAGAACATAAAAAATCAAAACATTAGATTGTAAGAAATTCTTAAAAGATAGTTCTTATATTAACCAGTGAGTACAGATGCAGATGTCTTGTTTACTTCTATGTACTATGTTTCATTGTTTAGGTTTTGGCAAAGTATATATATAGTATATTGTAAAAAGAATGGGTACAAATATTGTACCTTGTCTCCAACAGGAGATACAGATGGTTCCTCTCCAGTCTCACATCCAGTTCATGCAACTACCGAGAGCATAAGGTAAACACAGTTGCATTTCCTTGCCTACTTTTACCCACTTTCATCAGGAGCTATACTTCTACAATTTCACTTGTACCTGTTTAGTGAATATGGGCCTACTTAGTTATTTGTTACGACTGCACTTTATTATCACGTGTTACCATTTGGGGTTGATGTGCTGCTCAACTTCTTCAGCAGCTGTTGCTGCAACTCAATATTGAGAGCACGGAGTGTTATGTTCTCAGCCTCAACTGCTGCTCTTGAGTTCTTCTGACCCTCTAACCTGTAACAGAAGGAAATATGTCATGACTAACTAAATTATGAGAGATAATACGAATATTTAATCAAATATATTAAGTGAAGCTATCTGGCAATTAATAGACAAGGCAGGTAGCAGTGCACCTGCACAGAGTTCATCAATATTTGGAAATCATTGAAGACCAAATCTGGGTTGTACGTAGTATTTATGTCATCTAGAATATAGCAAATTAAGTAATGAGCACTCACAGATAAGTGGACGCATATGTCAATGTGTCTTTTTTAAATCAAAGTTAGGTTAAATAAAAAATTGGATAAAGATCAACTCTCACTTTTTTCTTGTTTCCTGCAGTTGCAGGGACATTTCATTGTTTTTCTTTTGCCTCCTTCAAAAGTTTCACTGGAACAACCCCACCATCATCAGTGTCATCACCATCCTCTTCTGAGAAACCGTCAGAGAGGATACGCTCCCTGACTTTTTTGAATGGATTTGGGCAGATTGGCGACTTTCTTTTGCGAATTCTTCTTTCTTGAAGAATGGCCAGGAGGTTGGTTTGTTTGGCTTCTTCCACAGTTTTTTTCTGATTTGTCTGGAAACATAGATAAGAACATCATGGAAAAGGTACCATTGTGTAATACAAAACTTATCAACCAAAACCAACAAAAAACACAAAAAAAGATATTGCAATACATAAATGGTTTAGTTATAACTATATATACATAGTTATATACAGTATATATTACATTTTAACTAGAAGGGGATCAGATCAGCAAACAAAGGGGCCTCACAATAAAATGTCCAAGTCTCTCTCTCTCTCTCTCTCTCTCTCTCTCTCTCTCTCTCTCTCTCTCTCTCTCTATATATATATATATATATATATATATATATATATATATATATATATATATATATATATATATATATATATATATATATATATATATATATATATATATATATATATGCACAGAGATGGGCAAAGATACATCAAAATGTATTTTGATACAAAATACTGGTGTCAGAAAATGTAACAAAATACAATACATGTATTTTGTATTTAAAATATAGGAAATACTTTTTCTGGATTTTCCGTTTTCTCACAATTTGGTACAGCAGAGCATTCAGGTTTGGGCTATAATGTATGAAATAATAAAACTAAGAATACTTTCATAATATGCCTTTTAAATGAAATAAATTGGATATTTAATGTTTTTTTTACTGTCATAGCCTGGCTAACTGTGAACTATATTGTGTGCCAGTAATTGATATGGCATTATGACCAATGACTAATATGAGGTATCGTAGAGTTCTGGGTGAACATAGACGGATACAGTATTTGTTTCCTGATTCAACGTCAGGACGTCAGTCGGTTCCGGCGCCGCGCGAGTGGCTGCCTGTTACAGCAGCTCCGGCTCACTACTTAGCGTTTTTCTTATATTATGTTATTTTTTGTACTTCTTTCGCTTCTTTTTTTCTTACACTAGCTACCGTTCTTAATCGGTGCATTATGGCAGCTAGACACGTCGAGCTTGTCGTGGTCTACCTGCTGTTTATCGCTATTTTCACCTCCGTGTCTGGGGACCCAGCGTGCAGCCATGGACTTGTTGTTTACGATCGGGACCAGCTGTTAGCATTCCGGGACGCGGCGGTGCTAACCGCCGAGAGACCCACTGTTCCCCGCGAGCTGAGGAGGAAGAAACGGGGATGCCGAGCGGGAGCAGAACATCGCGCCAGGAGAAGACGCTACACACCCGTTCTCCCTTCCATCATCATGGGAAACGTGAGGTCTCTGCCCAACAAGATGGACGAGCTAGCGGCGCTAACTCGCCATCAGAGGGAATACCGGGAGTCGAGCATCATGGTGTTTACAGAGACGTGGCTAACCGAGCTAACACCGGACACACACACTACTCTGGACGGGTTCCGCATACGGGCAGACAGGACAACGGAAAGCGGTAAGAGGAAGGGAGGAGGCCTGGCAGTGTTTGTTAATGATAGATGGTGTAACTCTGGGCACATCACTGTTAAGGAGCAGATCTGTACAGCGGACATTGAACTGTTAGCGGTTAGCATGAGGCCACAATATCTGCCTAGGGAATTTTCGCACGTTATCGTGATGGCTGCGTATATCCCCCCCTCTGCTGACGCCGAAGCGGCCTGTGACGTCATCCACTCGGCGACAAGCAGGCTGCTGACACAACACCCCAATGCCCTCCTCCTTCTCTCTGGGGATTTTAATCATGCCCCTCCGTCCTCCACTCTGCCCACATTCACCCAGTATGTCAAATGCCACACCAGAGACAAGAAAACACTGGACCTTCTTTATGCCAACACCAAGGAGGCATACATATCATCACCTCTCCCTCCCCTGGGCAGATCTGACCACAACCTGGTGCACCTCCTGCCTGTGTACACAACTCTTGCACAGAAGCAGCTAGCTGTGACCCACACAGTTAGACGATGGACCAATGGAGCCGAGGAGGCTCTGCAGGACTGTTTTGAGACAACTGCGTGGGAGGTATTCAGTGATGCCCATGGGGATGACATCGATGGTCTCACCGACTGCATTACGGACTATATTAACTTCTGTGTTGAGAACACCGTACCCACCAGGACTGTACGGTGTTTCTCAAATGGCAAACCCTGGATCTCTCCGGAGATAAAGGCCCTCCTCAAGGAGAAGAAGAGGGTTTTTAGATCTGGCAACAAGGAGGAGCTGAGGACTGTGCAGAGGGAGCTGAGGATGAAGATCAGAGAGGGGAAAGATGTCTACAGGATGAAGATGGAGGACCAGCTGCAGCAGAATAACACCGTCGGGGTCTGGAAGGGCCTCAAGGCGATTTCTGGGCTCAAGGGGCCCAACCAACAGCCTGAGGGGGACCAAAAGTGGGTGAATGAGCTGAACTTATTTTTTAACAGGTTTGACCAGCTATCCACCCCTCCCCCCACCCAGACCTCCCTGCTGCTGCAACCCCCATCATCTGCATCCCCTGTGGATTATTATCCCCCCTCCACCTCCCCCCTTCCCACAGCACTCTGCTCCCCTCCACACCTCCAACACACAGCACCCCACCCCCCCGAGTGTCCCTCAACCAGGTGAGGAAGGAACTGAGGAGGATCAAGGCGAGGAAGGCCACGGGTCCGGACGGCATCAGCTCAAGGCTCCTCAAATCCTGCGCAGACCAGCTGTGCGGGATAGCGGAGCACATATTCAACTTGAGCTTGAGGCTGGGGAAAGTACCACAGCTATGGAAGACATCCTGCGTGGTACCGGTACCAAAGAACCCGCGGCCCAAGGACCTCAACAGCTACAGGCCGGTGGCGTTGACATCCCACCTGATGAAGACCATGGAGAGGCTGGTACTTGCCCATCTCCGCCCTCTGGTGAGTTCATCCCTGGACCCTCTTCAGTTTGCCTACCAGTCCGGCATCGGGGTGGATGACGCCGTCATCTTCCTGCTGCAGAGATGCCTCTCTCACCTGGAAAAGACTGGTAGCACTGTGAGAGTCATGTTCTACGACTTCTCCAGTGCCTTCAACACCATCCAGCCTTTGCTTCTGAGGGACAAGCTGGAGCAGACCGGGGTGGACCACCACCTCACTACATGGATCCTGGACTACCTCACCAACCGTCCACAGTATGTGCGGATACGGGGGTGTGAGTCAGATCGGGTGTCCTGCAGCACAGGGGCCCCACAGGGAACCGTTCTGGCTCCATTCCTCTTCTCCATTTACACCTCGGACTTCAAACACAACTCTGCCAACTGCCACCTGCAAAAGTTCTCTGACGACTCTGCAATCGTCGGCCTCATCTCCGCAGATGATGACAGAGAGTACAGGGAACTAAACCAGGACTTTTTAGGATGGTGCCAGCGGAACCGCCTCCATATCAACACCAGCAAGACCAAGGAGCTGGTGGTGGACTTCCGCCGGGGTAAACGCCCTCCTCCGACACCGGTGAGCATCCAGGGACTGGACATTGAGGTCGTGTACTCATATAAGTACCTGGGTGTTCACTTGAACAATAAACTGGACTGGACTGACCACGCTCACGCTCTTTATAAAAAAGGACAGAGCAGACTCTTTCTGCTGAGGAGACTGAGGTCTTTTGGGGTGCAGGGAGCACTCCTGAAGACCTTCTTCGACTCCGTGGTGGCATCAGCCATCTTCTATGGAGTGGTCTTCTGGAGCAGCAGCATCGCGGCAGCTGACAGGAGGAGACTGGACAAACTGGTGAGGAAGGCCAGCAGCGTGCTGGGGTGTCCACTGGATACTGTGGAGGTGGTGGGAGACAGGAGGATGATGGCGAAGCTCTCATCCCTGATGAGCCACGCCTCCCACCCCATGCAGGACACTCTGGCAGCTCTGCACAGCTCCTTCAGTCACCGGCTGATTCATCCCCGGTGTCTGAGGGAGAGGTACCGCAAGTCCTTCCTCCCCGCTGCTGTCAGGCTGCACAACGAGCTGCTCTCGGGAGACCACTAACACTTAGACTACTAACACTTTGAACACGAACATTTGGACTGAACATGAACACTTAATTCATTCACCTGGTGCAATACCTAATCCGTGCAATCCTGTGCAATATCAAATATGTTTAAGTATTTACCTTACACTTACATTTTACTCCGTCTGTATTTACTGGTATATTTAATAGTCTTCTTACTGTCAATCCCGTGCAATATCCAATACGTTTAAGTATTATCTTACATTTCACATTTTTACTCCGTCTGTACATTCTGGTATATTTTGTATTCTTCTTTACTGTCATTTTTACTACTGTTTACTGTTGAGTCTATTTATACTACTTGATTTTTTTATCTTCATTTACTACTTGTGAGCGATGCTGCTGTAATCCTGTAATTTCCCCACTGAGGGACTAATAAAGGATTATCTTATCTTATCTTATCTTATGACAGGGGGAGCATCTCAACGCTGATGACAGGGGGAGCATCTCAACGCTGATTTAACTTATTTATACTAATTACCAGTGGCGGCTGGTGGAACATTTTCTCGGTAGGGCCATCCTATCAATTTCAGCAAACATCCCAGTATGATTTTATGCAAAATAATTTAAGTATCAAACACGCATTACTACTTTACAGTTACATATTTAACATTTATTCCAACACGAAAAAAAGCAGTAAATAACACTTATATAATATAATATAATAGCCCATGTAAGCATCATGGTCGCCCACAAAGGGCCGGTTGTAAATGTAACTACTCGTAACATATTGTTAATTCAAGTGTAAACATATTGTACATGCAGTTATATAAATGTAAAAATACATTTAAGCACATTTCTGTTATTATAACTTAAATCCTTTTAATTTAGAGTGAATAAATCCACATTACTTTATCAAAGATCAAACTATTGAAGAAAGCGTGCTGGGGTGTCCACTGGATACGGTGGAGGTGGTGGGAGACAGGAGGATGATGGCGAAGCTCTCATCCCTGATGAGCCACGCCTCCCACCCCATGCAGGACACTCTGGCAGCTCTGCACAGCTCCTTCAGTCACCGACTGATCCATCCCCGGTGTCTGAGGGAGAGGTACCGCAAGTCCTTCCTCCCCGCTGCTGTCAGGCTGCACAACAAGCTGCTCTCGGGAGACCACTAACACTTTGAACACTTTGAACACGAACATTTGGACTGAACATGAACACTTGAACACTCTGAACACTTTAATTCACTTGAACATGAATATGAACACTCTGAACACTTTAATTCATTCACCTGGTGCAATACCTAATCTGTGCAATCCTGTGCAATATCAAATACGTTTAAGTATTTACCTTACACTTACATTTTACTCCGTCTGTATTTACTGGTATACTTAATAGTCTTCTTTACTGTCAATCCTGTGCAATATACAATACGTTTAAGTATTATCTTACATTTTACATTTTACTCTGCCTCCGCCTGTATATACTGGTATATTTAATAGTCTTCTTACTGTCAATCCCGTGCAATATCCAATACGTTTAAGTATTATCTTACATTTCACATTTTTACTCTGTCTGTACATACTGGTATATTTTGTATTCTTCTTTACTGTCATATTTTTTACTACTGTTTACTGTTTAGTCTATTTATACGACTTGATTTTTTTATCTTCATTTATTACTTGTGAGCGATGCTGCTGTAATCCTGTAATTTCCCCACTGAGGGACTAATAAAGGATTATCTTATCTTATCTTATCTTATCTTATCTAAAATAGTATCTCATAATTTTGAGTTTCTATTTCATAATTTTGAATTAAAACTCCGCAGGCCAGGAGTTTGAGACCCCTGGTCTAAGACCTATTTTCGCCGTCTTTTCAACCAGCAGAAATGCAGTTAGAACATCAACGTGTCACAAAACACCAATTTGTTTGAAAATGTTTGTAGGTTGAAAGAGAGACGATATTGGTTGTGAACGTATTCCTCCAAAGTCACATTACACTAGATGGTGAAAAGTGGTCTACGCAAAGATTTGAACGCTTTAAATGTTTCATATAACGTCATAAATATAGAACTATAGACCGTGTGCTGCCAAAAAGATGCTCCCAAGATATCGTAACAGGAGCAGTGTACATTCTGTCTATACATTCATGTAAAATACGAGTGTGTGTTACTGCTGGAACACGCATGTGCGGGTACTTTGGCTCAGACTGCCTCAAGAGAGGCTTCACACTAACTACATACTTTGTAAGTACTTGAACCACTGGATTCCAATAATGCAAACCAAAATTAGCACCAGTAGTGTAATTTTATGCTGCTCACAATGCGGCCTTGGCTGCTAGCTTGTAGCGTTAGCATGTTAGCTTGTAGCGTACTGTAGCATGGATCAACAGTAAACACAATCATGTGTGTAAGTTCATGTTGGAGACTGTCTTTATGGGCTGTCGCTGTTGCTGTATAAAGTGCGTTTTTAGGCCATTTCTCATCTGAGACACTACAGAAGGCGAGTGGGGCTGTACACAGTTTGAATGGGGAGGAAATGAGTAAAACAAAGCGATGTGTTAACAAGAAGAGGGTCAAAACGTTGTTTGGCAGACAGCAACATACAAACAAAGTATTATACTGTGTAATATCCCAGTGAGCATCTCTGTTAAAAAAAGATGTTTAAAAAACGACAATGGTCATTGGTGATTAAACGTTCAAAACTGGTTTCAAAAAGTGAATATTTTTTTCTCATACTTTTATTTACAGATGTCCACCTTGAAAATATCACAGACCATCTGAAACCGGCTCCCGTGTGGCATCGACAACATTTAATGATAAACAAACTGTACCTGTATAACGCTTTTCTACACAGCAAAATTGGTAGTGTTAATTGGTGTTAATTTTCCAGTGAAAAATATTTTGAGTTGATCAGTGTTGAAGTGGGTGTTCTTTTAGCACTTCCAGTGCCGAAATAGCTCTGGGGGTGGAGTTCTTGCAGCGAGTTAATGCAACGCAATCCTGACTGAATTACGTACATATCTGGTTCTCTTTCATAGCATTCGTTTCGTGTCTCACATTGGGAACGCCTTCGGCGTGACCTCATCAGAAGGTCCTATTGCATTCTGCCAGCCAGGATTGACTGGAACTAAGCATGTCAGTGTCAAGGAGGGTGGAGGCCCTCCCCTTATAAAGGGGCTTGACGCTACGCTGCCAGTCATTCAAAAACCTCTTCTCGCTACGAGCATAAGTTCCAACCTTTTATCTCTCGAACTAACTGTCTATCTGGGACCTAGCTTAACTGTCCATAGACACGAGCGAAAATTCGGTCACCGGGCGCTTTATTCACGGACTGGTCAGTTATTTGGGATTACCACTCATACTAGCCTGTCACCAAACAGTAGTCTGAGCTGCTCACTGTGGAGAGTAGCAATACTTTCAACAGCTATCCAAACCGAGTGGCAACACTCCGAGGTAGCAATACTACCTCAAAGCGGTTTGAGGAAAGTGAAACCCTTTCCTCAAACCGCTAGCTTCACGGGGCTAACGCATCACAGAGTAGCAATACTCCCGCTGTATAACCCGCAACACTCCCAGTCGGCCCCAGCTAACCCTAGCCACACCAGGCTAATAGCACACACAGCGTAACTTTAGCTTTACAGCTAATTATCTCTGCTAGTGACAATGGCTACCGCTTTTGTCCCTAAAGCAGATGAGAAAATGCAGGCACGAGCGATAAAATTTCAATAAAATATTGAGCTGGGACACTCACCATGTGTGTGATGTGTCTTGGTTTGAAACATGCCCAAGCCGCCTTTGATTCCACAGAGGAGTGCACGCACTGTAGCCAATTCGCCCTCAAAGTGCTACGTCGCCGTCTGGCTCGTCAGACGAATATCACCGGCAGCGACCCGGTTATGGCTTCCACTGCAGCAGCTCCAGAGCCGATGGAGCTAGCCGAGTTGATGGTCCCCGAAGCTGAGGCTGGACCGAGCTGGGGAGATCACCTGGACCTTGCGGACCCGCTGCCCCAATAATTAGCCAATTTGCCGGTCCCTGCCTCACGGCACACCCGCAGGATTATTTAGTGGAAGTGGCGGATGACTCGGGTGATAGGTCGGAACTCCTCATGACCGACAAGGATGACGAGTCTTGAGTCTCTATTGTCTGGCCGGGTTGCAAAACCCAAAGCCTCCACGGCTCCGGCGGGTGATGGGAACGCATCTTCCCCTATATTAGACTTGGACTTGCAGGACGTATGTAAATGCACCGCCGCTAAGCTCAACATCCCATGGCCCGAAGTCCAAGCTGAGGTGACACAGTCCCGTTATGATGAGAAAAAGCTGCCCAAAGTGAAAAGGACAGGAAAACAGCTCCTGCCGATCTTTCCAGAACTACTGGAGGAATTTGCTATCTCTTGGTGCAAAAAGCCGTACAGAGAGAAGCATCCTGTGGCAGGCAGTTCCATGCTTGACAGTGAGGGAATGGAGAGCCACGGCTTTCGCATCATGCCCCCAGTGGAGCCCGTGGTGGCAGCTCACCTCTACCCGAAAACATCCCTGTCGTCCCCAGGACCCGCTCACCCATCCAGAGCGGACCGCCAGTCCAACCTGACAGATAAGTCGTACAAGGCGGTCAGGGCCCTTAATACCACATCTCTCCTAATAGCATACCAAGCCGAGCTGGAGGAGGAGATGACGGCGTCCCCTGACCCGGCGTTATGGTAAGAGGTGTGCATCATCACCGACCACTGCCTCCACCTCCACATGGTAGCGATCCAGTCGCAAGGTAGAGCCATGTGGTTGATGGTTTTGCAGGAGAGAGCCCGCTGGCTGAATCTCACCACCTTGTCGGCCAAAGAGAAGGAAGACCTCCTTGACACCCCTATAACACCCCAGGGTCTCTTAGGCACGGCGGTCACATCGATGCAGACGAAGTGCGAGGAAAGCATCCACTAATCTGCAACAAATACATTAAAATGGATACCTAACATTCTAAGGTCAATTATCTATATGATCTCTATTGCGGTAAAACATCACCATAGAGGTCATATCCGGCCCGAACAGAACTATAGAACCTTCCCGGAACTATAAAATGGTGCTCTTGTACCCTGGGGACTATTTTAGGATAAACACCTTGGAGAGGAGACACAGCAGAGGTAAGTGCTTTGAACATGCAGGTTATTTGACAGCACTATTAATTTATTCAATCATTTTAGTTAAAGATAACTAAACCACTAATATATTTGTGTCTACAGGCCTGACCTTCAATAATTACTCCTGAGACCACATCAGAACTGTACAATAAACCTTCAACTCTGTGTGTGAGTCTCTTATTGTCTCGAACAGTCCACAAATGCCTGCAATGGAGAGGGTCCTTGTCACACTGCCGAAACCTCAAGCAGTACCTCAGGCTCTGCCGAGAGCATCAGGTCCGAAGGGCCCGTGGCAGAGTATTCCGTCTCACTCATGCCTAGTACCGAATGAGCGGTGCGATGTCCCTATGCCACTAGAGGGGGCTCTAACTCCTTGTATGACAGACTGGCCTATCACTCTGTCACTGAAAACAGCAAGCTGGTCAGAATGCACCAGCTCAGAGTGGGTTATGAGAACATTAAGCAGGGGATACAGGCTTCAATTCGCCGTAACACCGCCACAGTTCAGGGGGGTAATTCAGTCACAAGCTCCAGGCGGAGCCGCCCGTTTTCTACAGGAAGAGATTTCCTCCCTGCTAGAGAAAGGAGCAATCGGAATTATTCCCCCCGAACACAGACAGAGTGGGTTCTATTTAAGATATTTCCTGGTTCCCAAGAAAGGGGGGCGCGGCATGCGTGCAATATTAGACCTCCGAGAGCTAAACAAGCACCTCAGGAAATACAAATCAAATTCTGGATGTTAACGCACGCGTCTCTGCTGCGTTTTCTGCCCCCGGGCGATTGGTTCACTTCAATCGACCTCAACGACGCTTATTTTCACATCGCAATATACCCACCACACAGGAAGTATCTCAGATTCAACTTCCAGGGGACAAGTTACGAGTATCTAGTCCTCCCCTTTGGTCTCTGTGATGACCCCTCCCTTCCACCAGGGGTCTGTGTCCTGTTTTCTCCTCAGTTGTCTTCCAGGATGTTAATTGGCCACTGATGGGCGACACCTGAGCTTTGGGTTGGTCCCAGCTATAAAGGCTGCCCCTCTTCTTTGGCTGTGGTGCCTCTCTTCTCTGCTTCCTGTTTGGAGGACCTGGCTGCTGCTTTATTTTGTTTGTTTCGGTTTTGTTAGTTGGTTCATTAAATAAATGTCTATTTTTTACTTTTTAGCTCGTCTTGTCTCCCTCATGTTGCGGCCTTTTGAGCCGGGTCGTGACACTGAGCCCAAGAGTGTTTGTGAAATGCACCGAGGCGACTGTGGGACCGCTCAGGAGGCGTCCGAGTAGCCACGTACATCGACGACTGGCTTATTGCAGCGTCCGACCGCCAGGGGGCAGCAGATCACACAAAGTTACTCATGGAACATTTGGTGAATCTGGGCTTCAAAATAAATCAAGAAAAGAGTGTTCTTCCTTGTCAGATCATCTCCTTTATAGGCCTATGTATAGACTCGGCTCAGGCCAGAGTGAGGCTGACTGGGGAAAGGTTAAAGGCACTCAGAGATTGTTTAGCTCTTTTTCACAGGGGCAAATTTGTGTCTCTCAGACTTTGCCAAAGGTTGTTAGGGCTGATGGCCTCAGTTCTAGTGGTGGTTCCGATGGGACGTTTACACATGAAGGGAATGCAGTGTTGGGTGGCTTCTCACAGGCTAGACCCACGTCGTCATGGCTCTCACATGGTGAGAGTCAGTGGCTTGCTCAGCAGCACTAATCCCGTGGAGAAGCGAGGGCTTTCTGATTCAGGCAGTGCCTATTGGGGTTATTTTGTGCAGGAAAGTGGTCACAACAGATGCCTCCCTCTCAGGCTGGGGGGGCGTGTTCGAAGGGAGAGCAGTGAACAGGACCTGGGATCCTCACATGCTCTCCTCTCACATAAATTACCTGGAATTAGTGGCTGTTCATCTGTCACTGAAACATTTCCTCCCTTTCCTGAGGGGACATTATGTGATAGTCCAGACGGACAACACCACAGTAGTGGCTTATATCAACAGAGAAGAGGGTTTGAGATCCCTTCGGTTACACATGCTGGCACACAGACTGATTGTCTGAAGCAACAAACTGTTTCTGTCCCTGAAGGCCACACATGTGGCGGGAATACTGAACTGTGGAGCAGATCTCAAGATCAAGATGGCATCACGGACGGCTGCCTAGATGTGTTGGTGCGCATTGTTTTGTGTTGTTTTTGTCGTCAATTCAGTTTTATGCTGCGATACCCGGAGCCCTTTCACCAGAGATGAGCTCATGAACATCAGGGGTACAACTCCAGCGGACTTAGTTCCAACTTTTCTGAAAACACCTTAGCCCATGTAGTGAAACGCTGTAGGAGTACAGAAGTACAGAAGATTGCTCTCTCAGCCAGGGGAGCAAGAACCGCGACTCTTTGTCTCAGCCGGCGGGTTTGACCTCCTGAACTGATGAGAAGGAACTTCGACCTCACTGCGGCTGTCTCGACACGAATCACGGTAGCATGAAATACACCAACTTCTCCACAACCCCAGCGATCTCAGCGACCGTTAGTGTCGGCGATTATTAAGCATACACCACGTTATAAAAATGAACAGTACTTTAAGCACATAAACAAGATAAAATAAACACAAATTAACTCTCTCTAACTCTGCCCAGAATCTATTTCGCCTTACGGTACGATACAATCATGGTGATTGAGGGGGGTTCTTCTGAGCTTCGGTGGGCTCAGGCAGCGCGGCTGCGGGCCGAGGGAGGTATGCTCGGAGAATCGCTTCGTCTGGATCGGGGACGTTCGCGTCCTTATGACCGGCGCAGACGAGACGCTTGGTGGAGAGTGAAGTTCTCTCTCTCTCTCTCTGACAAAGTCTTGCTTCTTCACTTCTGCAGGAACAAAGAGGGTTCGCTTCGTGGATACGAACAAAGATAAAATAGACAGTTTAGTGAATTCGGCCAGCGAATATAAACTGTTAAGCCTAGGTTTTGATTAAAAAGAAAGGGGAACAACGTTGCAGTGTGTGCCCCCTGCTACCCCGGAGGGATCGATGGAAAAAGCATTGAGGTGGGGGTTGCAGGGTAGTTTTGTAGAAAGGTTGCTGAACCACAGGGGTCCTGGGGTGTCTTGGCGCTCGGCCAATTAGACTACAGCGCTGCTTTCAGGTAACGGCAGGGAAGCATAGTTTTTTGGGGGAGGAGGGAACTCACACCCTAATGTGAATTTCTTCAGAGTTGAGGGTTTGGTGCTCAAACTACAATCAGGATGAAACCATTGCTTGCAAAACGGAAGGCCTGACTCTTTGTTCCACAGCACATGTCGAAGCCATATAGTCAGATCCCAACAAGTATTATCTACTTTTGAAGTGAACAAGCTTGTAGTTGACCATTTCAGTGAGCATTTATATGCCTACCAAGTATATGAAACTGATGAGAAAGATGTAATCAAAGCAGACAGTCTTGTTATTTATGAGCCCTTTGACTTACAAAGTGCTTATGGTGAAGATGAGAGCCTATATATTGTACCATTATTTTCTTTGTAAATGTGCATATGTAGTTAAGTTGTACCCATGATGCTTGGAAGATATTTTCTGAATAAAAATAACATGTTTTTGTATGAATTATTTATTGTAGTTGACCGTTATGTCTTTATGGTGGAAACATTTAAACTTATGTAAACATGGATACACAATTTAGTGTTAAAAATACACTGTCATGTGTCATTAATCAACACAGAGTGTCAGATATTTAACGCTGTTGAAGATTTAAAATATTAACACTATCCAAAGTGTAAATTTAACTCAGAACCAGTGAGAATTATATAAACACTGGCATAGTGTTAATATTAACACTGCGAGTTAAATTCACACTTCCGATTTTGCTGTGTAGTCTTCTGACCACTCAAAGTGCTTTAACACATTCATACACTGATGCCCGTCAGGACTAACTAACATTCATACAACATTCACACACCGCAGGCACAGCTACGGAAACAACCTGGGGGTTAAGTATCTTGCTCAAGGACACATGGACACATGGACTAGCGGAGCCGGGGATAGAACTGACGATCCTCTGATTGAAGGACGACCCTGCTCCACTCTACCACTACCTGCTCTACCACAGTCGCTCACATTTAAAGAAGGAAAGGGCCATTTTGTTCAACAATCGTGTACTTTCTATTTCATTGTAGTTGTATTTAAAGAACATTGTTCATGTTATATTTATATTATTGCTTAATAAATACAAATGAATTGTTGCCTGTGTTGCCTGTGTCTGCTGCTGTGGTAGCAGCAGAGTTTGTTGTCTCAGCCATTAGTGTGGGAGCCCCCATGGTTGGGCAAGCAATCGTGACTCTGGGCTGCCCACACCCCCAGCAGACTCTTGGTCGTGGCTTGTCCTGCCTCTCATCTCTCAGAGTGGCAGCCCTCACCAGCTGGGTTAGCTCCCCCACCCAGGCAGGCTGCGCCAAGTCCATCTCAGTCTCACCAGCAGCTCTCACCTTTGGTGATTTTTCAACCACTTTACCCAAGGCGCCAGCACACAGCATCTCTCTCTCCGTAGCTGACTCCAAAGCCTCCTGGAGCGACCCGGGGTGAGCCGGTAGTGTCTGGATGCGCAGGTCAGCTGGAAGCAGGGCCTGGAGGAAATGGTCCCTTGCTAGCTCGCTCTGGATGGGAGGGGGCATGTGGGCATAGGTGAACAAGCCCCTCAATGTCGTTAGCGAGCTCCCTCAGCGGCTCCTCTGGCCGTCGCTGTTTGCTGCACAGTTCAGAGCGGAGCAGGCTAGTGGCAGAGCATTGTCCAAATCGTCGCTTTAGAGCCCCAATTAGTGCATCATAATCCCTCCTATCATCATGATTTAGCAGCAGCAGGCTTGATAAAGCATCACCCGTGAGGCACATCGCTAGCTGGAGAGCTTTTACTGAAGTGGACCATTTACTGGCCTGAGCCAACAGTTTAAATTGTGCTTGAAAAGCTTCCCAGTTAGATTTACCATCATATCTGGGGGTCTTCATTGTGGCCGGAACAGTTTCTCCGTGTGACCCAGGGTGTTTGGCCATGTCCATTTCTACGGTCGTAGTCATTACTTTACGGCCGCTACATCCACCACCGGCGCGGTCCGCGCGGCCCAAGCCAGCCTCGGCAGCCATCCCCGGTCATTTCCTTGACCCACTCTCTGTGCTCCGTCATCCGCCAGGCCTCGGCTGCGCCGTCCCGTCCTTATGTCTTCTTCCCGCTTAAGCTCGAGACGGCTCCCCGACCACATGTTTCTCACCGCTGATCAACGTTAGCCACTTAGCGTCTCTGCTGCTAGCCGGCGTGGCGATGTCGATGAATGCCGAAAGTTTTACTTCTGACACCAAATGCAAATGTAGCGACCCTTGGTCAGGAAAGCTACGAGACATTATTTTACTTGTGGTCCTTTATTTGCGGACAGTACACAGGCTACTGTGGGCCGTAGCCTACGCCGAACAAACAGTCAACGTTAACGTTCTCTAACATCCTTAACCATCTGCTCCCAGTCATAGACTAACTCTCTCAGTTACCAGCACAAAACAACAACATCCCACAAGGCATGAGACCTTCACTGACCTCCGTAAATGCAAGAACCAATCTTAGGCCTAGTCCACATTACTCCAGTTTTCCTCCAGTTTTCCTACGTTTACACTGAGCAGCCACACCACGCCGGAGTTTTGGAGCGCCCTAAACGGAGGAACCTGAGAACTCCGCCGAGGTTGGAGCTATTTGAGACCTCCGGGGTTTTGGTTGAGTGTAGGCGTGAGATGCGGTGTATACGGATGTACGCCGACGCGATCCATGTGCTCGCTACTGGATTGGTTATTACCAGCCATGACGGCTCCGTCCCTGATTCGTCACACTCACTATCACGTGACCCGTACCCGGAAGAAAACAAACAGCCGGCGACCAGCTGCGATTAATTTCAACATGGATAACGAATGGCAAGCCTTGCTTGCTGTGTTGTCTGTACTAGCAGCTATTGTGGAGTTAAATGCGTCATTTTACAATGCTGCTATTGCCTACAGGCGGAGGAGGCGAGCTGTTCTTCGAGCGATGAGCGACAATTCCCGAGTCCAGAGACGCTGATAGCGCCGGTTTTGTACACGCTGTATTACCTGTTGCGTACTAGCAGCTGTTGTGCAGTAAAAAGTCTGCATTTATGTGGAGGAAGCAGCTGTTATTCTAGCGATCAGCGATGTGCTTGACCATCGGCGATTGGCCCCTGTTTTTTCTGCTGGGTGACCCAGCTTATCCCCTGATGCCGTATCTCATGAAGGAATACCCCCGATGGAGCTAACGTTACATTCATCAGCCCCACGGCAACAACAGACAACAACAACAGAGGAAGCGAGTGATCGACGTGTGTTGACCACATTTATGGACCATAATCGAGTAAACGTTGATTTTAAAGTAAAGTTGGGGAGAGAGAGAGAGAGAGAGAGAGACACGCAACTACGTCTAAAAAATAAAACTTCTAAAACTTTCCACGAACTGTGTCTGTTTGAGTTTATAGAGGAAGATCTTAAGTATCAAATACAACCATTCATTATTAAAGACTACTTTATTACTCTGTCATATTTTTTTTTTTAACTAAGCAAGCATTCCACTTCCTGTTTACACCATCACGCGCATGCCCAGTGTACGTTAATGGTCACGTGCTGTCCGCCTTCCCCGGCTGCGTGTGGATGCAGATCAACCTGATGAATAATGCTGAAAACTCCCGTGTGGACGGAGATCGGTTCTATTTGAGAACTCTGCATCCAACGACACACGGCCTAATGTGGACAGGGCCTTAGATAACATCTTAGAACACTTTCTGTAAACACCATAACACCTAACACAACGTTAACATTATATGTCACTCAGTCCGTTACAATATTATACTTATTTATACTAATTACTCATCCAGGTATAGGAATGTGCACGTGCAGTGGACAGATTGACCAGAGTGAGTTTTGATAAGTTTAGATTATTTTAATAGGCACCTGGATATGTATTTTAGTTTCCTTTGCCAATAAAAGTGTGAAAAGTCTGTTGCGGAAGAGGATTCCATTTGTAAACATAGGACCCAGAGCCAGTGACTGTCAAACAGTGGAAGACTTCATTCTGCTTCATCTGTATTGCATTTGCAAAGCCCACAGAGAACAGCCCTAGTTTTTAATGTTCAGTAATCTTGTTAACATGAAGTTGTAGTTCTCGCTCACCTGTTGTGGCAGTTCACTTGAGTCCAATGAAATTGTTGGTTCAGAAAGTAACAGAAATGGTAGAACACAGCCCATCTAATATTGAAAAATGTGTTTAGTGTGTGTGGTGGGGGGGTCCGAAGCAGATAAACCCTCCGCCCTCCGACCAGCAGTTCTGAATAAACTGTTAAATGAATTGCTGCCAAAGGTGCTTCTTAGAAGTGACTATGAATACATATGAAATTTAACAACATGTAACCGAGGGGGTTCTTTGACATTATGGACTCTTATGTGTAGTATCACTTCCAGGAAAAAAAATATATCCTGCTGCCACTGTAATCTGTGAAAAAGTAATAGCCGGTGGAAAAACCGGGATTTAAAGGATCTTGAAAAGATCTTCATGCTGCTTCATGGCCCAGAAAGAAGTCGACAGCTATGTGATTGTATGGCATCTACTCTGTATAATTGTTTTGATAGTTCTTAAAGTTGTGGTGATTTATTTAATAAATAATTCAAAATGGTGAAAGGGAGTTTGAACATCATCATCATGTTGACCTATAGCCACTCCCTGAACCTGATATGCTAATGAGCCCAGAATAAATAAATCTAACTTCAAAATACTGCTCAGCGGGACATAGACCAAGAACCCCTCTGAATCATACCGAGCACTAACATTCACTGATAATCGCTCTGAATACTGATAGTTATATTTTTCCTGATTTAGGGCATGTAATTGCAAATGTTACCGCAGTATTAACGATCATTTACACATGGAACCTAAATTCTTTTTCAACAGGTCTGATGATCTCTGTGATGAATCAGCAAATGGGTATGGCTCAGCAGCAGTCACAACTTCATCTGTATTATGCATTTTCGTCGGCTGTTTATCTGTTCTTATAATGTGTGGAAACCTTCTTGTAATAATCTCCATTACTTACTTCAAACAGCTCCACACTCCTACAAACTACTTGATCCTCTCTCTGGCCGTGGCTGACCTACTTGTTGGGGTTTTAGTTTTACCTTTTAGCATGATACTGACTGTATGCTCATGTTGGTATCCTGAAGATTTACTCTGCAAGGTACGAGGCACCTTTGATGTGTTTCTGAGTGCATCTTCTATTTTGAATTTGTGTTGCATTTCTGTTGACAGATATTATGCTGTGTGTCAGCCTCTGAGGTACAGAGCTAAAATAAATGCCAATGTTATTGTGATCATGATCCTGGTGACCTGGACTATTTCTGCACTAATTGGAATTGGAACCACGATTCGGGGACTAAACCAAGGGCAACCAAATAGGTGTTTGTGCTTTTCACAAATGAGCACTTCCCTTATAGGATCAATTTTTGCGTTTTACCTCCCAGCTATCGGAATGTTCACCATCTACCTAAAGATTTTGTTGGTGGCACAGAGACAGGCACGCAGCATCCAGAGCACAATCCGTCAGAGCATAAATTCTGGAGAAACTGTCAGTAAAATGGAGAGAAAAGCCACCAAAACTCTGGCTATTGTGATGGGAATTTTTCTAATCTGTTGGACTCCTTTCTTTATTTGTTTAACCTTTTATCTTTTGAGTAATTACAATATACCAGTTCCTGTGGTGGTAATGTTTAAGTGGCTTGGTTGGTCAAATTCAATGCTCAATCCATTCGTGTACGCTTTCTTTTACACCTGGTTTCGATCGTCTTTCAGAATGATCATTTCAGGAAAAATATTTCAAGGTGATTTTACTCATTCAAAGCTGTTTTGACTCGTTAATGAAGTGCTGGCATGTCAATAATGATGGAGTTTGAACCCCAAGGTCAGCATCTCTATTCCACTGCATTTCACATATTAACAATATGTGCATAGCAAATGTTGTGATACAACTTTGAAATTGTTTTCCACGGTACCCAACCCTATAAACATATGTCCTTCTTGAGACTTTTTTTTTATCCTGTTGCTGGTTAAAGTCTGTTCTCTCTGCAGTAGCTTCACTAGCATCAAATACTGGCACTCTTACTGGTTTTCTTATGTGGACCAACATTGTTTGGTATATTAAAACGTTCATATCAAGCACTCGTGCCCTTCTTGCTTCAATGTTTTAAATTCCAAGGTTGCTCAAAGTTATTACCCATTGTTGTCCTCAGGTGAGACATTATGATATAAATGTATCTCGCATGAGGCACTGCTTACTGGTATGACCACTGCAACAAGTAAGACTAAGGGAAGCCTGTCCATCAAGTTAAAACAGGCTGACTGTCACACGACTTTCAGACTTTCCATGACCTCTCTGCACAATGTTATGCATTGCAATTAGCTAGAGTACAGCTGCAACAGTTTTTTTTGTATTTGCAGTTCTCTTCTATTTTCTTTTGCCTGCTTTGTTTTTTGACATGGAGCGTGAAAGAAATTGTCTCCATGACACTTTTAAGTTCCTTCCATCCATAGATATGTTCCATGGACTTAGCAAGCATTACGGTTCAAGCCATCGTCTGTGTTTTTTTTTGTTGTTTACTTTATTTAGATACATTTAGTACATTGCAATTTCTAGTAGGAATTTTGATTTTACATTCCTCAAAACAATATACTTGTAGGCCTACAAGTATGTATATATATATATATATATATATATATATTATTAGAAAATGAATACAATCAGGAGGTATTTTTTCCTCAAAACAATATGTAGGCATACAAGTATATATATTTATTATTAGAAAATTAATACAATCAGGAGGGATTTATTCCTCAAAACAATATGTAGGCATACAAGTGTATATATATATATATATATATATTATATATTATTAGAAAATGAATACAATCAGGAGGGATTTTTACAAATTCTAAATGTACAAAATATACAATTAAAATGCTCTCCTCAAAGCCAGCTGACAATTAAAAATCACATTAATTTTACTTTACTGAAAAAAAATCAAACGAACAAAAATAAATAAAATTCATTAAAAATATGTTGGTTGGCTTTTTCCAGTGTACAATCACCAACTCTGGTTTGGTCGTAATAAACCCGTTATTCACAGAGTTAGATGTAAACAGCTGTTATGCTCTCCTCAAACCTATCAGACACTATTGAAAAACACAACTCAACAGAAACAAAATACAACAAATCAAAACCATCTTGGTTTGCTTAGTTTCCACTGCGAATACCATCCAATCTAGTTTGGTCGAAATAAAGCCTTCCCAGTGAGCCCCAACCGGGATTACAATGTTGATTGCTAGTTGAAAACTGGGTGATATTTGCTTTGAACGTCTAAGACAGGGGTCTCAAACTCATTTTCACTCCGGGCCACATCAGCATCATGGTCGCCCACAAAGGGCCGGTTGTAAATGTAACTACTCGTAACATATTGTTAAATAACTCTCTGCATTTGATTATTGTTTATTCAAGTGTAAACATATTGTACATGCAGTTATATAAATGTAAAAATATATTTAAGCACATTTCTGTTATTATAACTTAAATCCTTTTAATTTATAGTTAATAAACCCACATTACTCTATCAAACTATTGAAGAAAATAGCAAAGACAAATATCAAACAAGTTATGACAATAACTTTGTTCAATGCTTAAAATCCTTTCAAGGGTGCGTTTGCACAATCCCACATGAAGTATTTCATGTGTTTTAAAGCCACGTTTAAAGTAGTCTTCAATGTACTCACAATACATTTCCATTGCAAATGTACAGTAACCAGCCAATGAGCTGCTTCTATGACTGTGTTTAAGTATCTCATAATTTTGAGTTTCTGTTTCATAATTTTGAATTAAAACTCCGGGCCGGGAGTTTGAGACCCCTGGTCTAAAACCTATTTTCGCCATCTTTTCAACCAGCTGAAATGCAGTTAGAACATCAACGTGTCACAAAACACCAATTTGTTTGAAAATGTTTGTAGGTTGAAAAAGAGACGATATTGGTTGTGAACGTATTCCTCCAAAGTCACATTCCACTAGACCAGGGGTGTCAAACATACGGCCCGCCACGTCATTTTATGTGGCCCGCGAATCCCCCAGCAAAAAAAAAAAAAAGATTTTTTTTTTTTTTTTTTACAAAAATTAAAAGTTAGATGTGAAAATTAAAATATCCCCATGGTTGAAATTATGAGATGCGCCGCCGGACTTGCCGGGGGCTATTTTGTGTTCATTCGCACTGGACGCGCCGGAGAGGGGGCGTGGCTTATCGCCCTGAAAGCCGTTCAACTGTCCGCCATTAACCATGGAAAAAGAATCTCTATTTCTGCTAAGTAGGTGTTGAGGAAGTCACAGATATCCCGGGAAACTAAACTAAATATGTTAGGAGTAGTTACATTTACACCGTCTTACATTTACAATCGGCCCTTTGAGGGTGACCGTGATGCTGATGTGGCCCCAGAGTGAAAATGAGTTTGACACCCCTGCACTAGACGGTGAAAAGTGGTCTACACAAAGATTTGAACACTTTAAATGTTTCATATAACATGTCATAAATATAGAACTATAGACCGTGTGCTGCCAAAAAGATGCTCCCAAAATATCGTAACAGGAGCAGTGTACATTCTTTCTATACATTCATGTAAAATACGAGTGTGTGTTACTGCTGTAACACGCATGCGCAGGTACTTTGGCTCAGACTGCCTCAAGAGAGGCTTCACACTAACTACATACTTTGTAAGTACTTGAACCACTGGATTCCAATAATGCAAACCAAAATTAGCACCAGTAGTATAATTTTATGCTGCTCACAATGCGGCCTTGGCTGCTAGCTTGTAGCGTTAGCATGTTAGCTTGTAGCGTACTGTAGCATGGATCAACAGTAAACACAATCATGTGTGTAAGTTAATGTTGGAGACTGTCTTTATGGGCTGTCGCTGTATAAAGTGCGTTTTTAGGCCATTTCTCATCTGAAACACTACAGAAGGGTGAAGAGTGGGGCTGTACACAGTTTGAATGGGGAGGAAATGAGTAAAACAAAGTGATGTGCTAACAAGAAGAGGGTCAAAACGTTGTTTGTGTCATGAGGTGGTTCACAGGTAGGACCCAAACGCAAGACCACAGGAGACCGAAGTTAGTGGAAACAGGTTTTATTTAGCCTGACTAAAGACAGGAAGGTGTGGAGCCTGTGGTCCGACACCAGAGTGGGCACATCGACGGTGTGAGTCCCGTGGCTCGACACCGGAGAGCTTGCAGCTTGACGGCGTGTGTAGTCCGTTGACACAAGGAGGGCAGAGGATGCCACGGGGTTGAAGCGGGTGAAAGACGGTACGACCTGACAACCCCAGACTGCAGGACCAGAGTTTATATAGTGACAGGGGACTCATTAGTGGGCCCTGAGTCTGGTGTGTCAGGCTGCAGGAGGTGATCGGCTGGAGTGTCCTCAGCTGTGCCCAATCAAGGGTGTGGCCATGGGAGGTGTCTGGAGGCAGAGGACAAACACAGAGCACATGGCACACAATAACAAACAGGGGAATGACAGGACACATGAGGAGAGGAGATCAGGGGAAACACACAACGGGTCAGACAGGGATCCTGGATCCTGACAGTTTGTCAGACAGCAACATACAAACAAAGTATTATACTGTGTAATATCCCAGTGAGCATCTCTCTGTGAAAAAAATATGTTTAAAAAACGACAATGGTCATTGGTTATTAAACGTTCAAAACTGCTTTCAAAAAGTGAATATTTTTATTTACAGATGTCCACCTTGAAAATATCACAGACCATCTGAAACCGGCTCCCGTGTGGCATCGACATTTCACTAGCTTAGGCCCCCACCTCGGCCGGAGCGAGCCGTCGTCGGTTGTTTGGAGTGTTGAGGAATGGTTGATGGAGATTTAGCCTGATGCGGTTTGGGGGAGGCTTAGCTGAGGATCCACTGCGGCTCCCGGGCCTTGCAGACCCCCAAAATAAGCCTGTGCGCTGGTCGGCAAGATCGAGTGAGGTTTGTGGGGTTAAAGACGGCGTTGGATATGGCCGCACCGATGTTGGACGGGTGTCTGCAGGAGGGCTGAACTTCTGGAATGGGAAACGAGAAAGCCATGGCATTGCGGTGGCCCAGACGTGAGCTGCATCGAGGACGCGCCCTTGGCGGACGGGTGTCGCAGCGTCATTTGATGATTGGGTAACCGACTGCTAGGTTGTCAGGAGTTTAAGGGATGGACTTGCTGGGCCATCCGCGGCCCCACGTGATGGCTGTGGCTACTATTGGTCTGATTTCATAGCATGAGGGGAAACGACTTGGCATCTGCTTGCAAGATCCGGGGCTGGTCTACGGCAAACGTCGTCAGTCGGCAGGGGGAGCGGCATCGTTGTTGGCCAATTGTGTGGGTCCATCGCTGGAAGTGGGCGGGGTGGGGGCACTGGCATCCCGGTGTCCGGTGTCCCGGCTACGGCAAGTTGCTGTGGTTGCTGGAAGTAGGTGGCCGGGGGCGCTGGCGTCCTGCGTTCCGTTGTTGCTTTGCGTTCCGTGCTTGCTGCGTCCCGTTGCCTCTCTCTTTTCTCTTCCTGTCTCCCTCCTTTCTTTCTTCTCCTTCCTTTCTTCTCATTCTTTTTCCTCTCTCGCTCTCTCTTTTTCTTCTCTACTTTCCTTCCTTCCTTTCTCTCTCTCTCTCTTCTCTTTCTTCTCTTCTTTTTCTCTCTCTCTCTGCGATTCGTTGTTGCTTGCTGCGGTTCGTTGTTGCTTGCTGCGTTCAGTGGTTGCGTTGTTGCGTTCAGTGGTTGCGTTGTTGCGTTCGGTGGTTGCGTTGTTGCGGTTAGAGAGGGGGACGGCTTAGAGAGGGGGACAGTTTAGAGAGGGGGACAGAGGCAAGAAGACCTGGCAACCCGGTGCCAGGAATCTGCATAGAGGGAAGAGTATGCGTAGTAGGAAAAGCAGGATAGGGGAGGGGGACGGAGGAGAGGGAACCTGGCAACCCGGTGCCGGGAATCTGCATAGGAAAAGCAGGATAGGGGAGGGGGGCGGAGGAAAGAAGACCTGGCAACCCGGTGCCTAGGTACGGCAGAAGAAAGGTGGTGTAAGAGAACAGTAAAGGGACAGCTTAGAGGGGGGGACAGCTTAGAAAGGGGGACGGAGGAAAGAAGACCTGGCAACCCGGTGCCTAGGTACGGCAGGAGAAAGGTGGTGTAAGAGAATGGTGGAGGGACAGCTTAGAGGGGGGGACAGCTTAGAAAGGGGGACGGAGGAAAGAAGACCTGGCAACCCGGTGCCTACGTACGGCAGGAGAACGGTGGTGTAAGAGAACGGTGGAGGGACAGCTTAGAGGGGGGGACAGTTTAGAAAGTGGGACGGAGGAAAGAAGACCTGGCAACCCGGTGCCTAGGTACGGCAGGAGAAAGCTGGTGTAAGAGAACGTTAAAGGGACAGCTTATAGGGGGGGACGGCTTAGAGGGGGGACAGTTTAGAAAGGGGGACGGAGGAAAGAAGACCTGGCAACCTGGTGCCTAGGTACGGCAGAAGAAAGGTGGTGTAAGAAAACAGGAAAGGGACATCTTAGAGGGGGGGGACAGTTTAGAAAGGGGGACAGAGGAAAGAGGACCTGGCAACCCGGAACTTGTGGGTTGGGGGGCGGAGCCTCGGGGTGCGTGGTGGCGTCCCGGTCGTTGGCGTCACGCCGGAGTGTTTGCATGTAGGTACGTTTGTGTTTGTTTTTTTTCTGACGTGACTTTGGGAAAGTTTGTGCTTTGGGAAAGTTGTGAGGAGTTGGCACGGTTTGCTTTGTTGCGTCGATGCTCTTAGCAGGCGGACTGTGGTCGAGTTGGAGATCAGCTGGTGCGTCGTCGATCAGCTGGTGAGTCTTCGATGGGGGGCCTGGCTGGAGCGTGGAGGGGTGGCGGCGTCTTTGGGCGCTGCGTGCCGGGCAGCCAGAGTCGTCGGAGGCTCGTTCCCGAGCTGGGTCTGGAGCGAGCGAAGAAGGAGAGAGCGGGATTTACGTTTCCGTTGTCTACGTCTGGAGGTAGCGGGTCTTCCTCTGCCACCGAGATGTGAGTTAAAGGAGGACGGCCGTGAGTCCGACTCTTCGTATTGTCAGATTCTGGCGGGTGGATGCAGCTGGTCGGCGAAGTCGAGATCGCGGGTTTGGCTGCCCGGACCCTCTCGATGCGGTTGGCGGCGTCCTCTGCGTGGTGTTCTGGTTGCGAGTGCAGAAAACGCGAGCGAGCCGAGGCTTAGAGTGGGTAGGTATTTATAAGAGTGTGGCCGGAAGTGGGCGAGTGGCTGAGGTGTGGTCCTGCTCCTGAAATTCAGCTACGTTTTATCTCCAATTAATGATAAACAAACTGTACCTGTATAACGCTTTTTTACACAGCAAAATTGGTAGTGTTAATTGGTGTTAATTTTCCAGTGAAAAATATTTTGAGTTGATCAGTGTTGATTTGGGTGTTCTTTTAGCACTTGCAGTGCTGAAATAGCTCTCGGGGCGGAGTTCTTGCAGCGAGTTAATGCTATGCAATCCTGACTGAATTACGTACATATCTGGTTCTCTTTCATAGCATTCGTTTCGTGTCTCACATTGGGAACGCCATCAGAAGCTCCTATTGCATTCTGCCAGCCAGGATTGACTGGAACTAAGCATGTCAGTGTCAAGGCGGGTGGAGGCCCTCCCCTTATAAAAGGGCTTGACGCTACGCTGCCAGTAATTCAAAAACCTCTTCTCGCTACAAGCATAAGTTCCAACCTTTTATCTCTCGAACTAACTGTCTATCTGGGACCTAGCTTAACTGTCCATAGACACGAGCAAAAACTCGGTCACCGGGCGCTTTGTTCACGGACTGGTCAGTAATTTGAAATTACCACTCATACTAGCCTGTCACCAAACAGTAGTCTGAGCTGCTAACTGTGGAGTAGCAATACTTTCAACAGCTACGTTGCCGTCTGGCTCATCAGACGAATATCACCGGCAGCGACCCGGTTATGGCTTCCACTGCAGCAGCTCCAGAGCCGATGGAGCTAACCGAGTTGATGGTCCCCGAAGCTGAGGCTGGACCGAGCTGGGGAGATCACCTGGACCTTGCGGACCCGCTGCCCCAATAATTAGTCCAATTTGCCGCTCCCTGCCTCATGGCACACCCGCAGGATTATTTGGTGGAAGTGGCGGATGACTCGGATGATGGGTCGGAACTCCTCATGACCGACGAGGATGACGAGTCTTCTCTATTGTCTGGCCGGGTTGCAAAACCCAAAGCCTCCGCGGCTCTGGCGGGTGATGGGAACGCATCTTCCCCAATATTAGACTTGGACTTGCAGGACGTATGTAAATGCACCACCGCTAAGCTCAACATCCCATGGCAACACACTCCCAGTGAAGCTCACATTTTTGCAACACGGGGGCGAGTGACTGGTCAAACTGGAGGATCTATTAAACTCTCATGGAACAACAAGTATCACAGCATGGCTAAGAACCTGAACTGCCACTCTAAGGTTCATGTTATTCTGTTTTTCAGTCATGCTGCAGCATCGTTGAACACCTGCAGGGAAGAGAGGCTAAACAACCACGCATCCTTGCTGTTGGCCGAACCAAAGACAGAATGGATGCTTTTCTACATCGTTGTGGACAAACAGCTCATCCCCTGCCAAGCCACCAGCTCGTTGGGTGCTGTTGACGAACAGTTTGAATCCCACTACGTGTTCAACCTGTCTTATGATGAAACCCTGGTCGAACTCTTCACTTTCATGCAGACAACAGTCTACAACATTGATGAACAGATGAGTCTCCAAGAGTCCGTGAGTTCCGGACGAAAGTCTTACACGTGGTTTAAATTTTTTTCAAAGTGTTTCATTTGTCAAGCTATACAACCTGCCAGGACTTGATAACCCATTTAAGAATTGATCACAGTTTCTATGATAGCACCAGGTTTAAGTTGGTGTGCGCAAAGGATCGTTGTAGGTGTCAGTTTTCAACATATTCTGGTTTAAAAAAAAACATTTAATTAGAGTTCATGAGAGGAATATTTGTCAAAGTGGTGATGCAGCAGAGTAATTTCAAGCAAGTTTTCACAGTCAACAAGATACTACAGAAGCTGTTGTAACAAGTGCCACGCAGAGCCCAGAGGCTGGGTAGTCTGAGGACGATGCATCAGGTCTTTACAGAGACAATACAAAAAATATTTGCCCGTCAATTATTGCTAAACTCCAAGGAAGCGGCATGGCAAATAGTGTGGTTTCAACAATTGTTGGTGATTTGGAAGAACTTGCTACTGGACTGCACTCCCAATTTAAGCATGATGTACTGTCTGCTGTGCCTCAAGATGATCCTGTAAGATCTACTTTAGAAGAAGGTCTTGAGAATTTCGAAAACCCATTTGTTAAATTTAATACTGAAACGAAAAGATTGAAATATTTCAATGAGAAACGGGGGGTTGGCCGGACATGGCTTCTTCCGGTGGCGCCGGACATGGCTGCCTCGACGATTCGGTGTGCAATGTTTTGTGTTATTTTTGTTGTTAATTCAGTTTTATGCTGAGATACCCGGAGCTCCTTCACCAGAGATGAGCTCATGAACATCAGGGGTACGACTCCAGCGGATTTAGTTTCAACTTTTCTGCTAACTTCTGTGGAATTACTGGACATTCTTGCTAAGGGTGCGCTGATCCTTTCTCAAGCAGTGAGACGTCGCAGGAGAGGGAAGCGGGCCGGCGTGCTTGTACGTCTCCGCTTACTTGGATTCCGCACACCGCTGCCGGGCATATTTCTCTCAAACGTCCGCTCACTGTGTAACAAACTGGATGAACTTCAGCTACTAGTGGGGAAAGACAGAGACTTTTCTTCATCTTCCGTTTTGTGCTTCACTGAGACTTGGCTGTGTGGATCGATTCCGGACTCTGCGCTCCAGCAGGAAAACTTCCAGCTGTTCAGAGCGGACCGCTACACGGAGCTCTCAGGCAAGTCGAAAGGTGGAGGAATCTGTTTTTACACCAACAGTGGCTGGTGCAACGATGCGTCAGTGATTCTTCAACACTGTTCTCCTGACCTGGAATATTTTATCATTAACTGCAAACCCTTTTACTCTCCATGTGAGTTCACTTCATTCATTCTGGTCGGTGTTTACATTCAGCCGCAACGTGCAGGCAGCACAGCGCGCGCTCGCCGACCAGATACTGTGTGTGGAGCGGACCTACCCGGACTCTATAGTTATTGTCCTTGGTGACTTTAACAAAGGAAATCTCAGCCATGAACTCCCTAAATACAGACAGTTTATTAAATGCCCAACCAGAGAGTAGAGCATTCTGGACCACTGCTACACAACAATCAGCAGGGCATATCACGCCGTTCCTCGGGCTGCACTGGGTCTCTCTGACCATGTCATGGTCCATCTGATTCCTTCATACAGGCAGAAACTCAAGCTATGTAAACCTGTGTTGAGGAAATTCAAGAAGTGGACCAGTGAGGCTCTAGAGGATCTTCGGGCGTGCTTGGACTGTACAGACTGGGATGTTTTCAGGACTGCTACCAACAGCCTGGATGAGTACACAGAGGCTGTAACTTCATACATCAGCTTCTGTGAGGACAGCTGTGTTCCAACAAGCACCAGGGTGAGTTACAACAATGACAAACCCTGGTTCACAGCAGAACCAGACAGCTAAGGCTGCAAAAAGATCAGGCCTTTAAGAGTGGGGACAAGGTTGTGTACAAAGAGTCGAAATACAGGTTTAGCAAGGCAGTGAGAGATGCTAAACGACTGTATTCTGAGAAACTCCAACATCAGCTCTCAGCCAACGACTCTGCTTCTGTCTGGAGAGGTCTCAGACAGATTAACAATTACAAGCCTAAGACCCCCCACTCCATGAACGACCTCCACCTGGCAGACGAGCTGAGTGAGTTCTACTTTCGCTTTGAAAGACAATGGGACAGTCCTGACTCCATCCCCCACAGCCCCATCAACCAGCCACAGACCACCAGCCCCCCCTCCCCCGGCTCAGCAGGGGCCCATGCCTCTGTACCACCCATTCCAGCGCCCCCCCCCCCCCCCCCAGTGACGACTCTCTCTATTCAGGAGAGAGATGTAAACAGGCTCTTTTTTTTTTTTTTTTTTTTTTCATATTTTAACAATGCAAGAGAGCATATAACAACTACATAACAAGTTAAGAGAAAAAGAGTTTTTTAAACAAAAAAAACTAAACACAAATAAATGAAATAAAATTAAGTAAATAAATAACTAAATAATTCCCCCCACCCAAACAACAACAACAGCAAAAAAAACAGGCTCTTTAAAAAACAGAACCCCCGCAAAGCAGCCGGCCCAGACTTGATCTCCCCCTCCACCCTGAAGCATTGTGCTGACCAGCTGTCTCCGGTGTTTACAGACATTTTCAACACCTCCCTGGTGACATGCCACGTACCAGCCTGCTTCAAAGTCTCCACCATCATCCCTGTCCCTAAAAAACCAAGGATCACAGGACTTAATGACTACAGGCCCGTCGCCCTGACCTCTGTGGTCATGACGTCTTTCCCCCTGGAGTTCGCCTACAGAGCCAACAGATATGTAGATGACGCAGTCAACATGGCCCATCACTTCATTCTCCAGCATCTGGACTCCCCAGGAACCTACGCCAGGATCCTGTTTGTGGACTTCAGCTCTGCCTTCAACACCATCATCCCGTCTCTGCTGCAAAGCAAGCTCTCCCAGCTGCAGGTGCCCGACTCCACCTGCAAGTGGATCACAGACTTCCTGTCTGACAGGAAGCAGCACGTGAAGCTGGGAAAGCGCGTCTCAGCCTCCAGGACCATCAGCACCGGTCCCACCCAAGGCTGCATTCTTTCCCCTCTTCTCTTCTCCCTGTACACCAACAGCTGCACCTCCAGTCACCAGTCCGTCAAGCTCCTGAAGTTCGCAGATGACACCACCCTCATTGGACTCATCTCTGGTGGGGATGAGTCCGCCTACTGACCATCTGGTGACCTGGTCTGAACAACCTAGAGCTCAACGCTCTAAAGACAGTGGAGATGGTTGTGGATTTCAGGAAGAACGTAGCCCCACCAGCCCCTATCACTCTGTGTGACTCCCCCGTCGAAGTGGTGGAGTCCTTCCGCTTCCTGGGCTCCATCATATCCCAGGACCTCAACATCAGCTCCATCACCAAGAAAGCCCAGCAGAGGATGTACGTCCTGAGGCAGCTGAAGAAGTTCAACCTGCCAAAGACAATGTTGGTGCATTTCTACAGAGCCATCATCCTCTGCTCCTCCATCACGGTCTGGTACGCTGCAGCCACAGCCAAGGACAAGGGCAGACTGCAGCGCATCATTCGCTCTGCTGAGAGGGTGATTGGCTGCAATCTACCGTCCCTCCAGGACTTGTTCACTTTAAGCAAGAAGGATTGTAGCTGACCCCTCTCACCCTGGACATAAACTGTTTGTGCCCCTTCCATCTGGTAGGAGGCTGAGGTCCATCAGGACCAAGACCTCACGACACATGAACAGTTTCTTCCCGTCGGCAGTCGGGCTCATTAACAGAGCCCGGGACCCCCACTGACTCTGTCATCCCCAGGACAAATTCCCACCGGTCACTCCCCCGCACATCCCTTCTATTACGCTCGACACTTTCACACTACACTTACATCTCACTGGTTTATAGTCCTGTTACCTGTCCGCTTGTGCACTCGACTTCACTTTATTTTATATTTCACTTTATCCTATATTCCACTTTATTGTATATTTTACTTTATCTTATATTTTCTGTAAATTTTCTGTAAAGGTGTTTGTACTTTGCATTGCCGATTGTTGTTGATTGTTGTTATACAGCAGGGGTCTTCAACTAAAATTCCAAAAGGTCCAGATTGAGAAAATCTCCTCGGGCAAAGGTCCGAAACATTACAATAATATCTAACTTGCGCTATTTCGTGATATATATATATATATATATATATATATATATATATATATATATATATATATATATATATATATATATATTCAAGAAGTCTAGTAGTAGTAACAACGTCTCTGTGTAGTCAACAACTGTCAAATCAAATAAAGAAAGTACACGTCAATTATATTTTAACAAATTATTATTCTCAGTTTTCAAATTTAACTGGATGGATTATAAATAATACATAGAAATACATAAATGAATGTTCTTCTCATTCAAGTACAATAAGAGCTGGATTAAAGAATAACTGACATAACAGAAAGCTTTTGAAAAATGTGCATCTTAAAATAAAGGAATTCATTTGAGAAAAATTAATGTAACTGAATTGTCTGCAGCTTTAAATTCAGTTCATTCATGTGTGAAGTGATGTCAATAAAAAAGTCACAATATTATATTTTTGTCATCTAAAGAGATAAATCAGTGAGCATGGACTTTATGTGTGGTTATTAACACTTGTTTCAGCTCTATTCTCTCTGTAACATCATTGGTCAGTGAATTAACGTGTTAGGATTCTGATGATTTTGGGCTCTTAGGTTTATTTTCTGTGTCTTCATTTAGATGTGAGTGGGTACGTTTGTTCAAGAGAGTTGTGCTTTGCCTCGTAGTGTCTCTTCATTTGCCGCTTTTATCAGCAGTTACAGTTTCTGAACATATGAGACATGCTGGATTTAACTGCCTGTGGGGAGAATTAACATATGAGTCTGTTCATTCACGCTTATAAATTCTATTCTCCCTGAACACGTTTCTCTTTTTGGAGAACGTCATGTGACATAACCTCTCTGATCGGCACAATATTCCTGCTCTTGTTTCTATTTCCTCGTCTCTCCCCTGTGTGTCACGGTGTGTGTAAACCTTGCTCGAGTCAGGAAACTTGTCAGAATAGTCATTGGCTGAGCTCTATCATGTGATGTGATTTACACCGCATTGGTCGTGTGACCTGCACCGCTGAACAAGTACCGTAACGTCTGAATAAAGTGCGCCGGTTAAAGTACGAACTCGCTGCCTAATATGTATGATTCCAAACTATCGACTTTAGGTCCTGGGTCCGGATGCGGACCGCGGTCTGCCAGTTGGAGACCCCTGTTATACAGTATGTTGCGCACCTCCCGTCATGTCAAATTCCTTGTATGTTCAACATACAATGGCAATAAACGGATTCTGATTCTGATTGTGGAGCCAGTGGAAGTAATGTTAGGAGTTTGATTTGATACCAGGTGAAATAAACAAACATTTTAAATACTTGTTTACATTCCAATTTTGGAAACAATCTAATTTATATGCCGCAATTCTGATATTTGCAAACTGCTTGGGGAACCTTGTGTATCAAAAACTGACAGATATGACGACTTCTACAATGGAAATGTCTTCAAGACACATCCATTTTTCTCTCAACAACAAACTTCTTTACAAATTCAGATGTACTATGATGACTTTGAAACGGCTAACCCACTGGGTTCAAAACGTGGCGTTCACAAAATATGGGCTCTTTATATTTCTCTTTATTTTGTCCTCAGAAATCTGCCGCCAAAGTTTAACGCTACTTCAATAAACATTAATTTGGTTGCACTGTTTCATACTGAAGATGTGACAAACTATGGCGTTGATCCTATTCTGCAACCTCTGATTGATGACATCAAAACACTGGAGAGTCACGGCCTTGATTTGCCTTTCTCCACTGAAAAAGTCCATGGCACTATATGTCAGATAACTGGGACAATTTAGGGATGCACGCAATTCTGGGTTTTACACAGTCTTTTAGTGGACATTATTTCTGTCGTTTGTGTTTGATTGAAAAAGATGATTCACAGACTGTTTACAATGAGGATGATCCCAAGATAATCTTGCTTGGAAAAGAGCTTTTTGAAATAAACTGCAATTAGATGCAATCAGAACCACAGAAGTTATCCGTGTTTGGTTTAAAGAGAAATTCAACTCTTAACAGCCTGCAGTTTTTTCATGTTTGCCACAATTTTTCTTTCGACATAATGCACGACATTATTGAAGGGGTGGGTCAGTCTGAGATGAAGTTATTGTTACAGTATCTCTCAGAAAATTGTCAATGACAATGTTTGTCAATGTTTGTTCTCTAGGATTTATGCTTTTGACTATGGATACTTGGAGCGCACCAATTGCCCTACAAGGATTAACCTGGACGGTAGTGGCAATAACATAGGACTCAATTCCACTTTGTCTGGTAAGAAACACACTTTGCTTTTTGGTGACATTGTGCCAGAAGGAAACCAAAACTGGACTTTGCTGCTGCGTTTACTGCAGATAATCAACATCATATCTTCTCCATCTGTTACACTAGGCATGACTGTACATTTAAAGCATTTTATAATAATTGTTCAAAATCGGACACCTGATGTGGAGCATGAGATTTGAAGCAAAACACAAGGCTTTTAAAAACACAACTTCAAGACCATAACTAAATCTCTTGCAAAGAAACATCAAATGTCCATATGTGGACAATAGTGACATATTTGCCCGAGCCCTGCATGCTGCTGTCTGCTGTCCCAAAATATATCTTCTCTACCAACTGGGTTAAAATCAGTGGGACAGAGTACAGGGCAGGACTAATCATTTGCAGTGAGTGATCATGATATGCCTGGGTTTTGCAGAATAAAGAAGATACTTTTTTATCGACAGTGTTATCTACTTTGAAGTGAACAAGTGTTGGGATCTGACTATATGGCTTCGACATGTGCTGCGGAACAAAGAGTCAGGTCTTCCCTTTTGCAAGCAAAAGTTTCATCCTGATTGTAGTTTGATGAGCACCAAACCCCCTCTGAAGGAATTTCACATTAGGGTGTGAGTTTCCTCCCCCCCCAAAAATGATGCGTTCCTGAAGTTACCTGAAAGCACCGCTGCAATCTCATTGGCCGAGGGCCAAGACACCCCAGGACCCCTGTGGTTCAGCAACCGTTCTACAAAACTCCTGCAGCCCCCACCTCAATGCTTTTTCCACCGATCCCCCACGGGGTAGCAGGAGGCACACCAACGTTGTTCCTCTTTTTAACCAAAATCCTAGGTTTCACAGTTATATTCGCTGGCCGAATTCACCAAACTGTCTATTTTATCTTTGTTCGTATCCACGAAGCGAACCCTTTTAATCCTACAGAAGTGAAGAAGGAAGACTTCTTCAGAAAGAGAGAGAGCGAGAACATCCACTCTCCACCAATGCACCTCGTGTAATAGTATTCAGACTACTGACATTGTGAGTGAACACTAATTATGAGACTTAGTTTTATCGTTTGGTTATTGGTCCCTGTTCGCAGGGTGGTGCCCCGTTATTATTAATAATCATTAATATTTGTTACTGACATTAATAATTCTATTGATGTCAATAATTTAGTTTCTTAGATGCTGATAACCCAAACACGCTCCTTTACGTTCCCAACACAAGCTTGTAGTTGACCATTTCAGTGAGCATTTCTATGCCTACCAAGTATGTGAACGTGATGAGAAAGATGTAATCAAAGCAGACAGTCTTGTTATTTGTGAGCCCTTTGACTTACAAAGTGCTTATGGTGAAGATGAGAGCCTATATATTGTACCATTATTGTCACGGGACATAATGAGGACTCAAGTGCAGAGAGTCAGGTGAAGTGAAAAAAGGGTTTAATGAAAATCCAAAGACAAACAGGGAATCCAAGGACAAGACAAGAGATGAGGGGGGAAATCCGGCAGGACCAGGCAGACTGGGAAACCGGGAACAGGACTAGCAAAACGGGCGGGTAGGTAGGAAACAAACACAATGATCTGGCAGTGTGAGGCAGGGGTTTAAATAGTGAAGGAGGCAGAGTGAGCAGGTGCACTGAATGAACTGATGAGGTGAGTGAGGAGCTACAGAAAGAAACACAGACACAGAACACAGAACACACAGGGCAAAGCCTGATCGTGACAATTATTTTCTTTGTAAATGTGCATATGTAGTTAAGTTGTGCCCATGGTGCTTGGAAGATATTTTCTGAATAAAAAGAACATGTTTTTGTATCAATGATTTATTGTAGTTGACTGTTGTGTCTTTATGGTGAAAACATTTCAACTTATGTAAACATGGATACACAATTTAGTGTTAAAAATACACTGTGATGTGTCATTAAACAACACTGTGAGTGTCGATATTTAACGCTATTAAAGAGTTAAAATATTAACACTATCCAAAGTGTAAATTTAACTCAGAACCAGTGAGAATTATATAAACACTGGCATAGTGTTAATATTAACCCTGCGAGTTAAATTCACACTTCCGATTTTGCTGTGTAGTCTTCTGACCACTCAAAGTGCTTTAACACTACACGTCATCATTCACCCATTCATACACTGATGCCCGTCAGGACTAATTAACATTCATACGACGAATGACCTGCTGATGACAGCCGATGCAGGATCACCCTCACTCCTCATCCTCCTGGACCTGACTGCTGCATTTGACACAGTGGATCACACTATCCTCCTACAGCGCCTCCATACCACCATTGGACTGTCAGACTCTGCACTCAAGTGGTTTCAGTCCTACCTTTCAGGCAGAACTGAATATGTCTCACTGGGAAGATGCAAGTCCAGACTGCTCCCCGTCTCCTGTGGTGTTCCGCAGGGGTCAGTCCTCGGCCCCATCCTCTTCATTATTTACATGCTCCCCCTCGGTCGTGTCATCAGCAGACATAGGATGTCTTTCCACTGTTATGCTGACGATACACAGCTCTACATCAAAACTGCCCCAAGCCCCTCTGCAGCCATGTCATGTCTCACCTCCTGTCTTGGGGAGATAAAGGCGTGGATGAGCAACAACTTTCTCCAGTTAAACAGTAGCAAAACCGAAGCCCTCCTTGTTGGCACTCCACACCAGGTTCAGTCATCCTCCATAACTCATCTCACCTTCGACGGTCAGGTCATCCCCCTCGCCTCCACAGTCACTAATCTGGGAGTTAGGTTTGACCCACACCTGTCCTTTAATGACCATATAAAACACCTGTGCAAAACCTCGTTTTATCATCTCAAAAACATCTCCAAACTCCGCCCCACTTTAACCCTATCAGATGCAGAGAAGCTCGTCCACGCCTTTATATCCTCAAGACTGGACTACTGCAACTCACTACTCACTGGGATCACTGGCAAGAACATCCAGAAGCTGCAATACATCCAAAACAGCGCTGCCAGGATCCTGATGAGAGTCCGGAAGCATGAGCACATAACACCCATTCTGCACTCCCTACACTGGCTCCCTGTCTCATTCCGGATTGACTACAAAGTCCTACTACTCACACATAAATGCATAAATGGACATGCACCACCCTATCTACAAGACCTCATCACTCCCCAAATCTCCACTCGCACCCTCAGATCATCAAACAGCTCGCTCCTCCGGGTCCCCAACACCAAGCTCCGCACCATGGGCGACCGGGCCTTTGGCTCGGCAGCTCCACGCCTATGGAACAGTCTCCCTGACCACCTAAGGGCAACACAGACACTGGTCTCTTTTAAGACCGGCCTAAAAACCAGGAAAGCCTTTCTGACCTAAATCACTGTCAGTTATTTCTTTTGTGTCTCTGTTCATTCACTGGTTTTTATTTTATTTTATTATAGTTTATTTATTCATTTCTTTTTTTTAACTACGGTATGTTTTAACTGTGCTTTTTACTATGTACTGGCTCTGTGGCACTCTGAGATTTTTTTTAAAATGAAAAGTGCGTTATAAATAAAATACATTATTATTATTATTATACAACATTCACACACCGCAGGCACAGCTACGGAAACAACCTGGGGGTTAAGTATCTTGCTCAAGGACACATGGACTAGCGGAGCCGGGGATAGAACCGACGATCCTCTGATTGAAGGACAACCCTGCTCTACCACTGAGCCACAGTCGCTAAAGAAGGAAAGGGCCATTTTGTTCAACAATCGTGTACTTTCTATTTCATTGTAGTTGTATTTAAAGAACATTGTTCATGTTATATTGATATTGTTGCTTAATAAATACAAATTAATTGTTGCCTGTGTCATATGTCCTGTAAGTGGAAACTGTTGGTAGAGCAGGGTTGTCCTTCAATCAGAGGATCGTCAGTTTGATCCCCGGCTCCGCTAGTCTATGTGGATGTGTCCTTGAGCAAGACACCTAACCCCCCAAATTGCTCCTGCAGGCTGTTCCTGCGATGTATGAATGTGAATTAGTACTGATGGGCAGGTAGCACCTTGCATGTTAGCCCCTGCCATCAGTGTATGAATGGGTGAGTGATGACATGTAGTGTTAAAGCGATTTGAGCGGTCGAAAGATTATAAAAGCGCTATACACGTACAGTCCATTTACCGGGCAGCTTGTTTCTTTTTTTTGTTTTATTTAAATTCTGGTTACGTTTTTGCACTTTGTTTCATTTAACTTTTTATTAATAAATGCCACTTTTATGCACTACTCCTGCTTATCAACCTGGCTCCTCAACATCACTTTTTAAAGTTTACCTGTGCCAAACTAGCTCCTCTGCCCGTGATATGGGGTGGCGGCTCTACAAACAGACAAGACAAATGTTTGTCAAATTTCAAATGTGATGATATACATAATTATGGTATTTCAGTGAACAAATTGTTGATTTTTTTAGTGTAAAGGCCTTTGCACACAGTCCGTATAGCTAAAGCTGCCTTGAGCACGAGTTCCTTAGCTTAGCTTCTTTCCAATGTGATTTATTCGTTAGCCCTGTTTGGGAGTAGTGTTATTTAATGCTTTCGCAACAGATAGGATAATAAAACTCATCCGACTTGGTGTGCAAGGTTTCTTACCTGCAAGGTAACCGATTTTATCGGATGGCGAATTAAAAGGCCGCATACAATAATGTGTGCTTGGCAACAGAGAAATGGAAACCAAATTCATGCTATGGAGTCCAATCAGTTTTGTGTTTTGAACACAGTCACGCTGCTCCGCCATGTCTTCATTTTATCATGACAGACACCTTTACATTGATGTAACACTGTTGATTCAGGTGTCTGTCCATGTTTCACAGGGAAATCCAGTATACAGTACCAAAGGTTTTTTTACTCTAATGTTCCAATACATTTTCTCTGGTTGACGAAATAATTTGACATTGACCATCAAGGAACCAATCTATCTTTAAATATAGTGTGCTTATTTGTTTAATTGTGACGGATTGATTATTTATAGTATTCAACATGGTAATAATAAATCTACTGTTCCTTTACAACTCATTGTACCATACACATCATTGAACAGCAAAGTTCACCTTGACGGGCTAATGAACAGTTATTTCACTGTTTATTCTGTTGGCCAAATGTCGAATAATCCCTCAAAATAACAACAAATATTGTAAGCATACCTGCAAACTTGTCGCTTTTCAGGGGGTTTCTCAGATTGGAGTGAGACGAGGAGAAAAGGTTATGTCGTGATCTTTGCAATAGAACATCTTTGACGTGTCGAGTATTGGCCAATCAGTGTTCAGATGTCTACAGCGCCGTCTTCATTTCCCTCCGTTACAGTTTAAGTTCCGTTATGTTCCTCCACTGCATGCGGAACTTTGTTGACTGTTAACGTTCGTCATTATCGCGAGGAAAAAACGTAACGTGATGAAACATGCAGCCCCCCCCCGTGTTCCGGTTCAGTCCACGTGGTCACTCATTAACGTTAAACCGCATCTGGTTGCAGGTTGTTTGTTTTAACTCAAATTAGAATGAGGCGATTTCATGGTGATAACTTTTATGACCACGAAACATGAGGCCCAGATACCGATGAGATGATGAGGTCAAAGAGCTTCAGGGAGAGGAGGCTGGTTGTGTAGAGCAGCTTGACGCAGGGCTGAGATGTGAGTGGAGCTGGGCCTGGATAAAGGTGGAGCTGGACCTGGATAAAGGTGGAGGTCTAAACAGACGTGAGTACAGCTTCCTGCTGTCAGTGTTTTAAATACATTGATAAGGCAGGGTATGCTAAATGCAGCCTCTGCTCCAAGGAGATGAACTACAGCAACAAGGGCTCACGTGCCCGCTCATCATACTGTTCACACTGTTCACTGTAATGACCACAGCCAGTGTACTAACAGTCCCAACAGTCCCACGTGCAGTTGCTCCCAAGGGCCCTGAAGTAATGAGAGAGAGTGTTAAGGCGCCTGTATCTTCATTTCAGCGGGTTGCTAATGCAGAGGTGTGTATAGATCACAGCTATTATTTTACTCTTGATAAGCTACTTTAGCCAGAGTAGATTATCATTTTCATTTAAATAATTGAACTGGATTGAATGCATATTAATTGCAAATAGAAGATAGGCCACAACAGCTTTACAGTAACAATGGAAGTTAATAGTAAGCCATACCGTAACAGTAGAAGTTAATATGAAGCCGTACAGTAACAGGGTTCAATGAAAACGAATCACTTTATTTTGTACAGGCGATGGTTCTCGCTACTCTTGCTATCTTTGTCTTTATATGATTACAACTTTTGAAAATGAGACCTCGGTCTCAATGGAATTTGTCTGAATAAAGGTTAATATTAATAATAGAGCTGAAATACTGATTAATAACTGAATAATAAATTAGTTTTTTGCTTAAAGTAAATGTTTTATCACTTAATTTTCTTATCAGAGTACACCCGAATGCTACATTATCCCCCCCGGACTGGTTTTTGTGCTTCTTACCAACGAAGAAACAGTAGACTTTACATTTCAAAATTAGCAGCACAAGGCATATGTTTCAAAAGTACCATTTCCCAGTTTTTTATTCACTATCAAATATCACAAAACTTTACATTCAGACATGTCACGCTTGCTTTTCTAGGGCTTCTCATTAGAAAACTGAGAACATCCAAGTGAACTTCATGCCTTTTAGTTTGTTATTATAAACAATAACTGGCTGATCTTTTAAGTCAGTAATGAAATATATTTTATGTCAACAGTTGATGCGCTGACTCAGATATTGCTGAATGACTCCGATGCACCGTTGCTTCTTGAGTTTGCCGCTTCTGACACATGGTACATATCTGAAAGACAAAAAACGAATTGTTAACAGCTAATTCAAATGGACGGAAAAATTGCAAAATTTAAAACAACTACTTGCATCTTCTTCCACGCAGTCGATTTATCCAGCTTGGTCCACTGTGAGAGGCAATGCCACCACTGGTACTCTATGGTAGAAAGAAATGCATGTAAAAGCAAGTGATTGCAGAAAAGACTTGCGTAATTGTCATTGAGATTGATTGATTAAAAGGCCTGTAGATTCAACTACAGGCATGCATCATTAGGAACAAGGAAAACCTGCATGAATTTAACAGAGTTTATGTAACAGTTTGGGAAATAAAATAAAAATACTTACTCTTGTATTATTTGAGCCTGTGCTTGATGTAGGTATTTGTCTTGACAGGATAGAACGGATCTAAAGGCACAATCAAATTTATGTCAATGTCAGATTTTAGTATGTTTAACTACTGTGTAATTTGGTATAAATTTAGCAAGACTAACGCTTAAAAGTAACAGTTTGACATTGTGGGGAATAAGCTCACTCGCTTTCCAATGATGTGTTTTTAAGTGAGCTTTAGAGGTAATGGTAGGCAGATTTTTTAACTAGCCAGGCTAGCTGCTACCAGTCTTTATGCTAAGCTAATTGCCTCCTGTCTCTAAGCTCCACACTCAAGCCGAAGTTCTACTTTTAGAGAAAGCGAGGGTCCACTAGAGTCCACATGATGTACATTTTGTCATCAGTGGGTGTAGGGGTATTGGCAATTTGTTGCTAAGCTACAGTATAAACCAATCCATCTGATCCAATACGTTTAAGTATTACCTTACATTTTACATTTTACTCCGTCTGTATATACTGGTATATTTTGTATTCTTCTTTACTGTCGTATTTTTTATTACTGTTTACTGTTTACTGTTTAGTTTATTTATACTACTTGATTTTTTATCTTCATTTTATTACTTGTGAGCAATGCTGCTGTAATCCTGTAATTTCCCCACTGAGGGACTAATAAAGGATTATCTTATTTTATCTTATCTTAAACAGAACTATTACGTTGTGTCTGCAGCTGAATGCGCCTGTTTGGGAGTATAACTGAGGCTTTAGAGCATACATGAATGTGGCACAGGTGGAAAGTACCACATTTTCTCAAGTGCTGTACTTAAGTAACGTTTTGAGGTACTTCTTCTTAACTTGAGTATTTCTATTTTGTGCTACATAATACTTCTATCCCACTACAATCCTGGGGAAATATTGTACTTCTGTACTGTTACGAATTACTTCGCAGATTACACACAGAAAACTGAAAATACAATGAATAGCTAAGTAGTAGTAATTAGCTACACATCAGCCAACTACAACAGTAAAAAAAAACTGCTTTATCATGATAATGTAATTATAGAATATATAATCATATCAATAACATTGATATGAACCCTTCTGCTCAATAAGCAGTACTTTTATTTTGATACTGTAAGTACATTTGAGTCACAATACTACTGTACTATCGTTTGAGAATAATTTATGAAATGCAGGATTTAAATACTCCGTCCACTGCTTTTCATTGATCTCTTCCACAAGCAAATAAGTGCATTTCCTAAAAAAACTATTTCTTTGAAGCCAACTTACCTTTGAATCAAACAGCGTCCCGAACACTAAAATGAAGAAACCCTGAGGAAAGGCAGATGACATGCAGATATCTTTAGAATCGAAAGGAAAAATACTGCCATGTAATTATTAAATTACAATGTTGTATTTCAATAATGGCAAATACCTGTAGTGAATTGAAGAAGGCAAAGGCAATGTGGATTCCCTTATTTGTTGATGTTATCATGGTTCCGATTCCTAAAGCCCAGGTCAGTCCGAATAAAGGAGTCAAAATGACCACACACCTTATAATGACCACCAGTGTGTGCCTTTCATCTGTTTGGGCAGCGTCTCCCACACCTCTTCTCAGCATTTTGAACAAGACCACGATTACGATTACGAGGTTGATGGAAACTATTACCAAGGCAGGTATCACCAAGGCCAGCAGGGCATGTGTCTCAGACCAGTTGAGCCAACAAGCCTCGTCTTTCCTGATGTATCCATTTCCTGGTGCTGTGACAGCAACGGTAATAACAGCTATAATCAGAGGGCACCCATAGCCTAATAGGAAGCCAATGCCCAACATGGTTGACCTGGACATGTGGGAGAAGACCATAACCGTCCGGTAGAAGAGCAGTAGGCCTAACACCAGCATCCAAAAGAACACAGCAAGGTAGAAAAAGTGCATGAAAAATGTTGCTGTGCTGCATGGTCCAACGGGAACCAGAAAGTCCTCCCCTGGGTTTTCGAGGGGGTTTTTAGCAATAGAGGCTGCGATGATGAAACAGATGTTGGCGATCAACAGAGACAGGGCAATGTTAATGATGGAAACATGACGCATGAAGGCAGTGCTATTTCTAGTAATGGCTTTCCAAACGTATCCTTCAATTATTAGACATATAACTAAGCTTGCCAGAGATATCGCAACCCCAACATAAGTGATTATATCCAAGGCCTCTCCCAGCCCTGGAGGGATGTCGGTCGCCATCAGAATTGAGAAGGAGGTGAGATGGTTGCAGTTGCAGGTTACTGTGTCGTTTATGTCGGAAACAAATGTACAGCCCTCATCATCCCAACCGCCCAGATTATTAAAGAGTGTAAAGTTCCAGAAGACGCACTGTGGGTCTTGTGACAGCGACTCGTTCAGCTTTCTGTAGCGCAGAGTAACATTCTGAATTGTTTCAGTCATATTTATTTGGACTAGCACGACAGCAGCATTGATGACAGTCTCATTGCTGGTGGTGTTGGAGTTCCGCGCAGGCATAACATTGTTAAAAGTACGAAAGGTAATGGTGGTGATAAAGACGTTGATAAGTTTGGGGTCTTCTGGTAGTTCTAAGATGACGCTTGAATTCAGATTTGCCTTGAAGTAGTTGTTAAATGTGGTACTGTTTAATATGATCCGTTGAGTCGCAATGTTAACCTCCTCCACCAAAATACGAGCGAGGGTCTCCAGTGAATCCAGTAGGCTTGAGCTCGCATTCCTGGTTTCATTTGCATTCAGAACTTCCCAGGACTCTCTTGAATCATTACCAATGATGACATCAACTGTGTTAAGTACACCCTGAAGTACAACCTGCAGATGAAGAGACATTTCATTGTGAGGGTGGGGCCTCTTCAAAAAGTACACACATAACCTTTATTAACAGGCTACAGAGGGGAAGGTTTAACATACCTTTATGTCAGATGCACTGATGTTAGCACTGATATCGGCTATGTTCCCTATGATGTCAACGATAGCGGATATGGTTGCAGGTGAATCGGAAACTTGAGTTTGAGTTTGTTCATTTTTGACAATCATACTTAGATTTGCCACAAAATCTCTCACCGTCTCCTCATTCAAATTCTAAAAGAATGAAACATCAGAAACACAAAAACATATTCATGACATATGCAGAGATGTTTCTTCTTGGTCACTAGAAACTGCTACAGACAACAGCTGTGCACCTTTCAAGCCACAAGTGGAAAGAGCAGGCTAAAAGAATTGGCTGGTCTTAAGGATGTCTCAGTTATTTTGGACCGATCTTTAATATTGGGTATCTGCCATACTGGGTGCATCCAATATTTACTTGAATGTTAATAAAAATGTGACATAAAAATATTTGAAGCATTGTAATAACAGCTGTAGCCTACTGCATCTGACGCACCTTTTTGTTCAAAAGTGTCTTCATCCAAATAGTGAAGGTGCTGGTTCAAAATTGATAAGCTCAAATTAATGATGTAAATAATTGTTTTAACTTGGAGGAAGGGAGACACGGGAGAACCAGACCCAGGAATGCGTGGGGCAGACTGTCAGGCCCCGCTGCAGTGAAATGAGAGGTTTTCTTAAGGGACTCTGGTGCTCAGAAACACCACCGCTTTCGTCAACAAGGGACCGCCATGATTAACATGAAATTAATTTCCTCGTAATAACTTTAAATAAACATTGTCTCATACAATTTGGTCAGGACATTCACAACGGCAAGTCTGCTACTGATAATCCCTGCACCTCAGTACATAACAGATACCTTACATCACAGAAACATCAGAAACATCTATAATAGAATCATCATTGACCAGGTGTCTTAGTGAATGTTTTCATATCAAATCCACAACCTGATTAAAACCAGGATACAACATAAAACGGACTAGTGAGCATGTCAAGGTACTGATTGACTGACTATATCATGAAGATGATATGGCTCAGACCAGAAGTTGAGTTAAGGTGAAGCTACATATGGGTGAAATGGCATAATTGATCACCTACCTCTGAAGCAATCAACAATTCATTGATTTCTGTTACAATGCAGGTGTCCTCCAAAGGTTTCCACTCTCCTGATAGCTGACACTGCGCCTCCTTGAACCCTGCTAGACCTTCCTCACATTCAATGCTTGATATGTCGTTTACTTGTCCATCCCCATATGGATTATCAGTACCGGTACATACAACATCTGAAGAGTTAAATTATCAATTAGTGTCTGACATGAAGATGACAAAAAAAAACATCTTAAGGAACAGCATAATCATATTTTAAGTGTTGCTCTTACCGCCTATGAAAACGTTCAACGTAGTTTTATCTTGATAAGATCGATTAGGTTGATTCTTGACTTTACAAATGAAGACGATTGTCTTTGCTACGTCGCAGCTGTCGAACGGGTAATCATGCGTGATGCAGTTTTCTCCATCGCCAGTGACTGTGGCTGTGAACGTTTAACAGTGTTGTTAACGAGAGAAACTGCAAACAGCTAAGTCCAGCGTTTCAGTATGGTCAGATTGAGTAGTTTTCAACGTCACTTGATACTTACGTAAAGGATCAGTGTCTGAAGAGTCTCTGAACCACTCGATCTCATGGGGGGACTGCACACAACACTGAAGGGGTTGTTTCTCTCTCACCTTACATTTAGCATTGATTTGCCCCTCCAGTCGTATAATGGGAGCTTGTTTGATATTCCTTACATCTCCTTTTTGGCTGAAAGTTATGATTCCGCCCGTCAGAGTACATTCGTAAAGTCCTGTGATTAAGAGAAGCAAGTGTCAATGGTTGCAATTTTATGCTGTAAAATAAAGAAAGCATTCTAACTTTTCACTATAGCTGTTACTAAACATACTGATACTGATATATTGACATTATTTTTCGAGATGAATGTTGTGGCTAGTATGCTAGCTAAAAAGGGACAATGTGTCCCCTTTTTAAGTGGATGTCCAATCAGTGTTGATGGTAAATGTAGTCCATTGAAGCATTCCCTTAGTGTGTGCTATATTGACCCTGAGGGCTTTCTGCCAGAAATTGTTTATTTTAACCCAAAACATGATCTTTTCCTAAACCTAACCACGTGGGATTATTGTCTAAACATTACAAGATTTGTGGGAGAAAGTCCTGAAGGCAAACTGCCATGAGTGCACTGCACGCATCAAAACCACACACAGGCTGCTGCTGTGCTGAAACTAAACAAGAATGACACAATAAACAACGCTGTGTGCGGTGCACCGATAGAAGTTATTGTTGCTTCTTCTGACATGACAATGGAGCCGAGAAAACACTATGCACACAACGATGGGAATTATATTCAATATATATAATTACACTAATTTCATCGCACAGCACAAACTCCCAGTAGCTCTGGGGCTTGCAGCAACTTCCGGTTCTGAAAAATGAAGCTAAACCCTGCATTCTTTCTAATGGCCATCAGGGGGCGAATCCTGGTTGCAAAAATAAGTCTGAAAATGACAGATTTATTACCTCAGTCAACATTGTAAACATGAGTTTATGGTCTCAATTGCTAGTTTAAAGTATTCTTCAATACAGCATGATGTTCATTATATAAATTGTGGTCCCATTTAGAGTAAAATAGACCATAAAAAAGGGAATGGTTTAGGGAGGGGCTACCTTGTGATTGACAGGTCGCTACCACAGCATTGTCCTGTGGGAGTTGTTTGTGACACTGTATGTGGTTTAAGTTCTAAGACTGAAAAACCCAATGTGTTTTCAGTTCATGAAAGTAAGATGGTAAATGGACTGTACTTGTATCAGGTTTTTCTAGTCTTCCAACCACTCAAAGGGCTTTAACACTAAAGGTCTTCATTCACCCATTCATACACTGATGACAGGGGCTACCATGCAAGATGCCACCTGCCCATCAGTACTCTAACTAATCCTCATACCCATACCCGGAGCAATTTTTGTTCAATGTTTGGTCGTGCTTAGCTCCAAACTCTCGTGTCATTTGTGGTTGCAAAAAACCAAGACGGCGACGGCCAAAACAACACACTCAAGGCCTCAAAACCACAGTCAACTAACCAATGGTAGCCCTCACTGTTGCCGGTGTCGGAGCAGTCTCCAATAGAACCCAGGGGGCTTTCGGCCTGAATGAGTTGCATTAAGGACGGAGTTGCATATTATTTTGTATTATGTATTTAAATATTTTGATTTGCCGATCTCATTCTGGAAGGTTTCGGGATCATGTTCCGGCAGGATTAAGCAAAGGACCAACAGAAGTTTCCTATGTTTTGCATCCCAGCTGCTGAGTGGAGGGACAAGGGGCATATAGAGGCTCTATTCGACAGAAGCTTGCGTGCAATGCATCCTGGTACATGTAGGCACTGCAAGCATGGCTCTGCAAGCAGGAGAACTCCGCTATCTGGGTCAATATAGCACGCACAGATGGATTTCTTTGCTTCGATTCACTTCATTTACACTTAACACACAGGTGCCAAATATTTCCTTAAACAAGAAGAGGAATTAATTATATTATTTTTTTTAAGTTTACTCTAACACAGGAAAAGACAACTTTAATATTTTTTCACAATATTCTGACATAACATAAAATCCCCAAACTATGATATATCTGATCTCAATTCACGTAAATATGGAATGTAGAACCCAGCTTTGAGTGGTGAGGTAACTACTGCTTTATACAAATTGCAAAGTGATATTGTGGTAATTTATTTCTTATGAGTCAACAAATTCAGCTTTGACTTACCAATATCACGAAGGATGACTTTCTCAATTCGAAGGATAGAGTTGAAAGTAGAATCAGTTTTTGTAATCCTTCCACGTTCTGTAATTTTACTTCCATTCAATTTCCACACAGAATCGGTAATGACTCCCTCATTGGGGTCGTCCAGACATATCAGCGTCATGGTTTCGCCAGTTAGAAGGTCCGTTGGAGGATTGATGCGAGTTGGACCTTTGGAAAAATGAAAAGATATCAGTTTGGAATTCAATCAAGTAAACAAAAATGTATTACCTACTAGCTTTTTTGAACTTACTGTTGAACAGTGCAGTAACTGAGCCAAGAACAGGAGCAATGGGCTCTATTGCTGCTCGAAGGTTTTGATTTGCATTGTCCAATTCAGACGGAATAATATCCGTTGTCAGAATATCAAAGTCTGTTATTATGCTTCCGTTCCTGTAAGAACAAACACAAGTCAGCGTTGTGGTGTAAAATGTGTACGGATTCCTGCTTCCAAACATTTTTGACGGAAGAATTGCCAATACCTGAATCCGGTCACAGAAACGTTGCGAAACCCTGTGATACTCCCATACTGTTTCCGTAACTGTGGAAGAGATTAATAATATCAACATCGGAACATGAAGAACTGAAAATACAAGGACCAACTGAATATGGTGTTATCAATACACTTACCACTACATTAATATTCATCTCAAGAGCCTTGTATGCAGAACTTGATGAATTAGTTAAATCGTCTGTGTAGGTTTTGTTTAATTCGACAGACATTTCCACGTTGAATTCTGTTTAATTAAAAGAGATGAAATACATGAGCAAAGCTATGGATAAATGCTTAAGCTTTAATGAAACAGACAAACACCAGTACAAAAAAGTCAGATACAGGACACAAAAGAAAAAACACAAGAGAGTGGACAATAAACCATGGCTCACTGTAGGATCTATTTGAACACCAGTGCATATCAATGGTATATAAAACCATTTCATTCAAAAGTGTTCATATCCTCTTAAAACATCCTTTGCCATTGAAGTTTTGAGCTGTAACGTGGCTGGCGGAATTTATATAGGCAGGCCGATAATCCAGCAGTATTCAGTGCAATTTGGTAGATGATTTAACAAACACACACACACACACACACACACACACACACACACACACACACACACACACACACACACACACACACACACACACTGTATGGGAAAGTATAGCCCCCTACTTTGAACAGTGCAATATGTGCAATACTTGAACAGTATTTGTAGCATAACGTAGCATTTTATCATTGTTAATTGTACTGTATATATTAAAGGCTCGAGTACTGACCTCTGTGCGAGGACCTATTAAAGGAAGGAATTATTAAATATGCAAATTAATCACCTTTTCGAGGGGCTTAACATGCTCAGAAAGTTGGGACAGTTTTCATACGCGTCACACGTGAGGAAAATGGTATATTCTAGGGTTCTCTGGCTTTGGAGTGGCAAAATGGCTCCTTTCAAAGCCCCCTATACAAAGCTGCTTGAATATACATTTTAAATTAAGCCGTTCATTGAGGTTTCACTTACATGTTTGAAATTTGGTAGGTGGTTGTAAAATGTGGAGACGTACAAAAAAGCCACTTGGAGTGAGTGAGGTGTTATGCTGCGTTCACACCGGTCGCGTTGATTTTTTGACGCACTGCAAAATCGCGTCCAACGCACTGCAAAATCGCGTCCAAAGGGCCGCCGGTCATGTTCAGACCAGACGCCGCAAAATCTCGTAGCGCCGGAGAGGGGGCGTGGTTTATCGACTGGAAGCCGTTCACCTGGCCGCCATTAACCATGGAAAGAATAACCTATATTCCTACGTGTTGTGGAAGTCACAGATATCCCGGGAAACTAAACGCCGTCATGTCTGGTTCATACTATTGTTCAGAGGAGCTCCGTGGATTGTATCGAGCTGTATTCACTGTGTCTAGCAAGCCACCGGTCGCTGTTTACTACAGCTGTAGGAACAGCTGTGTTCACCCAGAACTCTGGGTGAACACAGACGGCTACAGGATTTATTTGTCCTCCATTGTTGTTTGTGATTCAGCACGGGCAGGAGCTACGGCACTGATGACGGGGGGAGCAACTCAACGCTGATAGGCTATCGCGCCACAGCGTCACGCGATTATGTCGCAGAAGTTGAAAAATTTCAACTTCTTCAGTACGTCCACCGCACTGCAATAACGCGTCCAACGCGCCGCCGAATCGCAAAATCGCGGCGCGCCAGTCTCATCGCGTCTGTGCATAGACTTTGTATGTAATCTCGACGCGCGTCAAAAAAAAAACGCGACCGGTGTGAACGCACCTTTAGTCTGAACTACTTGCAAGGGCCTGTTTTCTGCCAAATATATTGTTGGAGGGCATGCACCCCAGTGCAACTGCACTGTCTGCTCTGTTTATATTTAAGCCCCTGACTCTGAAGCCATAAATGAGGGAAAGTGTTTTTTAAATATGTGTATGAATGGTATTCTAGTGCCTGACATTACATCATCAAATGAGACAACTGGAACAGTGGTGTTTAAGACATCTGATGTAAGTAATGTAATTAATAATACAAGATACATTTAGTGATCATAAATGGATACGTAGGACCATTTTTTGGGGCAATGAAACAATACCTGTTGGGCTGACAGTAGTGGTGGAGATAGTGGGAGAAACTCTGGTGGTGGTAGTGGTTGTAGCCTTGGTACTTGTAGCCGTGGTGGTGGTTGGGTTTGGAGCTGGAGTGGAGGTAACAACTGATGGCGTTAACTATAATGTTTTTTATTTTTTATTTGTGTGCTAAAACAACAAATGTAACCCTCAGTTCTAATGGCCATTTGTATGCTAAAACAATTATTTTTCCATCACTTACTTGTTCCAATTGTTGTAGGTGTTGTGGTTACTACCGTTGTGTTCACGCCTGTTGTTGAAGCTGAAAAGATGATTTTATAATCATGTTACATTGGAAAGTGAAAACCTTCAAGTGAAAATTCATGACAGAAAGTATTTCAATATATAACAGTGTGTTACTGCTGACAGTAGAAGCTAAGAGTAATTTAGCCCTTTTCGGTTTCTTTAACTACATTTATACTTCACTGCAAATGGCCCACAGTTTAAATACTGTGTACCAGAACCTGGACTGAGCGGAGCAGACTGACGGACCCTGCCGCAGTGAAATGAAAGGTTTTCTAAAGGGACTCTGGTCCTCGGAAACTACTGCTTTTGTCCACAGCGACCGCAACACTCAACGCAGAATTAAAGTACCTCCTGGTAGCTTTAATTGTTATTAAATGAAATTAAATAATTTCTACACACTGATTTGTAACAGTTGTTGTCGCAGGTCCTGTAGTAATCACATCTATTACAGGTGTTCAATTTGCCTGGATCTGTTATTTCTATGCTATCACCAATATTTTCCAACACTTACTCGTTACATTTGTTGTAGGTGTTGTGGTAACTGCTGTTGTGATGTCTGTTGTTGAAGCTGAAAAGATGATTTGAACATTTATTTGTCAGAGTGTTGCCTAAATCTTATTTGTAAATATGTTTTGTGCTTGTCATAAGTTGAATACTGTCTTCCCAGTCTTACTTGTTGTTGATGGAGTTGTTGTTGTAATAGGACACGCTGTAAAGTCTGTAAGCAGGAAGAGAGAGAGGAGTCGCTGCTGAATAGATACAAATACAGGGAAATATAGAGACTGACACATCAAAGGTAATTACCACTGGACACTTTAATTGCTTGACTTTAACTCGCGTCATTTTTCCGGATATTACATTTCAAAAAGTGGAGTCATCTTTCATTTAAGGAAAAGACAATTACAATAATTGACAAACTATTGCGACCCAATTCACAATCAAGAAAAGAGCATGCATTAACGTGCATCACCTTTTAATATATTGAATCGGTAAGCCAGCCATTTGGAAGAGATATATGTTTGATAAATCACAGCTTTGTTGTCTGCATTTGTCTATTCATCGTCTTCCACTTATCCGGGGGCCAGGTCGCGAAGGCAGCAGACTTAGGAGGGTATTGGAGACGTCCCTCTCCCCAGCAACACTTCACAGCTCTTCCTAGGGAACTCCATGTCGTTCCCAGACCAGATGAGATACACAATCTCTCCAGTGTGTTCTGGGTCTACCCAGGAGCCTCTTACCAGTTGGCTGTGCCCAGAAAACCTCTAAAGTCCGGATTAGATGCCCAAACCACCTCAGCTGTCTGGCTGAGCTTGAAGGTTGAGCCCAGCCAGCCTATGAAGGAAGCTCATTTTGTCCGCTGGTATCCACAATCTCATTCTTTCGGTCACTACCGAATCAGAACGTAGATGGACTGGTAAATCGAGCGCTTTGCCTTCTGGCTCAGCTCCCTCTTCACCACAACGGTCCGGTACCCCTCGCGTAGCACTACTGACGCTGCACCAAACCTCCTGTACATCTCAAGCTCCATTTCACCCATCCTCACCAGCGGGTCCTGGATTGCGGCCACAACAGGCATTGATGACCATCCAACCACAGTTCTTCACAGCCGCCTACACAATGGAGGCTTTGAACATGGCCCACTCAGATTCCATGTCCCCAGTCTCCCCGAGGATCCACAAAAAAATCTTCCAGATGCGGGAGTTGAAGACCTCGCAGTGGCCTCAGCCAGACATTCCCAGTTCTCCCTCACTACACACTTGACCATCAATATCTAGGTCCACGCCCATGCCTGCCTCCTTGCTCACATTGCACCTGACCCCAATGCCTACCCCTGCATGTGGCAGGCCCATAGTGCAGTGGCTTTCAAATCTGATTTTTCAAGCTTTGCCTGGCCGAACCTCATGTGCCAAGGCCCGACCACCAGATGCTAGCTGGCTAGCTCCCCTCCTGGGTAGAATGTTCTGTGACCCAATGACGACCTGCATTACGTCCTTTTTGTGCCCACGTATTTTTTTTAACAGACAGGTGATTGGCCCACTATCGCAGCAGCTCCAGGCAACGAGAATGGTGCTGACTGAGCTAAAGTTTTAACTTGGGAGGAATTGGAGGGTGGGCACTATGCGTCCGCGATAATTAGGTCCCGCCACGTAGGTTGGGGGACCACATCTGTATGAGCGCTGTGCAGTGCACCCCACTGGTACCAGTATCACTTTAGGAGCACTGGTATTGGTAATGGCATTTTTTTAACTATACCCAGCCACACTAAGTGTGTTTTTCAAATTGTCTTATCTTCATTTTAATTTTTATACAAAAGCACGAGTTGAAAAAGGGTTTCTACAATGAGACACATCACATTCTGGCTTGAAAGAAATAACGACTACAGATCAACTTACAGTGCTGATCAGTAGGCTGGCAGTATTGTCCATCAGGAGGAATGTCACTGATGCATCCACATGTGTCCTCAGTGATGTTGTCACAGGATCCGTACAGGAGACACTGGTCACATGACCAACGATACTGGTCCTCACATCTGCACTGATAGCCAGTGCTGCTCGGAGAGCAAACTGGAGACAATCATATACATTGTGTAAAACATGTGCATGTGTAACACATTTCAAAGACATATATTTGATGTAAGTAGAGCCTTGAGTGTCATGATTAGCTGCTGGTGCATTTTGAATTTGGGGCTTGTTTTGTCAAATATATTCCACTCACTAAAACAGATCAATCAACTGTGAATGAATGAAAAATGTGTTCATATCTATATCATGGAACTTGAGAAATGATTCATGAGAAATTTAGAGATAAAAATAAATAAAATATTTTTTAAAAACAGTTCTTTGCCGTGTGATTGGACCCGAGACAAAAAGTTGGAATCCACAAATGAATTCAATGTTTAGAATATTTAAAATACATCACAGGGTGGAAAAAATGTGTATATACTGAATAACTTAAAAAAGTGCAGGTTGTAGGATTAATAAAGTATTCCATGTTTACAAAAAACTACCCCTAAATGTTGCACACAGGATCTTTAAAATGCATTATTCTGACCTGTAGATATATTTAACTCAGAGACTCTAATGTCGACCGTGATGCTGATCGGGTAACTGATGTTTCTCAGTCGTTCTATGTCAGCAACATCTGTGGTGTTCAGCTCAATAGAAATCACGTATTCGTAGACGACTGGAGGAGCTGCAGAGACAGAGAAAAGCATTATGTTTCATTATTTCTGATCCGTGCTGTGATTGATAGGATTACTGTGGTCTTTTCAGTGTTACGTGTTGGTGTAACAGGACAGGAGGTGAAGTCTGTTATTTCTATGCTATCACCAATATTTTTCTACACTTACTCGTTACAATTGTTGTAGGTGTTGTGGTAACTGCTGTTGTTGAATCTAAAAAGATGATTTCATAATCATGTATGTTAAACTGGAAAGTGAAATCCTTCAAGTGAAGATATATTACAGAAAGTATTTTAACAAATGTCAACCAGGGATGAGATGTCCCAGCACACATTTCTAAATACCCACTGGTAAAGACAGCTGATGGTGATGATGTCAGAATTCTAGAGACATTTCATAACAGTGTGTTACTGCTGACTGTACAAGGCAACAGTATTCTAGCCCTGATCAGTTGCCTTTACAACATGTATACTGCACTGCAATGGATGCATAGTTTGAATACCTAATACCATGGTGTAACTACCACGCTATAAGCATGAAGAACGTTGCAACTATTCTTGGTGTAGTTTGGGTGTTACGATGTGATGTGGCAATACATGTTCAGTCAGGATCAGCAATATTCTGATCATATGCACTTCTTGAAAATATAAATGTATTTATTATTTATTTAACTTTAAACATTTTTTTTTATGTTGTGACAACTATTTTTAAGCAATTACTTGTTAAAATTGTTGTTGGTGTTGTGGAAACCGTTGTAGGGTTAACATCTGTTCAATAAATACTATTTTATATGTTTAAAGAAAACATCTTTCAAGTCAGGAAAAATCCTTAATGGTTTCAAGCAAATAGTAACCAGAAGAGTGTTGCCAATGCCTTGTATCTAACAACTTCATGGCAACTTGAGTTGGTGTAGTTGTGTGTGATGTAGTGCTCTGACGTGTTGTAGCATGAGGTGTTGAGTTCGTCAAAGCCAAATCATTTACCGTCAGGTTATACAAAATTAGACCCTATACATATTTCACTCCCATTTCATTATCATGTACGTTAAGCTGTAGAATCAAATCATTAAAGACAACAGCTGCCTGGTTATAAGGAAGGGTAGTGTAAGGATTGTTTAACAGCACTTACTTGTTGGTGACATTGAGGTGGTTGTAGTGTTCCCATGAGGTGTAGCAGTCGGTGTTGAATCTGAAAAGAACATTTTATAAACTATAAAACTCAAATTTATATCAAAATATAAAAGTAATGTCAGAAAAGTAGAAAACAAATAAATTGTACAGTCGAATGTTTTCCAATTTTAAGATTGTAAAACTAAGAATACACTAAATTTGTTGTAGTAACAGGTGTTGAATCTGAAAAGACCATTTGAACATTTATTTGTCAGAGTGTTGCCTAAATCTTATTTGTAAATATGTTTTGTGCTTGTCATAAGTTGAATACTGTCTTCCCAGTCTTACTTGTTGTTGATGGAGTTGTTGTTGTAATAGGACACGCTGTAAAGTCTGTAAGCAGGAAGAGAGAGAGGAGTCGCTGCTGAATAGATACAAATACAGGGAAATATAGAGACTGACACATCAAAGGTAATTACCACTGGACAATTTAATTGCTTGACTATAACTCGCGTCATTTTTACTGCCCTTTTCACATCACCTTTTAATATATTGAATCGGTAAACCAGCCATTTGGAAGAGATATATGTTTGATAAATCACAGCTTTGTTGTCTGCATTTGTCTATCCATCGTCTTCCACTTATCCGGGGGCCAGGTCGCGAAGGCAGCAGACTTAGGAGGGTATTCGAGACATCCCTCTCCCCAGCAACACTTCACAGCTCTTCCTAGGGAACTCCATGTCGTTCCCAGACCAGATGAGATACACAATCTCTCCAGTGTGTTCTGGGTCTACCCAGGAGCCTCTTTTTCTTTGCCTGGCCGAACCTCATGTGCCAAGGCCCGACCACCAGACGCTAGCTGGCTAGCTCCCCTCCTGGGTAGAATGTTCTGTGACCCAATGACTACCTGCATTACGTCCTTTTTGTGCCCACGTATTTTTTTTAACAGACAGGTGATTGGCCCACTATCGCAGCAGCTCCAGGCAACGAGAATGGTGCTGACTGAGCTAAAGTTTTAACTTGGAAGGAATTGGAGGGTGGGCACTATGCGTCCGCGATAATTAGGTCCCGCCACGTAGGTTGGGGGACCACATCTGTATGAGCGCTGTGCAGTGCACCCCACTGGTACCGGTATCACTTTAGGAGCACTGGTATTGGTAATGGCATTTTTTAAACTATACCCAGCCACACTAAGTGTGTTATTCAAATTGTCTTATCTTCATTTTAATTTTTATACAAAAGCATGAGTTGCAAAAGGGTTTCTACAATGAGACACATCACATTCTGGCTTGAAAGCAATAACGACTACAGATCAACTTACAGTGCTGATCAGCAGGCTGGCAGTGTTGTCCATCAGGAGGAATGTCACTGATGCATCCACATGTGTCCTCAGTGATGTTGTCACAGGATCCGTACAGGAGACACTGGTCACATGACCAACGATACTGGTCCTCACATCTGCACTGATAGCCAGCGCTGATCGGAGAGCAAACTGGGGACAATCATATACATTGTGTAAAACATGTGCATGTGTAACACATTTCAAAGACATATATTTGATGTAAGTAGAGCCTTGAAAACCTGTATAATCTCATGCTGCTGAGCGGTCCTACCAGCTATGTTTGTTCATTGTGTCACCTGACTTCATGGATTGGTAAAGACACAGTATCAGTTTCAGTTGGGTTGGTACACTCTGATAACACCTTGTTTTTTCCTGAACTGCCAGTTGAAAGATTTCTTGACATTTTGCCAGTCAGAGTCATCATCTGATGTTGTCATTGAGTGTCATGATTAGCTGCTGGTGCATTTTGAAGTTAGTGCTTGAAGTTAGTGCTGCTTTTGTCAAATATATTTCACTCACTAAAACAGATCAATCAACTGTGAATCAATACAAAATGTGTTCATTCCCAAACAATTAGGCGGATAACAGGAGGCCGGTCATGCCGCAGTATAGATACTGTGGATACCCAGCACCAATTCCTGATTGAGACAGTCTACCAGGAGGCCAAATAGTATTCAAGGCCCTGGACATCATGAGACAAGAACAGGTGATTTCCATGAGTAAATGCTGCCCCAGCATCCAAGTTAAATAGTATAGCCTCAGATGTCAATATGATCAGAGAAGGGAGTTGCAGCAGGGCTGTCATGGTCCTAACAGAGTGTGCCTACTAGTGACCACTACATATGAGATAAAAAGCTGTGTAGTCCCACTACATGGTACTTTCGTTCTTTACTCAACTCACCCGTTCCCCATAGTTACACACATAGAAAAATTGAGTAAAATGTACCAGACTGAGTATGAGAGATTGACTGGCACTTGATAATGATGATGATAATTAGCAGGCATAAGCGAATCTGTATGAATCATGACACACGTAAAGAAATAGCAGCCCCTTGCCCCAGTTAGAAATAATACTTGGGTACTCAAACTATTCAGCAACCAAAAGCACTGCAATGGGCAGACGAAGCCACCCTCAAGGAGTAACCATAAGGTAGTTCAAACTACTCCTAGAACCCTCATACACTCATGTAATGACACGTATAGGTCATATAGCTAACCACCTACAGTAACAGTAATAACAATATGTAATCTGCTTGTGTTACTCTTAGGTGTATAGGGCCTAAAAACAGCATATTCAGCATTAAACAGTTGGTCACCTTAAGTGACATAAGTAGGGTTAACATGTAATCATCTAAAATGTTATATAATAATAATACATATAGGTAGCCTATAGTTAAGTTGTGTGTTAACTTAAGACTGTAATAGTTAATCAATAGAATATAGCTAAGGATGACAAACCTCTGAAGACAACAACAAACTCATGCATTCAGCCACGAGGTGCCAGTAACCATTTGCGTAAGTGGTTCTCTACTGTGCGCAAAGCACATGGACCAGAAGACCAGCGGGGGTTTTAGCATTTCCCCCTTGAGTGACAACAGTCACTCAAGGCGGAAATGTGGAAGGAAAATGTCTTCTTGTATTAGACTGAATGTGACCTTGTGTATTTGTATCCTTAATCTGATCTGTTCAATTCAGATGTTTTGTAAAATGTTTTAATTTTGGCCATTAAAACTGGAATCAGAATGCGATCACAGTACTCACTTTGATTGCTTATTGACTGACAGTACTGTCCATCTATGGGAAAAGCTTTAATGCACCCACATGTGCTGCTTGTATTACCAACACATTTCCTATAGGTGGCACACTTGTCACAAGGCCAAAGGTAGTCATCCTCACATTGGCACTCGATCCCAGTGAGGTCTTGGCTGCAAACTAAAAGCAAAAAACCCCCCACTGTATTTTCTCTTATGAAAAGGTAAAACAGTTTAAGATAGACATAAACTCGGATCTCCGTGTTCTTACCTGTAGTGATATTAGCCTCTGTGATGAGTAATTGGGTGCTGATTTGGATGGGGAAAAGTACATTGTTTAGGATGTTCCTCAGTTGATCTGTGTCCGTGGTGTTCACTTCAATGAAGATCTGGTATTCATAAAAAACTGGAAGTACAGTTGGAAAAGAGACTGTAATTAGAAGCTAATTTCCTTGTGATTATTTTCGTTCCAAATCAAGGTCATGTGATGACACCCGAGCTAAGACTGTGAGATGCAGCTGAAAGTTCTGAACAATCTTAACTCTTTAATTCTTTGTTTTTGCATAAGTTGTTTTCAATGCTCAACAACGAACAGCCACGCTATTGTATTACAATACTTAAAGATGCATTTATTTCCATATAGAACAAAAACATCAAGATGCATCTAAAAGAACACATTTAATAATTAAGCTTAAATTAAGCATAAAGTAACCTTTAAAATCACCTGTGAGTGGCTGGCAGTACTGCCCATTGGTAGGAATACTGTTGATGCACCCGCACGTGTCCCCAATGATCTCGTCACAGGCTCCGTATGTGATACAGTTGTCATGTGACCAAACATACTGTTCCTCACACCTGCACTGGAAGTTGGTACCATTTGGGAAACACACTAAACAAAACAACACACACACACACACACACACAGGTGAGTAAAAGTGTTAAAATATATGCAGTTTCATACATCTCACTCTTGGTTGAACACTATGAGGAACATGAGACACACCTTATTGATCAATCATTCATAGCCATTTGGTCTCTGCGGACTGCAGGATCTGATATTGTTAAACTGTAACTTTTGTATGTGTGCAGTCCTTGATAGTTCCCTGTTGTTTTGTTGTTGTAAAAATAAGCGCATATATGCAATTCTTCTTAAATGTGGGAATAACCCGCCAAAATAAGAGATAAGACTCCTTTTCCACCCAAAGAACACAACAGAAAACAGGTTTAGTAAACCGTGAAATGCAGCATCGATACAATACGATACCCTTCCAGCTGAACTGCATTCTCAATTACAATTCTCCCGGATTTCGGTCGCAGTTTCAAACGGAAGTAAATTGCAACAAAACCAAAAGGCAATAAAATGATTTAGTTACTTTCAGGCAATCAAAGTTTGGCATAAAATAAATAATAATCTTTTTTTTATGTCATTTAATGTTGGCTTTTCAATTCACGCGGTGTTGGTGTTTTGTTTTTTTTACAGTTCAGAAATATTTGACCAGTACTAACGTAAACTCCATGCCTCTCTCTGCTTGTGATAAGGGGAAAGTCCCAGTTTGTAACAAGGAAGGAGCGCATTATATTAAATAAAATGTTTAAAAACAAGTGAACAGTTTAATGGTGATTGGGGGGGAAGGTCAAGAGAAGGGGAAGGTCAAGGTGCTCTTCCAGATATCTGGAGTTAATAGGTGAGACATTACATTGTGCATTAATGCAGAGCATAACCAGGGGCCTTCCTGTAACAAACTGTAATATTATCTCTAATATGACAAATGTCTTCATGAAAGAAAATAGCAACATGCACAGAAATCCATTCGGAATGGATTGAATGGAATTAATCACTCTGTCAACTGTTGTGAAAAGGTACACTGCACACTTTACTGCCCCTTGATTCACAAAAATGAGCCTCCATTGGTGTTTCCGACCAGAGGAAGGTCCATTCTCACCTGTGGTGATGTCAATGTGTGTGACGTTGACAGTGGGACCCAAGGCCAGGGTGAAGGCACCGCTCTTCAGGAGGCTCCTAAGGTAGTCCACCGTCTCAATGTCGGTAACATTCAGCTCCACGTCCACTGCATACTCAACCTGAGTCAGCAGCGCTGTATGAAAAACAATCAGTTTGTACAATGAGCTTCATTCATCAGTGCAACCCTCAAAAGCAAATATCCATTTGGCATTTAATCTACAGACAGGGACACTCAAATTTCACTGGCATATACATTCAGCTAGTAAGACAAGAACCTAGTTCAATGGGGTGGGAAGCCAGTGAGGGATCATGTCTTTCTCCCTAAAGTAGTGACGGTGGTTGGGCCAGTGTAATACAAACCTCCACATTAACGTAGATTTTTGTGTTATATCAATTTCATTAATTAATTTATACTGTTTTTGACATGCTGGGAGTGTCTACATAGTGTTTTTAAACCTGCAAAAAATGTTTAACCATAAAGGGGCAGCAGAAACCAGCCATAGACGGATTATTAAAACACTAGCTCCATATCAGCTTTGCCATATTAACTTCATGAAAGGTGATGCGAACATAACGTTTGTTACTTATGACACAGCCATTTGGAGGGTGTTTGTGTGAAACTAATGAATTTTAAGTCCAATATTCACTCTCATTTTAGCTTTGTTTTCCTCTCCATTAACTCAGGCTCTTCAGCTGCTAAATTTTCCACCTGCTCACCAGCTAATCGCAAACTTTGTCTGTCTTATGTTGGACAAGTATACACTGTGAGTTTATTAGCTATGGACAGATCACATTCGACTCTGCAAATTGTTAGTCAGGGACACCCCTAATTATAAGTTACAACTTGATTACCTGATATTGACTGGCAGAACTGTCCATCAGCTGGAATGCTGTGGATGCATTTACAGATGCCACTGGATATTTCATCACAGGCTCCGTACGTGACACAAATGCTGTTCGGCAAAGCAAAATGTTCCTCACATCGACACTGGAAGCCTTCTTCTTTTGCGGAGCACACTGTCAGAAGAGTAGATTTTGTGTTCATACACTATTGAGCTTGGTAGCATGTTTGTCGTTGACTCGTTGAAAGAAGGCCGAGGCTTGATGCTCAAGCTACTCACCTGTGGTGATGTTAATGTCAGAGATCTCTGTGCTGTTATCAAGTGCTTTGGGAAAACTGGTAGCATTCAAGGCGGACCGAATCTGCTGGATTGTTTCTACATTAGGGGCATGCACTACGAACTCAATGATGTAATTCCATTGGTCTGTAGTTACTGCAAAAGATTGAAATGAGATCAGAAAAAAACAAACACATGACAGCCATGCATGCATGATATACAAGGTATTAAAGTGATAAATGGATATTTTTGGGAAATTTGCGTATTCATTTTCTTGCGTTAGATGAGAAGATTAACAGCACTTTCATGTCGGTACATTGAAGAGTTACAACCAAGAGACAATTAGCCTAGCTTAGCATAAAGACCGTCCACAAAATAAAGCTGACGGATTAACATCCTGTATAGTGTTTGTTTAGTCAATAAAATCAAGGTGATAAAAAAAAACCCTGTGACTTTCTTGAAACGTCATCACAACAGCAACAAAAAGAGTCTTCAGGTCAGCTGTTTTTTTCCCTAACTAGAAAAATGAATGTCAAAAGCGATCCAATCTCCTGGCTGTAGCTACACATGTGCGAACAAACAAACATTCTTCTCATCTAACTATGAGTTATAAAGCAAATCAGTGTATTTCCCAATATTCATATCATATTCATTAATGGGACTCACCAGTCCTTTTCTCCCTAATGTGAGATACAAAGTGTTCGTCTTCGTACTGCACCTGAGAGAACAGAACACACGTTCAGAGAGTTGCTTTGTGCTATTAATTAAAACCTCTGATCCCATATTTTCCATTCAGCAGTGGACCTACCGGTAAGAAGTGATGTGAGAAGTTCCCTGTTTCCAAAATAATAGTTGTCAGTAGAAGGGCAATGATGACCAAGCCATGCTTAGGTATTGCCATTCCTTTCAAGAAAGATTGGGAGGGACAGAAAAAACTAACAATCAGTTACATAGTGATTTTATTCATCTTTAGCATACCGGCTGCATTGCCTCACAGCCTATTGTTTGTATTTTTAAACAGTCCAAGTATAAGGATTCATTACTTGAGGGTTTAAAGGGGCGATAGGGAGCAGGTCTATTGTCTCCGATAACTGGTTTAATTTAATATTTGTGACGTTATTTCATTGCTGCCATACCTGCATGGGCAGGTACTTAAAACCGTTTGCAGCATCACTTACGGTAATCTCAACCACGGGCAATTAACTGGAAGGGGCGTTGTCAGCTGTTGCTTTGTTGCATCGGTGACATGAAATCACAGGGTTGCATTCCTAGTGCTGGAGTTACAGCACATCCTGCGAGTCCTCATGGCCTGGCTGTTTCCCATCACCACCAATGGAACCAGAAAAGACATTAGCTAGACCCCCCAATCCTTTGTATAACGTGGGACAAGCTGTGAGGGAGCTGCCGATGACTCAGCGAGTGTTGGAAACACATGGGCATTATAAACATACGTATGATGCTTTATAATCTGCTCATAGCACTGTATTCTTGTAGTGATAATGTGTAGTAGTGTGACTACACTAATAATCATAACTCATTCAAAATAATTTTAACTATTTAGAGGATAGCTGTTTTGTTTTCCCCGGTAGCTGTCGTAGCCTTCCCCAGTCCCCAAAGAGTATCAATGTTAGCTCTTTGTTATCATCTCCAATGGTGGAAATGGTGAACGCTGGAACAACCGCAGTAACTGTAGAAAACAAAATGCTGTGTGACCTGTGCAACTCTTTCCCAAAGAAATTAGCTGGGGCTAGATCCAAAAGTATACATGTCACCAGATGATTATCAAATGCTCATTTGCATGTTATTGTGCATTCATTTGAGTAAAGCTATGTGGTTGCGTTGGTTGCAGCTAGGGAAAGACACTGTGCTGTTGCCAGAAGAGCCGTGGAATGTGAATACCTAAGCACTGAATTACAATATCATATATTTTGATGTTTTTTGCTTTTTTACTCATTTGTCTAAATTTGTCCCTGGTAGTAGGCTAAGAGGAAAAGGGAAAGCAATCCGGCCGTTTAGGGGGGAAAAGTTGAAAAATTGTCTATTGCCACTTGAATGTGCTTGTTTGGCCCAAGTGAATGCTGAAAGATGACCCGTAGTGCTGCATTTAACATGGCACAAAGACACAATGTGTTGACAGCGGGGACATGTGACATGTCATTATAAGTGCGAGGGAACATTGGTTGGCTCTCAGGTGACAACACCTCCTTTGTTAAGTACTGCTCTGAACAAAGGAGCTGTTGTTACGTAATTCTGACGTAGGTCTGTGAATGAAGAGTCTCTCAAAGATCATGTCAAGACATCCTTAATTCAACATCCAGCAATCTGATCACAACAAAACAAAATGCAGTAAAAGATGCTGTGGTTTTATGATGAAATGTGGCCTTCATTGGCTGAAAAGGCTGGCGCTTAGTGCGTCTGGCCGCCAGTGTTTTAAGGTAGGAAAGCTTGCAACAGAGGGCTCTGTCCAGAATCGCTCGCTTGTTCCCTCATTCACTACTTGCTTTATGAAAGACACTGAATAGTTAACTCCATAGAGAGTCATGTGTAGCAAGTATTGGTGAATTCAACTTAACATTTTCACGAGAAGACTCTGATCTCCGGGTTATGCAATGGCCCTCAAAGACTAGAGTATACCAACGGACAACTGGACAATGCATGGAAGGTTTTGCATGGCGCCGACCCAGCCACACCCCTTTTAGGACCCATATTCTACATTCTGGGATGTGGCAGGCAAAGTCACACACATTCACACTGGGAACAAAGGACACAAAGAACTAAGGCAAGACGATCGCCCAACTGGAGGTAAGAATTCTGGGTGACAAGCTGTGCAAGTGTTACAGAGCGCTAGACTCTACAGTGAGCCTGCTCCTCCAGCCGAAGCTCCGAGGACTCGGTTGGGAGCCAAACCAAAGATTGCTCCAATTAATCCCAATCCGTAGCATGATGATCCTTGGAACGCTGTACGCAAGGAAAATAACTGTGCGGCGGGCTACTTGTCACCGCATGGTATCAAGGTGTTCGAGAAGTTCTGGATGAGCAAGCGGTTTCCATTGCTGAACACACAATGTCATTATCTGTCATCCTCCATGCCTCTGACTAGTCACCTGTCTCCTAACCTCTGTAAAGATATTCTGCATTCTCATGCAGAATCTGTTGATGCCTTCTCCACACTTTGGGGATGTTAAGGTCAGTCGGCTCCACCAGGTTGCATCTGGCTCAAAAGATATTGCTGCAAAGATGGAATTCTTTTTGTAGACGATTTCTTCCTTTTTTCGAAATCGTCCCAACTGACTTCAGTTATTCTCTCAAGTCTAATCAATCCATAGAGTTAACCATCAGGTCTTATCAAACCCTGTCCCAGTTCCTGGTGATATAACCCATCATATTCAAAAAATGAGAAATATTTTCATACGCTTCACAAAAGCAACTCATGGTCATTGTAGTCACAGTCACGTCATTTTTCTACACTGTTTTTGTAATAATTACACTTTCCCAGGGAATAAAAGAGTGAGTCAAGTATTAAAAATACTAGTGTTAATGCCATGAAAATGACACCTTTATTTCTGCTCGATTAATAATTGGTCACAACTAGGAAAATAACTACACAGCTAATGATACAAATGAAAACTATGAACCCGCCAAAATGTCACACATCAAAACACTCACTGAGTATATTCCAGCTTTCAGAAACACAGTTTGATCCCCGAAGACGAATAAATGTAATTTATTTTGACCCTCTTTAATGTCAAGGAATAATTGTGTGCGATTCGTATTTGACTTTGTCAGTTTGCAAAAGCATTGGTACCAACACGAAGCCAACAATACAAAATAACTTCCCAGAAAACATACAGTAAATACTGTGCAGTAGGGGAAACTATTTCACTCCAACCAGTCATTTAACACACACACGTTTTCAAAGCTACGGTTTGTTGAAAAGGCACCGTGGCAAATGATTTCACAAAAGAGGTCACGCTGTCTGTAAACAGCCAGCCTCAGTGAGCTCAAACCTGAAAACACAAACAGTGAAAAAAGCCTCTTCAATAAAGTCCCCACAGACATGTAAATGTAGCTCCTTACCATCCTCTCTCTTGCACTTCGATGTATGTATCCACTCCTGTGTTCAGGGAACACACACCAATACAGAAGTCAGCAGTGTAGTGTGGAGGCTGTCAACAGGCAAGTGGAACTATGGGAAACATGCTGCGCAGCTCTCTTCCTGTAATATAGTAAGGGTAGCTCAACAGGTTTAATAATTCCCTCAGCTTGACTGATTTTATCAGCTACGTCATCTTTGTACCCGTAGGAATGTGTGAAGCAATGAAAGACAGATGAGTTAAGATAATAGGCCATCAAAGACATTTTTTTTCATCTCCCCTAAACAATTCATGAGAGAACATTCTTAAAGTGGCATGAGCAGGAAGTTGGAAACACGGTAAAGTTGATAACACAACGCACCAAGAGAACGACAGTGACTCAGAATTCTATTCACATGAATCAACAGAAGGCACAAAGTTAAGTAGGTGTCTAGGAGGGATTTAGGTATCTGGCAAAGCAATTACGCCTAAAACTATTAAGGCTGCTGGGAAACACACAAAGGCGAGCCCAACCACTCTGCACACTTAACTCAACCCTTAACACAAGCCGACAGCAGGTTGCACACCGCCCAAATCTCAACAATGCCCAGGGAAAGCCCGTCTGGAGACTGAAGATATAGACGCTGGCTGACACCGGTTCATTCATTCAGTTCACTTACTTCCACTTCTTATTGTTAGTCTGCAGTTCATTGAAATTTCAGTTATAATTTTCCCATCATCATCACTGTCAGGTGGCGGCGCATTTACCAACCTACAACCATCCTGTCGTGTTCGGGTCAAATCTGACCGATTTACAACTTTAATCAATCATAAATATTGTGTTTTACATCTGATTGCCTCAAGGCCTCATGATATTCTCCCCACTAGACATTTGAACATATACAATTACTGATCACCACTTTCATTGAATTTTCAGTGGTTTAGTCAACTTTGTAACACCCATGGTGTTCCCGGTCAAACGTGACCGCCAAAGGAAATGAATGGGAAACACTAGATTATGTCCATTCATCAGATGGAAAACAGCCCCATACACACCCACAACCACCCCCCCTCCCACACACACACACACACACACACACACCTGTGTGAACACCTATTCACAGCCCCATATGTACACATTTCAAACTTCAAACAAAAAAAATCAGGTGTTTGTTATGGGGACCCATCTCTATCCCGCGTTTATGTGCCCATCCCCCCCACGTGAACCACACCTTCCAGACTAAACAATGTTTCATATCTTCTCACTTTCCCCCTAAACCTTTATCTGTGCCTTGCTCTCATTTTACTCTGAGCACAATGAGTAGGCCACTGATGAGGCGATTTTCTTTCAGACAGGCTATGGACCTAATTTTTGAACCAGATGAAGAGGAGATTGAACCGGAGATAGATGAAGATGTCTCAGAAATTGAAGACAACATTGATCCTGATTTCGATGCGGACTATTATAACAGGTGGCGAGGAAGTGGCACCAGAGGAACAGGCACCTGAGGTGACATTCCAGTCCAAGGGTGACAACTTGCTCTGGTATTCATCCTCCCAGGACAGAGGAGGCAGAGAGAGTTGAAAACATAATAAGGATGACGCCAGGGCCAACACGATATGCAAAATCTCGTGTGGAAGACATCAAGTCCAGCTTCCAACTCTTTTTACCAGAGTCCATTGAGGGTATTATACTGGACATGACAAACCTGGAAGGGAGGCGTGTGTTTGTGGACACGTGGAGAGCATTGGACCAGGTAGACCTCCAAGCCTACATTGGTCTGTTGATTCTAGCAGGAGTATATCGGTCAAACAATGAGGCTAGAAAGAGTCTGTGGGATGCGGAGTCCGGAGGCCTATATTCCGGTCAACAATGTCCTGACAACAGTTTCATTTAATTTAGCAATACATTTTCAGTGTCTATTCTTTGTATAATCACAGCAGTTGTTCATGTAAAGAGACATTGTTTACAGCTTAAAAAGGTGTTAAATAAAATTTGGTGAAGATTAAAGGTCTTTGTGTTAATGTAAGAGCAGTTAAAACAGACCGGTCAAATTTGACCAGGAACACTAAAGTAAGGGGGGAGAAACGAACACGACAGGAGGGTTAAATGTGACACATAGCATTGCAGGATGGAATACGTGCCAGGGAACTTTATTTTCATTCCATAGTGTGAATGTTTAAGGTCGATGGATTTTACATTCAAATGAAATGGTGGAACCCAAAGCTAGTGCACTAGGTGCACTGATATTGTCAATATTGTATGTTTGACTGTCAAAGAGGACGGCAATGAGAAAAAGCAGGTTTTGAATGTTCACTCTTTGGAACTTGGCATTGGTCAGCCTGGTCTTACTCCCAGGGCATCACATACCAATCAGAACAACAGTATGAGACGCACCAGGCTTTCAAATAACTCCGACATTAAACCATCCGCATGGGGATTAGACACAAAGCAACAGGCGTAGTATTTCAGGGAGAGAAGTCTACAGGTGGGAGGCGAGTGGATGGGGGTAAAACAAACACAGGACCTTTGGTCAGGAGACGAACGTTTGTGTCCCAAGTGAAACCAAAAGTTTGTTTTTACTGACACTGATAGTTGCTGACGATGTGACGCTACGCAGTGACCTTTTGTCTTCAGCTTACGATATGTTTTCTCACGAACCTGACTCAATTAGTTCATGTTGTTCCAACTCAACTGGTTCTGTGCACCCAACCCTTGTTGATGTTTGTCTACAGTGTAAACACTGCTCGGCAGTGACATTCCCGGGAGTCACCTATTACCATTATTAGGAATGATTTCAGAGGTATACCCATTGTAGATTTTTAAAGGCCGGCATAAAAACATAATAACTATATAATAATAAGACGATAGCCAATTAATTATCCGATACCCTGCTGCCATTCAATCCCCCCGTGAAAAAAATCAATCAATCTGAATTGTTGAGTCTATTACAGACTGTTCAGACTGGATATAAATCTGGAACTTTTTATCATTGATATGAAAATATCCTGAGGTGTAAATCGATGGATTACATTGTTGTAATATATTTTCACAATGGGTGAAACTAAGTCAACGATGACTTATTTTACCTTATTTTGTAACCCAAACCACGATCTTTCAAAATTGTGTTTTGGGTAAAAATAAGTGAATAAAACAAATAATCAAAAGTGCAACCAGACTATAAAACATGAAAGTGATATGTCTAATGCTTTATTTCTGTAGAGGTTGCGATATAATCACTGAAATGAAAAATGCGAGATGTGACAGTTCAGAGTCAAGGCTGGAGAACTTGCTCCGCAGGTTTCACAGCTCTGCTGGTAAGAATCTGTGACTTGACAGCACCGTCACCTCCTGCCAGTCAGTGTCATTTAAAACCACAACTTAGAACGTCATTTCTACTACTGGTCTTGCAGCTATGGGCCATGGTTCAGTGGTGGTGTACAGGTGGTAAAACATGTGGTGTCTTTCCTTTTGACAATCTAACATAGTTATCTAATGTGTACGAGAAAGGTGTTTCATCAATATGCTCTGCCAGTAGCAGTACCTTGTGCCACACAGCTGACTCGAATGTCAGTAAGCCACCTTCACGCACACACCTAGGTTCTATAGTTTACGCTCATTTAGTATTTCTCTTTTCTTTTCTATTTGCAGTGCACATATTGTGTCAATTTCACACTTCAGTTCAGCTTTGGTTCAAGTTACTATGAGGCTACTTTAAACTGGTTATGAAGCCATCTCAGTGTAATACTGATGCCTCTTCGTATATATCCGTGTTGTAGGAAATTTGAGTGTAGAACTGTGTGTTTAGAAGCTATAATAAAAGTGTTTAATAATTCATAATTAAGAATTCATAATTAGTCATAATCATAAGTGTTTTGGATGAAGCTTTCGCCAAAAGGTGCAAAGTCTTATCTTTTATATAGAATGTTTAAGCCATAACAGACAGTCATTGAATGTGTTAGGAACTCAGGGAAAGGAAGTCATGAAGACAGGTGTTTACAGAAGTGCACGGGGAAGTTAGCCAATAGGAATTGGGATAGACGGAAGGGGAGGTGTTTCGAACGGATATGAGGGTGGGATCGAGAAAGCCTTTTTCTCTTCGTTAGTTACGGCCCCAGGGAACGGATGGGTCTCCTGAGGAGCTGGAAGAGTTTTTTGCACCGGGTTAAATTGTTTCATATTCCATAGAAGTAGTGTACTTCAGTGTATAATTGTATTTGCATCAGTGGGATTAAATTCCTTTTAATTGTAAACCAGTTTTGGTAGAGTTATTATCGCAGCGTGTCCACTGTAACCAGCAGCGGACCACGCGCTCCGGCCTCCTCTCTGTGGGGAGAAATCCAGCCCCCACAGTGTTAACCCTCCGTGTTGAGCCGCTGTTTAAAAATGACAAACACGATTCACAGGCCTTATCTATAAATTGTGAGAATACAAAAGAATGTGTGTGTAAATGAACCATTTAGAATAGATATATGTTTGTTTTATGCATGGGTTATTGAAAACATATTCACATGTTCACCTTTTAAATGAGACCAAACTAATGCATTAAGGAGTTAACAGACTCTCTCATTCTTTTCATTTCCTCTCATCAGTAACACAAACAGAATGTACGCTAGCCTTTCATATTCATTTTAACTCGCTGCTCCGCCGGACCCCGCTGGGAGCCAATTGGGAGCCGTATTGATGGGCCAGCTGGAAGGAAGGGAGGCAAGGGAGAACAAGAACCAGGACTGAGTGGGTATCAGACCCTGCTGCAGTAAAATCACAGATTTTCGGAAAGGGAATCCGGTGCTCAGAAACAATACCGCTTTTGTCAGCAGGTACCACAGAAATAAACAAAAATAAATACCTCGTAGTAGCTTTAAGTTTGCTTGAAGTCGTTTTCATTTCTGTTTCTTGAAGTCACCAGTGCTGAGGAAGCTGCAGGTTGCAGCTGCGGGTTGCCTCCTAAAGCAATATTCTTAAATACAGAAAGAGGCTGATGTGGCTCTGGTTCAAGTTACATCATGACTTCCAACTTGAACTCTCTAGTCAGACAGACTAAATAAGCGCACCAATGATAAGAATCTCCAGTTTGTCTCTCAAATCATCGGACTCAAACTTACAGACCCACATTTGAAACTTAATGTAGTCAGCGAAATCTCTGCTGGTTTGCTTGATTATGGTAAACCACTGGAATTCAGTCAATTATATAACAAGTTTAAGTGTCATTGTAATGAGTTTTAGTTCCAAGAACAAAACAAGAATAACAAGAGATATTTTACCCTTGCCTGAGGGAATGATCCTTCAATGATCCTTCAATGATCCTTCAAAGGTCGGCGCTTGGATCGCATTTTGAAGAATCCAGTATGACAAGTTATGTTCAACCTGTACTGCAGATTTTACAGCTGAGTTGGAGCACCGTATGGATGGATGGGTGACCGTGAAAATGGTTTTCGTACAGCTGCAGCAGAAGGAAACAAGATACATCACTGTGCTTTTATTGCACTGCAAATGCATAGACCCTTCTACAGCCCACGTTGTAAAAAATATGTTCGCAACGGCAATCGTGTTTTGCACCACACATCCAGACAAGTTAGCAAGCTTCAAACATTTAATTAAAATTAAAAGTAGCATCAAAATGTCTGGTTGTTGCATGTTCTGTTGTCAGAATCGATACTCCAACAGCGAACACAAGTTCTACAGACAGGATCTCCCGACTGTCGGAGAGCAACATGTCACGCTAGCCCACTGACCAATCATGTACTTGTAGGCCAGCTAGCAGCTCTGACACGTCAAAGAATACGCCCAACATGTCAAACTAAAGATCTGATTGGTTGAACACTATGACAATCAACAATATCGTCCCCATTCACTTAAACTGCAAAGGGATTCACGTGTGAGTCTGCAGGCCTCTGGCCTCTCTTCTTACCTAGAGACACAGAGGTGAGATCTGATTGGATAAAAGCTCTACTTAAAACAAGCTGCACTGGAAGCAGAGCAACTGAGGAAGACAGTAGCTGTGCAATGACAAAATAAGATAATGGGAAAAAATACACATAATAATATGTACATTTATACATTAAACAATAATAAGATAAGATAAGATAAGATAATCCTTTATTAGTCCCTCAGTGGGGAAATTACAGGATTACAGCAGCATCGCTCACAAGTAATAAATGAAGATAAAAAATCAAGTAGTACAAATAGACTAAACAGTAAACAGTAGTAAAAATGACAGTAAAGAAGAATACAAAATATACCAGTATGTACAGACGGAGTAAAAATGTGAAATGTAAGATAATACTTAAACGTATTGGATATTGCACGGGATTGACAGTAAGAAGACTATTAAATATACCAGTATAAACAGGCGGAGGCAGAGTAAAATGTAAGATAATACTTAAACGTATTGGATATTGCACAGGATTTACAGTAAAGAAGACTATTAAATATACCAGTAAATACAGATGGAGTAAAATGTAAGTGTAAGGTAAATACTTAAACGTATTTGATATTGCCCAGGATTGACAGTAAAGAAGACTATTAAGTATACCAGTAAATACAGACGGAGTAAAGTGTAAGTGTAAGGTAAATACTTAAACGTATTTGATATTGCACAGGATTGCACGGATTAGGTGCAATATCAATCCTACAAATACATGTAGTGTATTTATGAAAAAATATAGCTATAACTTTGTGATTCTGCTTCGGCCAGCAGAGAAGGCCTTGCAGGCCCTGACGGCCCACCACTGCAGTAAAGTGTTGAACCAGACTGTGTAGGATCCAAAGGAAGAAGAACTGGTAGCCGGTGAAACCGAGGACACCCTAAGTTGAGTTTTTTAATACTGTTCAGTCGAACAAAGCCTTATCTCCTCGTGGACACTTTTTGTTTGTTTTGGACTTTTTGAGTTGAGTTAATTACCTTGCACCACCCCACCCTAGCCTGCTATATTGACCTCTCATGACATTACAACCTGTAATATGGCTGCCAGAGGATATGTTACATCACCTGCATGTCCTCTATTCTACTCCGTCTAACAACATGTCATTTGTGGATTGGTGGGAATCAGAGACATCTTTGCAACTCCAACTTTTGGCAGGTCCTCATTCCTAAACTGCACCCACCTCAGTTGTTGTAACTAAAGCCACACTGACCTTCTATTTTATTTAAATGAGAAAGTGAGGGATTTACAACAATGGGGACACACTAGAGACAGAAACTGACTCTCAGACACAGGTTGATGTACGTCCGATACCGATGCTTTTTTTCACGGCCCTCGACTTCTGATACCGACGCTTTGTCATTGAGACATTCAGGACATTCGTGATAGAAAATGACGACAAGGGGTTTGACGAAGCATCAGTATGTAACGAGACGGGAGCATCTGCATGTGACGCCCTGGGATTGAGAATGTGTTGGAAGTTCTAGCAGTACCCAGATCAGTCTATATTTTGCCTTAAACCCTCATCCTATCAACATACATAGACTACGGACCCCAAGAATAAACTGCTGTACAGTAAGAAATAACTAGCATTGCAAAAAAGTTATCAGTTATGTAATTTATGTCATCTGAAGAAAAAAAAGAACATTCAATTATCATTTTATGAAAGTTAGTTAATTTGCATGTTTTGTGAAACTAAACCAGTGAGAGCACATCAGGGAATCTGTGTCTGTCACGGTCCTACCTCCGTGACAGTTGTTAGGTTTTTAGTATGGGGGATCGGTGTTCTAGGGTTCTCTCTCTCTCTCTGTCTCTGTCTTTGTCTCTCTCTCTCTGTCTGTCTCTCTCTGTCTCTCTCTCTCTCTCTCTCTCTGTCTCTCTCTCTCTCTGTCTCTCTCTGTCTCTCTCTGTCTCTCTCTGTCTCTGTCTCTCTCTCTCTCTCTCTCTGTCTCTCTCTGTCTCTGTCTCTCTCTCTCTCTCTCTCTCTGTCTCTCTCTCTCTGTCTCTGTCTCTCTCTGTCTCTGTCTCTCTCTCTCTCTGTCTCTCTCTCTCTGTCTCTCTCTCTCTCTGTCTCTCTCTCTCTCTGTCTCTCTCTCTGTCTCTCTCTGTCTCTGTCTCTCTCTCTGTCTGTCTCTGTATCTCTCTCTCTGTCTCTCTCTGTCTCTCTCTGTCTCTCTCTCTATCTGTCTCTGTCTCTCTCTCTCTGTCTCTCTCTGTCTCTCTCTATCTCTGTCTCTCTGTCTGTCTGTCTCTGTATCTCTCTCTCTGTCTCTCTCTATTCTCTCTCTCTCTCTCTCTCTCTCTCTGCACACCTGTCATCAAGCAACACTCAACTGGGAACTAAAAAATGTCCGACCTGCAAGAGAAATTGCAATGAAATGCCACTCAATGTCAGAGCTCAGGTTTACAGTAATCCATAAACCTTATCTGTGCGCTTCCATTGTTGCGTGTCTGATGTCACGCAACAATGGAGCGCATGTTGTAAATGTTTAACTGCCAACTAAAAGGCAATGTGAAGTATTTTTGCCTGTATGTAATTAAAATAATACATACTGTCATTTAGTAAAACCTGTTCTGCATGTAAATTGACGTCAAAGTGTGTCGCCATGCTATTAGGTAGCTGTTTACAGTCAACAGTTGCCAAGGAAACATTCGTTTGTCACGGTATCTCCAGCCAGCCACCAGCTCACAATCCTTGCCTGCTTCTCACGATCAAAGACTTGTTGTCATCTTACCTGCTTGTCTGCTTTTGGGTTCAGCTTTGAAGCGGTACAGTGTCTGCTGCATCTGTGTCCGTCTGCTTCAAAATGACTGCCCCTACCCACATGGCAAACATTAGCTATATAAATAGTTGCATCTATTGACATTACTGCATGGGCTGCTAGTGGACGTTTTTGACTGGAGTCCCCCAGGGGAATGTATACATTGGTATTTTTGGAAAACCATAAATTATAACTTAAACCATGTTATTAATTAACAAAACGATAAGAAATTGGAATGATAGAAAAAAGCACTTTGAGTTTACATGTAATAAAACATGTTATAATAATAAATTGCCAAACCCATCTATGACGGTTGCCATAGATCCTCACGTTGTGCATGTGTAATAAAAAGAGTGAGTCACTGGGTGTGTAGAGGAATGGGAAACATTTGATATGATGTGCGTATAAAAACATTATTCTTATACTATTGGAATGAGCAAGAGAAGTAAAATATGTAGGTAGAACATTATGTATGAGTGCATTCCATTTAACTGCTGTTCATTTAGCTGCTGTGCTTTTTGTTTGTTGGGCAGTATTTCAATTTTTTACTCTCCAAAAATTTGTATTTGTTTTTTGTAACTGTGCATTTCATCTTAGGAATGTCCATGCCTTGGATAGATGATATTTGGAACCACCAGGTAGTGCACATCCAGTATAAAAGGGTGGACATTTAAAAATAAAAACGGCTAGCCCCATTTATGACCACAGCAACAGAAACCAAAGTGCCGACGACTAAAATGCCGAACTCTAGCTTTCAAAACCGTAGTCCACCAACCAATGTTTGACTACGTCCACTTCTCAGATACAGTCTATGGTAGTATAAGGTACCAATTCCTGGACTGATGCCCATCTCGCCTCTGCTGCAGGAAATACCAGCCCAGTGACATGGCAGGTCATGAAACAACAATGTATTGGTTTTGTGTACATGGACACGGTTTTTTTTCATATCGCTCAGGGAAAAAAAGAATGCAAGTTGAAAATCAGTTAGAATCCTTTTTCGTGGTGGATGCACATATTAAGCACATCCATGTCCCCTCTGCTCTTCTCCCTGTACACCAACAGCTGCACCTCCAGTCACCAGTCCGTCAAGCTCCTGAAGTTTGCGGATGACACCACCCTCATTGGACTCATCTCTGGTGGGGATGAGTCCACCTACAGGTGGGAGACTGACCATCTGGTGACCTGGTGCGGTCTGAACAACCTAGAGCTCAACGCTCTAAAGACAGTGGAGATGGTTGTGGATTTCCAGAAGAACGTAGCCCCACCAGCCCCTATCACCCTGTGTGGCTCCCCCATCAACGTGGTGGAGTCCTTCCGCTTCCTGGGCTCCATCATATCCCAGGACCTCAAGTGGGAGGTGAACATCAGCTCCATCACCAAGAAGGCTCAGCAGAGGATGTACTTCCTGAGGCAGCTGAAGAAATTCAACCTGCCAAAGACAATGATGGTGCATTTCTACATAGCCATCATTGAGTCCATCCTCTGCTCCTCCATCACGGTCTGGCACGCTGCAGCCACTGCCAAGGACGAGGGCAGACTGCAGCGCATCATTCGCTCTGCCGAGAGGGTGATTGGCTGCAATCTGCCGTCCCTCCAGGGGTCGGCTACAATCTTTCTTGTTCGCTTCAGGGTCCTTGAAGCGAACAAGAAAGATTGTAGCCGACCCCTCTCACCCTGGACACAAACTGTTCGAGCCCCTTCCATCTGGCAGGAGGCTGCGGTCCATCAGGACCAAGACCTCACACCACATGAACAGTTTCTTCCCATCTGCTGTGGGGCTCATCAACAAATCCCGGCACCCCCACTGTCTCTGTCATCCCCAGGACAATTTCCTTCCAGTACACTCCCCTGCACATCCCTTCTGATTCTTCATTTAAATACCGTACACCTGACACTTCACATTACTTTACATTAAACTTCCATTTTACGTTTATAGTATTGTTAACAATCTGAATGAGTGACAACCACACACACAGTTATGACAAATGCTTTGAGCTTTAATTGGTTGAATTTAAGAGGTTACATAGTAGTAAACATACTGGTTACACACATTAATGAAATCATCCACTCGAGCCACATGTGCATTTCACACCTCATCTTCATGCTGTCAGACTTCTTTAGAAGATAAAAGGAAGAAAAAAAAGCTCACACCCTGCAGTTTGAGTCTCCACAGCGTCGTGGAGAGCAAGCTCACACATTCTCATCACCATCATCATTTTCAACATCTCACAATCCACAGCAACACAACCTTCATTCTCCTTCGCTCTGTCTGGAATACTTGAAATAGTCAGTCCGGGGTTAAGGCCCCCTGCAACAGGCCAACCGGTGAGAGTTCACATCTAGCACCACGGGAGCTTCAATAGTAACTGGTTTGGTGAAAACAGAGTCCATCATTTGCTGCTCTCATGGCGTCTGCAAAGTCCTCTCCAAACAGCGATGAGTTTTTTTGGTGGTGCTTTTCACTTTTATTATTATTTTAAGAACTTAGAACTTCGAAGGAACTGAAAGAGCACATTATTTCTACCTCATTTCAACCAAGTAACACAAGTAGACTTCAAGTATGGAGTAATGCATAACTTACATCCCGGCCAGGTCATCATCATCAAGCCAAGCGAGGAGGGGGGGGAATACATCTGAATGCCAGCAAAAACACCAGATACAATGAAGTCAAAATTATAACAAAGAGGTGCTACAATAACGTAATCAAACTGAATGTAGAAAACATGACAACAAAATAAAATGTTAGTCATCGGCATTTCAGAATAAAAGACTGAAAATGAAGGAAAAATACAGTCAGACTCAGTCTAGAAAATAGAATTAGTGCATCATTGTTAGATTTTAATATCCATACATATCCGCAACATATGAAAAAAAAGCACTGAAATACTTCAAGCTCCGAAATGTATCAAGAACACTTTGTCAACGCTACATTTGTTGAGGCAAACAGGGCTAGCTAGCAGAGATCTGGATGTGCGTACTGGTAGAAGTATTTATTCTCTACTGTCCTTGAGTCCAACAGCAACAGAACTTCCAAAGCAACGTATCTAAATCGTTTTTAGATATATGGCTTTGGCTCCAGAGAAGCAAAGGCAGTGGCGGTAAACGCTGCTCCCTTCCTGTTCAGTTCAGTGATAGTTTTGGACCCCTTTGTCCAAAAGCGTAGAGTTCAAAGGCAAAGCCATAAATCATAATATTAGATTAGGTGAATTGTACTAGACTAATGTAATATTGGATTACTTTCACGTTTAATCCAGTATTTCTTTTTAAATATGGCTTTGGTTCCAGAGCAGCAGGTCAGCCCTCTAACCTAACACTGCCCCCTGCTGGTCTGGTAGGTTACCAGCTAAAATTACTCACAGATCATTTTGCTCCAGGTACAGGCAACAAAAAAAAAATACCAAATCATACCTGGGCAAAATATCTGTGAATATGGTTTACAAGATTCCTAAACCCTTTAAAACCCTAAGAATATTACCAGTGCCACTTAGAGTTATAGCTTATTTACCATTGTCTGTGTGTAGTTTCCTTCATTGCAGTCATTTAGCAATAACCACGATGTTAAATTAGATTTATTTTTTGTTTTTGTTTCAACACTGAAGTCATGTTAAAGGCAGGGGAAGCCAGGACGATTGGCACGACCGACAAAAAACACCAGTAAAACCCTTTAAAGGTGAAGGCATTGGCCAGTTGAGATGTAGAAACTAAGTTTGGCTGCTCTTGAGACTAATTGTTCTGGTCAAAATACTCTCTTCACACTACCTTAAACAAGGCTGTACACGTAGTACATAAGTACTTCCTGGTGTGACACTCGGTGAGCTTTAATCACATTGAGGGTTGACCCTGTATCTTGGTAGAGGATGGAGGTGTTTTGAAGGAATAGTGTGTACACACAAGACAACTGAAGAGGGTAAAGAGGAGTAAAGTACCAGCAGAGATTTGAATGAGTCATTGAGGGGAATAGATCACCACCTCATCTACAACACCTAGCTCAAATTATGTGACAATGTGAAATGTCAGACTCCATCAGATCTGAGTCATCCCTCCCACAGAGACACTCCTTGTTTTACTCCTGTGCCGATTCAGCTTGTTTTTTCCTCCTTCCTTGCACTATAACAGGTCAGGGAGGTGGCTGTAGACCGAGTCAAGCAGTGTCTGGCTGGCCTCCTGACTCTTGACCCCCGCGATCTCAAACAGCTGGTCCAGCCGGTCCTCGGCAGCTGGGATCTCCTCGATGACGTGCAGCTCCTCCGGGTTCAGGATGTGCAGCATGTCGTCGAAGATGGGCTGCAGGTCGCACGGGTCCAGACGCACCTGCCGGAGCACGGTGTCTTTCTTCTCTGAAGGGAAAACGGAGAGGGTGAATGGTTATTGGGATTAAAGCTAATCTAATCAATATATTCACATTAACAATGGATCATAAAACTACGTGAAAGGGGCTTACTTGTGGTGATAAACCCACGCTCAATTCTGTTGTCTACCTCAGCTCTACAAATCATTTTAGCATCTTAGAGATCATTGTTTTGGTTTTACTGTTTTGGTTCATTCTCACAGCTCTCATGATGTTTTTGGCCGTGTGTGCGTGCGTGTGTGGGTCTGTCTGTCCTCGCGTAATAGCCCAAAACCCACCAGCCTAATATCATTTGTGCTAATTTATGAGTGTTTGCTCAAGGACCTCTCGTGGTAGCAGGGATTCACACTTTGCTTCACCATCCACTTATGTTGAAGCCGTGTGGTCCCAAGTCAAGCCAGGAGTGGATGGTACGAATACGTCTTGTGAATAGTCTGTGTGAACTTATTGTTACGTTGGTGACCTTGCTGACGAGCCGGATAACTGCCAGCAAACAGTAGGAACATGTGTACAAAGTTCATCATGACTGTTAGCAGTCGGCAAGAACTAATAGAAGTCAACAACAAACTATTATAATCTTAGTAATACAATCATCGGCCCTGATTAATCCCAGTCACACATCTATCAAATCTATAAGGATCTTTAAAGTAAAACACGCTGGCATATTGACATTTGTATAAAATATCCCATACATTTTGGCTACAGATTGCAGTTTTCTTTTATCACATAATTAAAATACAGCCTTATTATTGTTATTAATACAAGATGAGACATGAGGAAATGCAAAAACATGGTTTTCTTTTAGCAACAACACCCAGAGGGACCACATGAGGGCAGTCAGCATCCACACGTCCATGTTTGAACTGCTGTCACACAGTTTTCTATGAGTGCAAGACGCCTGAATGAGTGTGAAGATGGAAAGAAACGGCTGATACTCACACAGGCCACTGCTAACAAACCACAGTCTCTCCTCTGAGAACCATCATATGTCTTGGTGACCAGAAATGCCTTGTCGGGTAAAAACATGTGGGACATGTGGGAGCGAGTCTCCAAAAGCACTCCAGGTCACTTGATATGCTAACAGTGTCTGACACCTGAAGCATTAAAAAACACACTTGTTGCTTGCCAAAATGTCGGCCACAGTTAAGAAATGGAAACGCTACATCTCCATTAAGCAAGAGGTTGATGTGAAAATAGAAGCAACCCTATTAGTCTTCACTCAGTGAAGATGTTACAATCTCAGTTATAATTGCAGTCATGGTTGATAAAGGTGTACTTTTTAAACTATGCTAACAGTGCAGTCATACCAAAAGAGTGGCCCTGGTTTCTGGCCACTGACACTGTTTCACGGATAACTCTCTCACCTTTGGTAATGAAGGAGCCGTTCCTGCTGAGGGCGGAATCTTTACTGGAGGTGGAGTCACAGCGGAGCAGGGGCTCTGATTCGTCGGGGAAGAAGCCCTTGGTGCGGTCCAGCGGCGACTGCTCCACGGCCATGCCGCTGGCCCCGGCGCCGCTGTTGCTGCCGCTGTTGCTGCCGCTGCCGCCACTGTTGCTGTTGCTGCCGCTGCCGCCGATGTTGCTGCCAACGCTGCTGGGGGACTCGAGCGGCTTGTGGATGGGACTGAGGCTTTGGCTTACATTCACTGAGGTCATCAGCTGGTTGATGTCAAACTGTAGATAGAAACAGAAAGATGGGAGGAGTGGAGAGTGAGGACAAGAGGAGAAAATAAACATGAGCGTGTGACAAACCAATAATCACACACACAGATACACAGGCTGGTATTTGCTGCCCACTGGGCACAATTCCACATCCTTGTCCTGTATCTCTTCATCGCTCTCATTCTCAACTCTCTTATTACAATAACAAATGATTATAATCTTAGTAATACAATCATCGGCCCTGATTAACCCCAGTCACACATCTATCAAATCTATAAGGATCTTTAAAGTAAAACACGCTGGCACATTGACATTTGTAGAAACAAATTTTATACAAATTTTACTCAAATTTGTATAAAATATCCCATACATTTTGGCTAGAGATTGCAGTGTTATTTTATCACATAATTAAAATACAGCCTTATTATTAATACAAGATGAGACATGAGGAAATGCAAAAAAATGGTTTTCTTTTAGCAACAACACCCAGAGGGACCACATGAGGGCAGTCAGCATCCACACGTCCATGTTTGAACTGCTGTCACACAGCTTTCTATGAGTGCAAGACACCTGAATGAGTGTGAAGATGGAAAGAAACGGCTGATACTCACACAGGCCACTGCTAACAAACCACAGTCTCTCCTCTGAGAACCATCATATGTCTTGGTGACCAGAAATGCCTTGTCGGGTAAAAACATGTGGGACATGTGGGAGCGAGTCTCCAAAAACACTCTAGGTCACTTGATATGCTAACAGTGTCTGACACCTGAAGCAGACACACTTGTTGCTTGCCAAAATGTCGGCCACATTAAGAAATGGAAATGCTAAACTGGGCAAGTCCCCAGTCATGTCCCAAGTTAAGACAGGCAAGTCCAGAGGCAGGCCCCAAGTCCCCAAACTTTGAGTTCCGAATTCAAAACAAGTCACAATGTGCTCTTTACCAAATGTAATGCCATTACGGAATAAAAATATATTCAATTTACAAACATCATGAATGCTTTTTTGAATCTTTTGTATTCATTTGTTAAAACAAGTTAATACAAGTTTTTATCTGTTTAGCTCCACATCCTTTCATATGTGTGCACTCATCTATTCTTCTAACTCTTTCTTTGGAGTTAAACCTTTCCTTACACCTTCAATTCAATCACTGTTTCTTTCTTTCTCATCCATCTATGCCTCCTCCATCATTATTCTTCCTCCCTCATCTTTTCCTCCCCCTCTTTCTTCTCTCCCTTTGTCCCATTTTGTTTCAGTTTCCCTCCCTATCGCTTCGTCAGCCTCTCTTCTCTCTCCTTCCTCTATTGTTGCAACCCTCTCTCTCTCTCTCTCTCTCTCTTTCTCTGTAATGAACCTGTGGTCTGAACCAGTAGAGACTGGTTTGTGGATGAGATCATAAGAGCACGTCTCGGTTCCCTCAGTGTGAGCCCAGTCTGGCCTAACGGTCGCAGCAGCAGCAGAGAGGTAATTTCATTGGCTGCAAACACTAGAAATGGAAAACGGAACCAACAGAGAACAACAAATGTTCTTTCCTCATGATGATAAATCCATCTTCATGCTATGGAGGATTTCTGCTCAGCTCAACATCAGGCCTGATGAATTAGCTCCAGCGGGACGTGACATAGAAACACCAGTTCTCTTTCTCTGGTTTTTTCTTTCTTTATTCCATAACGTCTGGGTCACTGGGCTGCAGCGTCACACAACTTACGTGATTGTGACGGAACAAACAAGCTGTGTCCAACTGACAAAGGCGTGCATACATACATACACAGACACGCACCCTCACCGTGCCAAAAGACACGCAGACTTCCACACGGCAGCACATGCAACTGGAACATAATAGCAGGCTAAATTATACAACCTGATATTCAACTTTGTGGCTCAGATCGAAACTTATTGCTAGTTCTTTGCAGATTTGGCTCAAAAAGTAGTGAACTTTACTTAAATGTTTTCAAAATGTACCTATTTGGTTTCTTTATTTGGTTGATTATGGGAAAAAATACGTTTTAAAAACTTTTTTTTTTTCTTTTTACGGCCGTCGCCATGTTTTTTTTGTGACCAATGAACAGATGTCCCCATGTTTGGAGTGCGGAGGAGTAGAGACACCGTATATGTCTCAACCTGCAATCACAGTAGCCCCGCCCTAAAGCATCCCCTGCTTTATGGTCTGTTTGACTCTAAATGGACCATCATTTACTAAATGAACATCATGCTGTATTGAAGAAGACTTGAAACTAGAGATTGAGACCATAAACTCATGTTTACAATGTTTACTGAGGTAATAAATCAAGAGAGAAGTAGAGTCATTTTCTCATAGACTTCTATACAACCAGAGGAGTCGCCCCCTGCTGGTCAGGAGAAAGAATGCAAGGGTTTTAAGACACTTCCGCATTGACTTCACTCGCCGACTGGTTAAACATCAAGGAATAAAGATGAATAAAGCACTTTTCAATGCTGACACTGGCTATTAGGGTTGAGGTAGAAGTAGGGCTGGGTATTGTTTAAAGAAATGACGCTGCCAGTAGCCGCCCACTCATGAATCCCTGTTTACAGAGCCGTGTGCCGGCAGTCTATCCCGGGTGTATGGGTTGAAGCTTATGCGGTAGTCGGTCAATGACAATTGTGGTGATTCGCTGCGAGCAAAAGCATACAAAATGTCAAGAGGAGATTTGATACTACTTGGTACTGGGTTATATGGATATCCTAGATAGAAGTTGTTTTTTTTGGTTTGTTGTTTTTCTGACGCTTTGCAAATCAGGTTTGTGTCGCTCACCAATTGGCGTGCAAACAACACAGCAATTTGTAAGTCATTTAGCGTGCAATAACGGTGGCATACATGTTACGTAGTCTGTACTGACTGCAATGTGAACACATGAGCGGGGGAATGCTCCGCTCAGAGCCAAAGTGAAAAAGACTACTTATTAGATAAAACAAACAAAGGACTTTCAGCCAGGAGACTGGTCCCAATGTGTTCCTGAGTTATTTTGAAGTTAGTGATGCCACATTGTTTTTTTTCGCTTATCTTACTTTACATGCTTACCTTAAGCCCAACCATGATGTTTTTTCCCATGTTTGTTGCCAAAACCCAACGGCGGCAGATTCACGGAAACAACGTGGTGCGCAATGACGTGCAAAAAGCCTGAAACGCGTCCTTAAAGCCCTGCTACTTGCACGCCTTCCCATATACAGGTGCGACGCAGTCATTGCCATACAATAGATCACACCACCAGTGACAAACTCTGACCCGCTCCCCCCTCTGCCCACCCAGGTAGAGCACTTTGCGTACGTCTGCCACTCTGTCTGAGGGCCTCTCACACCGCATTGGAATCTGGTTTCCTCACGCTGGCAGCCTTGAGCGGCTCTTTGCCGACGGAGCTGAAGCGCTGAGGGGTCACTGCGAGGAAGAACCGCTGTTCCAGAAAGCTCCCAGGCTGGTGTGTGTGTGTGTGTGTGTGTGTGTGTGTGTGTGTGTGTGTGTGTGTGTGTGTGTGTGTGTGTGTGTGTGTGTGTGTGTGTGAGAGAGAGAGAAAAAGATCAGCCTGAGTTGCTGACTGCTCCTGTCAGCACAACACAATGCCCTGCTGGGGACAGGGACTTAAACGCGCACACGCACACACACACACACACACACACACACACACACACACACACACACACACACATATACAGACTGAGCCAGCCAGCCTCACTGTTGGAGTTGGCAGAGTGAAGGGCACAGGGGACAGACACACACATTCACACACGCACACACACACACATGCACTCATACACACACACTAGAGATGTGTTGATTAATGAGATCCAAAAAAAAAGTATCTCACTCAGCTGAACAAACCTAATGTGCTCTTTCGTCAAACATTTATATGATCCTTCGGATGTCGCTCTAAACAGATGAGCTAAGGTGTACTGTAGCTAAGCCAGGAACTTGTCCCAACACAGCATCAACCCCACTTTTAGAGAATCTATGATGTCACTGTACATTCAGCCTTCACCACTAATTCATCTATGACATTTTAAGTACATCTTCAAACAGATAAGCCCTCTCCCAGACTGCATTAACGCATATTCAAATGTCTAACATACTCACAAACACGTGCAGATAATCTCTCTGAATTACTTTTAAAATAATCAATGCAGTTTCTGGGAATTTTTGTTTGTCCTTTTCTCCAGAAAGTAATGGATGTGGTTTCATTTCATCCTCTTATGGGGCTGTTTATGGAAGGGACTGAAAGGCGTCTAATAGGACCCGAGTCATAAACACCCAATTATGGACGAAATTGCACTTGATTGTGCATCATTGTGGCAGGAAGGGATAATGACTCCTGTGTGTTGTAGTTTGCGGTCAATTCCCCTCTCAGAGAAAGACGTGGAAAGAGAAGGAGGTGTATCACTTCCTGCTTGTGTGTATATGTGTGTCCTGTGAATAATGTACTCACTTCCTAGCTCCACCGCCTCGTGTCACTTTACTTGGTCACCGCCATCTTGTTCTTTTACTGTCATCATCTTGGTTTTTGATCATCGTCATCTTGTTTTTTGTAGCCCCGCCCTGAAGCATCCCCTGCTTTATGGTCTGTTTAACTCTAAATGGACCATAATGTACTAAATGAACATCATGCTGTATTGAAGAAGACTTGAAACTAGAGATTGAAGCTCATGTTTATAATGTTTACTGAGGTAATAAATCAAGAGAGACGTAGAGTAATTTTCTCATAGACTTCTATACAATCACACTTGTTTTTAGCACCCAATGGGGGTCGCCCTCTGCTGGACATTAGAACGAATGCATGTTTAAGGCTTCATTGTTTCACTTTTCAGACCTGGAGGTTGCTGCCAGGTCACTCCCCACTTCCGGCTGTGCTAAACTCCGGGTTTGACGAGAAACACCAAAAAACATCACGACTATACATTCTATACATTCTCATAATAATCCAATGACTTGGCTGATCTATTAAAATAATGGCAGTGAGACGGATCATGAAGGCAGCATTGACTCATTCGCTTCAACAGCAAATATGATATTTTCTATAGCTGTTCTTGTGGTGGTCCATTATTTCTTCACACTTTTAAATCTTCTTCTGATATTTTGAAAGACTTACACGAACAATTTTGACTTTATGTTGTTCATAAACCGAAAAGACTGAACAGCAAAGAAAAACAATTACCATGTTTCCCCTTTGATGATTCATTGTGTTTCACTCCTCCCCCAGGACAGCTCGGTCTGCTGCGGCCTCCAACATGATGCATTCATTAGCCACACTCGAAGTGAAACAGCATGGCTTCTCTTTCATCACTTATTTCTACACACTGATCACACTAGAAAAGCAAGCAGGCAGCTGTTAAACATGTATTTATGGCATGAATAAAGCGTGTATTGTTGTTACTTGACAAGAAGTCGACTATAATCTAAAATGATTTGTATACAGAGACTAAGATGAGTCAACTTCCTGTGAACTATTCAGAATACATTTGGTTGCTTTCCAGGTGTAAAATGAGTCTTCTTGTCACATACACGACACCAGATAGCAGTGCTATTGGTACTGGGTAAACATTTTGGATACAGGTCAGTATAATTGTGGGGACTGCACATACTCAAGGTTTTATTTTTGATCTGACTGCTTTGCAGACTCACTTATTGCTCTACGGTCTGCAGCAGCAGAGATACCAATAGAAACATCCATCAACCAGCTGACACTCAGTTGTTCCAATGGGAATACCATCGATACAGTGAATGTTTTTTTCTTTCTACTCTGTGAAATTATGGTACCAAGGACTGAATCAGGTACCAGGTCCAGATCGGTCAGAGCAGTTGTAGCAGTCCCTGAGTACTTGCTGCCATTTCTATATTCCTAATAGGGAAATTCCCGCCCCTTCTTGTGGACCATTTCAGAAAAATGAATTGTACGCCAGTAAATGGTGCGAGACAAATCATTTTTGAATCCCCTTTGAATTGTGTCATGATGTACACATATGTGGTTTGTCAATTTAAAAGACATATTTGCACGTCAAGAATGTATGAGACTGTGAAAAGACGTAACTAGAAAGAAATCCATCTCTCTCTCTAGCTGAAGCTACTGTGTGTTGCATACTTGGATGAACAAACACCAACGATGAGGTCTTGCTCCTTCTCTCCCTTTGTGGCGGTTTGTTTCTCAAAGTAAATATGTCTGCGTTTGGGAGCTGGTTCACAGACTACTTCCTGATTGGCTGATCTGGGGAATCAGTACCCTCATTCAGTCATGCCAAAAAACCTCGCTTTGCAACCAGTACTTGTCATTTATTAGGTATTTTCAGTTTGCCTTCTGTTAAATGAGGCAAATAACCAGAAAATCTCTCTTCAACAAAATAAGAACACACACTACATGGTAGGTGGTCACCTGAACGTTACGCCCACGTGTACTGTAATAGTTCAATGAGTCATTCCAAAACCATGGGCAGTAATTTGATGCTATAACAGCCCTTGCTCTTCTGGGAAGGCTTTTCAAATCAGATGTTGGAAGCCGATGTTGGGTGATGAGCCCTGGCTCTCAGTCAGTGTTCTAGCTCATTCCAAAAGTGTTTATGGTTTAAAGTCTTCAACGCCAAACTGGGAAAATCATTTTCTTAATGGAGTTGGCTTGGTGCATGTGGGCATTGTGACCAACACAAAACATTAAAAACAGCCCCAAACCACACAAGACTCACCGTCTTGTGTGAGACACACGGGGTGTCCACATACTATTGGCCATACTGTGTTTCTGTCCGTCTTAAATCAAGTTAATTAAGTATGAATATTGTTCCAACAGGGCCCTTTTCAACACACTGAATTCTCCGTAATCCCCATGCCTCCCCCTCGCCAAACATTTTCATTATCTGCCATCTTATCCAAAGAGAGACAAATATCGCCGGAGATGATCTGCTCATTATTAAGCTGCGATGAAAGGACAAATTACAACGGATGACTAAAGAGCTGAGACACTGAGACAGCCGGAGCTTTCTCAAAACAAGGCTGTGACTGTGCATCGCTGACCGTGAACAGTGCAGTCAAGGGCACCAAGATATGAATCACTGGAAAGTTAACAGAGAGTAAGAAGTAAGTAAATGGTGACGAAGGATTCGGTGTATCCGCTTTGTTTGTGGCTTTTTGTTTGTGTGTGTGTGTGTGTGTGTGTTCTGAGATTACAGTACGAGGCTGATACCAGACGGCCCATGACTGAGGTTGGACATGCGAGTCGTGTAATCAATAGCGGTCATCCTGCTACACGCATGCACCAGGCTGCATCATGTCAACACATGTGCGCAGGTTTCAGAGGAAGAAAAGTATGAGATTTGTGTTTGTGAAACTAGCTCTTCCCCTGTAGAGGCAACTAATAGAGGAGCCAAGTCGAAACGTTTGTGGTTTGTCACTGATCACTGATCAACCAAAGTAATCAACCTTTACTTTTAGTTTGGATCATAGAAATAGAGTGAGAGTAGAGCGGATGTGGTCAGAGCTGCGGACAGTTTTATGTGTGCTATTGCAAAGACCTGTGACGTACTAACTTCGACATTAACTTCCGCATAAACTGACTTACGGACACGAAGCGTGGGGAGGTCTTATGTGCGCCATCTCCGTTGCCTTGCTGCAAGAAAGAAATTGAAGATTGCTGGATTAAATTGCTTCATATTTTTATTGAAGACGGTAGGCCAAAATGGAGTTCTCAAAGCACTTTCCAGCCCCAATGAGATCCGTCAAATATAAAGCCATGCATTCAAAATGAAACCAAACTGTTTACATGTGGAAACTATGTAGTTATCTCCGCAAGAGGATCATGCGATCGGTTGCATAAGCGTGTGTGTGTGCGTCCGTGAGTGAATGTGTGCAACTATGTGTCTGTCCACGGCTAATCTCGCATTCTGCTGCAGCAAACTGTATAATATTTTGGGTGGCCAGTTATGGCTGCAGGCTCTCGGACCCCTCGTGGTTGCGGCGACTCACACTTTCTCAAAACACCTTTGTTATTGCCTGCTTGCTGACTCCTCGCTCACTACTCTCAACGGTAGGGGCCGCTACTGAGAACACATCAGAGGGTAGTCGCCGACCCCCGTCTGCTGTTTAGTGCCCAGAGTGTCTTGGATGGTGTGTTCGGCTAACTAACAGTACACATGTTCACGAGAAATGTAGTATATCTCAATAAACGGACTAATAACAGAAAAATACTGATTCAAATGTCCCATTGGGGCCATTGGGTCCCAATGTTCCATTCTGTTCACACCACTTCCTCCCTCACGATCTCACTCATCCCAACACGCATTTTCCATTACTCTGTAGCTTTTGCAGAGAGCGGCTGCAACACTTAGTGTAATCACTGCTTCAACATCAAATCATTCTCCCAAAGTGAGCCGTTGCTTTAAAGTGAGGAATGCAGCTAAACCACGGGGACTGGCTCCAGCGGGACACGCAGCTCTCCTCACAGATTAGATTTCAGTTGGTGGAGGGAGATGCAAAGAACAGCGTGTACTACAGCTTGTGCCAGCGATGGTGACAGAGCTGAAGAGGGAAAAGATGTGTACACAGGGAGAGGTCAAAGATATTCCCCTGCCACACTACTGAATACAAGCTGGTTCAGTCTTGCCCACACATCCATCCGGCCTACCTGTGGGTTGTCCTCCATGACACGGCGGATCTTCTCCACCACGTCGATGCGGCGCTGTCTGTGCAGGGCATTGATCAGCTTGGCCAGGTTGGCGTCGCCGTCCCGGATGGTCCAGTGCTGCAGCGCGGCGTACGCCCGCTCGTGATCCGACGAGTAGCCGTTTGAGAAGGCGGCCACCTCCCTCTCCGTGGCATTGGCCAGCGACTGATAGATGTCTATCCACTGGGTGCCCACATGGGCCGCCACCAGCTTCAGGATATCCACCCCTGAGCAGAGAAAGAAAAGTTAGAGAACGCAAGCTTAAAGGTTGACTACATTTGGGTTCTTTTCCAGGGTTTTCAAATGGAAACGCCCACTCAGCCTTTCGCAAAAAATTGCTTTGTTTCCTTGCCGGTACATTGACTATAAGGATGGATATATACTGTATATGTAGCAGCGTCTCCATGCGTAAACCTACGTCGGGTCACGTAGGGAAAAGTACATAAGGAACACTGGGAAATTACAGAATGATTAAAAAAACCTCACAAAACCCCCCATTATAATAATGAACCCGCTCTTTAAGGTTGAAAGAAGAAAGGCTTGTAATCATTTGTTGAACCACTATTCAGTATAAAAAAACGAGACTCAGATGATTGCTGGATTTCCTCTTAATTGAAGAATGTAGCTGTGCGCTGTGCTAACTAACAGGATGCAGCAGCAAACAATTGCCTCATTTCTAACTAATGGAGCCCTCATGCTATGGGCCACACAATACACCATTGTTCTCTTTCTGTCAATTACACTGAACTTCTATAAGGTGTGTGAATGAGAGTGTGTCTGGAATTACACTGTCTCAGCTTGTGCAACTAGTGTGTCATCTCTTTAGTGCCGTGCTCTTTAGTGTGTGGAGGAATGCATGTTTTAGCGCCACAGTTTTGCAGGATTTATGACTATATGCATTGTCCATTAATGACGAAACATCCCATCATGTATCTGCACTCTGCAGTTTGTGTACTTGTAGCGCTCATAGGTGTTGAGCTTCATGTAACATTTTATTTCACTTGATAAATGTTGCATTGTTACGTGAATATGCGTTTTTTACACAAAACAAATAACCCGTAGCTGAGGTTATTGGGAGGTGGTTCAACTGTAGTAGGACAGCACTGAAGGTCCAGGTATAAAATGCACGGCCCGCCACTGACATACAGTATATCTTATCGCACTGGTACACATCTTTTTCATTTGCTGCCATAATGAGGTCACACTAAACTTTGCTTTCTGACCAAATGCCTGCTCAACTCTTGACATCCCATCAGCCTCAGCTGGGCTTTGCTGCCAATTATGAGCATGTTTAGTTCAAAGCACTGCTGTGCTTAAGTACAGCCTCAGAGAGCTGCTAGCATGCCCGTGGACTCTCACGCATCGTACGGAGCGGATCGACTCTACATTAGCAAAAATTGTGGCAATTGAGGCTACCTGGTACTTTTTTTGGTATCACCTCAGTAGAGGTTTCAAGCCAGCTGAGTAGATACTAGAAGGTGGAGTTAAAACACTGCAGACCACCGAGTGGTTGGGACATCCTACACAAACCTGACATTTTTCAATGGCCAAGCTACAGCCAATAGCAGCTGCAATGTTTTTTATCCACTCAACCCAAACTTAACAAAATGGCAGCCCACAAAACCATGGCCTGGTCAAGTAGCAAAGTAGGCTTCAGGCGTTCCTCTGTTTGATTGACGATAACAGGATCTGGCGTCAAAGAGAAACGAGTCCTACACAGGAGAATTCTGAGCAAGTCGATCCTCTTCAGGGTGTCCAACTTAGTCATGAGGCCAGTAGCACTCGAGGAGCTCAAAGAATCCACTCAGTGCAACAGATCCCCCTCTTAACCAACACCTCAGCTTTCCACACACTGTCATGCAACAGACAGCATGTCATTCGTCTTTGATCCCCCTGGATCAGCTGAGGCAGTCTCTTACTTTAGTATGTGGACACACACCTGCTGTGTCGTTGGAAGTAGGAAATACACAGAGTCATTCATCTTGAAGACAGACAGCTGTTTAGCCAATGCCGGTCTGATTCCCAAAAGTGTTTGTGAGTCAAGTTGGGTCGATCACAGTGGAGAAACAATCAAATTTGAAACTTATTAGAATTAGTATCATTAGCATGTTTCTTTTTGTTGTTGTTAGATTTCATATTTGGTTAATTCAAGCACACACCATGGTCTTCTAAGGAAAACCAGGGCCTGTAGACAGAGCTCACATGGACTCACAAGTGTTTTTGTTGTGTAACCGGGAAGTTCAGTGCAGGAGCAGTCACAAACAAATACTGGACCTGTCGACACTTGCTGTTATTTATCTGGTGCTCATACCAGTTAAGGATATGTGAAGAAATATAGAACATGGGCACCAGGGAAGACTGCATTCAGTACTTGAAAGAATCTGGCGATCCGATACGTATCATGGTGGAGGGGCTATAATTAACTATATTGCGATAGAAAAACTGTCCTAGAAAATCTTGGAACCCACTGGCTATTGTTCGGACAACGATCAGCCTCTGGGGTCAAGGAACTGTTTTTCTGGGGTCTGCTGTTTAAAACCCATTAGTCATAGTACAAAGAACACACAACCATCTAAAAAATGAGAAAAAAGGTTTACTTTTGCTATGACTGAACTGATCACTGTAACATCCAACATCAAAACACTACTTATCTGTAGTGTATATGTAAATGCAATACGTTGGCTTAAATGACTACAATAAGCTTTTTGCATTTTTCTCCTGTTGTCGTGCTAACGTTAGTTTGCTAACAATATTAGCATAGCTAGCTTATGTTCGCGAACCTTAACAAAGTCAAAAGTTTAGTACAGGTTATTTGCTGCTTAACGTTACATTACACAACTTTGCAGTCACATCGAAATATGAAGGTTTTATTGTTTGCCTCAGTGTTATTGATGTGGGTTATGTAATGGACGCGATACATTGCATTAAATATATGCTCAGTATTCTGCTTTATTAATTACCAATAAGCGTGATGAAACAATATGCTGTCCAATACAATACAGTTGCATGTAAACACTATGTATTGATTGATAAGGAAGCGCGATAAACGTTTGTCTAATTGAACACACATGGGATATTTTTCTACCATAGGTCCTGGTGATGGAGCCTGGAGTTCTGCAGTAAGAGGCAGGAGGACTTTGCACTTGGGTTGAGTTTTTCTCTTTGTTAGCTCAACGTCTTTAAAAAAAGTTGGTAATTCTTTTAGGTATCTGATTACTATCAGGTATCTGGCAAGTTGCCATAGAAATCCTGCGCTATTTTAGCAAGTTATTGTTGCAGAATGTGTTGGAAAGGACCTTTCTGTTAATCTTACTGTAAGTGTGTCACAGTAAATTCATGCATCTCAAATACCTTCACACTTGCCATTCACAATCTCTCTCGTGACACACACACACATCACCACTTGGCGTTCCTCTTGGAGCTGTGACTACTGATTTTCCTCCAGCAGCAGCTCTCCCCCCTCAGACGCTCTGCTCCCTGTTTGGGCACTCTCTGCTCCACTTCCTCGCTGGCTCTTGCGTGACTCGACAATAACTTGGCTGGCAATATAAATGCTGACTCGTGCGTTTGTCAAGCAAAAAGGTAGCGCCTCGTATGTTTTGTGTGACACTGTGCGTGTAGGCATAAGCCATGGTTTGCCAGCTTGGTTCGGGACCTCAGAGCCTCATAAAGGACTGTAGCAAACGTTTTTGAATATTCCGCACAACATTGGTTGATTGATGCCTGTCTTCGCAGTAGGAAAGCTCAGAAAAATGGTAAATTTGTTGAATTTTTTCTGGTTCTGTAAATTCACTGAAGCCTCCTGCGGCCTCCTGCGGCCTACTACGTGGCGGTTGCACTTCCAGAGCATCGGCACAGAATTAATGACACCAATTTTGATAAGTATCAGGTCGATCCCTGATTAATGTCTACTGGGGCAAAACATGCTAAGTGCATAAATCCAGGATGATTCAGAGAGATTAAATGGATGTAAACCAGTGGTGGTAATTCATGGCTCAACAGAAACATAAAAACATTGCCTGTACATGGATACACACAGAGAAGCACACATAGGCCGAGAGAGAAGTTACTAAATGAACATCATGCTGTATTGAAGAAGACATGAAACTAGAGATTGAGACCATAAACTCATGTTTACAATGTTTACTGAGGTAATAAATCAAGAGAGAAGTAGAGTCATTTTCTCATAGACTTCTATACAACCAGAGGAGTCGCCCCCTGATGGCCATTAGAGAGAATGCAGCTTTAAGGCCCTGCCATCACTTGTCAGAACTGGTGGTTGCTTCCGTGCCACTATACAGTTGGTATTACATGAAAAGTGGCACTGCATAAGAAGTGGAATCACTCCCGTTACTCTGGCCCAATGGCGTTGGCACCCATTTAGACAATACCCCGACATGCCACACACACTACAACTCTACCGTTTACACTGATCCTCCTCTTCTCGATCCTTGATCCCAACTTGAACCCTCATCACTACATGGTTAGCTTCAACATTTAACCTAAACCTAATCCTTTTTTTAACCTAATCCTAAACTAACCTGACAACTAACTCTTACCTTGAAAGTAAATCACCCAAAACCAGAGCCCCGGTCTTTAACTGACCCTTTGTAGGAGTTCAAACTGACTTCATTTGACTTCATTTTGCAAAGTGTCCTCACTCAAAATTGCTTAAAAACTCAAAGGTGTTGAAGAACACACACACACACTCACACAATCCCCTCCTCCAGCTCAAGATTAATGAACTCTCATGAATCACAGAGGGACCCAGAGGACCTCGCGTGCCGGCCTTCTTGGCCGGGAGCCTGTCGACTTCGCTCGCCATAACACACGGTGACAGAGGAGAAATCCCCCCCCCCGCTCTGCATGCCTCGCTGCCACTGCGAGCTGAGCACATTTAAATGACCTAAGTCTTGTGATGATTCAGTGCGTCGGCCTGCGGATGTGTCTATGTGTTTGCATAGGGAATTATCCGTGTGTATTAGCAGAAACAAACTGTCAAACAGCTGCTTGTTGCTGGTATTTATGCAAACTGACGTGTTTTATCACAATGCAATGTCATATGAAGCAGGATACCGCTGCCTGCTATCCTGAGGGTGCGCTACACGACGCGAGCGTCATTTTTGCACACAGCACAGAATGAGACACTGGTGTTACTTTCTAACAAAACAAATGTTGACGAAAAACAAAGTGTTGTGTCCTATCCTGATTAGTTGACAATGACAATCTTGTTTGGCAGTGCAGGTGATAAGGACTTCTGCTGTGACACCACTTGATTTGCGTTTTCCATCTGTGCATTAAAACTAAAGAGTAAAGCGTCTTTTTTTGCAGCACCAAACATAGGCAAGCAGTAGTCTTATGTGGAATAGTAACGATCTAAAGTTTCTGGTACTAGACATTCAGTGAGCAGATAATAAGAAAGGGAGGTCAGCGCTCAAAAAGGTTCTCAGTGGACACTGTATGTATCTTTGTAGATAAGTGGCACAGAATACCAGTTATTCATTATCTTAAAAGGTAGAGTTGGTAACTTGCTTCAAAAACATTCTGGTCACATTGGTTGAAATTTTCCTTTCATCCTGACAGCAATGAATGAATCTGACAAAAAAGAAGAACGTCAAGGGGCTCGCTTCTCAAATGGCTTCATTTGATGCAAAAGGAACACCGAGTTCCATCCAGATATCCGAGCTCCTCACCCTATCTCTCAGGGTCTCTGTGGCCTAGCCACTCTGCCAAAGAAACACCTTTCAGCCGCCTATGTCCACAATGGCATTATTTACATAACCGGTTTAACAGTCCATCTCCAGGCCCTCTCAGACTACCTTCAACAGTACAAAGATGCTCTCATCTAAACCCTGTAAAGCCCTAAACAACCTGGCCCCTCCCTACCTGTCAGACCTCCTCCCCCTCCACGCCCCAACCCATTGCCTCAGGTCCGCCGGTGCAAACACTCTGAAGACCATCAGGACCAAGCACCGGACCTGGGGTGACAGGGCCTTCTCAGCCGCTGCACCTCCCCTCTGGAACGCCCTCCCCATCCTCATCCGTGAGGCTCCCTCCCTATCATCATTCAAACAAGCCCTCAAAACCCACCTCTTCAACCTCGCCTTCACCTGCTAACCCCTGCACCCTGCCCTCCCCTACATGACCCATTCAGCGCAGCTTCTCCAGTTATTCTTTTTTTTTTTTTGTGTTTGCTTGTTTGTTTGTTTGTTCAAATGTCTCAGTCCTGTAAAGCGTCTTTGGGTATCTTGAAAAGCGCTATAGAAAATAGATTAATTATTATTATTATTATCATCTCAGCCTGGTCCACCTACTACTCACACCTCATACACTCTGGCTCTTCCAACCCAAAGGCTCTGTTCTCCACAATAAACAAGCTTCTCAAACCCAAGGACAACACCTCCACATCCTTCACAGTGAACAAATGCAACTCTTTTCTTTCATTTTTCCAAACAAAAATTGACACCATCTACAGCAACCTGAACACCTCAGCCGCCTTTTCCATCTCTCCACCTGGTCCTCTTCTGTTCATCCTCTACTTGCTCCCTCTTGGTAACATCATCCGTCAACATGGACTTCACTTTCACTGTTACGCCGATGATGTCCAACTCTACATCTCCACAAAAGCCATCACCACTGCTACTCACTCCACTCTCACCAACTGCCTCACTGACATTAAATCATGGATGCAAACCAACTTCCTCAAACTGAACTGTGATAAATCTGACATGATCATCATCGGTCCCAAATCCCTCACTAAAACCTGTCACAACTTCTGCCTCACCATCGACAACTCCACTCTGTCTCCCTCCCCACACATCCGCAACCTGGGAGTCATGTTTGACAACAACCTCTCCTTTGAACACCATGTCAAACAAATCACCAGAACTGCCTTTTTCCACTTAAAAAACATCGCCCGTCTCCGCCCATCACTCTCCTCATCTGCTGCTGAAACTCTGATCCACGCCTTCATCACCTCCAGAATTGACTACTGCAACAGCATTCTTTACGGCACATCATCCAAAATCCTAAATAAACTCCAGTACATCCAGAACTCTGCTGCTCGCCTGCTCACCCACACCCGCTCCCGTGACCACATCACCCCTGTTCTCTAGAACCTCCACTGGCTCCCCGTCCCACAACGGATCCACTACAAAATCCTTCTCCTCACTCACAAAGCCCTCCACAACCAGGCCCCCTCCTACCTCACCGACTTGCTTCACCACCACACTCCATCCCACTCCATAAAATGTATTATTATTATTATTATTATTTGCGTCATTACCATAAGGGCATGACCACAGGTGAAGTTTGGAATGTACCATAGATTGACTGAGCTTCGCCAAACAGTTCGTCAAAGCTGTCAGCATTATTGTTGTCCGTCTGTCTGTCAACCTCTTGTTCCATGTTACCGTCGCTCCAAGACCCCAAGAACTCCTTTACTATCGTGGCTCACTCTGATAATGCCACTGGAAATGAAGTTTTGAACTATTCGCTACAGCCCTACTGTAAGATAAGAAAGTGTACTTACCGCTTTGACTTATTATAGCCTATTCATTCATTATTTGCGTCGAAACTTGAGAAAAAAAAGAATGTAACCTTTCAGTCAGAAAAGTTTTTGGGCAAACCGAGCGGTTGGAAACAATGCAGTTCTAGATTTTGGATCAGTTTGACAACTTTGCACACCTGAGGCCTCATTACAGAAACTTCCAAAGTCTGAAATCCTTCTCTCGGTTTAGGATGTCTGTTGTTACAAAAACATGTTTTCTAACTGCATTTGGGGGGGAAAAAACCTTGTCTTATCTTCGGACAAGAATTTATCTTTTACATAACCGTCCCAATTTACGGATTTCCCAAGTTAGGAATCCTGAATGGCATACACCCTGTCCGAAATTCAAAAGAACTGAGAACTGGTCTCTATGGATATATATAGATATACATACTGTATATATATATATTTATAGATATATACATACAGTATATCATCAACACTGAAATATAATAAATAATTGAAAGGCTACTCAAACAGTATAATGACGCTTTAAATTTCCCGGATCATGTATCGACTTTGGAGAGGCCAACAAGAAGGCATGGGGCTCTGCCGGTGGTCATACAGATCAGAAACGCACTTGTTTCTGGCTGACCTCCAGACTGAGGTTGCAGATACAGGCAGTCTCGTGTAGTCCTACATTCTAAACATAGATACAGGCATGACAGGACGCGTGCCGAGTGAAGAATGGAATCTACAGACATAGTTAGGATTTCATTAGTTAAGATAAGACAAGACGTCTGAGATAGGATAGGACACATTGATGAGTTTCAGAATTGCTTCCGTAATAGGAAGATAGTTTTCTTTAATGACTACAATGACAATGACACAGTATTCTGAACACATCCATTTTTCTTGAGTTTCTTTATAGCAGCAGTGGTGGCTTATGGGTGCTGCAGCATAAGTGTCCAACACATCATATAGAATCAATCAAATTAAACATGCGAATGAAAAACTAACGTGAAGAAAAAATAAAAACCTATGGATCCAACAAGTCGTCTCACTCCAGCGCCTTCTTATTGCGTGTAACATAATGTAAAGCAGGGCGCCGTGTGCGTCAGCATCCTCACAAACACCATTCTGTTTATCACATCACATAGTCCTCTCACATTTCTTCCACTTTCGGAACACACAACATTAAATTGGTGAAACGTGTGTGTGTGTGTGTGTGTGTGCTTTGTGGGATCATAACAAGTGCGGTGTACCTCCAACCGGGCAACAACCCGCCCCAAACTGTGCTCTTCACAATCAAACCCAGGCTGAACCGAGAGCAGGCCACCTCGGCCCACCCTAGTACTGCACAGCGCAGTATATTCTAACATGAGGCTCCCCGCTAGGCTTGGAGTGGAACTTGGCTTTATTAACGGTGTGGATGTTTAATGAGGGAGGGTGGTGGGCAGGTAGAATGTTGTTTTCCTTCATGTTTTCCTCCAGTTTGAATCTGACTTTGGCAATATACAGTATGCCTCTATCTGAGGTTCTCTCAAAGGACCAATATGGTTTTTCCATGTTCATGGTTCAAAGTGCATTCACGAAACATTACATTAACATTCTCCAAAGAAGACCATAAAGTCTTGGATTGATGTGCTACTTTCAAGACTGCCACTGGTTTCAATTAAATTTTACTGAGGTGTAAAAATCAACTTTTAAAACTTTAAATAAAAGATAATTTCAAGTAATTGCTGTATCTTTATCTTGTATTCATGAGAATTCGAGGCTAATCTCAAGCAAAAAATAACCAAATTCCAGTTATGTACACCTTTACTTACTATTTCACTTTTAGTTTTTAACAATCGAATAACTTTTTAGCAGCCAATTCTCAAGTTTCTGATTCCTCAAACAACAACAAGGGCTATCGAAACAGTTCCTGCTTGCAATTGCATTACCAAGCCACCAAAAGTAACTTTGACCAAAACAAAGGGCTGATAAAATGTTGACTGTATTGATTCCAATCTCATACCGAAAAATGTAAAACCACCAGTAAGGTTAATTTTGCTTCGGGCCAATCTGTTTGTATCTGTTCTGTACAGCCACGCTCGAAGGCGCTGCGAAGCGCTTGTGGTCATAGCGTCTTATCGCCTCCTCGCTCTCACTCTAAATAATGTGTTTTGACAAGATAAATAAATGTCCACACTCTCTCCCTGAAGGCCTTTGCGGTGGCATACTTTGGTTGTACAAACAAGTTAAGACGGATCAAATCCTGCCTTTTTCTCCTCTGCACACGTGGATTAAAGTGGCCAAGATCGTCTGTTGTATCGCAAAATAGCTACATAAAAACAGTATAAGTGACCAAATGACACAGTTGTTTAAGGACAAGAAAAATGTAGGACCACAGGGTAACCTTTATACGACATTCTTGTGATTCCCTTTTGTTTCATTGGACTGCTGCGCCCTTGTTCCAGATAAACAAATAGGTTGTGCAGATCCTGCGCAATACAAATCTGGCGCGTGGCCCTGGAAAGCCCCATTCGGCCGTGCGGTGGAGGACTAGCAGTGTTCACTACTTCCGGACCCGGATCAGAGCAAACGCCAAGTACTGTATGTGTGTGATCTGTGCTTTGACGTTTCCCTTTCTTTTTTTCCTTTATTGCCTGAGAGTTTTAACTGCTCTAGTAAAGGGGCATTACAACCTTCAAGGGGAGCCAGCCACGCACCTTGGAAGGATTAAGAAGCTGTTTTGTTTTATGCTCCAGAGAGTAAACAGCGGTGTAAAATGGCTATTTGAGTTGCATGTGCATATATACATCTCCACGTAAATGCATTCACATGGGCGCAGAATAACTCATTCAATTAGGAGAAAAAACGTGACACACCGAAATGTACAAAGGTCAGTTTAAAAACGGGTCTTTAAATGCCATGAAGGTGTCAGCACTGATCCTTACACAGCAATGGGTTTCAGCTCGACATGTTTCCACAAGTATTGACCCATAGTGGCAGCCTGAAGGAACAAATACTGAGTCTTTCCCAGGAAAGATCCTCTGGGTTACACATTTCTCTCAACAACAACAGTACTACGCATGAGGTGATGAGCATGAGTATCATTACCTTTGTCTGTGTATTTGAGCTGTGGGTTTGATCTCATTATTCATTTAAAAAAAAGACAAGTAAAGTTGTGGGCCGGGACAACCAAAACAATGAGCTGAGAGATGCTAAAACGCTATGTTGAGCAGAGAGGAACTGCAGAGTTGAGTGATAATTCTCTGTGGGTTGATCCCTTTCAAATATACGGTAGTCATTTTGTCCACTGTTAAGATAAGAATAATCAGTGCAGCTTTAAGGGAAAGTAGTTCTTCTAAGTTATGCATAGAGCACAGTTCATGGGTTGGAGGAAACCTGCACTTTATCTCTTATGGTGTCAAAGAAGCTTCTTCAAAGTTACTTGTCTCTATTTACATCCATACCTCTCTTTGTCAGGCATCTCCAGTATCTGGGCTAACAAGGGCTGCTAGGTAACGACAAGGAAACCCCAGTGTGGTTAGCCAGCAACGGTACAATACAACATTTCCCACTGTCAAACTCACAACTCACACTTCCAACATAAACGCACACCAGTGTTGCACCATTTCTCTCACTCTCTGTCCATGTCCTTCTGTCTATATATCTCTCTTTGTCGTCCTGTAAGAGACCCGCTTGACCCACTAATGTGCCTTGCCAACCAAACAACAACCCTGATGCAGCTGAAACCAGATTATTCCAGTTCTCTGTGGCCAGGCACTGAGGGAGCAGAGAGAGGGTGGCGGGTGGCTCGGCTTTAACACACACACGCACACACACACACACACACACATACAGAGTTTCAAAATGGAGAGTCGAGTGTCTCAGGCAGGAGGTGTCCCCTGGGTTTGGGTCTTTCTCTCTGATTGAAATCTAGAGCTCTGTGGGACAAAATGTACTCTACCTGTTGATAGCCACAGTGTCAACAGACGGGCACTGTAGAGGAGTGCAGGAGGGGGGGGGGAGGGTGTAAGTAATATAGAGAGAAGTGAAATCCAAAATTTCCAAAACAAGCATCAGACAGAGGAAGTTAAATAAGGCACATAGAAGAGGCAAATAGAGGATGTAAGACAGCTGGAGACAGGAAGAGGTCAAAAATAAAGCTTAGTGAGTGAAACATAAGAGGAAGAAATAACAAGATTTGAGCGAAACAACAAAACAGGTAGAAGAAATGTGCGGAAATAAAGGTACAAAGAAATGACAAAGGAAGAGAGAAGCAACTAAGAATAAGGAGTTAAAACAAGATAGGTGAGTGGAGGGAATAGAAACCAAGATGAAATTGGAGAACTGAGAGCAGTGATGCAACCTGGGCGTGTGTGCTGGGGTTAGATGGTAGTGACAGCAGGGTGGTACGACAACAGGGTCACGTCCTTGCTTATGTAACCACTGGCCTCCACGGCATGTGCTGCGGAGCACAATCAATTGGATCAGAAACCCACAGTGGCTCGATGGTATCAACTGAAGGTTCTACACGGCTCGGGAGCAGAACAAAACGCGTGTCACCACACCCGAATGGGACCGTGGTAGCTGCGGATGTAGACCATGTAGAACCACTAGTCCTGAGATGACAGAACATCATGGCAGGTTACTGCTATGACACGTTCGTTGAGGGCATATGTCTTACATATTAATAGGGATGTCATAATGCTACTGACATTGTCATAAACATGATGTCATACACTGTAGGTGTATTACAGTAGAGTTAGTTGAAAGCCCAGTGCATTGACATTAGACTCGCAGGAGCACTGACCAACCGTCGGTACATGATGAGTTGGGAGTGATACCAGGTTGGTAGAAGTCTCATAAAGATGGTTGCTATTGAGACATGCGAGATGTTTTACAACAAAATCATACATAAAGACCTGTAAAATAAAGTTCTAGTTTATATAAAAATAGGACAAAGTGTGAAAATTGATGTGGACACTAGGATGAATGTGTTGCTATCAGCTCATTCATCTCAGTGTACTCCAGTCGGATCCATTGCAGCATCTTATTTCATACTACCACCTGGAACACCGGAGTCAAGAATTTCTATTCAGATGTAAATCTATTTCGAAATACTGTGAATGTGCTTTTGAGTACCTGTTTGTTCAGGTAAACTTCCAACATGATCTATTCTCAATAAACCGATATCTGCTTATGAATGCAGAATATGTGGGCAACGGGACAAGATTTTGGTACAGGAAGCATTCTGGTTTCCGTTTGTAGTCCGAGTAGTATTAGTACCAATTGGGTTAATTGCAGGTAAACGGTCTGTGTAGAGCACAAAATAGGCGGACCACATTGGCTGAATTGCAATTTGGGCAAATGTGTTCCGTTGACGATGATTTTTCTTTTCAATAGCTTAGAATTAGCTTGGGAACTGGCCAATTGTGCAACAATCTCGTCGTACAAGTCGTCTCTCAACTCCAACTCCATTCCCGCATCCCAAGTTACTTATCGGAATGTAAACAAAGACCGCAGCACGGACTTTTGGTCCAGCTAAACCAGAACCCCCGAAAATATTGGCCATGACACTTCAGAGGCTAAATCGTCATCAGACAATTAGCCAATGGATTCCAAGTTGAGCCAAATATTATATAATCTTATTGTCCTAAAGTGTAGAATCCTCTATATAGTGGATTAGCACAGCTTTATACGTCACTCCATTGAAAAAACAACCTTTGAATCTGTTCTGTTCTAGAGGCTTGTGGTGGTCTAAGACACTTCATGTTCGATTTCCCTTTTCACTTGTCATAGCAGCCTCATACACTCTTTTAATGGAATCACTCTTGTTGAAATCAAAGAAACAGCAGGCTTACCCTGTCCGTTGGAGTAGTAGATCCATTTCTCTTTGACCTGCGATGGAGGCGCAGCTGCTTTCTTCTGAATTGCCTTCTCTATGATGCTGCTAGGGTCCTGCATGGGGCCCTTCTTCAGCACGCGAGAGCTCCGCTTCACGCTGCAGATCACAATCACCACCAGCACCAGCAGGAGCAGCAGCACTATCATCCAGGGGAGGTGCTCGTTGATGTCAAAGTGATCATGGGTGCTCGGCCTTGGGGACCCTCTGCGAGTGGGCCTGTAGTAGCTGGAGACCCCACTTCCACCACCCCCACTCCCCTGGCCGGCTACCTTGCTGATACCAACCCTGACTACCTCTGCACCCTCCAGACCCTCCACCGCACTCTTGATGGGGCCAGGCACAGGGTCAGAATTGGGTTGCATGCGTTGGTGCTCAAGGTCTAAGTGTTGCTTGGGAGCTGGGAGATGTGGAATCCGTGGGGGATCGCGATTTGGTGGGGTGGGAGTGCCAGACCGGCTGAGGAGTAGCCCCTCTGCACGGTGGTCTTCCCCACCCGGTTTTCCCCTCAGTTGAATGGCTGCTGACTGGCTGTAGGTGCCTGTGATGAGAGACAGAGGGATCGATGACGACGACGAAGATAGAGCAAGTAAGAGGAAGAGAGATGAGAGAGAACAGAGAGAGCCAAGAGACCAGATCGTGCAGAGATGGGAGACAAGAAAGGGAGGGTGAGGAAATTCACATCAGCGATTTGCTTTACCCAGACAATGAAAACAGAAGGTATCACGGAAGGGAAACCTAACACTTCAATCCACGCAAGCAATCTGACACTTAAACAAAAGGAAGAATAACCCCCCCCCTGTGATCTCGGTCATCTGCTTCCTTACTGACACCCTCCATCCTTGGGTGACCAGTATACCAAACTGAAGACCAATATTTTTGACATTCACTGCTTGATAGAGGCAAATAAAAAGGAAAATAAACCTAAATGATGGATGGAGGACAAAAAGGTGGGTATCACTCTATAGATAGGCATGAGTGACTTGAAAATTGTGGACCAAATGCATCCTTACTGCTGCCAGAAGGATTTTACAGCTGTCCAGGCAAGAGATGACATGTACAAGCAATTGAGTTGCATACAGAACAGATGACAGATGCAACACGTTCACTACAAGTTAGTTGGTTGTCAATAGCCAGGTTTCTATCCAAATGTAAAGTAGGTTTTAACTGAATTTCAGAAAATAGCCAAAAGAAAATGTTAATTAATATGAGTTTTCCATCCACTACTGTTTTGCCAATATTAGGAGTTGGTTCTGCTGGTATCCTCCAGTCAATTTAACCATTGCAGAAGAAGATGGCACAGTGAGACATGAAGAGCGCTCCTGTCAAACATTCGAAAACATGATGGAAATACGATACTTCTGTTTGTTTCATGTATTTATTTGAGTGAAAATCTTGGTGTAAAACAAAGTACAATCCAGCTGTACTCCTTCCCCCACACTTAGGCACAACTGTGCTCCAACTTGTAATCTCACAGAAGATGAGCTCTGAATTTGCTCACCCCACAGTCTGCCCCTTGATTAAGCCTAAGCGAGGGCAATTGTAATCACATTTAGGCTTCCAGTGCAGGAATAATTTGAAAAAACATAGAAAGGATTGTGATGGGCTAACTATTCGCAGCCGAACAAATCTGTTGATATGGGAAAAGTACAATTAGGATTGTCCCAACAGCAGGGTCAGTGTTTTTCAGACATGGGAACAAACTGTAATGGTCAGTCAATATTAGTGCGTCATTAACTGCTATTGATTATCGGTGTGGCCGCCATCACCTCCCTGCTGCTCACCCTGTGCCCATGTACTGCTGCTAATGGGATAGGTGTTGTATAATGGCATTAAATCATGAATGCGCTGCTGACTGTTTTTAGGATTGTCACTTGGATGGCTGGTAATCCCTCTCATCCTTTTATCAGCAGAGAGGTACACAGAAGCGGGTCTAATCCCCAAATTAGGGCTGTTGTTTTGGCTGGCAGCAAGAAGTCAACTTTTTATAGTAATACACGAATGACATTGTTGGTCTGGACGGCGCTATCAGCTGTAACCGCCATATGGGTGCAGTGGAGAGCGGCGGCCATGAGCCTGCCAGAGGGACACGCTCACATGCACTTCCAGGGATGTCACGGGAACTGATTCTTCGGTACCAAGTCGAAGATTCTGAAAACGTGATGGTGCCCTGAACCGGGCATCAGGACTCGAGACTACTAGTGTACCTTCGTTGGACGACAGAAAATTTGACCTGATAATTCTACATTGTGAACAATAAATCTATGTTGAAATTGGGAGGACAGCTAGTAAAGCGATCATGTGCTCAAACGTATTCTTGTGAAATTAGTTTTTTGTGTGAGAAACTTTAACAACTAGTTGTTTGCTGCTACGTTAATGCTCTGAATAGCATATATAGAGAGAACCTTTGACATTTTAAAATGTTTCAACAGATTTACATTTTTCTTTTTTTAAATCTGTGCTTCATTAAAAGCGTCAACATACTTTGAGACAAATTTGTTTTGGACATTCCATTCACTTGACCCACCATGCTAAGTGTACATTTACTGACAAGGCGCTGTGTCCACTCCAATTGTGGTCATTGTCATTGTAGAAGGGGTTTTCTGGCTATAGATAGTTGATTCTGAGAAATGACAAGACTGATGTAAGAGGGGTAGGATAGCGAGGGAGGGAGGAGGACAGAGAACAAGAAAAACAAAAGGGAGAGGGGAAAGTAAGGAGGGAGGGAGTAGGAAAAAAGGAGGGTGAATGAGTCAGAAATAGTAACATTCCGGAGGTAGGGAGCTGCCACCAGTTTGTTTCCATGCCTACAAATGTCTTTCGTTTTAGGATTCCCACAATGTCCAACTGGCAAATTCAGCAATAATGCGTAGTAATACCTCCACTCCTTTAAGCTAGGCTGATCCTGACTTCCAGCCTTGTAATAAGTGCTATTTTCTTATCTACACTCACATCTAGAAAGTATGTTTGCCTGTTACTCAAAATGTTTAACCATGAATGCCAATTCAATTCAGGAGGAAAGTACATGCATACTTCAGCTCTTACTAGCCTAAATCAGGTCATCTCAACAAGGTGTAACCTCAGTAGACATCACGGCACTTTTTGATGAGCTATCTTAAAAGCCATATCAAACGCAGTCATAAACAGACCGTTTTTGCATTCAATCAGTGTCTCTCACCTTTATGTGCAGGTCCAGTCATGGATGATGATGGAGTGGATGAAGAAGTCATGGGTTCCTGTACAAGCACAGCCTGTGCAGGCCCCAGTAGGGTGGTTGTGGAGACAGGTGAAGACGAAGAGGAAGAGAGGGCTGCAGAAGGGGCTCCACAGACATTATCTGTCCCTTTTGTCCCTGGTGTGAGCAGCACCTGCCCATGAGCTTGGCAGTCTGTGTGGGTCCGGCACTTCACCACCCTCGACTCCACATCTGAGAAAGTTCCCTTGGTGCACGGCTTACAGAGCACGTCCTCTGTTTCACTTCCCCGCCTTTTCACCCTGGTCCCTGGCGGGCACAGTGAGTGGGGCTTACACTCTGTGCCGCCATCCCGCAACCAAAAGCTGTTGGGGGGACACGTGCAGACTCTGTCCTGGATGGGCGTGCAGACGGCTTTCTCGACGAAGCCTCCAGGACATGGAGCTTGACAGAGATGGCATTTCTGCATCCCGTTCTCGCCCCGTGTGAAGGTGCCTTCAGGGCAGCGGCTGCACTCCCTCACGGCCACTGGGGTGCAGTGGACGGACACGTAAGTGCCTGCCGGGCACTTGTCACAGACCAGGTGGGTGCCCGAGTCTGGGTCGGTGTGCTGATAGTGGCGGGGTGAGAGGATGGATTGGTCAGCTGGGCTGGTTGTGGTCAAAACCCGAGCTGAGATGTCAACCATCACTGCACATAAGAGCTGAGAGGAAAAGAAAGCGTGGAAGTTAAAGAGAAATAAAAAAAAGGCAATAGTATTTAGATAGAAGAATATCTCTATGCAATGTGACTGAAGCCCCATTAGAGCTGGGTATCATTTTACGTTACCAGCACTCAAGTGATACCAATACTAATAGAGTACTTAATTTGATAACTTTTTTTCTACTTCATTCAATACCTATCATGTGAATGGATGCATTTAGTTGCGTAAAATGCCACCACCACATTTATTTATATCAGACCCCACAGGTGTATAGTAGCCAACCTTTTGACCATTTTTGCCAAACTGCCAACTCTGTCAAACACACAGCACTCAGTGTCACACTATACTGCATCTTGTTGTTGTAACTGCCGGCAGGCCAATCATACGTCGCATTGAAACAGGGGAATGCTTGCAGTGATTGGCTGCAAGCTAAACCATACTGGTGTAGGTACTGAGGCAGGTATTGTTTGACTGAAGATGTTTCAGTACTACTTGTTACTGGGTTATTACAGTACAAGTATAGTATATAGTATAGTACCTAGAGCCCCATGTTCCACATACCTACAATACCCTAGGCCTAGGTGAATGCAAGCCCAAAATGTACTCTCCGTTTAGGTAAGTTTCCTCTAAATCAGCGGTTCCCAAACTTTTTAGGCCGCGCACCCCCTTCTACATCCCGACCAGGTTCGCGCACCCCCCCCCCCCCCCCCCTTAAAAAAAAAAAAAAAAAAAGCAACAGAGCCTAACAAATCGGACCAATGAGAGAACAGTTTGCTCGCGTGTGGCGTTTGTTTCCAAGATTTAGTCCGCTGTCAAATGTTGCAGTGTGAACACAAAGGGGCAACTGCAACATTGTATAATATGAATCCCTGAATCAGAACAAAGCAAACAAACTACAGGTGTGAAAACGCCCTGAAACACTGCAAGAAAGTTTCACGAGGCGTCACTTTTAAAGAGCAATACGGATGGCGAGGACACACGCACACGCACAGGCTCAGAGGCAGATTGCATCACATTTCAGCCCCTTTCTTGCTATTCTGTTACTGACCAGATATGAAGCCCGTAGTGCGTCATTTATAGACCCAACACATGAATGAGACTCCAGTTGTTTTGGGCTGTTTTGTAACTCCTCCAATTTCGATATTAAAATATGTAAGGGGCTTTTGACTTGCACTGGCATGCTTGGTGTTCAGGTGGCGACGTAAATAAGAGCCAGAACCTCACTGCACACCACGCACTGTGGCTTTGGGCAATCTGCGTTGTCAATCCAAGTGAAGCCCAGACACAGATCATTTTCATCATATTTCCTCTTTTTTTTCCCAGTCTGATGCTCACTCTCGTTTCCTCTTTTTTCACCTCGACTCCGCGATGGGCCGATGTGCTCCCGATTTGTCTGTGCAATCCCTTCCTCCTTTTCAGTCTCCTCTTCCTCCGACTCTGGCTCGACTTCTTCTCCCGGTCTCTCCCCAACGCACCTCTCCGTTCCTCTCTCTCTGTCTGTCTGTCCCTCTCCTCTTTTACTACTGATGGCTTCAGATGTCCCACCTGACAGTTTCCCCGATTTCAGCCAGTTTAGCATATTTAAATGAATGTTGCTGAATGCATGAAGTTCACTGTTAGCTGACGTTAGCTGCACAAGCTAGGCTGGCTCGTGTGTACACTGGCGGCAGGCGCAAGACTGCCGGAAGGAGCTCAAGTGCATTTATTAAATTGTACGTTTTTAATTTTAAGTCTTACAAAGGGGATTTTTATAATTCATGTTTTTATTTTGTGAAAAATCCCACTTTTTAAATTAAAATTACATTTGTTTTTAATATTTAATATTATTACACCATCAGATGCCATTACACTTTTCCTCTCGCGCACCCCCTAGAGGCAGCTCTAGGGGCGCACCACACTTTGGGAATCCCTGCTCTAAATGGTTCTTCCCTCTGGGAGCATGAATGCTTACAGCCGTGTTAATGTACCAAAATGCCAAAATACGACCAAAGTCACAAGGGTTTAATCCTCTAGGGAACATGAGAATCCACAGCAAATATCAAGGAAAAGCATCTGTCAGTTATCTTGTGTAAAATGTTAAAATTCTTGTAAAATTGGGAGCAAATGCATGCAAATCCCATCATGGTCACAATCCTCCAAGCCATAATCCATAATAAACCAAAAGCAGAAATCACATTTCATTGCCAAAGGGTAGAGCTTGAAGAACAATCAAGAGCAGACCAACATTAGTAGTAATTCTTATTCATGAATAACCACAGATTGAATAATAAACTGACCACAAGTTCTGACGAGCATTTAGTTCTTGATCAAAGGGGCTGGACAGATGGCTGGATTGATTGGACAGACAGATGGACAGCTGGCTGGACGGAGCAAGCGACAGGACCAAGAGCGCCCCAACCTAACTGAGACTCCTTCTCACTCATGTTTGCCCAAATACATTTTTGTTGATGTTGGATTTGTACTCTGATCAGGTCACAAATTAGGACCCACAAAACCAAAGCATTGACACATCCAATCAAACTGTTTCCAGACGCACAGTGAGCAAGACTAATGCTCAGATTTCTCATTGTAGAATTTGGTATGAAACATCACGGGCCAGGCTGGCAGATATAAGTGTGTTTTGGGTTACATGGATTCTGGAAAGTCCAATTTCCAGTGCTGCCATTTAGGTTCCCAATGTATGAGTCTGCTTTGATGAAATTTGTCGGAAAATACCCATTTAACCCAGCCTCATTTCATGACTCACCCTGTCCCCCTCTTCATTTGAGTTGCTAACTGTGCACATTCACTTTACAACCACAACTGAGACTTTTAACAGAGAAACAGTAGGAGTCTGGCTTTCCTCGTGTGTGTGTGTGTGTGTGTGTGTGTGTGTGTGTGTGTGTGTGTGTGTGTGTGTGTGTGTGTGTGTGTGTGTGTGTGTGTGTGTATTTTTGGCTCCCCTCTCACCACTGCTGGGAAGCTGACAGCTCACTGGGTTTAGGGGAATAATCCACACATGTCTCAAGTTTACACACACAAAGTGACTGAGTCATGTCAGAGCAATAACTTCAGGCAGCCACCTCTCCAATAATGCTGGAGGGCTGACAGTGCTTTGCTTTGAGTCTGTGGCTAATGTCAACATTTGACTACACTGTATCAGCCCAATGATAGCCTGACCCAACAGACATGTGGTGACGATAATTGCTCATTTTACCCTGTGTATTGTGTCGTAGTAAAAGACCATTGTTTTTTTGCCTCCTGACCATAGACTGTATATAAGAAGTGAACGTAGTCGGCGTGACTTCACCCATTGGTTTGAGGCCTACGATTTTGAAGCCTTGAGTTTGGAATTTTGACCATCAGCATCTTGGTATTTAGCTGTCCCCATCTTGATTTTTTGTCGCCGCCATCTTGGTAACATGAGAGGGTGGAGCAAAGTAAAACGCTGAAAAGAGACTTTTTAGGCAAGTTCAAAGACGGAAACACGGACAACCAATCCAATTCTTTATCGATTGATTGCTGATAAATTGTTGTGTAGAAAAGAGTACATACAGGCCAGTCACCAGAATAAGTTTCTTTACCACACTTACCACACTGTTATCTATACATAGTGTTCAACTGCATAATAACTGCAACTGCACAACACAATTCAAATTATTAGGAGATGTATGATTGTATTTTCATTTAACTATTCTTGTTATTAGTAGTTTCAATGATGCATTTGAAGCTGTTCAGAGCTAGTGTTAGGAAGTTAAACAGGTCAAAATTACCTTTCTAATATCTATTGTATATTGCTGTAAAAACATCCTTCAACAACTGGATTTATTCAAGTTTCTCCCTAAAAACGAAATTGTCTTTACATTTGAACGCCAACATAACGTATCATTTATATTTGCCTAATACTCATTTTTATTGACTAGAGCTTGAACCAGGAGCAGACTGGGGGAAAAAAGTGGCCCGGGAGCTACTGTCAGACCGGCCCACTCAATACACGGCGCGTTGCCCACTCAATGCATCGCACGTATCGACCAGTCAGTGGCCTACTTGGAAGAATACCCATACACTTAACATTATTTTGGATGATTACAAAGAAATTGCATCATATATGTTTTTTTTATAACATTTGGATCCACCAATTTGCCCGGATGGACACATTGAATAAAATGATATTGGCTATTGTAACACTCTTAGTCCGCTTCACTCAAGAGCAATAAGATAAAAGTGTGGTACCTTAGTTAATGCTGCTGATAAATCGGTATTACATTACTAATCCCCTCCCCCCAAAATAAAATAATAGTAATATGATAAATAAAAAATATCTACATAAAAGGCTGTAGTGATCTAGAATTAATTGTGGAAGGATAACATATAGCAGATATGTCACTATCTATATGTGGCATTCTAAACGTGAAGAGGCGGGGCTTAGGCGGCTTGTCTGTAGTTCAGATCAGAGACGCTCCGTGAACTACTATCGACCAGAATGCCGGCGCCGGCACTGAATCCATTTGAGGACGCTGATTGGTTAAATTGTATTTCACTCATTTATATCTTTAATCAGCATTAAAGCCTCATTGGCTAAACTGCTTCATAGACCCGCCTCTTTGGGACAGATTGCATTCTGGGTGTGTGATGGTGTGTGTGTAGGGGTGTTGCGCCGGCTCGCAGATGGAAACCACGAGTGTGAATACAGATCGCGAGGAGTAGTATAAATCTTCGTCAGTGACTATGAGCTTTAAGTATCAGAGTAAATTTAACGTGTTCTGTGAAGCATAGAATATATAGAATATATATATATATATATAGAATATATAATATATAGGTCGGCGATCTCAGAGCGAGGGCCGGTTGATGATGGAGGTGGTCCGGTATTGGACCGGCCCAAACCCCGTCTGCCTACCGGGGATTCCCCCGGTATCCCCGATGGCCAGCCCGCCCCTGGCTTGAACGCATCATAATGTAACTCAATGCAACCTCCGATATCATTGGCTGTTAGCTCTGTTGTTTAGTCAAACAGGACTGTGCTGCCCACTAGCCGCTAAGTGGAGAGCAGGGCCATCCTTCAATTAGAGGATCGGCGGTTCGATCCCCGGCTCCGGCATGTCGATGTGTCCTTGAGCAAGACACTTAACCCCAAAATTGCTCCCGTAACTGTGCCTACGGTGTGAATGTGATAGTATTGTGATAGAATGTGATAGTATCTGAATTGTAAGTCGCTTTGGATAAAAGCGTCTGCTAAATGACTGTAATGTAATGTAATGTCAATGCAACCTCCAATATGTTAGCTCTGTTATTTAGCCAAGCAGGACTGTGCTGCCCACTAGCCGCTAACAGCTAACGGTAACTAGCTCTCCTCCTGCCGATTTCAACATGGATGACTTGTTCACAATGTAGCATTATCAATAAAAATTATCGATTTCCATCCCTACCAACGCACTTCAAGGCCTGACGTGTACTCTGCCATGTCTCGCAGCCAAGTCACGCCGAGAATTTACAACTCTACGATTGCCTGATCCGACACCGAAGTGGAAGAGGAGGACACACAGCGACAGATGGTATGAGAGAAGCACAAACGAGGATGGAGACGGGTGGATCTGTGTGCAACAATGTGTGTCTACGAGTGTTCTTCCCTTCCCCGAGTGTAATCAGACTAATGTGAATGAAGATTAGCAGCCCTTCTGTGCAGAAGCAACAGTTCTGCTGGGTTTGAAGTGATGCACTGAGGGGAGAATTTAGCTGATGACGCACATGAATGTTGGTCATCCATGAGCACTGAACAAAAGCATTTCTTTAGAGTCATACCAGTAAAGCATCACTGAGTCATGTTTCCTTCAGAAGAGGAGAGGTTAAGAGGCCCATAAACTGGCCCCACATACAAATCATGAATTGTGTTTTTATTTGGACACCGTGATTTAAACGCAATCCACCGCAGAGAAAATTGAGACATCAAGGAGGAGAAGAGGAAATAAAGAGACTTTTCCCACAAACTTCACTTCATTAAACAATCGAAAGAAGACAAACTTGTTTGATAATTAGTGCTAATAAGAATAAAGCAGTCCATTCTTTCGCCGCTCTGTTGCCCTTTCACAGCACACCACCCATTCGGCTCTTTGTGCTCGTTCCCAGAACCCTCATCCATAAACATCAGAGGAGCATGTTCTCGACATGCTGCTCATAACTCTGCACGTCGATGTGAATGAACGCATTGATCCTACTGACGCAACATCGACGTGACGCTGGTGGAGGACGCACGCGGCAGTGAATGGGAACATTCTGCTTGTTTACGGGACAACGGACGGCCCCCTCTCCGTCTGCTCTTTTTGCTCCTTTGTAGTTTTATTCTTGAAATAGCATGCCCTCATTGACCTTAATGTAATTGAGGTACGTCGCTCACTTTTTAACGTGAGGTTGTGGAAGAGAAGACGTGCTAGTGTTAAACAGGAACTTCACAGGACCCTTGTGCTTCTCGAGCCTGAACCCGTGGTGCAGATTTTGGTTTTGTGTGGGGAAGCGGGCTCATAGAAAAATACCAGGCCATTCCCAAAAGTCAACAAAAGGAGCTTAATAAGTCATTTGATAGGTAAACATACTTATTCCAAAGCCTGAAACATACTGCTGCATCTGCAACTTCATGAACAAATGGTACTGCACAGTAGACTTACTTTATGCACACTAAAACCGAAGAAGCAAATTCATTTTATTATTTACACACGTGCCTTTCTCGCTGTGACATATCAGGTGGGACTGTGGAGGAAAAACAGAGGAGCGCAAACGACGCGGTTGGTCAAACATCAGGTTCAAGTTGGTTGAAAGGAAAAGATTGGGAAAAGATTTTTGGAAATGTGTGTATTTGCTGTGTTGCCAAGAGTTAGATGAGAAGATTGATACCACTTACATGTGCTAAAAATAAAGCAGGTGGTTAGCTTAGCTTAGCATTACAACTGGAAGCAGGGGGAAACAGCTAGCCTGGCTTTGTTTAATGGTACAAAGATGTATCTTCCCATAAACACCTCTAAAACTCACTAATTATTATCTCTGCCAGGAGATTATGTATATGAGGGTGTGTGTGTGTCTGTCTGTCAACAGCTTATCTTGCATACTGCTGGACCAAACAGCCTAATATCATGCTCATTCATGACCCATTCAGCGCGGCAGGGAGGGAGTGCAGAAAGCCAACGTGCAGCAAACCAGAGGCTGATATTCTGAGACGGTGAGCGTGGTTGCGTCTGGGCATTCGCAGTAAGCACCACTCCCTCCCAATCAGACACAAGTATGCAACCACTCTTTTGTCACTGCAGCCATTAGGAAAATAAAATGCCAACAAAGACTCAAAAAAGCAGAAGATGGAAACAAAGTGCAGCGCTGGCACTTTGTCAGTGCAAAACTGCTTACACACACACACACACACACACACACACACACACACACACACACACACACACACACACACACACACAGGACAGACTCTCTACACAGCCACCTCTGCAGCTCAGCAAAGCATGAATCAATTTCAGTCTCAGTGCTGCCAGCCTTCCTCTTATTATGCTAACTTTGTCCGTGTCTTGCCGCACTACCTATAAACTACATCTGCCCGGTGCACAGGCCGACCAGCCAATCAGACGGCCAGACGCAGGGCGATGGGACAAGAACTGGGCTATGACGTTATCCCTCTTTGCTCCCACGCCGGTGTGTCACTGCTAACACTGCTGGTGTCCTTTTCCATCCCATTTGTTGTGACAGCGACAGAAAAGTCTGGATGTCTCCCCCTCTGTTGCATTGATTTTTGACCATTATTTATTTTTCCCCCGTTATGGAAGTGCATTAACAAATTGCTGCAGTACCCCTTAAAGCACTCAGTTGAAAAAATAAATGTATTTTTGACATTCTCCTACTAGGCAAAATGTGCATTATTTGCTATTGCCAATGAAGCTTTTTGAACGGAGCTACATCGAGCTCTAGATGTTGTTTATTAACTGACTTACACATTATAGTAGCTTTAATAAACAGTCCCCATATTGTGATGGGTAAAAAACATAAATTGTACCATTTTGAAGCCCCGAGTTTGGCATTTTCACCGTCGCCATCTTGGCTGTTTGCAACCACAAATGACACAAAGAACAGTACAACAGTACAACTGAACGCTGAATAACAAGTTTTTCATGTAACAATTTACTTTCATGAACTGAAAAACACTCTGTGAAAGGGTTAAAGTTCAAAGACGAAAACACGGACAACTCCCAGACCAAACAACGCCGTGGTAGCGACCTGTCAATCACAAGGTAGCCCCGCCCTAAAGCATACTCTGCTTTATGGTCTATTTTACTCTAAAATTAACATAATGTACTAAATGAACATCATGCTATATTAAAGAAGACTTGAAACTAGAGATTGAGACCATAAACTCATGTTTACAATGTTTACTGAGGGAATAAAGTTGAGTATTTTTCTCATAGACTTCTATACAACCAGAGGAGTCGCCCCCTGCTGGACATTAGAGGGAATGCAGGTTTAAGACACTTCAGCATCGGCTTTATTTTTCAGACCCGGAGGATACCGCCTGGAACAAACCAATGACATAATCTCTCGTTTGAAACAAACTTACGTTAGCGAGGATCTATGTCTGAATAACTGGTGTAACTCAATCCCAAGGATTTTGCTGCGTGCCGGGAGGCTCAGGGGACTTTTCATTTGATGCCGCTGTGACTCACTGACGGAGGACAGAGTGAAGGGAGAGATCCCAGGGTGGAGCCGTCAGCCAGGCAGCTCTTGTTTACATCACACAGGCAACACTGTGGCACCGCTGCACCACTGCAGAGCAGTGATCCTGTTTAGCACACACACCCACAATAAACACACACACACACGCGCAGGCACTCAGAAAGAAACGCCTCAACACCCCCGACTCTGTGCAGAACGCTCTGTAATTCTACCCCCCAGACTGCAGCCACAGGCCATCCGGAGACACGCCCAGGACCCAGTTTGCTCGTGGGCATCGGAGCAGGAGCACGACTTGATAGGTCAAATCTTTTTTTAGGTGACAGGCAGCCTAAAGCTGAACCCCTTTTTTCCACTTCCCTGTTTTTGCAAGTGAGCAGTCAGATAGACGTCGGCATATGATGCGCCACGGCTGCACGCCTAATTTCATCAGACAGTTGTTGTTATGACCGATGTTAGAGTTATGGAGGAGTGAATTTCCATTTATATCATAGTAGAATTACGGTGAGTAGCCAATGTCTCATGACAGTGGAATTGGTGTTGATTTGGCAAAAGCATCTGTGACATCACCCATAAGTTTCTGGGGGCACATTATGAATCCTCTATTTACTTTTTGAAAGCTTTCCACCATCGTTTATTCAAGTACTTGAACGTCAATATTCAAATTTCAGGAAATGTCGAGTGGTGTCTGGTCAGAGCCGAGCTGGGATGGCAACCTATGATGGCAACTTGTGATTCTTCCCGGAGAATGTCCCCACAGACACCCAGTTCTACAGTAATACTGCCAACGCGCAGGCTTTCATCAGTGGGCCATAGGCTCAATCCCCAAAGTGGTACCTCATTCGGCGATGGAAAGCGACTTAACAGGCATTTATTTGAATGAAAATCTTCAAGATTATTATTCTAAGCCTCAAAATATCTTTTCTGAGAGTCTTACTTATGAAATTAAAACCTCTCAAGGTGCCATCTTTTGTGTGGATAGGTTTGCTGACTTGGTATTCACAGAGGGAAGTAGAGGGTTCTTACATCACATTACAGTCATTTAGCAGACGCTTTTATCCAAAGCGACTTACAATAAGTGTGTTCAACATCGGTTTTCGAGAGAACAACTAGTCACCAGAAGTCATAAGTGCATCTCCTTTCTTCAAACAAGCATCTAAGAGCATATACCACAGCAAACGTACAGTTCAGAAACAAACTAATGCAATAAGTGCCACAAACTAATATGAATACAATAAGTGCAATAAGCTAGTATGAATACAATAGATGCTAAGTAAGTGCTAAGCGGAAGGCTCAGGGTAGGCCTTCTTAAACAGGTGAGTTTTCAGCCTGCGCCGAACGATGGGCAGCGACTCTGCCGTCCTGACGTCAGTTGGGAGTTCATTCCACCACTGTGGGGCCAGGACAGAAAACAGCCGTGACCGGGTCGATCGGCCGCAGGGACCTCTGAGTGACGGGGCAACCGATCGCCCCGAGGCAGCAGAGCGAAGAGGTCGGGCGGGGGTGTAGGGCTTGACCATGGCCTGGAGATAGGAAGGTTCTCCGATTGATTTCACACAGGAGATGGGTGTACTGTATGAAACCAAGACATCATTGACTTATATTACCTAGCTGTTAAATAACTCATTGGCCACGCAACAAAACACTCATTTTATCTCGATCTTTTCCTTAACCTAACCGAGCGCAAGAAAACAAAGAAAGTGAGTCAACGTTGGAAGGTTATTTCTGTAAAGACACTATTCATGTAATTACATTTCTCATAAAAAACGAACCCAGATGATCAGGGTTATCTCAGCAACAAATGTATAATATATCATTTTTAACCAAAAGTTGGGGTCGGGGACTTTGTGTGAGACAAAAGACACGACGAGTTGCATTCTGGTAGTTGTAGGATCAAATGTTTTTGGAGTTTGATCTACATTGGGGATTAAAAGTCAGCATATCTCCACCTCTGCTGCTTTCTTTTTGACAATTCTTATTTTTAATCCATCTCTTGCATGTCTCCCAGCTTTGTGGAAGTGCCACACTGAATCACCGGAGCAGCCCTTTAATGTAGTTATTTGTGCCTTAACATCCAGCCGGGGCAGTTGCTGGTTGGGTCCAGTCAGTGCTGGTTGATTCCCTGTCAAATAAAACCACATTTCCCACAAAACCCCTCTTCTTTCACAGCAAATGCTGCTTTTTTCTCGTTTGTTTAAAGTGTTCACTTTGACCTCTCTAAAGAGGGTCCCAGGAGGGTTTATGCTTTTGTTATCAAAACTGCTGAATCATGACTTTTTTCTTTCTACCATCTGCTGCTGTGAGACACTCTGACACGCCCTTTTGTACTAAATAACAACTGGAATGATTTTGGAATACTATACGCAGCATTATTAACCACTGCCTAACATTTACAGGAACTGAGCCTAATCATGACCACAGCACAAAGGACAACTTAGCCCACCCACCTGAAACTTGATATGAGCAACAGGCGGAAGCACCTGTCAATACATTTCTAAACAGCATGAGTGGTTAATGTGCACGTGGACGGAGGGGCCGCCGCGCCCCAAAGGAAGAGCCGCGAGGCACACAAACCCTGTGACGAGGCTTAGTGACTCGTGCTTAGTGGGCAACGCGCTTTACCACACAGCAGGAAGTGAGTCAGCTGAGGCACCGAGCAGGAGATTCAAACCGCTCAATATTGTGGTTCTTTCAGAAATTGTTGCAGGTTTTTCCCCCGGGACGACTCGACTCACTGTACACGACAGAAAACAATCAAGCTACTGTTTAGTCTGGTGTGTGTGTGTTGGAACACGTGTGTTACATAATGAGGTGTGTGCATACAAACATTTGAGTGTGGGTGGGATGTTTGTGTATCTGTGTGTGGCGGAAGACATTAACTGTAATTACTATCCATTTAAAGGGACACACACACACACACAAACACACACGCGGCAGCATGCAGCGCAGCAGCACCTGTTGCTGCTGCGCTGTGCTCGGGCCCATTTCAGCTCACAGAGAGAGACATCGCTGCCAATAGATTATTCATGCGTGGAATAGATATTTTGAGTCTGCTGCTGGTGACTTGGAACTGAGCTGTGAAAGTAGAACTCACAAAACGTCGGCCTCTGCAGTCTTGATTTTGCGGTCCGGGCGGATTCTCTGAGTTGTGCATTTCTTAAAGCGATAGGAGCGGCGGCCGGATGGTAGCTTGTTTAAAGGGTTAATATAAAATGTTTAGTGTTTTTTTTACATCACTTAAAATGTATGAACCAGGGAGACGGAGATGGACGAAACAGGGCAACGATTTACGGGAAGTCACTAAAGTTGTGTTTATGTCTTATAACCAAAACGGGTTGCTTCGGAGAGCCAGCTTTTCCATTTTAAATATTTTAAAGCATTTCCACGAATACACTAGTGAGCTGGCTTATTCCCAGCAGAGATTTTGACTTACTGCCGACATTACCGACGGCTCTGTTGTAAATGGAACTGAGCCGTCCGTCGAGGGTCCATCATGAAAATGTGTCCACGTGACAGATACGGCGTTTACCTTTGAAATGGAAGCTGGATCGCATGACACTCACAAATCCATCTCGTCAGGCTTCGAGTGACGCTTTTGTGTCCGGCGAGCCAGAGCACGGACCCAATCAGCATCCCGTTCAGGAGCTACTGGTAGCTATGGGCGTGGCTAAGGTGTGTGTGACACGACGCGGAGAGGTTAGCGTAGCTGCTGCATTAGCATCGGTTCTATCAGAACTGGGGAGTATTTCTTTAGGCCTCAAAAGTACTCGCTTAGGTTGAGGAAAAGATGGTGGTTTAGGAAAAGTGTGCTATGTAAAATAAGTACTCGTTACGTTATATGTACGTGGCGTTAGTTAAGTACGTAACTTACGTAACGAGTACGGTACAATAAGTAAACGTTGACTTGGTTTCACGCGGGTTTCCTGAGTGAAAGTCCTGTGTTTGTTTGACAAAACCTTCCACCCTAACCTCATCCTCGGCGGCCTTCACCGCTCTTTTTACTGTGTCTGATGCTCTGAGAGTCTAATAATTAAACAGATGGGTTTATGTAGGAGTTAGTTGAAAGCCTGGAGCGTCTCATGACGACGCTAACGGGTGCCTCGGTGCCGAGCGTCGGTCTTTGACGAGCTGGGGTTGAGACCAGGTTGAGACCCGAGGCTATACTTTCCCATTATTTTATCTATAACTGACCATTATCTTGGCAGCCTAACTGCAATGCGTTGGCTACTCTCTGTCTCTTTATTTCGGGTGGAGTAGCAGAACACTACTTAAGTCTTAGATATGGTGTAAAATATAGTTATAGTTACACTACATTGGGTGTTTTTACTTTGGCAGACATGTTCACATAATAGACGTTCAAATTCGAAGTTGTTTTTTTTAATAAATCATGTCCTTAGAACCTGGTGAAACGAATGTGATGTCATAAACAAACCTTGCTGTTAAATTAAAAGTTGAAATAATCCCCACATAGCCAAGCCTCTTTGATTATGTCCCATCTGTTTCCTATTATCCTGTCTTGTAACCAAAAAAAGAAGAAGTGAATTTGACGTCGGCGTGACAGTGAGGAGACGAAGGCAAAGTCTGAGGGTGAGGAGAGCTCAAGCACTTTACAGATCCAACTACATTCAACACGTCTGGCATAACGAAGGGACACCTCCACCGTGTGAATGAGGGAAATCCTGTCTAATTGCAAAGGCATCCACCCATCACCCACTCATAAATTAAACTGATGGTGATAGTAAAACGTCCTTTCCCACTGGAAAAAAAACTCGCTTTTTTTAATCACAGTTTCAATGTATTTGCTGATTAAAACCCACGCGACTGTATTAAATGTACTTCCTTTCTCTCTGCTTGCTCCAAATCAAACCGCGTCTTTGTTGAGACGGGGTCAGAGGACTGACATTTCCAGTTGTTTGTCCGACACAGAGCGTTTACACGGTGAACAATGGGCCGCTGACTTTCTCCATCCTTCCAACTGGAGACCCTTTTGTGTCGCTCACCCACAGAGGGAGTGAATGAATGACAGACACACTGCTGGGGTGTTTTAAACCTGAAGATGATGTCTCTCTTGGAGTTTATTTAACAGGCAAAGTTGGACATTATTTCTGGAAACTTGATTTGAAGTTCAGTCTGGGACCAAAAAAAAACAAAACAAAAAACAGGCACTGTCCCTTTAAATGGAGAACCTGCTGGTGGAGTCCTTAGAAATAAAGAATAAAAAAACCAAACAGGGAGGTTGGGTGTACTCACCACTGCGGACGCACACAGGGCAGACATCGTCCTGGTGTGCTAAGCTAAATACAGATGAGGGTCGAGCAAACGTCTTTGTCCAAGTTGCCTGCTGGAGAAACACTTCTCATCCCTAGATGTTCCTCCTCCTGATCATCATCATCATCCTCCTCCGCGGCTTGCTGGAGGAGAGGAGCTCTGGTGCAGCAGTAGTCTCAACTGCAGGGCTTTGTAGTCCGTGTCTCCAGGTGGACCGGTTTCAGGTAGTACGGGACCAGGGCTTGGCACAGAAGGAACGCTGTGTTGGTGATTCCCATTGCGATGATGGATGAGGGCCACGCTGGGGGGGAATCGCAACCTCGCCCCGTCCAGGTTCGTCAGTGTGCAGTGCGGCTCTCTCTCTCTCTCTCTCTCTCTCTCTCTCTTCGGCGCTGCGTAGCGCCACACAGTCTTGCTGCTGCTGCTATGACGTAGGCAAAGAGGGGCGGGCGTTAGTGACGCGCCTCGGCCAATCGCAGCTTCGTAAGAGCCGTGCAAGTGTGTGGTTGAACCCCGTCGTATATCGGGACGGGGGACGGGTTGGGTGTTGTTCTTGCAGGTGAACACGGGTTCAGGCCCAGACATGTCCTTAGTGTGCTGTGAGACATAACAGTATGATTTTTTTTTGTAACCTCAAGCTTAACAAGATATTTGTATTTGTCTTACATTTGTTAGCCTCCATGCCATGTTTTCATTTTTTGTATTGTACGCAAGATAAAAACTTGTGTATTTATTTCAATAAAGTTGGAAAACAAATAAAAATAAAAATGAATACTCTGCTTTTAAATACTAATCATTCCACGTCTTTCAGTCAGAATCAAGTCTATTATCAACACATTCTCACACCGATGCGGCAAAACAATACACCTTGGTCCGTGGCACTACGCCTCAAACTATATGCTTGTTACATCCTAACTTAACCTAACTTCCTTCTCCACAGGAAGTTAGCTTTAGGCAATACAACTACTTAGTTAGGTTTAGGAGAAGAGCGTGGTTTACGTTGATGAGACTGACGACTGGCGTGATTAGCTAGTGACAAACAAGTCGCTGGTCACGCTAGTGACCTGCGATGAACTACACTAACGACTCACGTGACTGACGAACTCACTTGACAAATTGTCAACATTGGTCAACAAGTGGTCTCCTGGAAGAAAGTCGAGCGAGGGGCAAAAAAGTCATGTGACTAACGCCACTAATGAGTCACATGACTAACGACACCAATGAGTTAATTGACTAGTTAACGACTCAGGTGACATAATACCAACTTTACTTTTAGTTTCGCACGGGAACCACGGTCTCCTGGACGAAAGTCGAGCCGCAGACAAACGACTCACGTGACTAACTACTCACGATGCTTCAAAGACAAACACAAATTTTTCGTGACTCGTTAGTGACTCACTCGTTATTTGGCACGTTGGGAGTTTTATCTCATGGATAAAATGACATCTTCCGTTAAAAGCTTAGGCTACCAATTCCATCTTACGTTCTTTTGTGGGGGGGTTCGGGGTTTGTCTTGGAAAGGGCCCAGCATTGAAGAGAATAGTGGACCTCAGGCCCCAACATGACGAGGTCCTTAAAATAGTCAAGTTATAACATCTAAGAATATGATCAGTTTACTGTAGTGTTTTGGACAGTTGCATCATTGTACAAACATTACTGACACTAATAAACCTTCAGCAACATCAGAGAAGTTTAGTCACTTAGATGGAATTATTATTTAACATCTCTGCCTGTATTAAGACAATCAGCCATTCAGTTTGACCTTAATTCTGTAAGTAGAACATGATTCCAGAAAAGTCTCATGTGGTTTACTTTTATTATGAAATACAGTAATACTGTATTCCATTCTCCCTTAATGTCCCCTTGACTTGCTAAGGTTGCCCCTGTGGATGCAGATAACAAAGCGGTAATGGCTTTTTGAGCTCGGATGTATAGGCGACCCCCTCACACTCCCCTGAAGTGTGATACAGCCGGGTTTTCCATTACGAAGCCATTACAGTAACCTCGTCATCCAGTTTCCCCATTAGGCCATTCTCTGTGTATTTGGATTTAGTTTTATAGAAAGTGCAGAGTCATGCTCAACGTATGAATAATTTAACAGCCTTTTTGATGTGCCCTGAATTGTGCCCATTGATCTACTGTAGTGTTACCTGAGGTACTGTAGTCATTTTGATAGGGAAGATGAAAAGATAAACAACCACCTACGTCTGCTAGATGGACAAATGAATTAGCGCTGTGATATTTTATTCACTTTTTGCAACTGACTTATTTACCCCGGTCTGTCATGTCAGAAACCTTCCAGGGGCGACTGTGGCTCAGTGGGAGAGCAGGGTCATCCTTTAATCAGAGGATCGGTGGTTCAATCCCCGGCTCCACAAGTTCATGTCGATGGCGTGGGCAAGACACCGAACCCCAAATTAAATTGGTGGATGGGCGTGGCTAGTTAGTTAGAGTCCTGATGGGCAGGTGGCCCCTTGCATGGTAGCCCCTGCCATCAGTGTATGAATGGGTCTGAATGGGTGAATGTTAACATTTAATGTTAAAGCACTTTGAATGTTCGGAAGACTAGAACAGCGCTTTACAAGTACATTTACCATTTGAATGGCAGATTGACATATTACCATCTTGTAAAGTATATTTAGTAGGCTATACAGCTTCCAGAACAGAAATCATTTTAGTTATACGGAACAGTTATATGGCTCTATTTTGCCATGTAAATATGAGGACTTGTTGGAAAAGATCAAATCAAGTGAGGTGTTGGCAATCTTTAATTAAGCTACTTCGAAGAAGTTTCATTTTGTGTCGATTTTGGCAGACAAAACCTGTGTTGTTTCCTCACACTAGACTTCCTTTAAAAAATATTTTTTACCGCAGCAGGGGTCTGACGGTCTGCCCCGCTCAGTCCTGGTTCTGGTTCTCCCTGTGCCTCCCTTCCCTCCAGCAGGCCCAGCAATACGTCCTGGGTCTCCAGCAGCGTGGTGTTGGTGTTGGTGTCGGCTCCCAGCGGGGACCGGAGGAACAGCGGGGCGAAGCTCTGCTCCAGGCAGAAGTGTCTCCTCCTCCAGGCCAGGAGCTGAGCCCTCCTCCTCCCACCAGGGCTCCCACTGCAGGTCAAAAGCTTCAGCAAAGCCCGGATCTGGGGACTGGTTGCTGCCGGAGGCCCCGCTGAAGCAGTTTCTCGTGAACCTGCATGATTTCTACTTCACAAGTGTTTCCACGGGGCTATTCTTTCGTCACGATATTAGGCCTGCCTCTGTCCCGTATATATCAATGAATCAAACATAGCGCCTTGAGCGAAGCCGCGAAACCGTCCGCCGTCCAGTTACCGCCCCCGCTGTCGAGACATCCACACACAAACAGACACACACACACACACACAATGCGGGCAGTGTTTTGGCCCCGTCAGGCAGGACGCTAGAGCCTCAAGGCACCGCGTTCATAGGGGAAGTGAGGGATGGATATTAGGGCACATGTGTCCTACTGACCGACACTGCCGCTGCTCGCTCATGCTGCAGAGCTGAGCTGACTGTTCAGTGGACCAAAGAGTTGGTCCCTGCGGGACCAGCACATGTCCTCAGACTGCAGTTACGAGGTGAAGTTGCCTTCTATAGAGGAGAAATAAAAAACAGCCTATGGGGAAAAGAGTGTTTGGTCTATGTGTTCGTCAGTCCTTGACAAAAAACAATACACATGATAAAAAACAGCAATAATAATAGTATTAATAATTTAACAAGTAGTGAATATATATCTAAATATATATATACACCTAAACATGTATACATACACACAAAATTATATTAATAAGAGGGAGAAAAAACATTAATAAATAATATATACAATGTGTGTGTACATTTATACATATAATACAATTAAACTAGAATATGATTAAATAAATAAATACAAATAAAAGAGAGAGACAGACAGGGTGGCATTTGTATTAGAACATGATTACAGAGGAGCATAGCAATGGTAGTCCTTATAGTACACCACAGTTTTGTTACAACAACCCTCCTAATAGTTTAAACCCACATAGTTACAATGTAACACAGGTCCACCTTCATATTAAAGTGTCCATTTTCGGTTGTAGATTTTCAGTCATTTTTTACTTTGTATGAACCTCTTTCGGTCTCTGCAACCACCAGGGAATTCTATATTGCCTACTAGTGCCATAAACCTACAAATTGAAGATTTGGACAGAGTGTGTTTTATCCGTACTTCTTTTTAAAAGTGAATTCCGGTTTATTATCACTGGGTTTTTGTGTTTTTAGGTGACATTGGTAAAAAGAAGTCAGGCGAGGGATAAGGCACGTGAGCAGTCAGAGGACCATGTCGGTTGTTAACAATCCTCCAGGTTACTTGAACTTAATTAGAAGGCGAACGGTGGAATCACAACCCAAAAATTAACCTATTGGACTGTACTCTGCGCTGATTTGCATACATTCCACAACATAAATGTGAACCATGTTTAAAGTCAGGTTCTTGTTTCCTTTCGTTGACATATTCGGGTCAAAGGTTTTTGTTAAGGGAATTTGGGATATCTCTTTGTATCACCATTCATCATCCATGAATTAGAAAATATTGTGGACAGCCATGTTTGGTGTATGTAAGCGCTACTGAAGTGGAGATTTCTTTCTTTTAAAAGATATGTTTTGTAAAGTCAGACATTTTGAAGACACTACAGGTGAACAGGGTAAAAAATGAATGAATAAATAGATATCATATTTCCCCAGTTGATTACTCACATGAAGACAATCGTTTTTTTGATTACACGTTCTCTGAAATGATGGCGTTATGTAATGGTAACTTCTGGTGAATTTATGAGAAATCTACAGACACAAATAGACAAAAGGAGTGAAATAAAAGTAGTCTTTCCAAGCAGACCTGTTATGGAAGCAAAATAGCCCAAAATCTCTAATTTGACCAGAGCATGAAAAGCAATCTTTTTACCCTAAGGTGTCTCTGCACTGATTAAATGTCAGCCCAATTAACTTTGAATCCTTTTGACACATTCCTACTCACAAATTTCACCTCGTCAGCGATGGGTGTTCAGAGACATACGTGAGCAAGTTTCAGAGCAGTGCTTCCTTTGTGACATATTCGTATCGGCAGCGTGTCGAGACACGTTGGGGGTTGTGCTGGAAAACCTGTAGATTTGTTTTGGCCCTGAGAAAGATGGACGCTCCAACACATACATGTGAAGTTACAAGCTTGTTGATGCCGTAGGTCTTCTGGCAATTCAAACTAAAATGAGCCGAACATATGGCACTGACAGCTTACAACTCCATAACTCTCCACAAGTCAATACTCCATGAAAGCCCTATTGTTTAATAATCCCAATATGTCATTATGTAAGCTACCTGTCACCTTGTCATTTTGTGTATCTCTGTTGAACCCCATTTTCTATGTTGTGACAAAACCAATCAATTCTGGATTCACAGCTTCGGGTGTGAACTCGTGTCAAAAGCTCGTCTCCTTCCTTTTGGCGTTTGGAGGCTTCGGCAGCAGCTGTCGAGAGGAGTCTCCTGGTAACAGACCAGACTCCAGCCCAAGTGTCTGGCACACGAGGGCCTAAAGGGGAAACACTCATGCTCGCATCCGCCAGTGGCAGATTTCAGAGTTAACCCGACTGCACCATCACGTTTGGAAAAACTGATTTTTAGTTGAAAGTTTTGTAATTGAAACCAAAAAAAAGTATATATATATATATACGTATAAAAGTAACAATGTGCAACATTCAAAGTAAAATGTGACATTTTACATCTTACATCTTCGTTACGTTTCCCTGATGTCGAATGTTTTATGTTAACGGCCCAACCATATTATCTGCCCAGAAAATTGATTTCTTTATTTGTTTGGCTGTTACATTCTGCTTAATGCTAATTTCTTTTTTGAATGCCCTGCAGGACTGGATTGTCATTTTTGTCTTGTTTGATCATGTTTTTCTTGTTTAGCAAATAGACTACAACTGCATTTGGTTGTGCCACCCCATGTAACATAGTACAAATAAATGATCCTTGACTCCTGGATAGAATAGAATTATACTTTATTCATCCCCAAGGGGAAATTTGTCTGTGGCAGCAGCAAACAAGGTTACGCAATAAAATAGTAAGTATGGAAAATGCACAATCTAATAAAACCAAGCAGGACTGATTCAATTTAAGAAAATAAAAATGCACAGTATATACACTAAATAGAATCGTATTAACTAAGTAGGAAAAAATAAACAAAACAGTAGTGCACAAGATCACCAACAACAGCAACAGTGTTATAGTCTTGTGTTTGATTTGGCCAAAGGTGTTTTATTATAGAGTCTTATAGCAGAGGGCAGGAATGTTCTCCTGTATCGGTCCTTGTGACAGCAGAGCTGCATCAGTCTGTTGGAGAAAGTGCTCCGCTGTCCCTGCAGTAGGTGGTGGGGAGGGTGATCCAGGTTATCCAATATGGACAATAGTTTCTTCAGTGTCCTCTTCCAGATTGTCTTGTTTGCAGCCAATGATGGAGCCGGCCTTCTTAACCAGTTTGTTCAGTCTGTTGGTGTCTCCGGCTCCAATGCTGCTCCCCCAGCAGACTACAGAAGTACAGTGCACTGGCCACAACAGACTGGTAGAACATCTCCAACATCCTGCTGCACACGTTGAAGGATCGAAGTTTCCTCAAGAAAAAGAGTCGACTCATTCCCTTCTTGTACACAGCGTTGATGTTGGTCTGCCAGTTCAGTCTGCTGTCGATGGAGACACCCAGGTACTTGTACTCCTCCACATCCTCTCCCTGAACTTTCACCGGAAGTCGACTAAATGCAACACGAGGTATATTAAGTCATAACAATAACACCATTTACACTACAATAGCTTTTGGAACAAATCTAAATACATACTCTTGAATACACTCATTTGGGGGATTTAGCATGGGCCCGTTAAACGTGTGGAAGCAGCTGAGGGAGAACACTTGTTGCTGAAGTATAACAAGGTTAGCCTGATCTCTGCTGGACAAACTTGGCAATAACAACTTACAACACCAAACCAATTGCTTTGCCTCTTCATGTTTGGATCCACCATTACCACAATATTTATGGATTATTTTGGGCTATTTTACTTCCATAACACATCTTCTTTCAGACTGCTGGAAAGACAACTTTTATTTGACACCGTTGTCTTTTTGCGTCTGTAGATTTCTACATTTACCAGAAGTCACCATTAGATAATGCCTCATTTGCAGATAATGCATACTTAAATATAACTTTTAATAGAAAAAAAACCAACTGTCTTAATAAACTGGGGTCATTTCATGGTGATATATTGTCGTAATTTTTTACCCCATTCACTTGTATTGTCTTTCAAATGTCTGTTATGTTAGAAATCTCCACTTCAGCAGCTCTCCCAAACCCTCTAGTTTCATTCCTATCTCTATTCTGAAGGTTTTTATAGAGTGGTTTGTTCATCTATCATTTATAGCCTGATATATGAAACATTTTATGACAAAAAACATGGTGAAAATGTGTCTTTTTATGGCCATTGACAATATTTTCTGTTTTATGGAGTGATACAAAGAGTTATCCAAACTTCCCTCTGTAAAAAAACTCCAATATGTCAACAAAATAAAAGCGAGAACTTTTAACCTGGCTTTGTCCAATGTTCTGATTTCTTCACTGCAAATTAGCACATAGAAGAGAATGCTTAATTTGCATATTCAAACTGAAACCACAGACACAGTGAAGCCTTTGGGTGTACATTAGATGAACATCTATCGGGAGAGGCCGCAGCTCTGAGGGTCCTCACTCAAACCTGCCAAAGACTTAAAATAAAAAAATAAAAATAAAAAAAATCAGGGTTGTTGAATAGATCCAGTTACTTTGACTCTGCTTCCACCTCCTGGTTTAATAGTAGGCCACATTCAACAATGTGAATGGCTTCCAGGACAGGACCCAATAGCAAGACAGGATTCAGGTACAGAACAGACTCGATGACTCTGGACAAAAGGCAGGATCGACGGTGTGGTTTCCCGTGGACCGACACCGGAAGGCAGGCAGGCTCACCTGTGTGGATCCCTTGGTCCGACACAGGATGACAGGCAGGATTGCCGGTGGTTTCCCGTGGACCGCCACCAGAAGCAGGCAGCCGAGTCGGTACAGGGTTGAAGCCAGTGGTAGATGGTACGGACTGACCACCCAGTACTGAGGGACCAGGGTTGATATAGTGCCAGGAGGATGATTAGTGGGATCAGGATCAGGTGTGTCAGCCTGTAGGAGGTAATCGGCTGGAGTGTCCAGCTGTGCACTAATCAGGGGTGTGGCCATGGGAGGTACCTGGAGGCAGAGGAAAATCACAGAGCGCATGGCATACAATAACAAACAGGGGAATGACAGAACACATGAGGAGAGGAGATCAGGAAACAGAGGTAACACACAACGGGTCAGGCAGGGATCCTGACATGTGTATTTGGAAAACAAGCTCAAATATGAAAAAAATGACACAGACAAACAATTTACAAATGTACATCTATATATCTATCTATCTATCTATCCATCCCTCCATCCCTCCAGTTATCCTTTTATCCCTCCCTCCATCCATCCATCCATCCAGTTATCATTTTATCCATCCATCCATCCCTCCCTCCCTCCATCCATCCCTCCAGTTATACTTTTATCCATCCATCCATCCATCCATCCATCCATCCAGTTATCCTTTTATCCATCCATCCATCTATCTCCCATCCCTCCCTCCAGTTATCCTTTCATCCAGCCAGCCATCTATCTTTCTATACATATGAACTTAAACATACAGTACTACAGGATACAAGTGCAGTTTCAATTTGCTAGATTACACAGTTAAGCCAGGTTACGTTGAGCAACAGACAGGTCTGGAGTTAATATGTTTTGCTGCAGTATAAATACATAAACATAAACTTCTTTTCATTCAGTTACCATTCATTGTATCAGTGCCTGCTCCTTGCTCTTCCATGTGATTGTGTTGTTTGTTTGTTCAGACAGTCACAGGACAGCTCGGTGCATGTGCTCCCTATGACTGTTGGGCCCTGAACAGCTTCATTGGAGGTGTTTATGTGCGGTGCTCTTTTTGAAGGGCTCCTTGATAATAACTTTCAACACACATACGGACACAACGGTACGGAAGCCAAGAACGGCCATACTTACAATTACTTATTGATTTAAAACATTTTTTAACGAATCATAAGTTAATTATGTCGTCAACGCAAGAGAATGAGCTTTGTTACCATTAACGTTTAGAAAAATAATAATAATTGCAAACGCAGACGTAGTCCCACGTGTATGCTTTCGCTGACTTCACCAAGTCGGGTCGTTTGAATGCATTTAACCGTCGACTGATTCGACCCGCATATTTGAAGTAATAAGAGAAACATTTTGTTTTCTAGTGATAGGGTTCATTATTGCAAATGTCCCCGCTGTGGGACCATTAAAGTATTATCTTATATCTCTTATCTCATTGTTATCTCAAGATTACAAAATGTGTGTGTTGTGTTGGACGGGTCAAACAAGACTTTCACCATGGAGGCCGCTGTTTGCGTCTAGTGCAAAAACTAAAGTAAACATTTTGTCACGTCAGTCGTGATTAGCTAATCATGTGACTTGTTTGTCACTTGAGGTAACGACATGATCAACTTGTGATCATAACGGCATTCAAAAAAGAAAAAAAACATTGCAAGCATTCCCGCTCTGGGCCTCCGTACAGCTGAGCCTCCTATACTGCTCAGTCTTTGGAGGTAATTTGTTACTAATTATGTAGAAATGAGGAATTACTACTCTGCTACTTAGACCCAAATAAATAACCAGTTTCTATTGTGTTATGGTTGCAGTCATTTGGAATTAATAAGTGGAAGTGCACCAGTTGTACATTGTCTCTTTTTCCCTGCAATTAAAGCTGAACTACAGAGAGCTGTTTAGCAGACTTCAAGACAATGATTAGGGAATTGAAGACAAATAACATTACCAAACATTAAAGTTTCCACTACATGATAAATAAATGATGAATGGACATCGCTGCAATATAGCTTTTTTTTAAAAGAGGGCATTCCCATTTTCTTTACAATTAGCACTGAACTACAAAGTTGTTATTGGAAATGTTATGGATTTGTAAAATGACGTGTCACGCTGTCCTCAAATGTGTTGAATTTCACTTCTGTCTCTACACTAATTTCACTTTTTTATCATGTTCAAGTTACACGAAACCGTCTCTGATTTCCCCAGAAGTAGTATCTATTTAGTTCTTTACAGTGTACCTGATGCCAACTTGACAACAAAATCCTTCACATCCACTCTCATCCGTTAGTGCGGATGAATCTACACTCAGCATGCTATCTTTAACTATATCTAAGCGGATTAATTAATGTCAATGGAGACATTCTAAAGACATGCTTCTGGTGAAGAAATGCAGACGTGTGGACAACAAATGGGCAGCCATGACAGAAATCCCAGATGTAAATGAGGACTGCTGTGGTCCCCAAACACCACTTGGACTTCCACTGCATGGCATTCACACTAGCCAACAATGAACCATGTTCTGTGTGTGTGTGTGTGTGTGTGTGTGTGTGTGTGTGTGTGTGTGTGTGTGTGTGTGTGTGTGTGTGGTACTCGCACGGTCGAACACATTTGCTTCGAAGTTGTGTTTTACGCTGCTTTGTGAAACTGTTGACACTTTGCTTAAATGGATCCTGGCAGGATGAATTTGCCCTCAACTACTTCCTTTTTCCACAGTTCATTCTCTGGTGCTGGAGAGAGATAAGCTGGGTAATCTGCAGCGGGAGCCCCCATGTCTTTACCGCGCAGCAATGACTGGCTTTTTTCTGGCAATCCAGGGATTTCAATTTCTTTTTTTTTAACGATTCTTCACAGGCTCAGGTGTAGGATTGTTTTATGAGCAGTTTTACCTCTTTGTTTCAATCACGTAGTTTGGGGCGTGGTGTGAATGCTTAGAATCATGCCGGCCGGGCCCTTTATGACCATGCCAGAAGTCATTGAGGGAATTCTGCATCAGGATCACCAGGATCAACTGGAGTGAAATACTCCCCCCCCCTCCCCCAATACTGTTCTATGGAGCCACTGAGATATTGAGTAACTGACTGGAATAGCAGCTTTGATTCTCAGTCACCCAGACCAACATACCTCACTACAATCTTTGAACCTGAATTTTGTCTTCTGATTCTTGGTCAAAATTGGTGAATATATATTTTTTAAAGGATAATGCATGCATTATCGGTTCATAGGACTGTAACTTGCTTTCACGGCTGAGTTGGTTTACATCCCCATTAAATCCTGAAACCCTAATGAGTTGTGGTCCAGTAAAAAAAAAAGACAAATGTCACAATAACTGTCAAGAGCTCGAGTGAGTGACTAAAGTTTCTCTCACCCACGTACAGTAGTTACTGTACTTGCTGAGTGGGCTAATAATTCAAGGAGTGGGGTGGGGGGTGTAAACCAACATTCCATTAAACCTTTCTCTCGCGGGGACTGTCCGAGGCGGAAACATCGCGAAGTTTCCTGCTATTTTGTATTTTGGTGGCAGCAGCCAGCAGCAGCAACCCGTGGAGACAAGTCCAAGAAAGGTGGAGACTCCTTGGTTAACTTCCTGCACAATAATCTTGAAGCACCACCAAGAGAGAAGAACTGGGGAGAACTGGGGACGCTGCTGCTGCTGCCGCCGCCGGGGCTAGGACGAATGGATATACGGCTTATTTATTTCTCTGTCTTTTCGGCTGTTGTGAATCGGCAAAAGAAAACCCCACTTTGCGGTTGATTACATCTACCTGGCTAGTAGCTAGCTAGCAGCGAGACTGCTGCTGCTGGATAACAGACTCCCAGCGTTCGATAGCGAGGCGGTGCGAAGGACGGGAATGGGTGAGTTTTTCCATGATGTGGCGCCTGCGTTTTAATATGTTCACTGCCGCCTTCTTTTCGACGCACGAAGCGAGTCGAACACACGCAAGGCGTTAAAACCGAATGCCGGTGACATTAAATCGCGCTGTCGGTGTTTGCCAGCAGCGGAGTTAAAAGTTAGCAAGCCAGTTAGCTAGCTGCTTAGCCTAGCCAGCTAGCTGTCCGCTTAACAGGATAACGCCACCTCCATCCTTGAATGCACGTCGAGCTAATGTGAACACGGAGCCGCCTCAAAGCTCATGTCAACATGGCACCACTTTATGCCCTGAACGCTGCTGTGACGTTAGTTGCTCTAAATGGGTAGTTTGTTCTCGCCTGGCTGGGCAAAGTTAGGACTCCTTGCGGTTAAAGTGTTGAAATAACTCTACATACAAGAAACTTAAAGGCATTCCGTTAGCTTCTTCTGATATGTTAGCTCCCCCTTTTGACATTTGGAATAGGTACACGTTACTGTGTGTGGTGACTATCCCACTACTCATATGCATGTGTGTGTATTGTCCCCACGTAACACGGGACCAGGGGTCTGGTGGACCCAGGACCCCCATCCTTTAACCTTTTACAGCAGCGTGTTAGGTCTTTTATCAATCGCTTTGGCTTTTTTTTTTTTAATGAAACAGTTTTAACATTTTCTATTCTGTAAGCGCAATCAGTGTTTCATGGGACATCACAACTATTTTGCATGCATGCAAAAAAAGTAGTAACGCATCCACAACACTCTCATTCATGCTTTAACCCCTATTGGCCAATGCCACTGAAATATAAAGTGCTTCCTGTGAGCCGTGCTGGTCAATATGTTTGGATGTTGTTTGTTTCTCCCCATAGCAGTAAAGCCGGGAAGTGTTTCCTGTATACAGATCTCTGTTTTAGTTTTACTCATTTGTTGACACTGACTACTTACTGTACTATACACGTTTGTCCAGCTGAGTGCTATTGCGTATTGCACTGAGCTCTTTAGATTCTGATTTCAACAGTACATTTATTTGTGTGGCATTACATCTACTGTACCAGAAAAGTTACCTGTGATCTGTCACTTAATTAAAGTTATATACAGTGAGTAGAATATTTGCCTCAAAATGACATCCATGCAAAAAAAACAACAACCCTTCCAACAATGAAAAAAACCTGTCAATTCAGTAAAAAAAACTAAATGAATTGTACCTCCTCACACTATGTTAACACCGTCATAGATATTAATGGACTATACTCATGTGTTTGACAGAGTGTGATGACCGAGTGGTTCATTTTGCGAGTGTTGGCTCAAAGGATGAAAGAAGGTTAATAAGTTGTAAAGAGATACACCAGGAGTGGGCGATGCTCGTTGTCTAGTGGTCGCTGTGATGGTCGTGCTGATTGAATGTAGAGGAATTCATCTGATCTGTGAACTGCCAGCGTCTGTACTGTATTATGGAACCCGCCCACTGCGTCCTGCTCGATGTGTCTGTCTGTGGTTTGTGAGGTAGTGAGCGGAAGGACTATGTTGTGAAACAGGTCTTGAGCCCGGCCTTGCTTTGCCCTCAGACGTGGTGCTTTTCACATTGTAACTGCTTCCACACAAGACTTCTCTGCGTGCACCCTGTTGCTTACACTTAGTATTAAACACTACAGGGATACACCACTGACAGGATGTAGGAGACATGTGAAGCTAACACTGCGTTTAATTAGCAACGAGAATAACAAAAAACACTGCAGGAGGAAAGCAGACAAAGAATGTGATCCCCACAACTAATACAGATCTTTCTCTTGGATTCATTAGAATATCGAATCACTACGTATGAGAGTCCAGCAAAACAGGCTTCTTAACTCATGTCCATTTATAGACGTCTACGTTCACATGTAATGCATTGTCCTCTTTGGTATGCCTTCCCTCGGGCAGCTCATCTCTGAGGATATCTTAGCTGTGTTTGAACGTGTCTGAGCTGTGTGTGTGTGTGTGTGTGTGTGTGTGTGTGTGTGTGTGTGTGTGTGTGTGTGTGAGCCCCTCACATTCTGTGTTACTGTTCTCTGAGCCTAGCTCAGGCCGCATGCCTCCTGCTACGAGTGGATCGACTAAAATCCACCAGTGCAGATACCTTGACTGTGGCGGCCCGCGATAGTCTGTTTTGTCCCGCCAAAGTTTCATATGAACATCTTGGCACTTTGGTATGGCTAGCCCTCGCCGGGCGCATGTCCTGCTCTGCGGCGACGCAGAGCGCGGCCCAGGGTGAAAGCTGCTTGCGGCCCCCCCCCCCCCCTCGCTCTCGTCGCTTCCCATGGCCGCCTGTTTCCTTCCCGGCTCTTCTGTCGGTTGGAGGGGCTCAGCCCAGACACAGAGAGCAGAGGAGATGGGAGCTGTAGCGGGATCAAAACAGCGGTTGCGTTGAACATTCTCGTTGTTATTTAGACGGAAAGGGTTGTAAAGATTCCGTCATAACCTCGTCACTGAACATCTGGTCACAGTCTGCTAGCTGTCCATTCAGTGTGAGCAATGATAAAAGATCTGGTGTTCATACACAGTTTTAGTTTTGTGTTACCGGAGTGGTCCAAGGCCTGCAGTCCGTCATTATTTAAAAAGTTCTGTTCGTGACGTCTGCACACAAACGTTAAAAAGTACCGATAACAGAGCCGGTAACGTCTGAGCTTATCATTACCTTATCATATCTTTAGCGATTTAGCACCAGTTCCCCTTTAATCCCCGGTTCTGGTACCCATCCCTACTTGTTACGTTCCACCACTGCTAGAGCACAAACGTCCTCATAGATCTGGCCTCCTAATTTGTCTCTAAGTGCACCAGATTACTGAATTTCACTCTAAAATGATTCCGGGGGAAGCATTCCTCCAGACCTCAGTCCACGTGTTATAAACGGATCCATCATTTTGTTTTGTCTGGTCTTCTTCCCACCAGCCAGGAGCTGTTCTACAGTATGTTGTATCTTTGGTGCATTTTTTGCCCCCTTTTTTGTTTGTTTTGAGCAGGGACGACATGCAGCAAATGTCCCCCTGCGAGACATGAACTAGGGACGTTGTGGCGACATGAACAACTTCTTAATCCCACCAACACGCCACTCTAGTGCTCTCTTTCATGAGTCAACCTCACTGCAGGATCCCGGAGCACCACTGAAACAATGACTGGACTTGTGCCAGAATGTCTGATTGAATACTCACTGGCTTCAACTAATATTTACCAGCGAGTGGTTTTGTGTTGATTTCCCACCAAGGTTTTAATTTAACTTAATTTTGCTTAAAGATGCAACACGTGACATTATCAACAGAACGTGGAGAGGTTCCAGTGTTGACGTTATGTCAAAGACGTCTCTGTATTGTGTGGCCTACTATCATTTTTCAAATCGCAGGAGGCGCAATACTTGTCAAAGGCAAAATGTGCGTTAATATACCGTTTTAAATACAATATTCTGGTGCTGCAGAGATGACATGGTCCACATTTTTTGGGTGCAGATCCCTGCAAAAATCACACCATTTTAATATTTTCTTCAATTAAAATGAGAATAGTGAAAAGTTATTGTATCGTACAATAAATTTAATATCGTAACAACGGAAATTTAGATGTTTTTTCAAAATCGGTCAGCTTTAGCTAAGACGTATTTATCACTCTGTAAGTTTGGATGCATTCACCAGAGAAAACAATGCTCAGCTGTTCTCCTAGAGCGTAAACGGAATCCTACACAATCTTTTGTCCCGTCTCATCTGACCCAATACCTGCTTCAGGTACAAACTGTGTAGCCGGACACGTCAGTGGCTCCACAATGAGTGGATACGTCAGGCAGATGTTGGCATCGTAACACCAGCCTCCTTTTCATTCAAACTTTGACCAAATGTCAGAACCCAAATGTGTTCAATTCATTAATGTAAGTAAGGAGAAAGCACCAAAGCCTCATGTTGCTACTGAACTCTTAAACGTTGGAAACATGACGTAGTTTCTGACGGTTGCATCATTTCCAAATTTACTCATCTGTCAATTGTTTCTTGAGAAATCGTTTGAGGTAGGTGGTCTTTTCACGTTCCTCTCAATAAAAGTCAAAAGATAATCAATATTCTTATCACACGATGTAAAGAAAAGCAGCGATTCCCCACATTTAAGAAATTGGAATTTCCGGTTAAATTGATTTGTTGACTAATAGTTTTAGCACTGCAAAAACTGCTAAATGATGTGAAATACGAGAGGCACTTTGCACACATAGATACAAGCGTATTCATTATTGGCGAGAGCTACACTTGAATTAGCAGATGAGCAGACTCCTGCTCTCACCACGGCCGTCTGCTCGGCCTGTGCATCGTTACAGCCGTAACACGCAGCAATAGTTACGCCTCCTCTCTGACTCACGGACACGTTTCACGGGCACCGCCGTTGTGTGCGCGCGGCTGTAGGCCTTTTAGTTCGCTAACGTAACTCTTGGTTATGTACATTGTGAAACAGGACGTGTTTCAATAGCGATAGCGATGCAGTCACCGTGCAAAGCCTGTGCTGCTCCCAGGTGTGAGGGTGTTGGTGGAACGCACACATGTCGCGCTATTATCCTCCACTGTGCCGTGGGTAACACGCAGGTGAACGGGAAGGTTGTCTTTTCATTGACTGAAGCGGCTCACTCGCTGACACCGTGCCCTCCGTATCAGCTCAGCTCAGCTCGCGGGGGGAGGAATGCGGTTATGAGTTTCCTCCTTGCTGATTGCGTGAGCGACTCGAGAGAAGCACAGAGAGCGCACAGATCTTTTTTGACTTGTCTGCCTGGCAGTCGGCTTGCATGCGTGGCCTTGGGTATTTCCCCTCTTTCCTTCTCTGCCCCCCTCCCCTCTTCCCCCCCCGTCACATCCCCCTGTCTGTCACTGGCTTCACATAAGAGCCATATTGTTACAAGCTCCTTACCTGGAAGCGTCATGCGAGGAAAGGAAAACAATAACCTGGAAGTTCCGTGCCTTCTCCGCCACACAGACGGGAAGCGACGTCCAACCTGTGCCGTGCACGCTGGGTTAGATAGCTGCACGCGAGAGTGGATATGACACATAGAACATGATGTAGTATGCTTCAAGAAGTCTTGGAAATATGTCGAGTGAAGACTGAGATTTTCACTCTGTTAGTTTAACCCTTCGGCCACTGTTTAGAACAAGAGCTGACATGACGGAGGTATGCTGAGGAGGCACCCACTCAAAAGACATGCGGAGTGGCGTATAGGCAGTAGCACTACTCTCTGTGGTGAGAATACACTGAAATACTTTGACTGACTGCAGTAATCCCATTCTAGAGAGAATGAGACCTGGAAATTAGTCAGCGTTTTAGCACATCCGGTTCCGTCCTTTAGAAGTCCATGTGTTGTTTTTAATGTGTTTTTGGATAGGTGCCTGAAATAAGGTCGGTGGTTAAAGCGAGCTTAACCTCTTAAGCCCTAGGGTCCCTAGTCACCTGGTCATTTGTGTCATATTTGGACCAGTGAACACATATTAATTAATAATGATGTCGCATACCCCGTGAAACGTCAGAAACTTGTGCTTGCAAAGATGCACTCTTTTGAGTTTGGGTATGCAATTTTCGAGCAGAGGCCTAAAAATAGGGCTAGGCATTAAAAGGTTAACGTATGTCCTGAGCCGCCACTCCCACAGGCCTAGGTGTCATGCCACTGTTAATGAGAAAGGTAACAGGTTTCCTGCTGCGTGTTTGTCTGTGTTTATTTTGATACAGATTTGTTATTTAGTTTTGGTCTCTTACTGAAAGTTGAAATCACATTTTAGTCAATTTGTTTAGTTTAAGTTGAGATTTAGTTTTAAAATCTAGTCTATGTTTTGGTGTTCATGTTCTTTTTTCATGACTTGGTAATGGATTCTATTGGAGGTATTTGTCCTGGCGCTCCTTGTGTTCAGCCATCTAGGCCCTGTGCAGGTTGTTTAGACCAGTGTCATGTCCGTTATTATCATATGGTGTCGTTAGCTCTTGAAACTAAGGTTCCCCTCTGAATGTTCATTGGAGGGTTGTTGTACATGGGAGTGTACATCAGTGTGATTAGAGGGGACGTGAGTGACGGCGAGTTGTGTTTGTGCGGTTGCAGAGAGTCCCTCTGCTCCACATCCAGTTGTCTGGATGCCCCATCAGCTCAGCGGAGCGGGACTCCTGCCCGTCGGTGTCGCCTCTTGTTCTGTTTACTACAGCGGACAGATGGGCCCAAATTACTGTTAGGAGCGGGGGGGCCTTGGCCCAGTCTTTATTTGTGTACGTCTCAACTTGTGCTGTGTGATTCATGTGTCTAGACACAGTGTGCTGCTTAGGGCTGACTGCTTCGTAAGCTCGGCCTTGCTCACAGAACTGGACCCATTAGTGACGGAGTGTGTGTTTTTTGTATGTGGCTTTACGACCACAGCAGCATGCTACTTCACTAGTCCACAGGGTGCAAGGCAAGTTTATTTGTATCGCACATTTCAACAACAAGGTAATTCAAAGTGCTTCACATAAAACCATTAAAAGCATCAAAACATAAGTCAAAAGAAAAGGAGATTCAAAAACAATTAAGAACATTCATTGAAACAATAAAAACAGTCATTAAAACATTAATAAAAACAGTGTAAGAAATAAAATACAGTAGTAAAATGCAGAAATCCAGGAAATTGATTAATATATTAATTGAATGTGGTTCAATTAAAGGCAGCAGCAAACGGAAGGACCTTTTCTTGTCATTATGCAGCACAGGGATGCACACGAGATTCAGCTGGAGCCCATTAGTGACTCAACAAACATAGTAGTACATTCCTGTAGAGCATTTTTAGAATTTGCGTCATCAGGAATGTAAACGGCAGCAACAATTCTCTGGGCAGACAACATGGCCGACATCTTCACATTAAACACACAGGAGGAAAACATTGACCATCAACTGTGACTGTGTTTGAGCACCAAGCGTCATGATGTAAACACAGAGTCCTCCTCCTCTGGTCCACCAGAGTCCTGCTCTCTGTCCTGCTGTGTCCGCCCGTCAAGTGCAGCTCGATCCTGGACCACGTTGGATCCAGGTCTCTGTGAAGATGTGGGCTCAACAGTCACAGAACTCCAGCTGCTTTCACCCATCTTATTTGTCTGCGACGGACGTCAGACAGCCAGCGGCAGGCTGGGTAGTGGAGTAGCCTCAGCTCCTATAGCTGGGTTAGCTTATCTTCCATCTCTGCTCCTCCCTGGGCCAGTTTGGTGGCATTTGGTCCGGCAGGTCTGGCTGGTTGGTCGGCACTTAATTCCATCCCCACGCCTCCTATTCAGATGTTAATGAATGTGTTCTGTGATATGCCATTTAGTGATAAACACAAAAAAAAACAGCAAATAAAGACAAATGTAGCAGAAGCTACGGGCTGCAGCATGTTCAAAAAAACCTACAAGGGTCCCAAAAGAAAAAGTCGTGAAGAAAGTTCGACACTTCTGTAGTTCTTTGGAGTCACGGTGCAACAGATTGTGGTTTATCCGTGATCCGATTTGTGGCTCAAACAGCGACACATAACGAAACGGTGAATTTTGTGTCCCTTTTGCACCCCTCCAAGTGATACCATCACGGTCAGAGAATCCCCGACATTGCTGACTCAGAAGTACAACCAGGAAGCTCATGTGAACAGTTTTCAGACTCAGAGACTCGTAATGACGGTGTAAACGACGTGACGCCGATGGGAAGAATCTGTGATTGGTATCTGCTCCATCAGCCCACTCTGACCACATGGTTTATATGTGGCATTACTGTAATCAGCATGTAACCGCTTACGTCGCTGGATATTTAGTGTGTTTGACACTCTCGCTTTCTTATTCCAGGCAGCTATACGAGGCAGCCCCCCCCCCCCTCTAGAGCCGCTGCTGCTCTATCCTTATCCGTCTTTTGGCGTTTGATGTAGTGGCGAAAGCTGATCTGAGATCATTGGATGTGGCCCCGGCCTGCTGTAGCGTTGAGGCCAAGGCCGGTGATGTCAGAGGGGAGAGCCGGCGGTGGGAAAGGCCAAGTTCAACAGCAGTTAATCTTGTGCTGCTGGACCAATGTAGCTGTGGTGCTGAATGACTTTGCCCAGGTGTGCAATTGTTTTTGTGTGTGTGTACGTGCACCCTTCTTGTACTTGTTTTGGCTGTGCTCTGTGTGAAGTCGGCTGTGCCAGTGGAGCGTCTCTCCGCCGTGAGTCATGTGTTTTCAAAGGGCCAGACCGCGCGGTGAAATACCTGACTACCAGTTAGTCCTCTGCAGCCCTGCTGTTATTTTTAGAGGCTGCTCAACCTGCTGCTCTGGAAGCAGTCAGGAGGCCTGCCAAAAAGTCCCTCGCCTCTGTCTCTCTCACTCGCTGTTCTTGTGATCAGAAACGTATTCGAGCCGCTCGGAATATTACCAGCAGTGTGTCCACGGATACTTGAGTACCTGTTTGAATTGCAAAGACCTCCACCTGGACTCGAGGAGGAACTGAATGGATGCATTTGGTGGTCAAAGGTCTCTGTGACCTCACTTCCATCCCGTTCTGCTGATAACTCAGGAACGTCCACTCGCATTCGAGGTAAAAGTGACTTATAATTGGGCGGTCAAAGGTCCCTGTGACCTCACAAAACAGGTTTTTGGCCATAGCTCAAGAACCTGTATGCTAATTATGACAATTCAGACAAATGTTGAATGTTGTGACTACTGCAGGCTATTTTAACTACTGAACTGCCCTGGAGGTTTCTATACAAACTGCCAGAATGACAAAAGTTATTACAACTATTATGTTTCATCGCTCTGGAATTAATACGAGTTAAGATGTCATTTTGATATTCAGTTATTAACTGTGTCTTATTGTTTCTCTTATCACCCCCTCAAACCCTTATTCTCTTCCTGCTACCCCCCCTCCCCCCCCTGTGCCGGCTTCCTCTCTTTCTTCCACCATTCCCCCCCACCCTCCCATCTATTTCCCCCCCCTCACCCTGTCCCGAGCAGAGGTCGTGGTGGAGTACGATTACGACGCGCTCCACGAGGACGAGCTGACCCTGCGGCCGGGCGACGTCATCAAGAACGTGCGCTACATAGAGGAGGACGGCTGGATGGAGGGGGACCTCAACGGGAAAAGGGGCCTCTTCCCCGACAACTTTGTTAAGGTGAGAGGAAGAGGAAGGCTCGATCACAATTGACTCTTCACCAGAGCTGACCTTGCACGTCCTCTGAGGTGGCAAACGCTGTGTTTCCATCAGAGATCATCTCATTGAAGCTGCGACGGCTGTCACAGCTGTGTTGGAGATGTGGGGGCTGATTTCTTAGTCTCATCTGGATTTGGACGTGCGCTGATTGACCGTAAAAAGAGGTTATCGTCCAGCCTTTATTGGTATCAGATTTGATGGACTATTTAAAAGCAGCACTTAATGGATCCATTAAGCATGAGTTAGCGCAGTGTGCCTCTCTGTCCCTGCAGGAAGCTCTTTGCTTGTCGATAAGGAGCATTTGTTTTCCGATTAACACAGAGCTGCGTTATTGTCGTCCATTCATCGTGGTTAGAAGAAAAACAGTCCTGATTGTCATAGACGATGATGATTTTTGAACGAGGAGCACACATTTTACTCTTCAAATTAGAGCTGGACAATATAGTGAATTCATTCTAATTGTTTCCAATGTGTAAATCAAGTTATTACAATGCGCACAAGAAGGTTATTTTTTTTAGCCAAAAAGTAATTTAAATACAAACTGGTGACATTAGGCGAGTTGAGACTCGATAGTCCTTTTAAAGGAATACATCATTTATCACTAAAACCTTACTGTTTAAATGTGTTCATGCTGAAGTAAATATTATGGTTTTATCAAATATGCATGCGTTTGGGAAGTAGTGAGCATAGGACTGGATAAACGAGTTTATCATACTGATAAAGTTTTACATACTGATGTTTTGCAATAGTTTTGCTGCTGTTGCTTCAATTTATTAAGACATTTCTCGTTTAAAAAAAAAATAGAAATTCCGTTCCCTGCGGAGGAAGTGATGTCGTGAAGGAGTGGTAATCTCGTTTTTGTCATGGCTGGTGAATTTTACATTCACGAGTGCATATAATATATACAAAAAAACAAACATTTTAATGTCCTGTGTAAACTGAAGGCTTTAGTGTTTTAGGGTTTGCTTGTCTCCACAAAATGATCCAATATATGAAGAAATCAGAATGAGCGGAACGTTTGCAGAGACGACATCTTGGTGAAAAACAGGATCAAGAACGTAACAATACGTTGGACATTCCAACAGGTTTCTCTGTCTTCATCGCTCTCTTCTGTTCTTGAATGTGCGGTGGCGACGGAGCCTCTCCCAGCTGTTAACCGAGTGTCGCGCTGCTAGCTGTCCCGTCTAAAACGTTACCCAGCATGCCGTTTGGCAGTGTAAATTCTTAAATGCACGCTCATTAGTATGCGTCACAATTTGTTGTGTGCCCTGGTGTTTACCCTGTTGAAGAGAGTTGCTTGAGGGTTATTAGCTGAGTGAGAAGGGTACGCAGTTGAGTCCCCTCTCGATGCCTACCAGCAGCAGCAGTAGTCAACATCCTATTGATGTAAACATTCCATTTAAATATATCATACATATCTAAATGTAATATTCCATTTAAAATCCAATTTCTAATCTCAGTTTGTGGCTGATGCGGTCACACAGTTCACTCTGCAGCTGTAGACTGAGACACGCTATCAGTCGAGTCATCTCTCGTTACGACTCGGTAGTACACTCGATGCATCCGAGCGCTCTGCTGTGAAATCTGGTGTTCTGGGCGAGGTATTTACACAGCCTATACAAAATGAAATGAGTCACTACAGAGCAGTTAGCTTATCTTCCCACCGCGCATGCCTTTATGGTCCTAATCCTTCGTAGTGAGATAGGTAATCTGCTAAACGGCCTGGCCCTCGGATAGTTAATCCTCTAAAGATCCTGCTGCCTGGCTGAACTTTGCCCCCCACGACGTCGTCCCTCTTCCTGCTTCTTTTTTAAATGTCGTCGTAGCTGCCGAGGGGGGGGACATGAAACATGTCGGGGGAGGAGATGGTAAGGAGCGCTTCATTGTGCTAACTAATTGACTTGAATGTGTCCCTGGTTCCTTGAAATGACTGTAATCGATGGAAAAGATAGTCGTGAAGATGACATGTGTGATTTGTGTGGGGTTCAGGTGTTCAGGTCCGTGTGTACGAGGGATGAGGGATATAGGAAACATGTTGAGACCTGCTGAACATTTGAAATCTTAAAGTATTTATAGTGCACCACAAAAAAGTTCATATTGATGGATTATTTCTATTTGTGGGAACAATCATGCTCTTAAGTTTTGGAACTACAGTTCCCATTATAAACCGGAAATGTGAATAGGAACAGGAAGCTTGTCTTTATAGGAAAAGCACCCTCGCCTGCTGCATTTCCTCCGCAGTGGTGAGCAGTTTGCTTCAGAAAGTCCCGCATTCCAAATGTTGGCATCAAAATACACTTAAAGTCCTAAAAGTGAAGGTATACTCACTATGCAGAATGAGCCTTTTCAGAATAATCTATTGGATTATAATTATTGATGCGTTCATGCGTCCATCACGATTATGTACTACTTAAAAGGAGGCGCATGTCACACATGTCAGGTTTTTTTGCGTCTTCAAAATGATCGATGTAGCAGAGGGCTCAAAAGCAAGAGCGACGTGTCATGTGACGAGGAACAGCCATTCACAGCTCGCATACATCTTTTTCTTTCAGTCTGAAATATATTCTATATATCCGTAATTATATTGGGGGCGACTCCTCTGGTTGCATAGAAGTCTATGAGAAAATGACTCTACTTCTCTCTTGATTTATTCCCTCAGTAAACATTGTAAACATGAGTTTATGGTCTCAATCTCTAGTTTCAAGTCGTCTTCAATACAGCATGATGTTCATTTAGTAAATGATGGTCCATTTAGAGTCAAACAGACCATAAAGCAGGGGATGCTTTAGGGCGGGGCTTACTGTGATTGACAGGTTGCTACCAGAGACGTATACGGCGTCTCTACGTCACTCCTCCGCATTCCAAATATAGTAACTTCTGTTCATTGGTTGCCGAAAAACATGGCGACGGCCTTAATACAAGATTGCGACGGTGAAATGGCCGAACTCGGAGCTTCAAAACGGCAGCCCACAAACCAATGGGTGACGTCACCATGACTACGTCCACTTCTTGTAGTCTATGGTCTTGACATGAGCGCAACCTCCCATTTTCATACGCAAGATGTCAACGGACACTTACACACGTTTATATTTTGTATTAAGAATCTGAATCTGCAAAGTAGCTAATATTGTCAAAAAAAGGCATTCAGGTAAAAAGTACTTATTCACCTTTTAAGATGTAGCGGAGTAGAAGTATAAAGTTACAGAAAATGGAAATACTCAAGTAAAGTACAAGAACGTATTATTTACAGTGAAGAGCACAACGATCTTAGATCGATCCTAATTTTGCTTTCAATTTAATCTAAAAATGTTTGTCTTCGGGGGGAGCATGAGATGATGTATGCCAATGATTTGCAGCCATTCATTGTGCAGACAGCAGTGATTCACGTCTACAATATCTCAAAGTGGTACCCAGGTCTGTTATAGGCATCATTGCCGATTCGCTCCTCATGATTATAAATAACTGTTGCATTGCCATGCTGATAGGTTCTTTGCAGATGACATCACACATCGGCGTGCTTTCCAGATGGAGGGCAGGCAACTGGAGGCAGGTTGAATACTGCAGCAGTAATGCCTCTAGTAGGCGCTGTTTACGGCTGTTCCAACCAATCAAATCGGGGTAAAAAACAAGGGCTGCTTTTGAGTCCCGCAAGTAGCTGTACACAAATGTCAGCAGTTTAAAAAAAAGACAGATCAAAAAAACGTCTAAAGTCTGGAGGAGTGGAGTGATTTTGCTAACTAGCTAAAACTGTGAAACACCTGCTACAGATCAGACACCACACGGTGATAATATCACAGATGTTTCTGGCTATGTTTCCGGCAATGTCACCACCATGGTCCGTTTCTTTTGTCGTCGTTTTGTTCATTGTTTTCATGCAGGAGAAAGCTAGTTCGCTATCTACCGGGGGATTTGTTTTTAGTGATGCTAGCTACCCGGGCAAAAACCAAGACGGCTACTCTGGTCCCGAGGTCGTGGACTAAACTGCTCACAAAATAGAATAAAATTTAGACTCTTGTCCATGGAGAGCTTGCGGTCCGAGTCCTAGAACACTCGGTACAGACTGGCAGCCGTTGGCGTCACCTCTTCAGTGAAGAGCCCAGTGGTTCTTGTCATTTCTATCGTGTTGGCCACTTCAACCATGAGACCTGTCAAAGTTGTCACGGAAGACAAAAGGTCCTTTTGTTTTATGAGTGTGCAGGACGAGGAGATGATGCCTGTAGTTAATGTTCAATCTAATTAGCTCCCGTGTGTGTGTGTGTGTGTGTGTGTGTGTGTGTGTGTGTACGATGTGAAGCTCTCAGCAGAGATCCACTCACACGAACTACACTCGCATACGTTACTCTTTACTCTCTCCGTATCCTCGTCTCTCTGTGGAAGCTGTTTTTACTGTAGTCTGTTTCTGCCTCTGTAATTTATGGTGTCTTACTGTGATGTACTCTTATAGAGGGTATCCTGAGAATACCCTCAATATATCCAGGGTATACAGGGATCAAGCATTTTTATTGGCCAATCGGTAAGTGGTTCCCTAGACAAAAAGCCAGTGGGATTTATTACCATTGGGTTTTGGATTATTGCAGGAAATCAGCTCTGTGGCCCCCAATGTTTTTGTTCAGTGGGATACTCTCCACAGATGAACAGCACTATTTTTATTTTTGAAGGGTGAATGCAATCGCGTGGAGTAAAAAGCTAATGCTAGGCTATGAACAGCTACACTACAAGGAGGACTACCGTAGTTATTTAGCCACTTTACCAACTGCCTTTTTTAAGATGCATAAAAGCTTGAAAATTCCAGAGAAGGGGAATCTGCTGATTGTGTTTTATAGTGTAGAACGCAATCTCTTAAGCACAGACCTTATTCCAGACACAAAACCAAAAACCCATTAAAACATCGACTTTGAGACAAGGGAACCGGAAGTGCAAAAATTGCTGACTCATTTCCAGGTTTTAGGTACACATTCCTGAAGCGCTCTATTCTGTTGCTTTTCCTCTCATGCCTGTTCACACACAGCTGGACTTCCTCTCCCGTGGAAGAGCGAAGTCAGCGTGTGCGAACCAGGAAGTGGATGGTGAATTGGTTAATCGGCCAGCTAAACACACACACACACACACACACACACACACACACTTAGTTGCTGTTCCTCTGAGCTCCCAGTGTGACGTTTCTTATTTTTAATGACTGAAAACAGTGCAGCACCAGACCAGTCCCGCCGTGTGGGTGTGTTTGAGTGATAACAATGATCATTTTCTCTATACAGGAAGTTTTCCCTTCAGTTTCGGTAATACTGACCTGTTGGGCCTGTTGTGGGCCTTGGAGCCATTGACAGGAAAAGCCTCCGTCACCTTTTGACTGGAGTCTACACAGAGTGACCCATCTGAGGGTCGTTGTATACGCTCGTGGTCATACGCCGCGGCCCTTTAACCTGTGTTTTTTTAAAACAGTCACTCAAACTACACCCTTTATTATAGCCGGAAGCTGTGAAGACCGTCATTATCGTCAGTGTTTCATCTTTCTGACGTTCCTTAAACACGCCACCTGTGACGGTTTTGTGAAGAAAAGAATCTAAGCTTAAAATTGTGATATTTCATCAAAATCATGTTATTCTACATGTCGCATTTAAAATCTCAAGTAAACCTTTTGCTTTGATCAGATCCTGTAAAAAACATTAAATTCTGACCTGCTCAGCGCAACTATGAAGCCATGATTGATTGATCTGAGACCAACAGTCACATGACAATTATGTGAAACTTTGACTGAACTGAGCACAGAGCACAGAGGAGAGCTCAATATATATATATATATATATATATATATATATATATATATGTAGCACATAGAGCCTTCCAACATTGGTAACTCTTGTGGCAACCTGCAGACATGTTGTAGATTCCAATGTTGTCAAATTATTGTAAAATAATGAATTGAACTTTCTTTTTTATGATTTATGGCATTGTAACTGTGTTAAACTGGACAAAAGACATTTCTCTCTAGTTCTAGCCACGAGTGTGCTGTTTCCATAGAGGTGCTGCTTCTATGTTGCAGTGAAAGTCGAGGACACACAGAGTAGGGTGTGACAGGAGCAGGAATGCCCCGAAGCTGCTTGAGGTTCACAGGGTTAAAATTGCGATCCCACCTAAAAGTTGCTCCTCTGACAGGAGGACGTGACGTCCAACTTCATAAAGAACAAGATACATAGAGCTAGAAAGAATAGATTCTGATTGTCTTCCTTTTTGAACTTGTTGAGAGTCTAAGTAGAGTTTGTGTTGCTGGTTTTAGTCGAAGGCACACTTAAAGATGCAGGGTTGTTGCACTTTGAACTTGGCTGTGAACGCATCTGCAGAGCAGACTTCTTTGTGAACGGTTTGTTTAAAGGCAAGTTTATTTCTCTAGCGCCCAGGGTCCAGAATGAGCACTCTTCAATCGCCGAATGAGAGTAAATTACGGAGGCTACTCGTCGCTCTGTCCGGTAGAAAGAAATTCATTTTCTACATATGTGAGATAAAAAGTTGCTGGATTGCTGCCGCTTCAATCTGCTAGAGGAAGGACTGATGCTGTCTGATGTCTGTGTCTCTTATTCTTTATGAACTTCATGAAACATTCAGTAATCCGAACTGCCCTTAATAAATGCACTGAAAGGCTAATGGCACTTTTTTGAATTTGACAGTTAAAATACTATTTCTGCGTACATAATAATAATAATAATGATAGTACTACACAATACAAGGTGTACCAGACTTTCACAATGCGGTTAAAAGAATTCACAATAACGACGATGTCGAACATTGTTTATTGTGTTTTATTCTTGTGTTGGCAAATGAATGACTCTCTGAAACCTTTCAAACAATTCAAAGTGCAGCACAAAGACGTGCATTAGAATGACATTTAAATGTATTCAAATAGAATACAATTGGACAAAGTAATGAATAAAAATAAATAATGCACCACAGATATAGTTACAGTGCCGTAATAAGCTGCTGCAAAAGCATTCCCCATGCAGGTTAGGATCATTTGAGACTTAAGTTACCTGCAAATATGGTTGTGTGTTGTTGGGTAATGGACATATTTCTGTATTTGAGTACTCTCATTTAATTATTATACTTGAAAAAAGCTGCTGTGTTGCATGTCTATAGGACGGTCCCAGTTCTGAATGACTTGGCGAGTGATGCATACATAAGGCTCGCACTGTATGCCCCTGAGTCCTGACACTACCTGGCGAAGGTGCGACTTGGACTTTGTGCCTTTCGTCTCAGGGAGTTCCCCCGGCTGGGAGAGCAGCTGTGGCTGCGTGACGCTACATTTAGCACAGGTGGGCTGTGACCAGCACCACGCAGCACTGCCACACGTTGCCATAGCTGCGGGTTATTTCGTGGCTCTTCAGCCCGGCAGCATGCGCTGCGTCGTCACATCTCGCTTCCCCTCCTCGCGTTACGTGACCACACTGTTGCAGTCTCAGCTGCGGAACGGGGATGCATTGTGTTTTGCGGTGTAGCGGAACGTTCCGTAGACCACACCAGGAAGTGGTCTGGGTGACCACACTGTTTTGGCTGCAGTCCCAAGAGGAACAATAGGGTCTGCTGGGCTTATATGTTGCTGTGTGTGTGTCCTCGCCTCCCTGACGGGTTCATCTGGGGTTTAAGGTTGTGGGTTAAGTGAGGTTTACAGCCTGCGCCCAGCAAACGATAAAGCTTCTGTCTGCCACCGAACAAACACAAGTGATCACGGTGTTCCTCTCTGAGAAGTAGACATACTAGTTCATCTAGTATGTCTCCCACGTTGTTTTAACATTCACCTATATTTTGATTGATGTTAATGCAAAAATCTATTTTATTCGTTACAATTTTCACATTTAATTTTCATTTAGATGTAATAAATCACTAGTTTTTTAAGAAATTATTCAAAATGTCTTTTATGAATATGGAAAGAATGTCATTGTTCAGTATTGAATTAGCAATGGAAGCCACAGATGCAGAATACTTCATGACCTCTTGCAGATAGAATGATGATTGAATAACAGTGATCCTAAAGTACGCTGCATTAAAGACGCGGTGGAACAGAGAGCTTCCCACTTATTGCCGTGTTGTCATTTGTCTTTTTTTCTAGGAAGTGAAGAAGGAATCCAAAGAGGTCAAGGAAACCAAGAGCGAGCCTAAAGAGGAGGCGTCTCAGCCTCTGAGGAGAGAGAAGAGCGCGGGGAACGTGGCCAACCTGGTCCAGAGGATGAGCACCATCGGCATCCCGGCCGGCGGCTTCCTGCCTCAGCCGCCGGCCGCTTCCAAGAGTAAGACGCTCTGCTTATTGTTGGGGATTTACCCTCGGGCAAAAAGCCCACCGTATAATCTGACTCCAAAAGACTACACCTTCAGAAGGACCCCGCGCAGATCCTTTGATTGGAATTACATTCGATGAACAGAAGACGGTAGACGATCTATAAGTATTAACAATTTAATAAGTCAAGCATCAAAGCATAAACAACATAGATCTATAGCTCTCCTCTCAGTGTTTTGTGAGCCCCGTTCTATCCTTTCCCTGTTTCTTTATTCATTCTCATGAGGAGGTGACCTTGTCCTGCACAGGGACGCGTTATCTTCACACACACACACGCCAGGGTGAGGCCACTGTGTGTGGGAGTCCAGTCGTTCTCAGGGATAGCGAAGGTGCTGTTCCTACAGGTTGCTACACAATATCTCACGGACTAACCCGCTTCACAGCACATCTAGTTACGAGTTTAAGCTAAACCACCTGTGTGTCAGAGCGTCTTCTTTGTACGGGAAGCGCGTGAGTGCCTCACCCGGAGATTCAAACCTTTGCTCTATGACACACGCAACACTATTGCAAATGAGCACACACATAATACGTATACGTTTAATGCCTGTAAATACCGTTAGCATATTTCTACATTATTTTATATATATGTTTTATTATATATTATTATTATGTTATCTTACCTTTTTGATTGTGTTTCTTATTTGCATTCATGTTTTATTTTCTGAAGCACTTTGTAACTTTGTTTTGGAAAGGTTTTATACAAATAAAGTTATTGAAAGCTAATCGCGTAGCTAGTTGTTCAGCTGTGAATGTATTTGAACTTACTTGAAATTATTAAGGCAATATTGATTGTTTTCTTAATGAATTGTCTTTTTTTCCTAACGATATAATAAAAAAGAACTGATGAGAGTGTGGATAAGAGTACTGGTATCAATGAAGTCCTAATGACACCCGTCCCTAGTTAGTGTGTCGACATGGTCAACACTTCCTGCTGCATACTGCTTCACCTCAGCTCATGTGTCCTCCCTGCATGCGCACATGCGAGTGCAGAAGAGATGGTTGGAGTGATGTGCAGTATTAATACTGCCAGTGAAAGCATGAAATACTACACTTCTTATTTGTGTTTAATACAAATCCCTGTACGGTCTACGTTTTCCTTCCTCCAATGCATTTTCATTATTTCAGTTCCCCTTCACCACGGGACAGCTGGTGCAGGGCTCCTCCTGCACCAGCTGTCCCTCTGCACGGTCTGCTCTTTACACGGGACGTGATGTGAATAAACGAGAAATGTTGCTTCTTGATTACATTGAAGATAAAGTAATGCGGGACATTTCCTTCTGTCTTATTGTTGAGCCTATCTGGACCGTACGCCGGCTACACCCGTTTCTCACGCTCAGAGGAGCGAAGGAAAAAGTCCCCGCGCTATCTTCTGCATCTGCACAGTTTCTGAGTCTTCACTGCTCTCTTTGCGCCTCGTCATGCACATTAAAGCTAATCTACTTGTATTCTTACCACATGGCAGTCGATCAGGGAATGTAAATGAACAAAGTCGTCCTGTAAGTGTGGGGACCAGCTTTGTGCCAGTCGTCCTCAGTCTGGACTCTTGGCTCTGCTGGATGCTGTGCCTTCACGTTCACGTCAGCGCCGTTCCTTCTCGGCTCGCTCCGTTTCCCCTGTGTGCAGCTCTGCTTGTTCAGCAGGGTGTGTGCATGCGGCCTCCCACTCCCTGAATTTACACCTCGCTTGCTGTCTCAGCTCACACACACACACACGAGAGCTCACAACAGGTCGGGTGACTAACTGGTGTTGTGTTTTTTTCTTGTCTTCTGACCCGCCCTCCACAGAGCCCAAGAGGAGACAGTGCAAGGTCCTGTTTGACTATCAGCCGCAGAACGAGGACGAGCTGGAGCTGAAAATCGGAGAGATCGTAGACGTCATCGAAGAGGTACTTTTAGATGCGTGCGTCAACGCGGTAGACTTTTAATGAAGTTCTGTCATGAGCGGCTGAGTAAAGCAGGCGTTTCCTGGATCGTCCACATGGGCCCTTTTTAGCGGCCGACCTGTTTTTTGGGCGTTAAGGATAAACAAGACAGCGGGGCTCAGTTATTTTTGTGTGTAATATTACAACCACTACAACAAATAACTGTTAACCGGTTATTTGTGGTGCTGGCAAGTCCGAACAGGTAAGAGACGTTCTCATAAGGACGTAGATGTGTGCGCTGTGGCGACGAACATCAAACGCATAATGTGTGTGTATTACAATGTACAAGTTGGTCTTTAACATGTCAATTTATACTTCTTATTGCAACAAATGCACATTTCATTTTCTTTTCGAAATGTATTATTTGCCTAATCGCGTAGCTGTTCAGCTGTATTTGAACTTACTTGAAATTATTAAGGCAATATTGATTGTTTTCTTAATGAATTGTCTTTTTTTCCTAACGATATAATAAGAAAGAACAGCGGGGTACAAGTTGGTCTTTAACGTGTCAATTTATACTTCTTATTGCAACAAATGCACATTTAATTTTCTTTTCTAAATGTTGTATTATTTGCTTTGCATTTTTTCTTAATAAAAACGTTATCATCTTCGTGTTGATCGTATATCTATGGCACCAGTGGAACCGTTGAGCTTCCTTAAAGCCACAAGAGTTTTGTGGCCTAAACGATTGTGAAATCTGGGTTTCATCAGGCTCGTAACAGGAATGTTCACAGCTGAGAACTAGATCTGAGAGAAAAATGGCGCATGAATGTATGAAATTTATTTATAGAGCACTTTTCACAGACATGACATCACAAAGTGCTTAACAGCAGAAATTTAAAAACATAAAAAACCACAATGTGACCCTAGGGTCAATAAATTACATACACAGAATTAAATAAAATTAAAATAAGATAATAAAAATTAAAACATATTTTAAGAGCAGGTCTAGGACATGGGTTCACACACGCGCACACACGTACACTCCACTGGTTATTATTAAGATTGTCGTGCCAAAAACAACAACGCACGTAATCTCTCTCTGGTGATCGCATGGGGAAGCCGATGTGAATAAGACGGGGACTGATGTGGCGCTACGACTCGCTGTAGTGATGCTTTGCAGTGAGATAAGACTGGATCTGTAAACACTTAACGACCTGATTTCCCCTTCATCTGTCGAGAGGGGTTAGTTGGGGTTAAGTCAGCCATGTTTTTTTTTGCATTTTAAAGTACAGAAAAACCCAAATTGCATTACTATGTCAGGTTGTTTAAACCTTCTACTGTCGTCCCCGCGCAGGTTGAGGAGGGCTGGTGGAACGGCAGCTTCAACGGCAAGTCAGGACTGTTTCCCTCCAACTTCGTCAAAGAGCTGGACGCCACGGGAGAGGACGGAGATGCCAACGGCAACGACGTGGCCGCGGACGAGACCGGTAAGACGGGAAGAACGGCAAACAAGCGGGCCCCCCCCCCCCTTCACAAATGTGAAGGTCTCAAGCTCAAGGCGGGTGGATTTGCCGAAGTTCAGCAAAAGGGTTTCTTGTTCTTCTTCGACTCAACTTTGGCTGTTATTGGATTATTCGTGTCTCTGAAACTTGGCTCACTCGAACAAACCCATCAGGCGTCTCCTGTATTCCAGGTTATAGCGTCTATAGACCGTAAACATCAGCTCAATGGAACCGTCCTTTAATGTATCGAAAATAAGTGCTCTTATTGACGACTTCAGCATAAAGTTCTAGGTAAGAAACTCGTCAAGGGACGTTGCCAACTCATTTTTACTGCTAATTGACCCAGATAAGAGAGAGTCCAACAAGAATAACAAGATCTTCAATACTCCTCCCTCTAGTTACACTCTCATGGAACAATAACAAGCTCTGTTAGCATGTGACGGCAGCCGCCTGCGTCAGAGGACAGAGACTCTTACTTTCTCTCATATCTGCCTCAAGACTTACTCGAAGTGTTGATGCGGAGCATTTCCCCCCATCCCCCCATGTTGCTTCTCTTTGCATTGTGGCCATTCATTCGTTGTCAGTAACATGAAGTACAGTTACATTCAGGTGTTACTGCGGCTCAGCTGAAACAAGCCTGAACAAGAGGTTTGGCTGAAGGTTCAGACGTTTGAAGCCTTTCGTCTGCTAGTTGTGTGACTGGGAGGTCCAACAGCTCTGTGACTTACGTTCCCCATCTCGTGCCTGCTTTTCGTTTCATTATGTGTTGGTGTACTGCAGACATAAAGTTGTTTAAGAATGAATATTGTCATTCATACATTTAGGAATGGTGTAATGTCATCTGTGTTCCCTCACAGAGTTCCAGCACCTTCTGGTGGCTGAAAGGGGAATGAAATGTGTATTTTCCAAGAATAATGATGTATCCTGTCCTATAGACCCTTTCACAGCCGACGTCATCAGAGATACGCGTGGGCATGTGGGCAACAGAAGTCTTTCCAAAGCCGTCTAGACGAGTTAGCAAGCTTTAAACGTTGCATTAATGCCATCGCCAGCATCACAGTGTCTGCTTGTTGCATGTTCGGTTGTCAGAATTGATACTCCAACAGGGGATTCAAGTTCTACTGCGGTCCCGTGTTTCAGTTTAACGAGTAACCGTGTTAACTGGTGACTTTCAGACAAATACGTCCGTGATTGCTTGTAGTAACCAGGCGGCAACCTCCGGTTCTGACATGTGAAGCCAATGCAGAAGTGTCTTGAACCTGTATTCACTGTAATGACCAGCAGGGGGCGACTCCTCTGGTTGTATAGAAGTCCATGAGAAAATGACTCTACTTCTCTCTTGATTTATTATCTCAGTAAACATGAGTTCATGGTCTCAATCTCTAGTTTCAAGTCTTCTTCAATACAGCATGATGTTCATTTAGTAGATGATGCTCCATTTAGAGTCAAACAGACCATAAAGCAGGGGATGCTTTAGGGCGGGGCTACATTGTGATTGACAGGTCGTTGCCAGAGTCTCTACGTCGCTCCTCTGCAGTCTTAATATGTTCACTTCTGTTTTTGTTCTGCTTGTTTTCAACAGCTGATATATTCTACTGTTCTCTATTCAAACTAGACGAGCCTTTGCCGTACTTCCGTTGCCAAACTGCGTGCGCACACGTCCGTACGGCGTCATAGTTTCCGAACTGTTAATGGGTCCATAGAGTGCAGCAGTAAGATGTGATTAATTCACCACCGCCGTGTCTCTCCTCCGCAGATGGAAGTGGAATAGAAAGCGGCGCCTCCCCCGCGTCCCCGCAGCCCGCCTCAGGGAACGGAGTCATCGCTCAGCCCAAGAAGATCCGAGGCGTCGGCTTCGGCGATATCTTCAGAGAAGGGTCGGTCAAACTAAGGGCCCGACTGCCGAGCCACGAACCGGAGGAGAAGAAGGAGAGAGTAAGTGAGAACATACAGTCTATGACATGTTGTTCTAGCCGAATGTGCACGTACATACCACTGCTCACCAGTGTCACGGTTAAAGCAGTCATCTGGAGGTGGTGACCGTCAGGGTAAAGATTGCAGTATTGAAAGGTGAAATTACAAAAACACTTTTTTCTCATACACGATACAGAGGGACATTAGAACTGCTGTCAGAACTTCTTGACTTCAGCTCCTGTACTATATTTCCGGAGACATTTTTTTCTCTTTTATCTTTAAAATAAGATATGTATGTAGATAGGCAGTTTCTTTTTTTACTCACAGTGGCCGTGCTTTTCTTGCACCTCTATGGAAACAGAACAACCATGGCTAGAAGGAGGGAGCACCTAAAACATTGATTTTACTGTTATTAGAGGTATAGTGCCATAGGTCATTAAAAAAACACTTTCTTAATCATTTCTCTGACAAAAAAGTGGGAAAAAATATTTACAAGCTCTCCGGTCCTCTGTGTAAACACACTGCAGTTCAGTCCAAGTGTCACTGACACTTTTTTATGACTGTTGGTTTTACAGTTGCACTGAGAAGCACAGACTTTAATATTTCTTACACGCTATCGTTTGTGCAAACAGTTCATTTTTTGGCAAAAGTTCTGTTTCTGGCTTTGACAAACGGTGTATTTTTATTTTTTTTAAAGACGTTTCTCGTGGGGTTCAGAAGGCTAACTTGCTTCAATCCTTATTCACTGAAGGACTGCACCAAGGTTTTGTTTTAGCACATGCACTATGTATTGTAACAGGTGAGGAATATCACCACAGACTGACCACTGTGTGAGTCAGATATAACACTGGGCATAGCCCAACACCTTCTAGTAGGGCTGGACCGAATAGCTGGAAGCTTCATTCATAACGTTGGCATTTGATTTAATATTATTACATTAATTGTCTCAGTCTGAAAATTCCAAATTCATTGTAAAAAGAAAGCCTTTTAATAAGGACAGTGATATTATTTTTTACCTATTTATTAGGGTTGGGGGTTTTGAAGTCACTGAGTTAAATCATTGAGAAATACTAAAAACATTTCATTAATGTTTATTTGTGCAAGTTCAGCATGATCGCAATCAGTTGATACAACTTTTTCAAATGTAAAACTGCATAATCGTACACACGCAGACTGCAGCGACTCAGAGAGAATCACGAGAAACCGAAGGATTCTCACCCGCTACTGTTCACAGAAACAATCTAGTCCACGCACTCAACCAGCGGCCCTTCAGTGGAATCTGATGGTTCCTGACTCATGTTCGTTCTAAATAGCCGGGCATCACATCGTTTAAAGCCGCAACGTATGCAAATGAGACGAGGCTCATTTCCATCTGTGGTCTATGTAAATAACATCTGCCCAAAATGTTTCAGTCCTGACAGTTACTTGCAGCAGGCTATGTAAACATGTGTGAGTCTCACTTCTATCTCTTAACCATCTATACGACACGCGGGTCTATTCTCTCTATTTCTGTTTCGTTTGGAGGAAGATGCACCTTTCTGTTGTTTACTGCCTACACTGGAGGAACAATCCCAGATTCACCTGAAGCTTCTTCTCTTTGTGAATACACCTGTTTCGCTGTCATCGGCACCTTCGATGACTGTAAATTCAAGCAGGACATAGCAGTTACACTGACACACAGTTTAAGATCAATTCAGCCAGTGTGGAAACAGGAAGTCTACTTTTTTAAATGGAAACAAAACTCAATTTTTTGATTTTCTGTTTATTTGTTTATTTCGTATTTTGAGTTTTAATAAACACAAGGGAGGATATGGGATCAATGGCATGTTGATATGAAAGGGATGGTTTGGAAGAGGTGCTTCTCCATCGTCTGTGTGTTACAGCAGTGGATGGAGTTTGGAGAAACTCAGTTAAAGTTAATGCTATATTTAGAATATCTGCAGCGGTTCACCTTGCTGTCAGACAGCTATAAAGCCTGTGTTCCTACGGGCAACTGAAGCAGTTCTATATGATCTCGTCTCCAGACGCCATTGGGAAAAACAACAAAAACAGTATTTTTACCTCACAGCACGGGAGTGGCTGGTCTACCGCTGCCTCCATCGGGTTAGTTGGTTAGTTAGCGAGTGTTATTGTGAGTCTTTGGTTCGTTATGATTCACCAAAGTCACACGATAACACAAAGAAACTAAAGCTTTGTTTTTGAATGAAAAAGACAAAAAGAGTAACCCAGAGATATGCCCACAGACTGAAGGTGTAACCGACAAAAAGCCATAAACCAGCCTCCACAATGCAGAGGAGGCATAGTAATTATCTGTGAACTCATATTCATGGACACCTTTGTTCAAGCCCTGTAAAGAAACAAGTTCAGTATAAAAGCATGATGAAGAAACGTAAAATATTGACTCAAATGAAGATTTTTAACACCCGTTTCTAAAGCGTTTAACAGCGACTTGTCCTTTGTATCCCTAGACGTGTAAACGGTGCTTTTTATCAGTGAACTATTTGTGACAGTCACACAAATTCCGAGGGGCACGACCAAGCACCGCCGGGATTACATTGTTTTCTGGCGCGTGCCTCTTACTACGGCGAGTGTCAACTAAGCTTAACAGATGGAGGCGGTGGCAGACAAGCAGCCCCCGCGTTCTTCCTGTTAAAAGTCCTGTTTTCTTTTCTCCAATGGAGTCTGGTGACGATGAGGATCACACAGATGGATACGAGGACTTCAGTTCCCCATCAGAGCGGGCTGTCTGGCAGCACAGCGCTGATGAAATATAGCACTTAAAGTAATCCACTGACTGTGGAGAAGAACCTCATCCAACCACTCTCCCAAACGTCCGACTATCCCTCTACCGTACTGACGTAGTCAATGATGACGTGGGCTCGCTGCTTCGTTCAGCACGTGACTGCCTTCTGAAACTCTTCCCTTCTTCTCCTTGTCTCTCCTCTTCACAACAGCCCTCGCACTTTCTTTCACCACTAACACGGCTTCCCTCGCTCTCCTCCACTCCTCACATGTCGCATGCTCTCACGCTCTTCCTCCTCGCGGCCAAAGATATCTCCGCTTGGCCTCGACCAATCCTCTCGCTGCTCTCCCCTCTGCCTGCAGCAGTATCGAGGACATAAAGCATCCTGCTTGTTAACCCGAAAAGTTCTGTTGTACACCTGCCTGGTTACTTTTAGCAGGTTGATACTCTGCTTTCATTTCTCTCAGTCACCACAGCATGATAGTACTCCTTTTTTATTTTCGGGTTCTTTATTTCCATGTAGTCTTTATTTTAATGCTGTGACTGACTAATCATCACTTAATAATTCTTCTTTCTTTCCATCTAATCTACAATCCTAAAAGGGCGGGTCCATTATTTATTTCTTTTGTTGACGTTTTTACATCATTCTGTAGCTTCCCAACGCTGTTCTTTATGTATTCAACACAACCGTTTGGTCGAAGTACGTTTTTGCGTCTAAAAGAGGTTTTTCCAAGTGGCCTGACGTAGGTTTATGCATAATGACGCTGCCACATACACAGTTTATATACATCCTTGTATTCCGTGTATACAGTACCGCATGAATAAGTCCTTAAACCCGGAAATGTTACCACAAGCATAAGAGATTTTATCACTTTGTTATACGATATAAAAGGGTTCAAAAACCCTTCCGGCCTTTACGCTAGGCGGTAGCTAACAAGTGTCCCAATGAGACGACTAAAGGTCACCACTAGAACGCTGGTCCTCCTTTAGCTCAGTGGCATTGTAACTGTGTTAAACTGGACAAAAGACATTTCTCTCTAGTTCTAGCCACGAGTGTGCTGTTTCCATAGAGGTGCTGCTTCTATGTTGCAGTGAAAGTCGAGGACACGGAGAGTGGGATGTGACAGGAGCAGGAATGCCCCGAAGCTGCGTGAGGTTCACAGGGTTAAAATTGCGATCCCACCTAAAAGTTGCTCCTCTGACAGGAGGACGGGACGTCCAACTTCATAAAGAACAAGATACATAGAGCTAGAAAGAATAGATTCTGTTTTGTCTTCCTTTTTGAACTTGTTGAGAGTCTAAGTAGAGTTTGTGTTGCTGGTTTTAGTCGAAGGCACACTTAAAGATGCAGGGTTGTTGCAGTTTGAACTTGGCCGTGAACGCCGTCACACACATGACTTCTGCCTGAAGTCATGTGACTCTGGTGGAGTTTTGTTTACTTCGTCCAGTTGCATTCACACTTTCAGTGGTAAAATCTCATTGTTTTTGTTAATGGGATCTGGTGACTTTGAAAAGCCCAGAGATAACTCCTCCAGTGACCCGCGGTAACGTGCCGTCAGACGGCCTGCTACGACGGGGGGAACGCAAACCGTTCTGTAGAACTGTAGAACAAGAACAAGACACACAACGCTGACTCACCTTGTGCTTGCATTCACATTATTCATAACCTTATTGATCAGCTCACTTTGGTAACCTACGTCACATGAGTTTTTATCTGAAAACCTCTGAAAACGATGCTTTACCTGGCCTTCAACCCCCCAAAATTAACAGGGTCTTTCTCTCACACACACACACACACACACACACACACACACACACACACACACACACACACACTTACACTCCACACTCACGGAGCCACATGACTCCGCTCACTGGGTGCACACACACCAACCCGTCTCACAGACGGGGACTCCGCCACACATCCACTCATGTGCGCTAAATCATTTCCATCTGTATGGTTTGCTCCATTTTAGCCAATCCCATCATTACCATCCGCTGCAAAGCCCGCCCATCCCAACATGACAGACTCGCAGAGAGCGGACGGAGACGGCAAATCCAAAGGTAAAGCACCGTAAAAGTACTGCAGAGGACGCTTTGATGTGTGGAAACCTGTATTTACTGTCGGCAGTTCCTTATCAGTGTGTGTGTGTGTGTGTGTGTGTGTGTGTGTGTGGGGGGGGGGTGAGTGTTTTTTTTCTGTTTGTCCTGTGTACTTCTAAAGTGGGCGTGCTAGCTCTGTTAGCATTTTTAGCGTCTGTCATTAGTTAAAAGCTCTGCTGTGTAGTTTGGGTATGATGAAACATCCCTTATTCAGTTCTTCTGACAGACTGTGTTGATGTAAACCTTGTGTTCATGTAATGCGCTCCGTTTGGTTTCCTTGAATCCTTGTTCAGACCCTCGTTGTATCTGTTTCCTCAGCAAAAGAGTACTGTAAGGTGACCTTTACCTTTGAGGGGACAAATGAGGACGAGCTGACCATCAAGGAGGGCGACATCATCCACGTCCTGAGCAAGGTACGCGTTCACCGCCTCCTGCATGAAAGGAACACTTCACCGCTTGGTTTCTGTGGGGGGAAAGTACATATTTTCACGTTTTAGAAATTTGTCAGCAAACTTTTTCTATTTGCCAACTTTTTGGTTCCACCGTGCCGACCCAGTCAGCCGGGGTGAACGTTTTCATCGACTAGTTACCAGTGTTTGTCAAGTAGGCGTTCAAGCTAAAATATGTCCAATACACATACAGTGCAATTACAGTGCAATCTATTAGAAATATGCTCGAGCCAAAAGAACATCCACCTCAGGCCATTGTAACAAACGGGCAGCAGTTGGCCCGAGGGCCGTAGTTTGGCCACCGATGAGTTAAATAGGAAAGACTTGATGAATGAACATGGATCTATGCGCTGATCATAAGTATTATTCTGAAACAAAACACCGTCTAAAGTCGTGAATACAAACTGAAATGTGCATAAAGATACACAGGGTACACCGCAAGTCTCTGAATTGCATTCCCGTTTCCCTCACTTGCGTCTTTTCCTTGCGTCCTAGTCCCTCCCACCAGGGATGCATGGAGAGACGCAAGGAAACCATGCGAGGAGAGAGGGAACAAGGAAATATGTTTTAAGAGACATGAGACGTCCTTATTGTCCGAAGCGTCACGTGAAGCGACGCCTGTTTCTGATGAAGTCTGTTCCCCGTTTAACAGACTGCATAGAGTATTTATACACAGTCTGTGGTATTTATACTGTGTCCTGTTAATAAGTGCAGGACTGATTTCTACCGGCGGCGTGGGTTTGTCTTATTTATGAATTAATTGCGTCTTGAAATTCTGCTTGTGAAGTCATTATTTAAAAAAGCGGAATGTGATTATGGTTTCTTTTGAACACTGGAATTCATTTATTAGGCTCCATGTTTCAGGTCAAAGTTAAATGATGAAACTCATCAAACACTCAGGAATGATCCGCCTCACGTGACTGAATGAAATGATGATACATGATGTGAAAAGCTCTCTCTGACTTTAATTGTATTCATAATAAAAGTTATTGAGGGAAACGTCAGATCATGAAAAGACAAATCGTTCTAAACAATGAAGGAAGTAGTTTGTGGTCCTTCTGTTGTTCAGACTACAATGAACATTTATTTAAACCAGACGGTGAATCAGAAACCTATTCAAATATAAACTAGAGTTTAATCTGTGATCCGTCTTCACTCTGGTGTGAAACTCCAGAGATGTTGAGAATAATCAGTCCAAGCAGCTGCAGCATCCAATCACATAACTTATGAACAACAAGGGGGCGTGTCGGCCGCTAAAACACTTCCTGGAGGGCTGCTCTCATGCACCCTCGCTCATGGCTCCTCAGAGATCCCTCCTTGCTCCTTGCTCCTCGTTCTTTGCTCCTCAGAGCAGAAATAAGAGCTTTGGGACAGCCGTCAATATGGCGGAGCAGAACAACTTCCGGTTCAAGCGAGAAGCGAGGAAATGACAATTAAGAGCCTTGGGATTGGGCCACAGACTCTGTTGGCTCAGCTCAGCTGCCTGTGACATCACGTCGAGGTGTGATGACTGTTGACTCCTTCAGTTGCCCCACTAAGACTGTAGTAGAACACTACCACCATCTAGTGGAGACAGATGAGAAGTGCTCAGTAAAAAGGTCACAAGTGTTGTTTTTGATATCTTTTTCTAGCTTTCTAGACTGACTTTAACTTTTGGGATTTTGTGAAGTTTCTTTTCTTTAGAATCTGCCTCTTGCTGCAACGTAAATAAGTAGCAGGCCCGTTGGAGAGAATGTGACTTTTCTTCTTTTTTTTGGGGGATCTGCAACAGGACACCGGAGAGCCCGGCTGGTGGCGAGGGGAGATCGGGGGCAGAGACGGCGTCTTCCCGGACAACTTTGTAGTTGCGTTGTCTGAAGCAGAGAAAGAGGTGAGATCAGTTTCAGAGCCTCGACTAAAGAGATGACAACATATAGTCTGCATGAAAACATTCTCTAAAGCATCAACAGTCCTGATAATGACTTCCAAACATTCATTCATTTTCAGAACGTCACCCTTGGAAGGCCTAGTACTACTTTTTAAGTTTTTATAATAATGATACAAAGTGACGACTGGGGACAGCAGTTTTTAAAATTGGTCCAGTATTGAGGGAGAACACTGTTTCCGGGTGTTTAGTTTTGCTTGTTTTTTTCGTCCCCCCTCAACAAGCCGAGCTCGTCGGTGGTTAAACGAGCACTTTAATGAGCAGCTGGCCTCTGTGTGATTACATCGCAGCCCGTTTAGAGGCTGCTCCATCTACTGCGTTCTCCCCTCGATACTGGACCAGTTCCATAGCCCTGATTAGTCAGTTATCCATAGAAACATGGGAGAACAGGTTACAAAAAAGACTAAAGTCACCTTTTTAAAAAGCTCTATAAAGTTTATCATGAAATATGTTTAGAAAACAAAACATGTAATGTAGAGTTGGGAGGGGGTGAGACTATTCCTCACCCTGGTCAACTCCTGACGCATGGCGGTCCATTACCGTACATCATCGAATTTATATTATGGAGCAATAAAGCACAGCTTATGTTGTCCACACATTGAGTTCTGACGAAGGGCTTTCCCACTATCTGGTAACGAGGCCGACGGATAATCAGCCGGATGCATTTTAGCTCATTGCTCCGGTTTCTGACAAGCAGCTGCAGCGAGGCCATGATTTCCACAGACGCCATTACCGGTACTTTATTTGATCCTGTCGTCCGTGTTTCAGACGCCCACGTCGAGAGGCTCGGTGAAATCATCTCCCAAGCAGGAGTCAGAAGAGGTAAGCCGCCGGTGATGAGTGCCATGAAGCACAATGGGTTCCTCTTTAAAGGGACGGATGAGACTTTTTGAAGTGGTATAACCTATAGCAGGTGGAGGTCCAGACCCTTCTCTTCAGAGACACCAGACTCCCATGTTTGTCTCTCTGTCTTACGCAAAGATGAAATCAGTGTCTTCATAACCTCGTGGAGGTTTATTCGTGAAGAATACACTGCACTGAACTGTGACTCGGTGACGAATCTCTATATATATATAAAACATATATTTCTCTTAAAAATATATTTCTCTTGTGTGAAAAGAACCACGTCTGAGGGCAAAGCAAGGCCGGGCTCAAGACCTGTTTCACAACATAGTCCTTCCGCTCACTACCTCACAAACCACAGACAGACACATCGAGCAGGACGCAGTGGGCGGGTTCCATAATACAGTACAGACGCTGGCAGTTCACAGATCAGATGAATTCCTCTACATTCAATCAGCACGACCATCACAGCGACCACTAGACAACGAGCATCGCCCACTCCTGGTGAAATGCCCCGATTATAGAGTCAGCCTAAAGAGTAATGAATCCATCGCCATGACAAACTCCATGCTTGACTGACAATTATTCTTTCAACTCAGGTGATCACACAGGATGTTGTGAGACTACAGTGGGCGGCGCTCGGACCCTCTAAGGGGGTGTAGGGGGCATGTTCCCCCGTAACGGAGCTAAATGCATCAATCTGGTGCACTTTGAGAGCACTTTGTTTTTCTATCAGTGGCGGAATATAACTAAGCACACTTATTCAAGGACTGTACTTAAGTAGACTTTGAGGTACTTGTACCATACTTGAGTGTTTCCATTTTATGTAACTTTACACTTTTAGTCCAATACATGGGAAACATGAAAACATTAGTTTGTAGTTCGGCTTCTTTTCAGATTCTTGATACAACATATAAATCAACTAATACACTATGATGTATTGTTAAGTAGTGTACAGTTAAGTATATATAGTAGTTCAAATGAGCTCCACTGTTACCAGCTCCACAAGTGATGGAGGGATGAACACATTAAAGCATCAATAACTGTAATCCAATGATATACTGTAGGCCTACTGTAAATATATTAAATGAATATAGAGTATACTTTTACTTTAGGTACATTAAATATATTTTGATGCCAATAATTTTGTATTTTTACTTAAGTAACATTGTGAATGCAGGACTTTTCCTATCGTAATAAACCATTTAATCATAAACACACTGTATGAATATGAAAAGTGTCCCACTCAGATACTGGAAGTCAGCTAAGATTTAAGCTTTGGGATGAGTCCATGTCTACGTCCGGCTCAGGTTGTGGCCTTTAACGTTTGAATGCACTCGCTGTACGGGACCGCGGTCACACGCTTTTATAGTCGTGTAAATCTGCGCGTCGGCTGCATAATCACGCCAAGACATTTAGTCGTCCGATAACCTGAGCTGGCGGGAGCGTGTCGAGGTAGAGCAGAAGAGAACGGAACTCTGAGGATCTCCACATGTCGTTACGCTCGGAGGTGTAATTACAGACAACGAAGTGGCCTCCGCCCTTCAAATAGGAATCCACGCAGTGACGTGTCGGGATGGGCCGCGCTGAGATTTAATAACGCAACAGGAATGATTATACGCGCTGTGTTTTGAAGGGCTTGTCCTTCAAGGACTATTGACAAGAGCGCTCTCGGTGAATAGTTGCTTAGCAGCAGTACAGGTGGTGATCAAGGCAAAAAGCAGCTGGCCTTCTGGAAGAATGTGACGCAGTCACGGTCTGCTCTTTAAGTGGGCACGCCTCCCTTTGAAGCTGCTGTTGCCATGGTCTCTGCAATCTCTCTCTACGAATGATCGAAAACGATAAAAACGAGCGTTGTTCTTATTAAATATTCTACTAGCAAAGCAGTGGTAAAGCCAAACCTTTAGCTTCTTCATGTACAGGTTGGGAAGCATGGTGGAAGTCAACAGCATGCGTATTACATGATATGGTCTTTGTTGTATTAGTGAATTGTCGCCCAGCCTTTGTACTGAATGTGAAAATAATTTGCAATCCTCTGACCATTAAAGGCTTAAGTTCCAGGTTCCAGGCTGGGATCTTGGATATTATTAGATGTTCTGTGTTAAGACCGGAACCTTAATCTGTCGTACTTTTCTCCTTCCCTCTGCCTTCTGATTTCTGTAACTGAGAGAACAGATGTGAGTCACTCTGACCTATTTTTTTTTCTCTCACCCTCTCTTCCTGTCAGAAGCCGAAGAAGCCACCTCCGCCGTCAAAAAGCATAGGTAAGAACCAACGTCCGCCTCATTAAACGCCCCCAGCTCAGCAGGGAGCGTGAGGAAATGGTGAGACTTGATCAGTGCAGTGGAACACGCTGGTTCTCCAACAAAAGCTGACTGGATACTGAATGCAGTCACCTTTTTAGACTGATTCAGAATGTGCTGAGTGTGCAGAGCCACAGCAGGATCAGGGCTCAGGCAAAGTACCAAGACAGCTACCAAGTCAGATTTCAATTACTTTCTTTCAGGTGTTGATGAAATGAAATGTGTGTGTTGTTGTAATTCTCATTTCAGCCACAAGAGGCTGAAGTGCACCATTACACCGTGTTCTAAATGGAGCCAGAAGCATTCATGTTTTCCCTAATGGCAGTTTAGAGCCAATTAAAATACGTTTTTAACCAAAGAGTCCATGGAGGAATTTAGAACTCACCTGGAAGAAGTGCTTCGTGCTAATTAGAACATGGAGTAGTGTTGCACCGCAGCCTTTTGTGAGTATTACAACAACAACAACAACAACAACAACAAAACAAATGTTCACCTGTTCATCAACCCAGGAGAGAAAACTACAAATGTAGATCAGACTTCGAAAATGGATCACCAGAATTGCATGCAATACAACCTTGAGTGTTTTCTGCAGAGCAGGTAGGGGAGTGTTAGTGTTAAATGTGGTTGTTATGGTTTCCAGATGTCCAATCCCCTAAGGCCAGTGTCGGTCTAGCAACAGTCCATGAAACAAAAAAAGAAAAGGGGCTGAGAACCGCTGACTTTACCCAATAAGAGCAAATTGTGTTCCCTTTGCATGATGTTTCTGAAATCCGATCAGGGCTGAAAACGGCCAGTAATCTCATTACTTGCGTGCGCTTCACCAGGAGAATGGAGAACGTACATGCAGAGGTCGATGAGGGCTTTTCTTGTTTGATCTCCTGGCACGTGGTTCCCATATGGGCACAATTCATAGAGAGGACCGAGCGTTGAATGTGGAGTTGTAGTTCAACTCAATACATGGAACCTTTCAAAGACCACCCCCGTGTTCCAGATGTACGTGGTGGTTTCACTTAAAGTGTTTTGCAGTTCTTCTTTCACCAAACATGGAAGTAGAAGGCAGTATAGTTTTACTGGTGGTGGAGGGGAGACACTACCTGTGAATAGAGTAAAACTGTGAACTAATAGATGTATAACAATGAAAGTTCCACAGTTGTTTACTTCGAGTAAGACCATTATGTTTTGTTTCTCTGAACTTTTATATTTAAATATGCAAATGAGGCATCTTCTAATGGTAACTTGTGGTTAATTTAGGGGAAATCCACCGACGCAGAAAGAAAAATGAAGTAACATTTATTTTTCTCCCCACTTGTCTGAAAGAAGAAGTGTTATGGAAGCAAAATCAACCAACGTCGACCAGCGCATGAAAAAACAATGTTTTTTCCTTTAGTTTCTCGCCTTAAAGCAGCAAGCGCTTCATAGCACCAAGATCTGCAGTTTGCAAAATACACGCTTGCATCATCGTTTTCCTGTCTGAACAGGAAGCATTTGCATTCACAACCTCTACACCACGACATCGTGTTGCAGTCTGGTGTGCGTCTCTCTGAGGAATCTAAGAATGCGTGTCCATGCACAGACAAACCACAGGCGAGCGCATGCAGCTATACATGCACAGTACAGTGTGGGCCAGATAGAGAGGCATATTGAATCTGTGTGTTTGTATTGAAAGTGTGTGTTCCTCCTCATTGTCTGGTGAGTCTTGAATCAGTCGTGTTCGGACAGATTGTGGACCATGTTTCGTTTTTCAGCTCTCAGGCCGGAGGTTCCCAGTGCCGACAGGAAGCCTCATCCCATCAGGCCAGAGGACAGAGGTAGGACTGTCCATCTTTACTTCTTCAACCTCCTCAGCTCCTTTTCTCAACGTCGTTCTCACCTTTGCATCACTTGTTCGAAGCTTTGACCTCTTTTAAAAAAAAAAGTGGAACACACCATTCCTCACGTGCTGTGGTCTGAGCCACCAGTATTGACCTGATGTAACCTTTGGGACTTCTTACCCGGTGGTGGAAGATGCATCAAAAGTAAAAGTAGTGGTTCGTTAGAAACATGTCCCGTGTGACTGATCGATTGTCAATACCAATGACTTGAACGTGTAGGCAGAATGTTTACTGTTGTAGCTGGTTGAGGTGGAACTAGCTTAAACTATTCTATATCAGGTGGCAACCGCCGATTCTGAAGAGTGAAGACTTAAACCTGCATTCTCTCTACTGACCAGCAGGGGGCGACTCCTCTGGTTGTATAGACGTCTATGAGAAAATAACTCTACTTCTCTCTTGATTTATTCCCTCAGTAAACATTGTAAACATGAGTTTATGGTCTCAATCTCTAGTTTCAAGTCTTCTTCAATGCAGCATGATGTTCATTTAGTAGATGATGCTCCATTTAGAGTCAAACAGACCATAAAGCAGGGGATGCTTTAGGGCGGGGCTACATTGTGATTGACAGGTCTCTACCACGTGTTGTCCGGTCTGGGAGTTGTCTGTGTTTTCGTCTTAGAACGTTAACCCTTTCAGAGTGTTTTCACTTCATGAAAGTTGATTATAAAATTGTGGTTGCCTTCAAATGTCTTATTCAGCGCTTGGTTGTACATAGCTCCACCCTCTTGTGTCACTTCCGGTTGAAAAGACAACATGGCGACAGCCATGAACCAAGTTGGCGACAGTCAAAGTGCCAAACTCGAGGCTTCAAACTCCTAGTCCATAAACTGATGGTTGATGTCATTGTTACAAAGTCCACTTCTTATATACAGCATATGTTTTGAATACAATTCGTCCATTTGGTCCAGTGTAGGAATCAGGCCCCTCCAAAGGGTCGTCAGGTTAAATAATGGGAGAGGAAAGAGGAAAACAGTTCTGCTCCATTGTCGGGTGTCACGTAAAATGTCGCAAGCCACTTGTTTAACATTGTATTGTATTAAGATTATCATATGATTTTAATGGAAGCATCTCAATCTGAAAAGTACTTATATCTCCTGGAGTATGAAGAAGCATAAACAAGCAATCAAGTGAAGTTCAAGTACCTCAAAATTGTACTTGATGTTTGAGTAAATGTAACTTTCCACCACTGTCTATTCATTTCGTCCTTCCTTCAGCACTCCTTTCTTTCTTTTTTTTCACTGTATTTATTTTTCCTACATTTGCTCTCCGAGTTTCATCCTTGCTCTTCTGTTACTCATGCTGCTCTTCCTCCACGTTTACATAGTGTGAGAATAGTCTCTTCCTCGTCGCCTGAAAGGCATCGCTTTAGCTTCGTGTGTGACTCTAGTCATGCTCCTTTGAAAAGCCCCATTCTGTAAATACAAGCAAAATTGTTCCTTGTAATCGGTTATTTGTCTTTTGCCATCCGTCCTTTTCCGTGTTTTCTCTGTCTTAAAGTTTTTGATTTGATTTTTTTTAAATCTACCAAATTGGAATAATTGAATAAAAAGGATGATATGTTAATGTGACATTTCCAATATATTAAAATCAAAGGTTTGTTAAAAACCCGCATAAATAAATCGGATATAACATACGAAATAAATGCAGGTACCAACAACCCACTTACACACATGATACAAAATAAAACCCCTGTTACAAAGCCACAAGAAGTGTGTGAGCAGATGAATCTGTTATCCATAGATAGAAATAGAAGTGACAGATTTCGACAAACGCCTCTGTGGCGGTCGCTCTGTGATTGCAGGAAGCGCTGACACCTTGAGGTCAGATGGTTTGAGTTATCGAATCGCATCACACGTCGAGGCGAGCTCTGTTAAGTCATTCTTGGTAAGGAGACAGATGTGCTGTCAATGCAGTTTCTATCTTACTTCGGATCGCACAGGAAATGAGCTCTGTGTGTGTGTGTGTGTGTGTGTGTGTGTGTGTAGTATTTATACTTGATACATAGTGAGGACCGTAACCCTCACTCAAAACAACGAAACAGTGCTGCCTGATGACGAGACGTTCAGCTGAGGACAAACTTCTATCAGCAGATAAGCTTGTCGAACATCAATTTGTTCTTGTCGCTTCAGCGCTGCACAAAAACAAATTTACCTTTTGAGACTCAGACTTCGAAAGGATTTGCCTCTGTTTCCTGAGCGTCATTGTCGAGTTGATTGCAGGAAGCTGAAATTTAGTCAGTTTCAATCTTCCATAATGATATTTTCAGTATGTGTACAATTTCTCCTCTCTGCCTCTTTGTTTCTCTTTTATCATTCACAGTTTCATCAACATCGTTTTTCTAACTCTCTTCTCACCTCTTCTTTTCTCTGCTTTCAGCTGACAGGGCCGCGCTGGATCACAAACCATCCAAGCCCGCGGCGCCAGTGGTCCCGCCCAAGAAGCCAGTCCCCCCTCCCGGGAAAGGCAGGCCCGGAGGCTTCCTCCCGAAGAGGCCGGACAAGCCTCTCGCTCCCTCGCCGAACCTCAAGTGAGTCCGTTATCCATGTCTATTTAGCCGTCAGTCCAGCATCTGCTCGTGTGCACCATTATTAGTCTCGTCTCTTGTGTGTTGATGTGAGCAGTAATTTTTACATGAATGTACTCTCAGGAGTACGGTAATTTCATGTTGAAAAAAGTTTCCCCCTCTTTGTCTTCAGGCACAATGGAGACGTGCCTTCCACGCGACCAAAGTCCGACTTCGAGCCGGTATTGCCCACCAAACCCAAAACGCTGTCCGGGGACTGGGGGGAGAAGTCCTTGGATGTGGGTATGTACAGTATTGCCTCTAGATGTCACAGTCCAGAATAATGGGGGTGATTAGTTTTGCTTGTTCTGTCGGAATCTTGATTATTTGAACTGCAAAACACACTCTGGGTGAAACGGAATGTTCCGCGAGTGAGACGAAATGAGTAGTTTCCAATCTGTTTTTTTTAGGCCAAAAGCGATGAATAGATTAGTTCCCCAAATGGTGCAGCACCCAGATCTGCCCCTGCAGTATATACTGCTAAAATATACTAATAATATACTGCTTACATTTGCATTCAATACTTAACTTCTTTCTTTACAGGCCTTGTATGAAGGTGCATGAATATGAGATTTTACAGATAACTACAATTCCCTGCTCTGCCTTGTGGAGGATGGTTCATGGCTTTTGCCGGTGGCACCTACAGTCTGTGGGCATATCTCTGGGTTACATTTGTGGTCTTCTTGATTCTTCACGGTTCCTTTTGTTTGTATGCCCTCTGGCGTTTCGGAGAGTAATGCGAGTATATACGGCTCCGTTCATGCCCGGATCTCGCGCGCCGTCTGCGGAGGCTCGCGCTACGGCGCCAAGCGCGAGTATAAACAGCTTTATCTTTTACGACTCAGAATCGCAAGAAATCAACAACAAGGGTGGAACTCAAACGCGACAGCACAGTTTACAACACAAACCTTCTACTTAATTTGGAAGAGAAGGGGAGCGCTTAAATCATGCTATAGTTATATAATACTAAAGCACGTGGAGTCAGGCAGTCATGAGGGAGTTCTCCACTGCTGGAGACGTGACGTCAGTAACAACCGTCTCTTCTTCCAGAACACACAGACGCAACTTCTGTTTTTACATAAATGTTATCCCCCCAAAAATCCTCCCTACTCTATTAAACAGGCATTCTCAACTAGGTTCCATTTTTCCATTTAGTTTTATGGATACAAAGATCTGTTTGTATACCAAAGTGGTTTTTGTTAATTTAATAGTCGATTATTTCAGAGCTGTAGTTTAGGTTTAGATGCCCTGTAGAAGAATACTACCTATTGGAATACCTACAATACCAGTTAAAAGACACATTCCTCATGAACCTTTTACCACCAAGAGTTCCCTCACGTCAACCATTGAAACGTTGTCAGTCAGCAGTTTGCAGCCGTCAGGCTTTTGCACATTATGAGCTGTGCATCAATATGCAAATTTTCCTTCAATAAAATGGCAAAAGACGTGAGGGAAAACACGCAGAGCTTCAATCGACATAGGCAGAGCTCAGTGTAAGCGTGAGAGAAATTAAAAGAAAAAAAGACAGGACGTGGCGAGGAAACTGAACAGGGGGAGACGTAATTGAAAATATGAATAGTTTTGAGGCGTTCAGTGATAAACAGAAGCACATGGGGGGAAGAGGAACGGAGGGGGCGCCAAAGGGTCCAGAAAAAAGACAACTAGGATTGATTTGTTTTTACCCACCAGAGAGTTCTCTGTTTGCGACAGATTCCGTGCAGAGGCGACTAAAAGCCCCTAAAACGCCAGACCACTCATTCTGGCATCCTGAAACGCACATTGCCTTTTGAACACGAAAATCCAATCTCGCCTGCAGTCACGTGCGATGCTCTTCCGACTGCAGCAGGTTTGTCACTGTGAAGCTGCAAAGTGCTGTTACACAACGGCCGCTAAAGTTGCATGTATAAAGAAAAACTGGAAATGACTCATTCTGTTTAAGTTTGTTGTGCGCCAATGCACACACTCATAAACAAACGTCATATTACCGTATAGCTGCATTTAAATGTGTACCGTACATCCTCTTTATTTCCAAAGTGCAAAGTCGTCACGCTGAAAATTAGCGTGCAGATTTTCCGTAGTCCACGCGTCTCATTTTCGCATCGCACTAAGAAACGGCTACATGAGAATTTACGGTTGCTCAGCAGTCACTCGGGGTCTGTTTGAGAATCTGTTCAGACGTTAAATGGCATTTTACCAGAACTTAGATAGAATGCCCTGTAGCATTTAGCATTGTGCATAATTCTGCTGTTCCTGAGAGAATATACCTGATGTTAGCTAGCTATTAACATGGCCTCTGAGGGAAAATACGACCAAAGAATTGGAGCAGCAGCAGCTTACGTACCAACGTATTCTAAAGGAACCTAGTTTGTGTATTTTCCAACTGATACACTAATGGTCAAGCTTGTGTACTTCATTGCTGAAGTACTGGACAGCACAGTCCTGTATGGCGTAACTTCATCACTCACTTCGACCAATGCCGTAACTTCATCACTCGGCAACTCTATCACCCATTGACAGATTTAAGAGTTCAAAGGGCTATAGGCAAATTTTTCTGCTGCCCAAGCTGTTCACGAGCAATAATGAAATGAGATTGTGCGTTCACCCCATTACTCATCGGTTTTCCTTCTCCCTCTCTTCCTCCCCCATCTATTCCCAACAGATCTGATCAGTTTTGACGAGTTGTCGGCTACCTCGGAGAAGCTCTCTCACCCCACTGCTAACAGACCAAAGATGCCTGGCAGGAGGCTGCCCGCCCAGTTTGGCGGAGGACATTCGGTGAGCGCACACAAGCGCCTCGGCAACTCGCAACTAGCCCCATCATGACCATCATGTTGTACATGTCAGGATGTTTAGGATTAGCAAAATGTTGGAAATCGTTACCGTTTCTTTCCAATTTGCATTTTACTGCAGGATATCATGTCACATTGCTGTTGCAGGTGGATAGTCACATGATACGGTTGATTTACACATGCAGTACTGTGTAGCAGATTGGGTTGGGTTCTGATAACTGTTCCATTTTAGACCCGGCTCCGGTAGGCCAAATACCTAGATTCATTCAAGTTAATACAAGGAACGTTTAACTAGTTATGAAGCAGTCTCAATGCAATACTGACGCCTCTGTATGACCTACGATAGTAAACGAGAACGGCAGAGAGAAGTTTGGCTATTTCTATTTCGTTATTCTTAATGATTGTCATCGGTGCCACCGGGTCAGATAAACTTTGAAATGAGAAAACACAACTGGCATCAAATTAATCAGCTGTAGCTAATCAACGTCAAGTCAAGCTAAAAAGACACTTTTGGCTGTTGTCAGGTGTCTATTCTTTATGTTTGTATTAATCTACAGTAGTAATTCAACCAGGCCATCAACTTCATATTGTTGCATATGGACCTTTCATATTCAAAGTCAGCTTTCATGAGGGCGACTTTGGCTAAGTAGAGAGCAAGGCCGTCCTTCAATCAGAGGATTGGTGGTTCAAATCCCGCCTCCGCTAGTCCCATGTCGATGTGTCCTTGAGCAAGACACTTAACCCAAAAATTTCTCCTGTAGTTGTGCCTACGGTTTAGAAATGTGATAGAATCTGAATTGTAAGTCGCTTTGGATAAAAGCGTCTGCTTTAATGTAATGAGGCTACACTTATTACTTTAAAAAAAGTTACATTTTTCAGATTGGATCAACATGTTATACATGATAACCATTGTCTGGCTCATCGGCCAAAAATACGTTATTACATATCAGATCTGGGGTTTTTTAATCTTATTTTCTCTTCTCTTCTGAAATGGATGTACCACTCCATGGATTTTCCTTTCTCTCTCAGGTCACTTGGTTCTCTGTTACCCATCACACCCCGTCACTCACTCTCTCTCTCTCACACACACACACAAGTAGCCCAGCCTCACGACTGCATGAGAGTAACTGTCAGGAGTCACCGGGGACGGGCACTACCCCGAGTGTTATCACGTTCTCCATTAGTCGGGTCCGCCTCTCAGGAAGCTGTATGCTGAAAGTCAAACGTAAAGTGAATGTGACTCAAACAATGAATCAAACTCTTCCCTCGCAGCCCACCAAGGAGGTGAGCGTGGAGAAGTCCTTCAAGTTCGACGAGGAGGATGCTGCTGCCAAACCAAAGCTGACAGAAACCAGAAAGGTAACTTTGAGCGCCATCTTTCACCAGATCACAAACACTGCAAATGGTACGATATCAATCGCATGGTTTGCTACAATGACCCCCTTAAAATGCCTCATCACTATAACTCTTATCTCCCTTAGTTGCTTAGTGTACTCAAAGGTGTTGGGTGTTAAATATCATATGTCTAATATCAATTCTCATGTCATTTTATTACTCTGTGTGTAGCGGTTTCTCAGTACTGTTTGTTGTGTCTTTAGCATTGGAATGCAAGCATCGGAATGACAGTGTGTGTTGGGCTACACTCTCTTGTCGCACAAGACAAAAAATGAAATATAATATATATTTTACAGCCATGTTATTAATACTGGTTGAAAGTGAGGAACTGGAGCTACTGCGGTAGAACGGTTAAAGGGCCAGTGTGTCACATTCTGGTGGATCTATTTGCAGGAATATAATATTCATAATAGTCACAGCGAAGACCTCACCTTGCGGTTTCCTCTCACTGAAATGTAGGGATGTCATTTTATTTCCCACTCCTTCGTGGAAAAGACATGGCCAACAAAGAGCGACATAACATCACTGCCTTTTCCTCTTCTATTGCAACTGTTTGGAGTTCAAGTGAGTCCAAGTAACTTACATTCAGAAGAAAGATGCATCACAGTCTTGAATAAATTCTTAGTAAAACACACTTGCTCATTTTAATACACTGGGGAGTCACTTGGTCTGGCATGACCATTAGCTTATTGTGGCTAACGTTAGCAGACTTAAAGGGCTAGTGTGTAGGCTTACGGGGGATCTATTAGCAGAAGAGGAAGAATCGTTGGCTTAGAATGAGCCCCTCCTGTCTGCATAGGGACCAGGTCCTCTTCATGGAGTCCTCCATGTCGCACCGCCGTGTTTCTTTCTACAGAAGCCCAGAACGGACAAACTAACACTGGCTCTAGAGAGAGCCTTTCATGTCACCTTGAGGCCGCCGTAGTCTCCCGACACGCCCGTCGAAACTTTGGTAACGTGAGACGCAGAGTGCAACACCGCGGTACTGCCGACCGCCGGACGACTTCAAACGCTTCCAAAGTGGTGTTATTATGGTCTGCATGTCCTCTGAGCGAGGGGGAGCGGACGTCATCACGGTTTTGCAGCTTCTAAGCTCTTTGTCCATTTTTTTCCCCTGCTGTAGCCCAACAATATCCTTTTTATTTGCAGTTTTCTTTCAAAGGTGAATGCTAGTTTGAGAGTGCAGTGATGCCAAAAATGAAGTGAAAGATGTGGAAACGATGTGGAAGGATCTGATTAATCCCAGGTCACCCACATCCTGTATATCCCGGACACTGTCCCCTCTCAAGAAAGAGTCATTGCAAATCAACAGTTGCGTTGTAACAAGCTCTGCACAAAGGATCACTGGACAATTTGATGAGTCTGAAAATGAACGATGATCTGTGAGCCAAGTAAGGGAATATCTGCTGCAACACATTTGGCAAATGCCTGTCTGTCTGACTCTGTCTTGTATTTTCCGTCCTTCACAGCCTTCCACGAACACCTTATCCCTGTCACCGGCACCCCTCAGGCCCGCCGCGACCGGCACCGAGGCCAAGCCGAGCCCCGCGGCAGCTCTGAGCTCAGAGGGCGGCCGGGCCCGGCTGGAGCCTGACGTGCCCAACGGCGAGCTGACCGAGCTGAGGAGCCAGATGAAGGAGCTGCTGATGTCCGTGGAGCTGCTCAAGGCCCAGCAAATGTAATGCAGCTCAGTGCAGACGGGAGCAGGGTTATGGAGCTTTGTTCCCATCGTTACTGTGTTTCAGCTTGTAAATGACATTTAGCTTCTACACATACTAATGAGTCTATATGTCTGCTTCCAGGAAAGAGATCGCGGAGCTACGAGCAGAGCTGGATGAGGAGAGGCTGAAGCGCGTGGCCTTGCAGGTAACATCGATGACCAGCGTCCCTGCTTTATTTTGTATATAGATCCAGCATCATTTTCATCCACGCTTACTTACTTAGTCTTTGCTGGTGCAGTGCAGCATCAAACCATCCTAAAGGTCAAAAGTCAGGATATCTCGGCCACTGCAGCTTCAATTAAGATTCCTTTTTATTTCTTTGTTTTTCCGTCTGTGTTTGAGCCCCTCAATTTCTGGGCAAACGTCTGCTGTTGAAAGTCATGTGATATCTTTGAAAGCTCCAGAACAGCTACTAAACGGACGTCGAGGTGATTGTTTTCTTTTCTCCCCAAAGTCAAGAATTAACTTGATTCAAATCTTAATAAGAAAAACCACCTGTAGTTTACATTAGTTCATGTTAAAATAAAAACCAGTAATATTGTAGTAAAACGATCCTTTTCAGTGATAATGTTACAGCATAGATAACCGTTGTACAGCCGTTCATTACAGCTTGTTACATTGTATCAAAAGGAAAGAGAGCAGACCCTTCAGCCAATGTTTTTTTTTAAATGATGATTATAATATTTTATGTAAGCCGGGTCAGCTGCTTCCATTGGTCACATGGCTGCCGGCGTGCTCGCTTTAGCGGTCCCTGGAGGGTGAACACATTCAGCCTCCCTGTGCTCTGGCGTGACCCGGCATCACGGGTCACACCATTAGAGTTTCTCGCGAACAAAAAAGCAAACAGCGGTGGACGCGAACCCCGGCCCATCCCAGCACGGCGCCGATACCAATGACATCACAGGAGGAGGGAGCCCCCCTGGCTAGAAAGACACAACAGCTAACCATGATATCTCGATGAACCTCTGTTTGTATCAGGAAAACCCAATGTTAGTGAAGTGAAGAGCATCTGATAAAACATGTTTTCAAAGCCAGCCACCAGGGGGCGATGGAGATGGTCCGGCTTCACTCCTTGGGGAGATGGGTCATGAGATAGTCACGACTTAAAAAGCAACAGCCAAATTCAAAGTTTGAGAAGTGAAAAAAACATCCAACACTGAGATCGATTTGTCAAAGACGTGCTGCTCGGCTGAAGTTCTCCTCCAGCTCCTGGCTCCGGCTTCATTGTCATTCCGGTTCTCCTAATCCCCGGCAGTAATAAAACCTGCACCATTGTGCCTCACAGCGAGGATCAACGTTGCCTGGATCACGGGCTCAAAACCCTTCCTGGCAGATAGAGGAGAAGGAAGTTCTCTGTCAGCGTCACAGTCCCCCGTACTGAGAGAGTGTGTGTGTGTGTGTGTGTGTGTGTGTGTGTGTGTGTGTGTGTGTGTGTGTGTGTGTGTGTGTGTGTGTGTGTGTGTGTGTGTGTGTGTGTGTGTGTGTGTGTGTGTGTGTGTGTGTGTGTGTGTGTCCTCACAGATGGAGATAGAAAAACTGAAGCGGGCCGTCCACTCGACGTGAAGCCGGCGTCCTGATCAGCGGTGAGCGTCGAGGTCAGCCGCCGGCCCTTTCAGACCAACTGGAGAGCAGCAGAAGGGGGGCGGTGACCGGACGGATAGTTCAGCGGACGGGGGAGAGAGGGGGGGGGGAATCACAAGAACCACCTGGAGCACAATCCTTTTTCTTTCTTTTTTTACTCAGTGACTTACGAAAATACACTCTCCCCATATTTGTAAGAATTACACTTTTGCACATATAAAAACATTATCAAGCTACATGTAATTAAGTTACAAATATATATGTTTTTTCTTTTCTTTTTTTTTGCCAACACACAACAAAATTACAACAGAGGCCTTACTTCAAACTACTGCGCTGCCACTCCCACTCTCTCCCCTGTCACTCCAGCGCTCCTTGAACCCCTCAGGGGGGGGAGGTTCGCTCTCAGTACTACTGACTTTGTATAAAGCAAGGGAGCACTTGTTTTCCTCGGCTCAATTGTTTTTTTAAAACGATGCACAAATTTAAAAAAAGAGAAAATGTTCGATTTCAGTTAACATCTTCTGATCATAGCGAATTCATTTTTGTTCTTTTCCCAGTGCTCCACTCCGAGGCGGCGGTGCTTTCGGAGAGAGAGCGCTCTGCTTTCTTTCCTCTTTTTTATGTTTTTTTCTGCCCAGGGTAACACTACTGTGCCTGTTTAAAAAAGAAAAAAAAAAAAAAAAAGAGAGAGAAAAAAAAATAAGAATTATATTAAGTTTGTAACGGGAGCGTACATATATATACGTGTATATATACCATGACGGTGTCTGGACAGTTTGCAGCATGATATATTGTATATCTATATTTTTTAAGTCTACTGACATGCCTAGTCAAATGCTATATCCAGGGCCTCTCCTATGCTGGTGTCTTCGATTTTTTGTCGAGCTGTTTCGCTCGCAGGGAATGTTTCTCAGAAGTTTACCAGAGTTCTATATTCTGCAAACCGAATCCACATGCACACAACACAGTAAGACAGACTGCACTCTTCTGTTATCAAGGTTGCTGACCAACACGTTGATCATCTCTGCAACCTGCTTTTAAGCCTCTTAACCTCTTAACCTCCATCGCGGCCCCTTTCTACCTCTTCCTCTCCTTTCTCCCATCCCTCCGCCCTCTCTGGTTCAGAGCGATTCATTTGTCTCTGCTTTGTGTCGCGCATGAGAATCAGCTTCTCCTCATCCTACATGATCTGTTCTGGTCTACATTCCGAGTACACACTAACCTGGAAGCAGTGTGAATGAAAATGAATTAAATCACCTTTTTTTTTTTTTTTTTTTCTCTACGTGATTATATAATCCTTCACATTACTTATTCTTGGTGGAACTTTCTGTTTGTGTTGAAAAACGAGACAATCCCGGGTGGAATTGGTGTAATCTGTGTGTTTTAGCCACTTAGCATCATCGCTCTAGAGCTAACGATCGCCATCCGTCTGTCACGTAGTTTGTTGCTCCACCTCTTTGGACCCAGACTGGAACATGTCGATTACTATTGTATGGATTGCAAAGACATTTGGTGCATTCATGGTCCCCAGAGGGCGAATCCTAACGATGTTTGCAACCCCCTGATTTTTGTTTCTGTTTGTTCGACGCCATCAACAGATCAAAGTTATTGATTTGAAATATCTCAATATTTAACGGACGTGTTCATTGTTACCAGATGATATATCTTCAGTGATCCTCTGACTTTTCAGGGTAACATTTTCGAGTAACCCACGCCACGCTGGAGAGCAGTTTTTCACTGAAACCTCTCTGACCACACCCACACAGTGAGGTCACGGCGTACCGACGCACCTTGGAGTGCACTTCTAAGTCACTGGAGCAAGGTGCAGTCGGGTTTAAGTCTTTATTAGCAAATGTTAACATGCTAATATGCTGAACTTACACATTAACATCGTTGCCTGACCTATACTGGATTATCGAGGCCGATATCATATGAAATATATGAAGTTTAAAAAAAATCTTCCAAAAAACATCTCGACCATTGAATTTTTTAAACAATATACAAACATTTTCATGAGGATTCTTCTTCCTAATTACAAACGAGATACGTAAAGTCATCGATTTATAACGAGTTGTGCATTTTACAGTTTCTCTCGGCAACAAAAAGGGGAATTGGAAATGTATCTTTGGAGCGTGTTAGCTCAGAGCTGCTAGCGCGGCTGACTCTTGGTGTTCTCTGATACCACCAGTAGAAGCCGCCAACTGCTAAATAAAATGTTCAAATCCTACTCATTAGAACTTCAACTTCAAGCTTTCAAGTTATCTGGTCTGCTATACGGGTCAGAGGAACACAGCAGCTTTTAATTCCAAGTCAAAATATTGTACAACCGTTTCACATCTACTCCCGTGTACCACGAGTACTGGTTAATCATTCCTCGTTATTTTATATTTTTAATGTTAAATATCTTTAAACATGTCTTTCACAAATGTCTTAATCAAGTGTTACTTTGCTTTTAAATCGTCTTCAGGCTTCCTTCCGTGTGTGTGTGTGTGTGTGTGTGTGTGTGTGTGTGTGTGTGTGTGTGTGTGTGCGTGTGCGTGCTTGCTTTCACTGTCGTCTGTCCGCAAAACTGTAACAGAGTTCATGATGTTGGATTGTGGACTCCAGAGTGCAAGTTGATACTGCATGTCTGACCTTACAGAGCGGTGGCCCTCGCGCCATGTGTCGATGCCTAACACTCCCTTTTAGCAAGCGGCTCTTACCCAATATGGCCGGGCGATGAAATATTCGGGCTACATGTAATAATCTGTAATACGACTCAACTTCCACATTGTTGTACATTCCAGAGTTTGACACCGAGACGAAGAAGAAGAAAATCTGTGCACATTTATAACATATTTTCAAGTGATATTTGTTTACAAGAGCTGTATCCTTGCATGAGCTGAGATTCTCATCGAATAAAATGAATAAATATCTTTATTTACTGTCACAGACTATTTTTTTTTTTTTGAGTTGTAATTGTGTGTCACTTGAAAGTTTTCAAGGACGGCCGTTACACTTTTGCCCTGCTTGAACTATATCGACTTCTCCGAGGAGAGAGCGGGCATTTTAGGGTGAGATCAGCCGTGGCTGATGTGTTCCGTCTGTCGCGGTGAAGAGGGCGCTGAGCCGGCAAGGCCAAGCTTTCGATTTACCACCCGATCCCGTGCTCCAGCCCTCACCGCTCATGAGCTTGGGGTAGTAGACTTCTATGTTACCCGTGAGCAGCTTTAAAGCCCCTGACAACTTCTATGTTAAATACTTGTGATTAAGCATATGATTATTTGGTGCAAGATACAATGTGAAAGTATGAAGCCCGTCACTTCCTACTTGAGGCAGCTTGGCCAGTGGCCCTACGTGTCAAACTATGGCGCTATTTGTGGCTGTGGTTATGGCGTGAATAAAGGAGGAAGTCAGGTTTTGTATGAGTGTTAAAGTCCACGTAGCGATGAGGTCGACAGGACTTTCACCCAGGAGACTGGTGTTCATGTCCCGTGTGAAGCCAATGTGGCGTTATTTTAAGTTGCGTTACCTTACTTCATCACTTTCGTAACTTAATCTACTTAACATTTTAAGAATCGTACCTATTCTAATTTTGAGTTTTCTACAGACGTGGAGGTTTATTTTGAAAAGGCGATTTATGCATGTAACTGCTAAGCTGCCGTATTTGACGAGCTGGGAGTGAGAACGCGTTAAAGTATGAGAGCTTTGGAGTGGTTGGAAGGCACCTAATGTTTTATTAAATTAGGCTAGCCATGTCACCCTGATTCCAGTCTTTGTGCTAAGTGGGCTCAACATGTCCCAGACAAGCCTCAGAGGAACAGCATTAGGCTGTGCACAGATATGGCTTCTTCCCATACTACAAAACTGCTGTTGAACCATGAATACAAAATGGCACATACAGGATTCACCCTTCATGTTTAGTTATGTCTGAATTAATCATGTTTGAAATTAACTTCACACTTTCGGCAGTTCCTTTGATTACAAAGTGCAAAAAGCAGTTACAGGATAGTGGAATGCAATCAACAACTTGCACAACAGTTGCTGCAATTATTTATAGGGTGTGAACTGTAATTGCTCTCACTTCTTGCATAAGACGACGTCGGAAGAGTGAAAGTATGTCGCTTTTTAGTGATGCAGCAGGAAAAGATACATTTTTCCCTTCCCTCTTTCACACACACATGGTCATATGTACATAATGATTGGTGCATACCATCTGCTCTGGCAATAATGAGTTGTTTGGTCTCATTGAGTAATATTTGAGGTGCAAATAATGAGCAATCTGTGCATACTATCCTATTCTTGGTACAAACATCTGTTCTGTTAACAGGCTGCTACAGGTTTATTGGATCAGCTTAGGTTTCACCAAATATTTACAGCTGCTGAAATCAATGTTCAGTGCATTAATATAGCAGCAAACTATTTGTTATGGAAAAATAGTGAGGTAATGTAGTCCTTACATAGCCGTACCGGATGCATGCATTCATGTGTATATATGTCTGCGTATGTAGGCTATATATATAATGTATGTGTGTGTAGTTGTGTAATTTCAAAACGACAACCACTGACATTTTCTATAAGTACTCCTCTGTTGCCGTCAACACCACAGTCTAAAAAACCCAACAGCCTCTGCCTACATGCTCTCCATACTTAAATGTTAAATGAATGAGTCAGACAGGGGAAATGTATGTGAGAAAAAAAGATGAAGCCGCAGTGAAATGAAAAGAGTGGCTCCCCAGAAAGATGGGAAATTAGTGGCGGAGACAACGGCACATCAACTTATTTTTTTGTGATCAAATTTTATTGATTTTCAAGATGTGCATTAAAAATCAACCATGCATTACAATGAATGCACATATATATGTATATATGCCGAGGCAGGCGATCTATATCGTTAATGTGAAGCTGTCTCTGACAGCAGGAACATGTTCTATGTATGGAGGACAGAAAATGACTTAAGTATAAATAAAAAAAATGAATAAATGCATTCATAAATGTATAAATAAATACAGGAATAAATCAATAAATGCGTAAATAAATGTATAAATACAGAAAAGAATAAATAAATGCAGAAATATTTAAAGGCGGAAATAAATGCTGAAATAAATAAATAAAAGTATAAATAAATATGGAAATAAATGTATGTATAGATAAATAAATAAAAGTTGATAATCAAACAGGACATAAGGAAATACATATATATTTATTTCTCTTCACCAACATTTATTCATTTATTTATTCATGTGTCTGTATGTCCTAACCTCTGTTTAAAGCAGGATTGGTCACAGGAGTGTGATCGCTTCTGGTCTATTACTTCTGTCTTGCACAGTAACGTTGAAGTTGGCTACCCGTTAGCAGAAGCCGAAGTCGTTGGCATTTGTTTTAACGCTGGTTTATTCATGGCATTGTTTTTATAAGCCATTTCAAATGAAATACGATCATGAGCGAACGATGTAGAGAACCATGCACTCAAAGACTATCTTCAGTTTGGGCTGGATAGGTTGATAGAGGACTTGGCTCAGCTCAATGCTAATATGGATGTGGAAGTTGACCAAACAGTGTTTGACAGTCTTCCAGAAGCTGCCCGCCAACTTTACATCCTCTCAGAGACAGAAGAGCGGCAGTATATCTGTGTGTAGATTTACGTAATGTGTATTGATGGTAACGTTGACATTACATGGTTGCCGTGAATTAAACTCTTCAGTTGGTCAGATCATCGGTGACCCTATTACTGGATAAAAGGTGAACTAGTCAGATTTGACACCTTTTAAGCACAATTGCATCAGTTTGACCCTTATGACAGTGCTGCCTTCATAAACTCACCATGTGAAATATTTTACCTTCAAATATAAATAAAGTGATATGACCTCTGTCCTTCGGCAGCAGGTTCAAGTTAAACCGCAGATATGATGACCTCTAGTCACATTTCATTTATTTCTACAGCACATGGCTGGTTTAGATTAAAGCACACCAGCTGATTATGGCTTAAAATAATCTCAACCTTAAACTGCAGTTTACGACATATCAACGTACATCTTGTGATCGTGTTCTTTGTACTGTGAGTTAGGTGACATTTCTTTTGTTGTCTCTTTTGACTTTTGTCTTGTTGTTTTTGATGATCAGAGTCCACGATCTATTAACTCCATTAGAGGACAACGATTTGGATGAAACTGTGACCCAAATTCTGCAGCAACATCCCAACACTGGATACAAAATGATGGTTGGGTATACTATGACGGTTTTTCACTATTTTCGACATACTATGACTGTTTTTTGAAAAAAATCATAAAACGGTCATAGTATAGCATGTCGAAAAAATTGATAAAAGTCATAGTATAGCATGTCGGAAAGAATCATAAAACAACACCTTCGGCACTCTCCCAGGGCGTAGGTAGGAGAGGTGGACCGGTCCTCTACCAGGTCGGGAGGAACGTTCTGCAATAACTTCAACGACCTAGGATGCAACACCTCAAGCTGCCGATTCCTCCATACATGCTCCTTCTGCGGAGGGGCCCACGTCAGAACAACCTGTGGCCAACATTCCAGCCAAGCACAGCCTGTGTAAGTATCTTAATACTTAGTGCTTATGGTGGAGATGAGAGCTTATATATTGTACAATTATTTTCTTTCTTAAGTTAAGTTAAGTTGTGCCCATGGTGCTTGGAAGATTTCTTTCGGAATAAAAAGAAAGATAAAATAGTTTGTTTCAATGATTTTTATAGTTGTTCACTGTTACGTCTTGTGGGTGAACACTTTTAAACTTATGTGAACACAGATACACAATTCAGTGTTAAAAATACACTTTCATGTCTCATAAAAAAAAACTGTGATTGAATTGATTAACTCTATTAAAGAGTTAAAATATCAACACTATCCAAAGTGTAAATTTCACTTGGAACCCGTGAGAATTATATAAATACTGGTATAGTGTTAATTTACTGTTAAAAGCAGTTTGCTGTTCTTCTGTAATTATTAGGTGCCATTTCTATCACTGCAGGCCGTCCTGTGTCACATGACAATAGATGCATAGATTAGATAGACACTGCATAGATGTTGGCATTTATCTCCTTGTGTAAATTCTGTTATTCTGCATGTTTAGAGGCAGCATTGCAGAAAAATACCAGAAGGCAAATAATGTGCTTATACATTGACTTCCTCAAGTATGTGTTTAATGTTGTAATTTCCCACAAACCTTTTTACTTTCACCACCAGGTGTCCCTGTTGTTCCTCTTGTATATTGTTTTTCATGGTTTTGTTAAAATGTGTTGTTATGATTTAGGTTAGATGTTCTACTTGGTTATTTTGTAGCTCTTGACTAGTAAGGTGCACCCTGAACAGAGTACATACTGTAATGTCAAGTTGTTGTTACTTTGTGTATCTGAAGAAAATTAATGAAATCACACAGTTCAGTTTGAGTTGCTGAGGGAGCAGAGGTGCAGAAAATGATCAGAAGGCAAATAATTGGTGATATTTTATCTTCTACAGAAAGAAATACATGTTAGAAAGCAATCACTTCAACAATATACCTGTTACATATGGAAATGATGGAAGGTAACTGAAGATTGGAATAATCATTTACGATTTCTTATTGTAGTATGTAGTATTCTAGTGCTTTTATTTTGAAGGTTACATACCACGCATCAGCGGAACCAGATGTTCCTCCATTATCAACATGGCGCCTAACGTTGTTAGCAACAGCAGCGGCTCTTTGTTGTGTTGATAAAGTCTCAGTTAGCTCCATCAGAGTCTCTGTATGTCTGGATAAACATGTCTGAATGGACTTTTAGCGCTTCACCTTTTTTTCTGGATGTTTTTCCTCTGACTCATCTCCCGGTAGCCTACAAAGCTATTGAAGTTAGCTTAGCATGCTAGCTGGAAACAGACCGACGGGGACGGAAGTGATCAACAGAGCGCTCGTCAGAGTTTAATCAGAGCAAACGTTTTGTGTGGTTGTGTGGAAATGTCTAAAGTCCCAATGCTGAGCTGTTTAGTCAACCAGCGACGAACGAGCGACAAACGGAAACTACTGGACCCTGTTTTCATCCCTCAGCTTCGGTTACACAGAGCAGGTTGGTTCATTAAACACTCAGCATCTTTAACACACAAAGTAACGGAGTTGTACCCCGAACCGGACAGTTTTTAGCTTGTTTCAATACATTTCACTTAAAATGGTGATAAAAAATGATCGTGTAATGTTTTCAGTTGATTTAATGGTGTTAAACTTCGTACCTTTCAAACGAAATATTGTTGTAATTATTACAGTTAGTGTAGCTGCACTGATCCAACAATAATGGCGACGCTTCGTACTGATGTCTTGATGAACTTTATTTTCCTTTCTCGCTCTTCCTCTCTCTCTCTCTCTCTCTCGCTCTCTCCATTCTGCCACCATAGACACCGTGAAAACTAAACAAAACATAAACATTTGTAAGTAAATTGCGAGCTCTTGTGGAGTCTGAGGCAAATGTCCGTTGACAAACTGACATTTGTTAGCACATATTAGCACATTAATGATGACATAAACTACGACCTACAATCTCAAAAAATGCAACACATTTAAACGTAGAGGCAGGTCAACACAAATATATGTACAAATGAACACTTTACCGTGTGCACCTCTTGGATCACATGCAGAATCAGTTTACCCTGGTCGTTTACTCCTCTTAGTTTCTGCGCGAGCTAACGACCCACAATGCCATGGTCATATGCCCACGCCCACTCTGGGTGTGGCCTGTTACTTAGCAACATTCATGACGAAATCTGATACATTGAGGCACCACATACGGTACCATATAAACTCAAAAGAATAAACAATTACACGTCTCCTTGACAGTTACAGTTAGCTTTGCCTTTACCAGAGTCGTTAAAACGATGCTAACACCGGTGAATTAGCCGTGCACCGCTATTGGCCTAATCCGTACGGACTTCTATCCTCGTTGTAAACACTGGCTGCTGCTGGTTTTTCGGGGATATTCGCTTGTTACAGGGTCGCAAACATGACCATCTATGCTGTCAACACATCCGGGACCGTAGTTCTGTCCTTCACAATAAGATATCGCGCTTCAACAACTCCAAATGATGCAATAAAAGCTCCTTAATTTCCGTTTGAGCGTATACCACCACCTGCTGGATGTTTTGTTAAACTCTTCTCATGTCAATCACTGGCAAAACACCAGCTGATGCATGGAATTTAACAATTATGTACACATATTGTGTATAACAATTATTATCATAACACACAGTGCAGAGTAAGAGTTATATTACAACTAAAAACACAAGTATTCATGATTAAAAAGCTACATTGTTAAAGTGAAAGACAAATAACTTGTGCAAATGATTGAAAAGTTCTGTGCATTTATTTAGAAACCAATCAAAAATTAAATAAAAAATCAGGACACAAATGGCATTTAAAATAATCCTCTTCCTCATCCAGCTCCTCGTCCCAGCCCACACACATGGTGTGATACCATGTGTGGCAGCTGTCACACTGGACCCACGACACCAATCCCTCAGAGCTCTCTGGAGGGTCAGGTTCCCGGCACCGGCCACACTCCCAAACTGTCTGCTCCATCTCTTCAGGAGTGTGACCTATGAAAATAAAATAAAAGTTACTTTGAATTAAAGACAATGATCAGATTTTCATGGGTTGGCATACAATGCAAGTTAACATGAAGTACCGGTGGATGTCGTAGGTCCAGCAGACGAGGAGCTGGATGAAGGTCGGGTCTCTGTGTAGCAGTTGTGTACTCTCGGTTGCGTTGTGTTTAATTCAGGACACGATATCTTTTGATGGCTCCAACCAGACGTTTATTCATCGGACAGAATATAGCTGGTAAAAGACAGAACAGCTTCAGTGACTCTCATAGACAGCGTTGTGGTCACAAGCTCCGGAACACATGAAAACAGCTTGCTTCAGACGAGTCCATCATGTAAATAAAATGACATTTCAGTGCAATATACCTGGTAAAAGACAGAACAGCTTCAGTGACTCTCATAGACAGCGTTGTGGTCACAAGCTCCAGAACACTGTTAAATCAAAAGGGACAAATACTTAAGCTAACTGTTGTTGGCATGTTACTCATGCTAAATGCTAAATTAGTTATCAGTTAAAACAATTTGCTCAAGAAATTATAAATTAAAACAATTATACGAACAAAAAGGGACTTCTACAGATATCTCTCTCTGTAAATATATGTATATCAGACATCGAATGAGATGTTTCACCACGGAGCTTGTCACAGGTCGACCTACCATGAAAACGGCTTGCTTCAGACTAGTTCAGGAAAGCTGGGCACACCACTAAAGTCTGCAAGCAGCCAGCAGAGGGCGCTGTTACACACCACCCACTTGTCTCCATGGGGAACTAATGATACGTTGTAAATGATATTTAAACAAGGAAATAATATGAAAATGATAAGAATTAGCAATAACTTAAATAATATAGTAATACGAGCAACCAATGGTCAGTGATGGCAAGTGGAATCATTAACTCTGTTACATTCCCCCCTACTGATCTCCACTTGCTCATCCAACCAAAAAAAAAATTACAGTTCATGAAAAGAAGCTCAACAAAAATGCTTGACCCGTGCCATGAGAATACCACCAACCAGGAACATACCAGGTAAGATCGACTATTTAAAAACAAAACTTGAAAAATAATGTACAATACTGTTCAGAATATGGACACCAAGTAGTCCAGTCAATGACTATTCCCGAAGAATTAGAATGGGAAAGGTTAGCAAGTCCTTTCAACACTCATAGGAAAACATGCCGAGCTACATGTTAAAGTCACTAGATATCACATAATAAATACAGTACATTCACAACTCTATTACATCTGCAGGTTGGGAGGCTGTATAAATAACGGAAAAAGCATAACCATGCTTTGTTTACTCTTCATCATGGCTAATGTCACCATTGTGTTATAATATTGTGGGGTTTTTTTCAGATTATTTAAAGGATTTACAGTGGGAGGGAGAGGAAGGAGTTTGGGACCCATAGAGGCCACGTCCCGCAGCCGATGTTGAAGGCTCTGAAATAATAATCACATTTTATTATTACAACTCTAAAATACATACTTATAATAATGGTTATGCGTAACAATAGTTAATAAATTCTGATCTCAAGAAACCGGATGTTGTCTGCCGTTAATTTTTCCACTAACTTTACAAAGTCCTTCGCTCGCTCCCGATCTGCGCCATTTGAATGAGTTTACCGTGAATTTCAGGATATAGGTGCACGAACATGTAAGTGTCTGCTGAGTTCACCGCAGTCACAGGTCTGATTAAGAAGCGCTCCATTTTTTTTATTAGTTTAGAAAGTTCGGTTCTTCACTCTCACGCAACATCAGTCAAGGCGAAAATCAAAACCATCCTATGGCAACTGGACTGGGTCATATAGGCTACGATGTTTTTGACAAGTTCATTAAATTATCATTATTATTAGAGGAAATTATGGGGGCATTTTTTGCCCCCCTCCGAGTGATATCAGGGGCAAAATTATATTTCTTAGGGGCAGTTTTGCCCTTTGCCCTCGTGTATTTCCGACGCTGGCTGGGTGTCATCGGCATAATAATGGTAAGAGAAGTCATGCGAGTGAAAAACAGAACCCAGAGATGTTGTGTAGAGCGATAAGAGAATGGGGCCTAGGACTGAACCTTGTGGAACCCTGTAGTCAGTAGGGTTGGGTACCGAAAACCGGTGGCAAATACTTTTTTTACATTACTCAGATGACGCCGTCCTGGCAGCCTCGGTCCTCCGCTCCTCACTCATAGTATTATTACAACCGGAAGAGCCGTGCACGGTTAGAAACAAACCCCCCCCCCCATCATTCTGGCGAAGCTTCGGCCATGATTTATTAAAAAAAAAAAAAGAATGAGATCTGTCAAACGGTTGGCAGGCTACTGACTTCCTCCATCGACATCTGGGTACTTAGCGCTGTCGCTCATGAACACAACACAGGCACGCGAAACTTCTTCTTCTTCTTCTTTGAGGTGTAGTGGCGGTTGGAAAACAACGAATTAGCGCATTACCGCCACCAACTGGTAAAATAAAATATAATAAGTCAGGCAAATATGCTCATATTTCTGCAAAATAATTGCTGAAGTTTGAAGCTGTAGTGTGTGTACAGAGTGTGTGTGTTTTGTATTTATTGATTTAAGTATACTGTAAACTGTTAACAGTTAATATATTGTTCGTAGGTTGAAGTTAAAAAGTTTGAAGCTGTAGTTTGAAGCCAAGTGTTTTTGTATTTATTTATATTTATAGTATACTTTAAACAGTTACTTTTTTCTTCAAATTGAACAATATATTATCAGCTCAGGCACCATTTAGGCACCGGTATCGTTTTAAAAATATCGTTTTAGCACCGGTATCAGAAAAAGCCCAAACGATACCCATCCCTAGTAGTCAGCATGCGTGGTTCCGACACGTGGTTCCAGGTAGGAGGTGTTCCACCTCGGCCAGCCTAGTAGACCTTATCCCGGGAGGCATGATGCCGCAGTTCATGCACGGGTTCTCCAAGAGGCTCTCCATCAGATGCTCGAGGGGCAAAGGTCATGACCGTCTTCAGGCTGAAGAGGAGTCATACAGGTCTTACAGCCGGGGAGATAAAAACGTTCAAAATACTTTCTCATTGGTGTACAAAGGTAATTGACAGCGATCAACAATGATAATAGTGATGATAGCGATATTAGCAGTCAGCAAAAAAGAAGACTCCTTCTCTCACCCCCTGTCCTTCTATTCATCAAACTAAACCACGGAACAGCATATATCCCCATTGCTATCCTCAACACCATGTGACCAAATAGGGTGTACAAAATGGCACAGGCTGTTCCTGGCTCCTACTCTAATTTTCTAGAAACAAGAACAACTCCCGCAAAGAGAAACTTTGTCTCACAGCCAGGTAAAACACATGTCAGTTTTGAGTTTGTTTTTGTTTGAATGAGGTCTGAATATGTTATACAAAATGTGCAACATGTCTCCCCACATTATAGGAAAGTAGTGCTATCAGTGGATTAGTTGTAAACATGAAATTACAGTTTTCTATGGTGTGTATGTAATTTATTATTTTCCACAGACGTCCAGCAGCTGTTGGTGGTTAAAGAAGAGCAGCAGGAGTGGAGCTCTAGTCTGGACCAGGAGTACCCAGAACCCCCACACATTAAAGAGGAACAGGAGTACCCAGAACCCCCACACATTAAAGAGGAACAGGAGGATCCAGAGCCCCCAAACATTAAAGAGGAACAGGAGGATCCAGAGCCCCCAAACATTAAAGAGGAACAGGAGTACCCAGAGCCCCCACACATTAAAGAGGAACAGGAGTACCCAGAGCCCCCACACATTAAAGAGGAACAGAAGGACCCAGAGCCCCCAAACATTAAAGAGGAACTGTGGACCAGTCAGGAGGGAGAGCAGCTTAGAGGTCTGGAAGAGGCTGATATCAAGTTCTCATTCACCCCTGTGAAGAGTGAAGACGATGAAGAGGAAGCTCAGTCCTCACAACTTCATCAAAGTCAAACCGAACAGATGGAAACAGAAGCTGATGGAGAGGACTGTGGAGGACCAGAACCAGGCAGGAGCTCAGATCCAGATCGACATCCAGAACCAGATACTAATGAGAAGACTGGAGACTCTTCTGACACTGATGACAGTGGTGATTGGAAGGAGACCAGAAAACCTCAGTCAGGTTTAAACTCTGTGAATAATGATGAAGTTCCGATCAGTGATTCAAGATGTAGTGCTGGTGAGAAACTATTTAGCTGCTCTGAGTGTGAGAAAACATTTGGCAAGAGTCGAAATCTGAAGAAACACATGATGATTCACACAGGAGAGAGACCTTTCAGCTGCTCTGAATGTGGTAAAACTTTCACTTTAAATGCACGTCTGAAGACACACATGAGATGTCACACAGGAGAGAGACCTTTCAGCTGCTCTGAATGTGGTAAAACTTTCACTTTAAATGCACGTCTGAAGACACACATGAGATGTCACACAGGAGAGAAACCTTTCAGCTGCTCAGTCTGTAATAAATCTTGTTCAGATCGTGCACATTTAGAGAGACACATGCGAACTCACACAGGAGAGAAACCTTTCAGTTGCTCAGAATGTAGTAAAAGTTTCACTGCAAATGGAAGTCTGAAGATACACATGAGATGTCACACAGGAGAGAAACCTTTCAGCTGCTCTGAATGTGGTAAAACTTTCACTTTAAATGTCAGTCTGAAGACACACATGAGATGTCACACAGGAGAGAAACCTTTCAGCTGCTCTGAATGTGTTAAAACTTTCACTTTAAATGCAAGTCTGAAGACACACATGAGATGTCACACAGGAGAGAAACCTTTCAGCTGCTTAGTTTGTAATACATCTTTTTCACGTACGGCACAGTTACATAGACACACGCTAAGTCACACAGCAGAGAAACCTTTCAGCTGCTCAGTCTGTAATAAATCTTGTTCAGATCGTGCACATTTAGAGAGACACATGCGAACTCACACAGGAGAGAAACCTTTCAGTTGCTCAGAATGTTGTAAAAGTTTCACTGCAAATGGAAGTCTGAAGACACACATGAGATGGCACACAGGAGAGAAACCTTTCAGCTGCTCAGTTTGTAATAAATCTTTTTCAGAGAGTGGGCATTTAAAGAGACACATGCGAACTCACACAGGAGAGAAACCTTTCAGCTGCTCAGAATGTGGTAAAAGTTTCACTAAAAATGGAAGTCTGAAGACACACATGAGATGTCACACAGGAGAGAGGCCAGGCTCCAAATGACGTTAAGGCAGCGTCTTGTGGTTTGAGCATCTGGTTGACTCTTATACAGAGAAGTCTTCCAGGCGCATTATAGTTTATCACCTAATTGGCATATAGGGAACATGGTCCCTGTGGCCTCTAGAAAAAGAGGAAATCCTATCTCAAGGTGTTATTTGTATGTTCTCTTTTTATTTTCCAAATCAATGATGAGTTGTGATCTATTGCTTTCTATCAGCCTCATGGTGCGTT